>CM037075.1:1442500-2642500 GCA_020882685.1 Aphelinus atriplicis | reverse complement strand
CATGACATGATTTTATTTTCTACCCGATCGTTGATAGAAAATGACGATGATGACGATGACGACGATGATTATGAGGAATTATCTGCTCTTTGTTTCGAAAATGTAAATTATTTTCACTCGATCTCTAAGTATCTTTACTTGCTTGATTCCTCGCAGTGAAAAACCACTTATGAAAGTGAAAAATCACTATAAGGATTTAAGAGAGTACATCCTTCTATTTGACTTCATTCGAATTTAATTTTTATACAAAAATAGGTTTAATAATAATAATAATAATAATAATAATAACAATGATATTATAAAATTAGGAAACTCAACAATGGAGACGTACTATTGAAGGAGGAATATCAGAATATTTTAACCAAGAAGAGAACAAGACAAAACTTAAGGTTTTGTCATTAGGTAAATTGGACAAGGCATTAGCTGATTTCAAAATGAACGATAACAAAGCTTTCGAACGTACTGTGAGAGGTGAAATTCAAGAATGTATTAATACTTTGATTAGAGAAGATGTGCCACTAGAAGAAGTCTTTGAAGCTGTGCAAAGTTACAATGCTCGATGATGTCTAGTCAAACAGCAAAATTTACGTATGAACTCTGAGATTTTTTATACGATTTTTCAATATTTAACACAGAAGTTGTTGATTTTTGTTGAATTTTAATAATATTATACAGTTTAACACTGTTTGTTAAATATTATCGAAATTTTGTGATTAATATTTTTATCGACGTTGATTCATACATAAGCGTATTCATACTGTAAAAAATGTGATTAATAAATTTACCATTCAAATTTGCGTTTGTTTTTTCAAAATGACACAGTTAAATAATTATAGAAATATTAAAACTAAATACGGACCTGGTATTATTTTACAAGTAAGAATTGACTTTATCCAAAAGATAATGGAGTCATAAATAATATAACCCAGTATAAGGTGTCACTAATTAATTGATTAGTTAATTAATACTAATTCATTGATTTATAGTTTCTTCTACAGAATTTAGTAAAAGTGTGGAACTTGTGCGTTTTTATATGCAATCCGAATCTTGCAATTACTTTGGGCGCGCATGCGTCAATGTGAACAGGTGTAGTATTCTGGAATGCTCTCTGCCGCCGGGTGCCTATATGTCTATATATATCGACAGGAGGTATTCTTCCAAACTGCAGTGTAGTCAAAGGATTGATCTAACCAAAAACATACAGTACAGTACCCCTCTGGACAGTCGACTTTGGTGTGCTTTGGTGGACTTTGATTGACTTGAGTCAATCTGATTCGGAATATCATAATGGGAAAGAAGATTTTATTATGACTCACTCTTTATATGAGTGGTGTCCGTCTGAAAAATGAACAATTGTGAATCATAATTCAAGTTTAAATAAATAGGAAAAACATAAAAGTATATTATATTTTTACTTAAAAAATGGCTTATTTATTTCAACCCGACTTCGTGCGGTACGTGTGCAGCTGTGGATCTCTGAAATCCATCGCAAAGATTTATTTTTGTAGACACTGTTTGAGTATTCGATGTGGTTACTGTGTCTGTCATGAGGTAAGAATGAACATCAATGAACATCATTTCCAGCTGTGATCTTGAAGAATAAACTATTGAGGCTGAAACTCTTGTATTTCTACATTATACCAATATTTTTCTATTATCTCCCTCAGGTGGACTCGTATTATTGTTCGAATTGCTTAGAAAATTTGCCTCCTTCTGAAGTACGACTTAAGAAGAATAAGTAAGTTAGCTTTCAGTTTCCTATAATCAGTTTTTAATTATGAAGGTTAATATGGAGAATTTAGCTACAATAGAATCTATTATTTCCATAATTAGTTATCAACAGACTCTTGCCTTATCATTTTTCTCGATCCCTTATTCCAGAAGTTAATTAATGCCAATATTTTATTTTACAGATGTTCTAACTGTTTTGATTGCCCTTGTTGTTCTCAAACATTATCAATACGTTCTGGACAAGTATTAATAAAACCAACCCAACCACCCACTGAAGATTCTAAAGAAGAATCTAAACCTGCTACAAAAAAGGTTTATTATCTGAGTTGCTCTCTATGTCGATGGAGTTCAAGAGATGCTGGTATTCCAGACCAAACTGTTGGTAAGAAGTGAATCACTGTGTTTATTGTTAGTCTAATTAAAAATCAAGATTATTAATTGATGTTATGTTTCCAGCTACTGGTAGTTGGAAAGAGCAAGACAACCCACATACTGATAGAATTAATGCTCTTGTTAGTTATCATAAGATTTTAGCTTCAATTGAAAAGCAGCAGAAAGACCGAAAAAAATTTCAAGTAAAACGTACCTTTTTACAATTTGTGAGTATTGTTTTTACTTGTAAAAAAGTTTATAATCGATACTTTGATAATTATAAATTTATGTATCATCTCTAACTGATTTACAAACAGGAAAAATTCGGTATTACATCTGCTATTGCTCGAAAACGAATTACTGGTCGACTTTCATTACCCCAACCTCAGTCACAACATAGTGATCAACCCCGACCTTCAGTAGCTAGTGAAGATGTCGAAGAACTTCCATCTGATATTTTTACTAAGACTGTTGATATAACTAAAAGTAAGAGATCAAAATCATATAATGATTTCACTAACATGGCAAATTATTCATCATTCAAATTTTTGACAGTCACTACACTGGAACAAAGATTACAGCATCCAGAACTGCAAGCTGAAACAATTAATGAATTGAGGCCTCAGAGGAAACAATTCATAGTAAAAAGATCTCAGCGCTGCAGAACTTGTGAACATAATGTTAGCAAACCAGAATACTGTCCAACTTCAACTAAATTTAAAATCCATCAGTCAGCTTTGTATGAAACTTTTTTCATCTTATCCAATGCTATAAGCATAAATAAATATAGCATGTTTCTACTTTCCTTTTTCTTTTCAGTTATCATATTCCAGAAGTACGCATTGTTACATGTGAACCCTTACGCTTAGGAAAATCTAGTGAATTACTGCTCAAGTTCTGTAATCCAACTCAACATCAAACGCAGATCATGTTTTTGTCTTTAGACACTCCTACAGTACCAACTACTACAACAGTACATGGTGTAAAAGAAGAAATAAATCGGGAAAACGTTCAAATGGTAATATTAATGGTTCAACAAATTATATTCATTACTTGAGATTTATAGATTCAAAAATAATCTCAAATATCAAAATTGAAATCCTCATATTTAGAAAATGTAGAATATGAAAACTCAACCTAAATATTCAGAATTAATTATTTCTTTTATTTTGTCTTGATGAATAATATTACTACAATCTAATATTATTGAAATTTGCACAGAGCATGATAGAATGATCTTTGAAAAGAAGCAAAATATGCAACAACTTGACCATATGAGTCTTTTAATTGCAGGGTTGTGATTCCCCCAATTTATTACCTTCTGCTGTTCGACAAACAGCTGTGATCGAAGAGAATAGACCAATCACAGTTGTTCCGAGTGGTGAAGTTATTTTGCCAACCAGCTCTGTAACACTACCACCAAGAGATGATACTGCAGAATATGATGATCCACTTGACACTCATAATTTTCATGATGACCCAAAGTAATTACATTTTCATAATTCTGATCTTGAACATTAATTCCTAATAATGACAAACTTATTCAATCCACAGACTAGTCGTATGGAGGAAAGGCAACAAGGTAGTGGTTCGGTTACATGTACTACCCTATGTTGATGAAGAGAGAAGAGCAAAAGATGAGCCTGTTGTAATTGGCTTTGTTATGCAGTACGGTTATGTAAATACAATTGCAACATTAGAGCACAAAGCTCCACAAAAACTAGATTTGAAAGTGAAATTATTTTTAACGCTTGGAAATGTGGTTGGGTCTATATAACAATATAGCAATGGAAAAAATGTGTAACATTATTAATTTAAGCTATTTTAAACTAATGATATTTTTTATGTCTATACTGAATCGCAATTTCTATTAAATATACAAACTAATGAAAGCATTGATTTATTTCATGAAACCCCTAGTCCGCTTTTAACAATTCATTTTAGTTTTAATTTGATTGTTTCATGAACATTCAGGAAGTTTAGTGGATATAAAGTTAAAACTCTACAAGTGTTCAAAAAATCTATCAGGATCAAAGTTGCAAAATTTTAATATTTATTGTGTCTAATGAATATTATATTCATATTTTAAAGATCTAATAAAATTGATTCAATCGATATACCCAATCAGCTCTCCAATATTAGTATACCCAATCAATATTATCTAATTCAAGCATGAATAATAATATGCAAAGGTGTTTGCAAAAGCTTTTGAGTATGTTTACTGGACATTTTTACATATAGATGATGCATTACCCTTCAAATAAGGTTCTTTAGTTGAGAAGAACAGAAATGTTCCAAGTGATTGCAGGCTTAAAAAATTGAGCAATGAGAAGGATGAGATATCTGGGAGAAGTGGAATGTTATATTTACTTCAATTTTCCTAGCGTTATAATTGTAAATGTATGGCCAGAGAAAAATAACGAATGTATCCATTTTCAGGCTACCTATTTTATTTTTTTTATATTACAACTCATTAAGACGTACATCTTCCTCTTCCGCTTTTTTGTGATACTTCCTACTTGAACAGTTTTTAGAAATATAAAAATCGAGACATAGCCGAAATTTATATCGCCGAGACATGTCTGTACGTGCTTTAGTGAATGAATAAAGGCAATGAATAAATGAATATTCAATCTCCCATAAGAAAAATTAAGGGATGACACTTTACAATTCAAAAATATAAAGGCTTTCAAGAATTGGTATTATAAATTTAATCGATGTCATGTTATTACGCAGATTGTATGACTGAATATAAAAATATTTGCTAGTGTCAGTCTATATTGAAAACAGTTTTTCAAAATATGTGGTAAGAAAAGGGTAAAAAAGAGAAAAAATGGTTGTGTAAAAGTTTTTAAAAGTTTATTACTGTAACATAATAAACCAAGCGTACCATAATCTTAATTTAAAGCCTGCGACCACGACGACCTCCCTTCCTGCGCGTCGAATCGGAGGGAATGGGTGTAACATCCTCAATACGTCCAATTTTCATGTTCGATCGAGCAAGAGCTCTGAGAGCAGACTGGGCACCAGGTCCGGGAGTTTTTGTCTTATTTCCACCAGTAGCCCTCAGTTTGATGTGAAGAGCTGTGATTCCCAGGGACTTGCATTTTTCTGCAACATCCTACAAAACATTTACATTAATATAAATTTCCTCTACTATTTTGAGCTACATTATGATACGATTAATATAAAGATGTATTCTCTGTCAAATATGAAAACCGTAACCAAAATACTATTTTCTAACTGTGACAAAGAAGTTTTCTTTTCCACACACATGAACGCGCTCAAGACTATTCATTTTTTACGTCTTAGTGCTGCCTGAGTGTGGTTAGCAAGTATTACATTTCTCCTCTTGTTTAGTAATAATTGTAATTGTTTGTATTTTTCTTCATTATGAAAAAAGATGATTCATTTTGAGTGAGAGTATTCAATAATTTACATAAAAATCATCAAAACAATGATCATAATAAGATGATCACTGACCCATCCTATATACATTTTCTAACCTTAGAAGCAACCATGCTTAGTTAAATTGTTCTTTTTCAACAACATCCAATTAAATTTGAATACATTTTATAACTTATTAAAATTGAAAAAAACAAGTCTTACTTGGGCAGCCAACATAGCAGCGTAAGGAGAAGCTTCATCACGATCAGCTTTGACTTTCATTCCTCCAGTAACACGAGCAATTGTTTCTCTGTAAGAAATGGATATGTTAAATACATACGTAGTTTTTTCTTTTACTATAATGCAGAAACAGTATAAATGAATTTTATTGTAATGAAAATTGTACATGTATACAGTCTCATTGTGAAAAAGGTCTAAACTATTTTCTTGCATGAGACAGGACTTTATTTTTCCACACACATGAACGCGCTTCAAATTATCAATAACCATTTGAGTGCTGCCTGAGTGTGGTTCTACAACTTTCTTTTTATATTGCTTTGATCAATCATTGTGACTATTCTTGATATATTTAGTATATCGAACCTCTTCAACTTTAAAAATCAGTGGTCGATTCGACGACAAGTGAATTCAGTAATCAAATCATTCCATTAAAAAATATATATTCGATTAGTAATACATTTCACAAAACTATTTAGGCTTTTGATGAAGTGAAAGAGGACTTTTTATATTTACAACTACATGGAAATCTGGCTGGACTAATTGATTTCAAATAATAGTTTATCATGTAACTCTCTTATGAAAACTTTCCAAACAAAATACTACGAACCTGCCCGAAAGATCAGTAACGTGGACGAAGGTGTCGTTGAAACTGGCGAAAATGTGAGCGACTCCGAAAACATTTTCTCCCTCACGAACCTGAGGTCCCAGGGAAACCTGCACTTCTTCCTTCTGAACTTTGTTCCTTTTGGGTGCCATTTTGCTGGAAAATAAATAGCTTGTTACAATGTTGTCACTCACAAGATACTGAATAGCGTAAACAATTGTATTATAAGGATAAGCAGTAATGATTCTACGATGAAATTATTACATTGAAGGTTATGTCGTGACAGTGAGCTGCAAAACATACGGGCACTGCACAAGAGTCGACCCATGTCGGATTTACATCCATCGACATCATTGTCAAAAAACGAAGAATTGGATAAATTTGTGATTTACAATGAAATTAAATGTTTACTCTTTGTCGTTGACCCTCTATTTTTATAAAATAACAGCTATTTTATTAAAAAATCGCATAAAATGAGACTTACTGTGGGTCCTGGAACGACTCGTTCTAAGCAGGAAACTCAAGAAAGATGGAGCTTCCGTAGCGCGCGCTTCACTTGCCGAGACAAAATTTTCCAGAATTTACCAAGCTCCAAAATATATTATCATCCGATTCCGTAAGTGATCGAACTTCTCCAATCAATACGACCTATTCAATGAAGCATTTGTTTATAAGATCTATTATGGACAAAAATGATCAACAAAGATTATATATAGGTATAAAATTAAAAAAAGGTGCGAAACAGCACATATGGTCAGTGGAAAAATTACATTATCGGCAGAGCGTCAGCGGCTTGTAATTTTACCAACCGCGGCCGGTGGGCGGTGCCGCGTGCGAAAAGGCGCTGTAGTCAATAATAAGAACTTTTGTTCAGAGATTAAGTTAAAATGACTCCATCAACCATTGACCAGTGTCTGTATTGTTTGAACTTGATTGTCTAACTCTTCTCTCAACACTCTATATATATACATGCTCACACTGTTTTTTTACCCGGCTTCACCGGACGATCGACGACTCTTGTGCGAGTTTCAACCTGTTCGAATTTATCATTTCGTCGTTAGATATACGTGTTATCAATTCAAAATTTATATAGCTTCGTGAAAATGGATAGCGATGAAGATAGAAAAATGTCAGATGATGATGAGGAAGTCAAACAAGAGCCAGAACTGCCAGAAGATGAGCCGTCAAACATGCATGACGTATCTGAGGATGATATTATGAAGATAATGATTGCAACTGATATTCACTTAGGTTACGAGCAGACAACGAAAAGAGGTATTTTATCGACATCTGCAGCTTTGTCTACTGAATCCTACGATTTTCCAACTTGCTTGATGATTTAACATGCTCAAGTGTTTTTATACTTTCCTTTCGACAGCCCAAGAAGATGATAGTTTTCGCTCCTTCGAAGAGATTCTTCAATATGCAAGAGATCACGACGTAGATTTTGTACTTCTTGGTGGTGATCTATTTCACGAAGCAAAGCCTCCTCATAATGTTGTAATGAAGTGTCTAGATTTGTTCAGAACATATTGCCTTGGTGACAAGTAGGTTTTATCAGTGTTTATTTTCTATTGCTTATTGTATTTGTGTGAGAGCTCTAATTTTTGATTTTAATGACCCTTCAAGACCTGTGAAAATTCAGTTCCTGACTGATCCGGCGCAGGTATTTGGACATTGCACAGTCAAGACAGTGAATTACGAAGATCCAAATTTAAATGTTGGAATACCTGTCTTTTCTATTCATGGAAATCATGATGATCCTAGTATGTTGTTTATTTTTATTGTCATTCGTTGAAAATCTATAGGCAATTGACCATTCCAATAATTTTTAATTGTAGGTTTTGGTGCTGTTGGATCTATGGATGTTCTTGCCTCTACAGGATTTATTAACTACTTTGGAAAATGGTCAGATGTTACTCAAGTAGATATCACTCCACTATTGATTCAAAAAGGTTGTACTACTGCAGCTATTTATGGATTGAGTTATATGAATGATCAAAGATTATCTAGATTAATGAGAAATGGCAAGGTAAAGTATAATAAAACATATTCATCTAGATCGATCATCTAGAACTATTTAAATGATACATTTTTGAATAACTAATGTGTTCACAGTTTAACTTGAAGTATACTAAAAAAGTCGTTGATCCATTCAATATTCTGGTTCTGCACCAAAACAGAGCCCAACATAGTCAGAACTCATATGTTCCAGAAGAGTTATTACCAAGTTTCCTAAATTTAGTTATTTGGGGACACGAACATGAATGTAGAATACAACCTGAAAGATCAAAACTAAATCCAAATCTGCATATCTGTCAACCAGGTTATTGGAATACTATTCTTTTGTTCATTTCATTTTTCATATTTTTCTGAGTAATTTTAAAATATTTTTCCATTTCTATTTGTATAAAATACAGTTAAGCTAGTACCAATACTTTTGTTCTGTAGGAAGTTCAGTTGCAACATCTTTGGCTCAAGGAGAATCAGTACAAAAAGAAGTTGGAATTCTAAGTATATACAAAAACAAATTCAAAATGGAACGCTTAAAATTGAATACTGTGCGACCTTTTGTATTTGATGATTTGATTTTGAATGAATATAATGATGAGATTACAAAGCATGAAACTCGAACAGAAGCAGTTGAAGATTTTGTTGATGCTTACATTGAAAATGAATTAATCCCAAGAGCTACTGAACAACTAACAGGTAGAAAATCAATCTCTCCAAAGAATAAATGATAAAATCATCCAAAAAATCAATCAACTTATTTTAGGAAACCCAAATCAACCAAAAAAACCTTTGATTCGGCTCAGAATGTTCTACACTGAAGATCGGGATTTATTTGATCCTCTAAAGTACATCAAACCGTTTAATGTATTTTTAATGCTATGTAAAATAGAATAATTAAAAATTGATAATTCAATTCAATTTTTATAGGATTTCCCAAAAGTATTATCATGTAACAGCCAATCCAAATGATATGATACTTTTCCGTAAGTGTTCATCGAAATTGACGAAAAGAGAATTGAAGAATGATGCATCTAAACAAGATTTTGGGGAAGTAGGGGAAATATTTCGATTCGATGTAAGTGTTGGTTTCTATTTTAATTTTCATAATCTGCCATGGTCTTGTTCATAATGAATTTCATATTTCAGGGAGAAAAGGACTGGAAGAGAACTGTTCAAGGGGGAATGTCAGAGTATTTCAAAAAAGAAGATAATATGAATCTTCTTACAGTTTTGTCATTCAATGGTCTTAATGATGCGTTATCACGATTTGTGACTGCTAATGATACCAAAGCATTTCATGATTTAGTCAGGTAAATTGAATAATCTAGAAATATGAATGATCATATGGTTTGATAGATGAATATAATGAATAAATGAATGAATACAATTTATTTCGTTTATTACATGAAATAATTATATTTTCAGGCATCAGATGAAAAGAACAATTGAATTTTTGTTGAAACAGGAAAACTTAAAAAATAAAAAAGAAGTCGTGGAAGCCATCAAGAGTTATCGTAACGAAAGACTAAAGATAAAGGAAGAGGTAATTGAAAGGGACGTTTTCATAAAAATCTCCACGATATTTGATTTATATTTTGATGTTTATTATTTATCTTTCCTAAGATCGATAAATTCGATTAACAGAAATATAGAATTAATGATGATTAAAATTCACACATGACTGATTACTTTAGGAAAAGAGCTTTGACTCGAGAAACGATACTGCTGCCCAAGGTCAATCTCGAGATGATTTTGATAATGTCCAGATATCTCGAGATGATTTTGATAATGATGATAAAGTTGAAGATGAACCTGAACCTACAAGAGGAAGAGGTCGTGGAAGAGGACGTGGGAGAGGATCGAGTCGAGGAACTAGTAAAGCCGCAGCTAAATCAAAAGATCCTGTACCTAGCCCTGCAAAGCGACCTAGAGGTAGAGCCTCAAAAAATGTAACTTCTCTAGATATAACAACTTCAGGTGCAAACCAGAGCTCAATTCTATCATGGCATAAGGTAAGAATGTTTGAATTGTATATTCTATTGCATTTCATTGACTCAAATAATGATAGACTTGGAATAATTAAATGAATAATTAAATATTTCTAGCCACCTTCGAGCAGTAGTGCTCGAAGTAAACAACCTGTGTCAATCCTTCTTTCTTCGGACGAAGAATAAGAACTATTATTCTGACCTGTCGAAACAGTCAGTTTAATTTGAAACTTTGAATTTACAATCACGATGTAGTATTTGCGGCCTCTCTATTGAAACAGTATTGATTTGCGTTACCAATCACTATTTTTATATTAAATGTTCGAATCGCTCCCAAATTGTAATCAATAACAATTCGTAGCATGTGAATGAAATATTGTTATTCGTTGAAGAATCGCGCAGTCATGTCCCCGGTGTCTTGTATTAAATATTTATATTGAACAACAAATTTTAAATCATCAATATTAATGAATTGAAAATGAATGAAAAAGTGTATCGACTTGGTAAGTACAAGCAGTGAGTTAATATCGTTAAGCATAAGTGATAGATTATAAACTACGTAAAGCTCGTAGAACGAGAACGTTTTATTTTTATAAATTGAAAAACTAATAAAAAAAATGCATAAAATGATACGGTTTGATTTATTCTCGCGACGAGGTGTGACAAAAGGTACCTCGCGCACTTGGCTCGGAAAATCGTTGCGACTTGGTTGAAATAACCGAATTATTCCGAGGTGACTCGTGAAAAGGGATCACTCGGCAGCTTCTGGGTTAAGGTAAAATCTCAGTAGCGAGACACTGGGCGAGATGAAAAATAAGAGGCTGGCGAGTGCTTATTGGCATTCAAGTCAGCTAATCCAGGAGAGCAGAGCATGCGATAGAGCCGACACAACGCGGGTATATATATATTGGTGGTGCGCGCATTGGAAAGAAAGTATAGCCCGAGAAATGCAAGGTGCGTCTCTCTCTGCGTCTGTTTTATCGAGTCTCGAGAGACAGATCGGGAAGGGAGGGAAAAGCTCCGTTCAAGTGCAAATGACAAGCGGGAAACGAGCAAGTCGGACGGCCGGGCGGCGCGAATCACGGAGACAATGCGCGAAAAGGTCGAGAGCGAGCTGGAAAAGCCACAGAAAGTGCCGTTCGCGCGCTGGACCCGCCGCCGCCGCTGCTGTCTCTTTTTCGCGCTTGCTTTTTCCGCCACACGCCAGTAGATAAAGCACGAATCGATAAGACGAAATAGTCGCGGAGGTGCAGCAGCGGAGCGAGCTCGGGCTGCTTTTTTTGTTGTATATAGAAGCCCGCGCGCGCACCGGCAGCTTCCAAGTTTTTTGTCCCGCCCCTCAGCTGCCTCGACTCCTTTTTCGTCACGTTCTTTTTACTCGCTCGTTTGTCCCGCTGGCTCTGGCTCTCCCTGCGCGCCGATGAATTCGGAAACGGGCTGCACCGGCCAGTCTCGGACGGACCTCCCTCCCCCCCCCCCCGAAGCCCCCGCATAATTCAATTGAGCTGTCGCAAGGATACGTGCTGCAAATGCCACGCGGGCGCGCCGGAAATTCGCTAGATTGCGTTAATGAATCGCGCCCGCGCGCCCGGATTAATTGCAGCTCATAGATATGTGAGCTTGATTTACACTACTCGTGCAGTTCGGAATGGATAATACCGCGATTGCCTCCTTCAAGATGCGAAATTCGTCGAGAGTACTCTCGCGATAGCCGCGGGCTTATTTGATGAACGCCAAACTCGATCTGTAAAGTTGTGGGTACTTTGAATTTTTCAATCTTTTCGAGATGGTGTTCCAGCTACTCCGGTTAATCGAGTACACGATCGAGTCGATCCGGCGCAACAACGTATCCACTTCATCTTTGTCCTTGAGTGAAAAACGAAAGTCGCGAAAGAATCCCAAAAGAACTCCTCGAACGAGCACGAAAATAACAAGACACTCGAACTCGTTTAAGAAAAACTTTTACAAGAGACATTTTGTGGATCGTCACTTCGATACTTTTTTCCCCCCTTTTTCCAAATGTCTCCTAGTATCTTTCTTCGTTTTCCACGGGTGAGCTAGCTGGGGGATTTCTTCTCCGTAAACACTTTAATTCATTCTATTCTAGAGCTAATCTAGTTTTAATCACATTTAATCTCTGCAATTAAATTCGCGACAACGACGTGCAGATTCGCCAATTCAATTCGATTATTAAAATTATCAAGCTCACTGGAAAATATACGAGAATGCAAATATATTCAAATTATATTCTGCTCGTTGGGATAGGACAAAGAAAAAGTCTTCAGCTAAATATGGCATTGGTTGATTTAACGATTATAACTCCAGATTCAAAAAAGTTCGTATCCCTAGAAAATTAAAACAATTTGAACTTTCTTGTTTTACCTTCTTCTGTACTCCATGCCAGAAAAGTAGTATTTTCAAGTAGAATAAGGAATGCAATGCCAGACATTTAAAGGATACCAGAAAAGGGAGCATCTACAACGGTATTTTCAGTTGGTGAGACTTCACGAGGAATTTGTTGGAAATGCAATAAAGACTCAAATATTTATTCAAGAAATGTGATGACAAATGTATTGAAAACCCGTACACATTAAGAATGCTCAGGTGGAATTCACGTTCAAGTATCAACGTTTAAATCCTCGACTAAATATCGCGTTGAAAAACTAATAAGATTAACTAATTTTTATCTATTCAAGATTTATAAATCAGTTTTACTCCTGTTATAACTCAACGATTGAGTACGGAAGAAAGTATTCAACTATTTGAATCGGCGTTTTATTGATTATTTCCTTTGGTGATTATTTCAGGGAGGGAACGCGAAAGAAATAAAATGAACTGTCAAAACAAAAAGATAATTTCTGGGTGTCTATGCCAAAAAGATATAGAAGCAAAAAGTCAAAGAAGCGATTGAAATGGAAATAAAAGAGATGAATGTAAATACAAAGCGAAAGAACAAAGGCAGTCGACATAAAGGATCATAAAAACGCTTAAACTAAAAACTAGAAGAGAGTCGAAGAGACCTTTTTTTGTGAAATAAAATCAAGCATTGATTGGTGCAGAAAGAACGTCGGGGAAAAAGTTGAAACATAGATAGAAAATTCTTGCCATTAGTCAAAGGGCAGAATGATTTTTCCTTCGCGCATTCAAAGTGAATATTCCAAAAAAATGTTCCCTCTCGAGTATCAGATAACTCTATATCGGAATATAATCCTATCATTATAAATTCCCATCTCTCTTGATTCCTTTCAAATCATTCCTGTCCACGTCCTGCATTGATCGTGAAATCCTTATTGATACAAATGAGAACACGCACGCACATACCAACGCAAGGATAACTTCGCATTCATTTCACGCGTGTACGATTGAAACCGCAATAGCTTCCTTTTTGAAAGAGAAAAAAAAGCGACGATGCTCGTATGTAGCGCGTTCAATCACAACTCGTTGCTTAGAATCAGTCGAGCCTTGGATAAATGTATATATGATTAATAAATATCCCAACTGACATGCTGAAGAGTCATTGCAGCCGAGCGGAAATCGTTGGAAACACGCGTATGAAAAATTAGCCGAACAAAAAAGAGCGTACGAGGCAGACGTGGAAGAATATCTCTCGAATGAGGTGGAATCCACGCGGCGTATCGTACAGGAGCGCAGATAAGGAGCAGCATACAGAGGAGTCGAGCGAGATAACCGGGCGGCGCGGGGGGTGGGGGGTGGGGGGGGGGACTAAAAACGCCGGAGAGAACGAACAAATGGATGGTGTGCACACTGAGACGAGCTTTGGCTCCGAGAGACGAACTATAGATACGGGAGGGGGGGGGAGCTATACGGGGAAGCGCGCTCGAGAGAGAAGCGGTGGAGGGTTGAGATATCGACTGGCGCAGTGTCCGCGCCACCGCGACAGACTAGACGTCGGGAGGGAAGGACATGGCGTCGCGGAAGAGGGAAACACACACCCCACGCGCGCAGCGGGGTGCGCTGTACAGAATCAGCCTCTCCCTCGCTCTCTCTCTCTCTCGGGGTCTCGCAAATTTTTCCCCCGCGCGCCGCGTGCAGCACATGCACCGGGGCTGCACACACAGCGCGACTCCCAACCCCCCCACACTTGATTCGGCCGCCCCGGCGCGCGCTCGACGTCTCCCCGCCCATGTGCAGATTTATTTTCGCGCCACACACACACACACACACGCACTCGTACGAATCGCTCGCTGCACCGTCGGGCTTTCAACATTTTGTTTGCCGCTCGCTCCCGCCTCCCCGACTTCCATTCGAGCCGATCGAATCGGCTCGTTTTTGCATCTTTAATCTCTGCGCCGCACTGTTCGCCGTATCGGCTTCCTCTCCGCTACTTTGACATTTCAACCGCATATATTGCATATATATCTGTATTGATGCACTCCGTTCTCGAATCGACATGTATATATCGTCTTCTGATCCATCCGCGCGCTATACACTTCCTACGTTCTCTTCTTCTATAGCTTTCGAGAAGACGGCTCGTCGAGGTCGATCTTCAACTATACTCGCACGGAATAGTTGAAACTGTCATCTGTAATAATCACCACGTTCCAATTCACTCGCGGTATAACAATCGCGTGTTGATTATTATTGTCGCAACCAGCGGAAAAACAATAATTTCGGCCAGTTTTCAACGCGCTACACGTTCCCTTTCCAAATATCAAATTGTTAACCACATGTACTGTACATGTATGCTTTCCGTGCTACGTATATTTCGTTTGACGTACATACAGCTGAAAATGTCCAAGTGCATACAACGAGAGCCACGTAAGCAAGGATTCTCGGATATACGTATATATACAGAGAGGATATTCATTACATATACGGTTTCGAGACAGTTGGCAGCAGTTCAAATAAAATACATAACTGCAGTTTTGGAGATTCGTTAATCTTGGAATAAATCTCCGGGCCGGGGGAGAGATGTTCTCGTCGTTGACGTACAGTTTCCGACGCCCACCAGCCAACTTACGTCACTTACGCGCGCGCACACACACACGTACACATACACACACACACACACACACACACACACACACACACACACACACACACACACACACAGCCGTTTAATGCGAGAAAACAATATCATCGGGGAGAGATTGATTCTTGTTGGTGGGGAAGCGAGGGAAGTATTTTCGTTATACCGCCAAGGCTGAGCCAACCGAGTGGCTCGAAAACAGAGCGTGTTTGCGCGCGAGTAGTAACAGACGGAGCGGGCCAGACCGCCCCGGGTTTCATTCCCGTAATCAGGTATTTTGTTTATAATTTCATTCGCCACTGACGAATCGACCGTATATACGCAGGGAGATTCGCATTGGTGAATTGCCCGTTAATTCTCTCGGCAGCAGAGGGAAAAGAAATTAAAAAAAATCACCGAACTCCCTTGCATAAACTCCATTGGATGTCGGGCGATTCTCCAGCGACTTCGGGTCTAGCGAATTTCACCCGTACAAGCTCTCTATATACTATTGTACTTTTTTTTGGGTCCCGGACAAGCCGCTAGAGAACAAATAGACGTACCCATGTAATTTTCACTGGATACCTTTTCTCCTGTACCCCTCGTTTCACACCTACTTTTCTCGAGTGAAATTTTTTAATCTCACATCTCGAACGTCGTCCGAACTGCAGGTAAAAATATTCTCCCGTTCTACACGTCCAGAAAATATATATATACACGCGTATACGCATGCTAAAGCGCTCGGCTTGATAATCGCGCGCGGGCTCGGCGTCCCTAATTTTTAATACCTTGTTATCCGCGCGCAGCGTGGCGGGGCATTAGCGAAACTTTCCTCGCTCGGCAGCCACCCACGTACGCACATACAGACACAGGGCACGCGCATATCACACGGCGCTATGATATTAATCCGCGTCTCCCGGGCAATTTTTTTCGTCTTCCTCTGTCTCTGTCGAGTAAGAGAGCAGCAGCAGCAGTAGACTTATATATATACGGGCGTGTTTTCATTTGGCTCTCGTGAAGAGCAGCTTATTATTTGGCGGGAGCGAAGGATCCGAGCAGCTGGGGCGACAGCGACGTGGCTCCTTATAATCTCTGAAATTTCATTTGGGAGCAGCGCGCGCCTGATCCCCGTGCTTAAGTAGCGCAATTCACCAACTTCTCTCTCTCTCTCTCTCTCTCCTCCTCATTCTTTATGCTCCTCCCTTGTACGTATACATTCGCAGGGCACGTCGATTGGGTGCAAGCGCGCAAGCTCGCCGTTTTAATTTACCATGGGCGCGGCGCCGCGCGCTATTCGCTCTTTCTCAGCTCTCTCTCCCTCTCTCTCGTTTGTATGTATGTCCCACTCGCTCGTCCTCTTCTCTCTTTCCTCGATCCTGCAATAAACATGAATTTATTGTTGTAAGCTGGAGCTTCGCACTCGACACCGGACTGGCGCGCGGCCGCGTCGCGAAATACGGAGTCGCCGCGCGCGCGCGCGAGATCCCAAATCCCCGACGACGTCAAACGGATTCAATTTGCGCTCACGAGACTCGGGTTCGCTCGAGCCGCTTCTCGTGACTACGAGAAGAGGGCAAGAAAAGAAAAATGAACGTTCTGCTCTCGGAACTCGCTGTTCATCTCTTTGTCTCGGGGATGACGGCTGCTCTTGTCGTGGCCCGGCCAACAATTACACAATGAGTTTTTCACGCCGAGAGCCCGGTATACACTCAAATCCACGATACTCGTTCGATCGATTCAATGTACTCTAGAGAACGCAAACTCATCGCGAGCCTTTCGTCGAATTATTAACTTTTCTCAATGGATTTATACCCATGAGAAATAAAGCCTATGAGCGTGTGATTAACGCGAGACACTTTTGTTTCCACACAACTGTCGGGGAGGAAGGAGGAAAAATTCGCAATCCCGGGGTGTAATGAATTCCACGCGAATATTGATATCACGCGTGTTTACGCCAGGTGGCCATTGCAAAATTACAATATTCGGGGATGCCACGCCGGGCTAAGGGAATATCATCTCTGATACGTACACGCGAAATATGTCGCATAATTTAACAAATAGTGTTTGCTTCCGCGTATACTGCGGCTCCCAGTGGTCACATAACGAGAACGGCTCGTGGAATCTACGCTGCATTTGACGAATTAGCCAACGGATAGCTTTTCAATTAAATACGGCAATGTATGTGGGCCTATGAATTACAATATTACTAGAGGCCGAATTTAAATTCTTAGGCAATATTACGTGCGCACTGCGATGGTCTAGTCGAGCCCGCGTACTCATGAGTACAAACTTCAGTTTGACAAATTTTCATTTAATACACTGATGGATAGTTGTAATTCCGCTGATAACAATCGGTCACAAGAGAAACTGATCTGCTCTCGAGGTAGGATTGGAGTAACGAGCTATTTTCCCGAGGCACCCGTGCCTCTCATGTTAACTATCTCCTCAAGATTTAATAAGATCCAACAATAGATATGGCGGTACGCTCAAGGGATTTCAACAAAACCGTCCCTACCCCCACAAGGACAGTTTAAACCGACTTACTCAACACTGAGCGAAGCCTCACTCGTAATCGTCTTTGTAAGCGGTCCCTTTTCGAATTTTCACCAAAGCCAAGTGAACAGTGTCAGTTACATTCGAATCAATTTTCCTACTAATTTTCTCGGTAAATTTATGAATCTATATATAAGCATAACGCGGTGCATTACTCGATTTGAGATTTCATGAATGTGTTTCAACGTCGAAGTTATACCTAATGGTACAATTTCATTTCCGTACACGTATCGAATATACATTTGGGGTTCCGTAGATCGAAACCTCCGAAATTAATAGAAATCGAAGCAAAATGTTGACGATATCTGATATTTTTAAGTGATTATTCTAAGGGAATAATAATATATATTTTTCAAAAAATATTATTATCCGTAAAATACTGAACCGAAATTACGATTTTATAAGACCAATTGTCAGTATTTATAACGATAAGGAAAATTTTATTGAAATATCTCTTTTATTAGTTAGAAGCCATCAATTTTAGAATTATTTTGAAAAGTTTCGGGATCAAAAAATCGTATTTCCCACACTTACCAAACCCAATAGTCATCCGAAATTCCTTATTACGCGTGCTGTTCCAAACTGATAATTGATTCTTATGAATATTCCACGAATGAACGAATGTTTTTGTGAGGGATTACCCAGGATTTTGCCCCAATCGCAACTCGCATTGAAAATTCGCAACTACCAACACGAGAGATGAAATTGGAAACTCGTGTTTTAATCAGGCCGGAGTGGCCGCATGGAATCGAGAAACGCACCATCAAAGACGGGAGGGCAAGTGGGACAGAGCAAACCCTTGGTTTTCACGCGTTGTCTGATCAATTTTTCAAAGGTTTGTTTTGCGGTCGCGGCCAGTGGACAAGGGCTCGAGCACGACGCGGCAAAATCGCTAAGACCCGCTGGTTTACATATACGCGTCGTAACGCTTCCAAAACACCTACATGTATACATACACACACACAGACCCACAGACGCATCGGCAGCCCAAAGGAAACGCAAGGGGTAAGAGGTGTGGGGAGTTTGAAGTTTGGGCCGCGCGGTATATACGCGCGTACAGTATAGTTTAGCGCTTGGGCTCGTTCCGCGGCCTCGCTGTACGCGCGCGCCTAATCCTATCAATTGAGCCGTGCGCGCGCGCGGTTACAGAGCGCATCCTGTACCATGGCAGTCTGCTCCGCCGTGTGCAGCTCCTTCGAATGCATGCATGCAAAGGAGACTCGTACACGGGATCGCCTGAATTATTCACCGAGTCCACAAACCAGAGCAATAATTTTGTTTTAAATCAATACCGGCTCCCCCCCCCCTCGTCCCAATTGCAAATCAACTGCGCGCGTGTGTGTATATCTGCGCTGGAATATTATAATATCTGCATCGTGGCGCGCGAGTCTCGTTTGTACGCGATTATATACACACGGATGTTGGTAGGTGGAGGAAATTACAGAACAATCGTCGACCCCGACGAAGACTGTCGAGCGCTTTGAGAGTTCCCGTCTCCCCGTTGGAAACTCCGAAAGTTCGTTTTCGAAAGCAGACCTCGGAAGATGGCACACCTCCGAGAACAACTAGAAACGTATATCGGCTTTCGGAATGAAACATCCTCGTAACGTGGAAAATTTGGAATTCGCTCGTCGGACCTGAGGACCACCGAAATAGCATTAACTTTTTATTCCCCTGTAAAGTACATGTTCCCAATATGCGCCACCTAAGCGAGAAAGATCACCGTGTCAAATTCGAGTTTCCCATTGCGGCTGGCGGCAAAACGAATGGGCCAAGCAATCAAATGGTATGTAACTTGACTTTTGGGCCTAGACTAAGAGTATTGAAAATAATCGCACTCACTTGAGCGAAATTAGATGAAGAATCAGAATTGGCGAAAAAATGTATAAAATGAGCTGTAACAAATAGTCGTTGTAAACGTTGGCGACCGGTCAAAATGTTTCCTCTCCTCATTATTTTGAATTGTCGACAAAATTCGCTGCTGCGGTGCTACTCTAGACACGCTTATAAGTATATGAAATACAATGAGTGGCACATATTGGGTATACCTACCTTATATCCCCAGTCATCCAGGCCAATCCTTCGGTTTCCTGCGAGATAATCAGCGAATGATTTTCGATGCCAATGCATGAGACTCCTTTTTTGATCTTAGAAATTCTAGCTCATTATCAGGAATGCATACACAATTATCTTTGGAAAACCAATCGTACGATGAAACTTTGTGAGATGATTACCCTAACAGCTATAAAGTATAACGTTATGTTTCCCCGGAAATATCCTGTCAAACATGCTGATTTTCAGGCATGAACGGTATATCTATGGTTACTTGTATATTTATACAGATATACTATTTATGCAGAAAATCGATAATGATTGACAGAACATGTTTCGGAAATCAGGATATGGCTCGAGAAATAAGCTATTCCAAGAAGCATCTAACAAAGTTGATCGTAATCGGAAACCCGGAGGCTGTGTCCACTCTCTTGATCAGTTTGAATATTTCAAACTGTTGAATATTTCAACTGTTTCATTTTGAATGTTTCAAAATGAAACTTGTCTCATAGATAGGATTTATTCAATTCGATAAATAACTTTCGAGTAGCTTCTTCTCCTCGCTTCTACTCTTTTAATTTCCTAACCATGTATTTCCTTGCTTCTCGGGTGGATTCCATCCAAACACTCCTAGCGATAAAAAGAGGCGATTCTCAATGAATCTCCGATCTACGAGAGTCAAATATTCACATCAAGAGTCGAGAATCATCTTTCGCATGTGAACCAAGCACTATTATCCCTAGAAAACTACGTAAATTGGGATTTTCGGGTACGCAAGCGTGGGCGAAAGCTCCCATTGCGCACCGCGCTGGGACTGAGTACGCGCAATATAATTATCGGTTTCACGCCGCTCGCGACTATCCCCGAAGATAACCAGATAGAAAAACTTTGCGCTCTGTTTGAAAAAAGTAGATGACCTACCGCGCGGCATACTACTAAAATAATTGTCCTGAATGTCTCGATAGATATTCCTCGTTATCATTGCAAAAAGCCATGTCGGCGCGCGTACAGAAGCAAACACTCGTTCCCTCGAGATAGATGCACAGCGTATTTGCATATTCGGCGATGCGGAATCATTGAAAAGCTTATACTTTGGTCGTCGCGTATTGCGGCCTCTGATCAAAAGAGAAACTTGGTGTTGGGAAATACTTGGAGCGTGGATGAGCTGACTGTGCCGCGGCAAGCCGGTCGCCCGCGAGTGGCCCTCGAGCCGCGCACAGCAGTAGTCACGGGGCGGCGTTTATTCACCTGTCGCTCGAATTGGATCATCTTGATACAACGCATTTCAATGCACACCCTCCAAAACTCGACAGCTCGGGGGATTAGACGTCGATTCGTTCGGAGTGCGATGTAAAGCGTCGAAGCTTTGCGGAAAGCCGGTCGAGTGGGTTTTGGTGGTGGCCCCCTCCCCGCGCGCAAAAGACACGAATCGGTCCGTCGGCAAGGAAATTCCATTAGCCGAGAAAAGGAGCTGCGTAGAGTGGCGCTGAATACGAAAACCGGTTGGACGCGCGGCGGAAAAATGATGGAAACGCGCCGGCCCTGCTGCAGGAGGATATAGGCTCGCGCGCGCTCCGCGATTCCGACGGAGTAGGTGTAGGTGCGCGCGCAGCCTTCCACCATCAGCGCCGGCTCGCGGGTACAGTTGCTGCAGCAGCAGCAGCGAAAGTGCGCGCGGCGGCGGCGGCGGCGTGCGTCTGCGCTCAGTCACGGGTCGGCCGAGAGTCGGTCAGGAGCTGTGCTGCCACACAACAAGCGTCGCTCCCATCCATCCATACTCCCTCTCTCTCTTGCTCGCTGTATACACACACGTACACGTCCTTCTCCGTCTCTCGGCGTCTCCGGTGGGCGTCTGGCAGCCCGCACGAATTACACACTAGAATACGCGGCGTCGACAGCAGGAGTGCGCGAGTGCTGGGTCGATTCGCGGCGCCTATGCCGCGGGCCTGAACACACCCGAGAGAGCGACACACCGAGTAAGCGAGAGGAGAGAGAGAGAGCGAGAGCTGCGCTGAGCCACCAGAGAAAGCCAACGCCGCAGCCGCACAAAATGCGCCCGCCGCTCGCCGTCGGCTCGGCGCTGCTGCTCCTGACGCTGCTGCTGCTGGCCGCCGCCTCCCCGGCCGCGGCCAAGCGCAAGTTCGACGCCGACTTTGAGTTCGCCGACGAGGTCAGTCCAGCGCTACAACGCACCCACCCCCATGCCCTCCTCTACCTCCTTCCTGTGTGTCTGCGTGTTTGTGTGTGTGTGTGTGTGTGTTTCAATCCACCCCTCCCAGTGTTTACCTATCGGAGATCGCTGCCCGCGCGGCGCAGCTTCCTCGGCGTTTCTTTGTAATGCGTCCCACGGGCCAGACAGCCCACCCCCCAACAGTACGCTTATTTACCGTTCGGCGCTGTTTGCGAATTAGACTCCCCCGCACGCGCGCCAGACGAAAACAACTGTTCCTTGAGAACGAGCGAGACTGCGATCTTTAAAATATCGCATATACGCGCTCGTACCATACGAGTACAAGGATAGTGTGCTGAGCTGTACTGCTGGATTATACATTCGTGCATGCAAATGGCGAAATTCACCTTCGATGCGGCCGCGCTACGTGTGTTGTCGCGCGCGCAACTTCATCGTGGAGAATTTGGTGGATCCGATGATACGCGCCAATATCCAATCTATAATAGTGTCGGTCTCGGTTATCTGTTCAAACAAGTGACAGCCCCTTGACGAGTTATTTTCTGCGCTTTCTCGTCCTCGCGAATTGGGAGCTAATGGTATTGACACACCACGATAGTTTCATAAAATTCCAACGGTAATCTATATCTACGGTATATTTATTTACTTGTTTCTCTGCGCGCCCAGCGAGCGAGTTCTTTTGGGAGGGAAAGATGCATCTTTCTATACGGGAATAATATTTGCCGCGATTCAAAGCTGGTAGATTGAAAAAAACAGATTGGTCAGCTGCCGAATCATACGAGGATAAGATCTTTTGCAGCTTTGAAAGGATAAACTTCCTTTCATCCTTTTAGTTCACGACTCTTCGAAATTACTCTGGCACGTGAAAAATTAGCTCTGCAACGATGCATTGTTTTCCCCGATAACCACTGGCGCATGAGTGGTTAGCTTGATCCCGTGTCCCCAAACGGGAAAATCACAATTTTCGCGAGACGAGAAAGAATGGATGATTCGCCGGGGCGCGTCGATAGACACACCAAGATAAGCTGCTGCTGCTGCTGCTGCTGCTGCGTTGTACGGCGAGCAAATTATTTGCGCTTTAATGAACGCACAATTATCGACTATCAAACGCCAATGATTAGCTTCATTCACTGGGACGAGAGGGGCTGCGCCCGTATAAACACAAGCCAGCCGATTACAATGATAATTAAGTGAAATTTTAAATTCAAACCCTTTTTCGCAGTTTCTTGACGAACGATCGGCCCCCACGCGGGGGCTAAAACTAAGATGAGAAATCGACCTCGCGCGGTAAATCACGAGTGGAGCAACGGTGCTTATTGGCCGCGCAGTTTTGCCCCGGCAATTTTCTCCGCGTGTAAACTCTTTATTAGACTTTCACGTAAGCGGGGCGCGTCCCATACATCTTGCGGGGGGTGGTAGCGCAAGAGTTCTGCCAAAAATTTATATCTGGTATCCGCTTAAAAGCGCCAGGGGTCATTCGAATTTTTACAATCTGCACCGGCGCGCCGTCAGTTTTGCGGAATGTATATTGCGCGCGACCGGACGAGCAAATGAAAAAGATTCGCGAAAGTATATTATGTGTCCGGGGGATGAAATTGGCCGACCGGGCTCGAGCTGCTGGTTTATAAATCCGACGATATGTTTTCGTGTTTTTCCGCCCGGACGTAGGTATGCGTATATACACGCGAGTGTGTGAGAGTGTGTGGGTGAATGCAGCCGGTTTTGCGAGCGCGCAGACGTGCGAACGTGTCCTGGCGCCAAGCCGGGATAGAGCGTAAAATATATGTATATAGACGCTCCTTCGATTCTTGTAATACTTTGAGGGATGGCCACGGACGTGCGCCAACGCGAGAGCTTGATATTCTTTTATCTTATCGTCCGTGGGGGCCGGCCACGCACGCGAAATTATGGAAAAACTTTTCAATAATTTATTGCGTCGCGTTCTCTCTCGACCCTTTCCCTCCCTGTTTGCCATCGATATCCACGGGCTATATGCTCGAAATCCGCGTGAAATTTTTCACATGCTCGTTCAATTATCCATCAAGTTTCAAACCTTTTTTTTCACTTTGACAGAGTCGGCGTTGGATGGTACGATATTTTTTCTCATCGATTTATCGATTTGTCGTTCGACGATGTATTGCGCACTGGACGAGCGACATGTCGGCGTTCGCGTATTTAGCCGAGAAGATATACGTCCAATTCTCTTCGGGAATGAATAAAATAAACACTCTGATGCTAATTTATTATCATCTTCTTGTCTATGAAAAATGGGACTTGCACTTTTCTTTCGTGACATAAGCTTGCAGATGGATTATTATAACAAAATGCGTGCTTCTCGAAAAAAAAAATTATGCACCCGTGACAAAATAAAATGAGAAAAATTGGATTAGTTTGTCTACAATAATTTTTTCTCTACAACCTAAAGTTAGTACTAAAATAAACACGTAATGAAAATCGGTACAATTCCTGTATTAGAATTTTCCAAATAATAAACTATACAGTCGAAACTCCACATACAACGAATGATAACTGATAGCATTGATTGAAAATAGAAATAATAATCCCCGATCTCAGCATATAATCCTTTGTCAACAGGAGTGTATTGGAAGTTTTACTTCGTTAAAAGACTATGACAGGGTTTATTCTGCTCTCTAATTGCTGTTCAAACACATTCGATTCATCAGATCAACAGGGTGGTCCGATCATCTATCTCACGTTTCACCGGCAAGTGAAACTGTTGAAATAAATACCTATGTATGACAAGGTTTTTCTCGTTCAATATATTTGAATTGACAAATTAATCTTGCAGTTTTCCTAATAATATTAAATAGAAAACGAGCAAT
The DNA here is from genome assembly GCA_020882685.1 of Aphelinus atriplicis. Classification (NCBI taxonomy): domain Eukaryota; kingdom Metazoa; phylum Arthropoda; class Insecta; order Hymenoptera; family Aphelinidae; genus Aphelinus; species Aphelinus atriplicis. The sequence continues at coordinate 2,617,560 of CM037075.1, read as the reverse complement.
GAAAAAATTGTTATAAAAGCGAGGATATTTTATTTTTGTAGTTACAAAATATTCACATTAACGGCCATTCTCACTTCTCATTATTCGACAACTGTATTCTTATCACTCATTAATAATTAATGAATGAAAGAAATGCTGTCGAAAACGATTGGATGCTATGGCTCCAATCGTTTTCGAAATTTCATTTTTTAATATTGGCAACAATTATTATTATCTCGTATAATTATTATTCACACCTTTGATTATCCGTTAATTTTCTGAGCTAGCTATTCCAAGGTTTTGATTGAGTAATATTACAATGTCGCTTATTAAGGCCGAGTGATTTTAAAGCGTTGATTGGCTCTTTCATCCTACGCGTTATACACTAACATAGTAAAGGAATGTGATGATGATTAATTAAACTTCTATTTAAGTGGAGGAATCAGGATTGAGCATTCACAATTACTGTCTTCCAACAAAAAATGACCGTGAACAACATATCTAAGAAAATTTTTCGTGGTTATTCTAACAGATTTGTATTTTGTTTGTTTTCTGTAGACTTTAGTCAAAATCCAAATTCGTTCGAGTCGATTGAAAGTCGCGAATATCAATTTTGTAATTGAATTGATTACCGAATGAGGTAATTCATAATAATTACACAGTTTCATACAGCATGCATGATCAGCAAGTTTCATACCAAAGTCTGTTACTAGGATATAAGCTTTTTTCGATTAATTCTTCAAGTAAGCGGTAACCTTACACAGTATGGAAGTATTAATAACATTGAAGATTAATTTCATTCGGAAACTATTTTTTCATGAAAATGTAACCCAAGTTAAAAAAAAAAATCAAAATCAGATCAATATTGGTCTAGAAAAACATTGAAAACAAATTATTTCACAGGATGAATAATCACTCGTTTGAAATTTTGCAATACCGCTTCGAATTTCATTTTGATATTAACTGAAATGAAAATAGTTGTAAAACAACGTTGTAAATTTTTTCTGTAATAATAACGAGCTTTTGAAAGTACATAAAAAGAATTTCCTTCTGCTTCGTTACTCCCGAGATATCACCAGCTGTCGAGGCAACTTTAGACGCGTTTCTATCCTGACCCTGTGTACATATATACTATACGCGCTTACAAACGAACGTCACGCGTCGTAAAAGAAGGCATTCAATTTATATACTAGCGTGTATTAGATACAACAATGATGACGCGCCATTCTGAAAATTGTTACAGCATGCGCATACGCTCAGTATTTGCATATACATTGTATTTTCCCGTCTCTGCTATTATTCAAATTCATATACCTTTGTAAAAACTGGAGGATTGATTCGATAACGCTCGCGAATTATGCTAATAATATTTTGAGAAATATTTCAAGGAAATTGTTGTCGAAACCGAAACGCAATAATGTCTGTTCGCGAAGAAATCCATTCAATTCTGAAATTATGTCCATCGGCCAACAGATACGCACCCACTAAAACTAAATTACACTCGAGTCAAATATTCGGATATTAAATAAATCTCGAGCTCCACCCATAAACCAACTCCGCAATCGTAAATCTACTAATGTAAAGAGGGTCCATACCGGAAATTGAAAATTCTCAACGCAATCTCACTTATTGAAGTTTTCAACACTCGTGTGATTTAATTGATTTTCCTCCATCTATGAGATTATAAAGCAAGATGATTTATTTTTCAAAGTTAATTAAAAATCAAATTATTGCCTCTATGGTTGTTTATATTGTACACTCCCATAGAATATACTTTCAAGATTGAATTTGTCACTGAAATGGATGATCCGTTCAAAGAGTGTGTGCAGATCAATTTTTAGAAAAAATACGGATTCTTAGAATAGGAAAACATTGAGTTCGCAAATAAGGGATGGAGCCATGCGATCGCGGGAGCACAAACTGGGGTTGGCGAGGGTCGCTTGGTCGAGTGTGTGTGCAGTGAGAGTGGGTGTATGTACGTCTGGGTACGACTGTTTGGTTTTGGCCTCGGACGAAGTTATTATCGATCGTTTTTTCTACGCGGTTCTGCGTCTCACGTTCCCTTACTTATGCTGCTTTCCGCCGTTTTATTTCGCACTGACAATTGTATTATTGCGTTGATAAAATATCGACTAACAAGAAGAGTAGGTATATCAGGATTTTGAATCTTTGATGTTGCTGAAACTTAGTGAGACGGTTTTTAGATATACAAATAAATCATAAGTACAGCCATGCGGACAATCCTTTAATTTTACCGAAAAAATTTCCATAAATTATTCAACATTATTGGCAAGTATATTTATGTCTGTGTGATTCTGTGCATATGGATATAATGTAACTGCGTTAAATATATTATAACGCCCTACGAATATAAATATGGATATTTTCGGATCATCCTTCCAACGGTGATGTACGTTTTCGTTTTCAATAATTAGGTTAATATTATAATTGTTTGATTTCGTGATAATCTTTTCGAGCTCGTCGGCAACTAAATGAAATATTAATATTTAAATATTTAAACGTAGTTACCTATCCCGCGTTCACTAATATTTCAATAATAATCCATAACAGATGCCCTGTACGTTCCGATTCATGTATAGAAACTACAGAAAATTGGGAGATTTTGGAATTTCGCCAAATAATTTGAATTATCATTGTAGCTTCACATTTCTTGATTGAAATAAATTCTCTGATATTCGCGAACTTTTTCAAAATGAAAAATATTCGGTATCGACTCACTCACTGCACATGATATGCTTCCATTTTTCAACTTTTGGTATACATTTGTTTACAGGGCGTTGAACATCGGGATATTGATTACTTATGCAGAGTATTGTATGAAAGTAATCAAAAATATAAAAAAATATGTAAAATAAAATAGGTCGTGCAGAGGCTTATTTTTTAAATGTGTATCATAAAACTGCTCTAAATTTATCAAAAAGGAGATTTATTCTGATTTATATTTTTCCTAGAATCAATAATTGAATTGTTACAAACCGAAGTAAACAGAGAGGAACTATTGATTGCGTTCGAGTATAGTGCTATAAATCACCCAAAATTTCGAAATGATTTCAATTAGTTTTACATAATTTTTTACTAAACTTATTCGCCCGCGGGAAATGATACACGATTGGAGGAACATTATCCAACAAAAGAAACAGACGAACTTTCAAAATATAACAATTTCGCCAGTTTCTACCCTCGAGCGGTTTCTACATGCATTGCATCTAGATGAAGTGCATGTTTGTAAAACAAATTTCGCTGGCAGCGTAACGCTCCACGCTGGAAACATTATTTTGGAAGACGCACTATGTGAAACGCCCGCGTAATCCGTTGAAATAAATTCTACTCACGATTGGAATATTTAATGCGGCACATTAAATTTTAACGCCGAGTGATAATGACGTTAGTAAATCTGATGTTTAGTACCGTTTTGTAACTATGAACTAAAATATTAAGTACTCTCATTTGCTCTTGGAAAGTTCTATTAACATTTGCCATAGCCAATACTTTGGCAGCGCTGTGCTTGCGCACGGAGCTAATCTCGTTCATTCGCATTATCATAGTAGTTGAATCACAATATAAACAAATTGTTACGATAATCGACTAATAATTTCTTACTTCGTTTAGTCTATGTATGAAAACGTCAGACTCATTCAATGATTGAAATCGCTGACATCCAAGCTGTCGGGTATACACTGATAACATTAATTGTTGCCGTCAAAACAGATGCTACAACGTGAATGCGAAATTCAGGAGAGTTGAATGTTGGTCACCTTGGTACACGCCGTATAATTTACAAATCAGCATTTCCGATGGTTCTATTGCAAATAAATTGCTAGATTTAATTCTGCGGAATTTAAGAAACTTTCGTCAGAATTCAGGTCTTATTCAGCTCGATCGAGCTGTTGTGAATCTGCTTCTAATTGCTAGAATATTATATTTTGCGAAACAGTTTTACGATGATTGATAGATTTATTAAATCCAGCTTCTGGAATTTCCTCATTGAATACTTTAAAGTTCGTTGATCAGAGTTGAATGGTACAGAAACCTCGTACATATATATGTATCGGAGAAAAAAGTAAATTCCAACGTTTTTAAATTAAAGTTGCCGAATCGAACCGATTCGTTTTTGTTAGATCAGTCGTATAAAAAGATATAAATCTCCCTCAACTTTCAGCATTAGTGGACTTGCGAACTCCAGTCCAAACAAGACAATTCCGAAAAGGATATTTTAGTATTCCGATGGCATTGACGGATGGAAATATAAAGACTTTGAACATTCCAGTTGAAGACATGTCCACTCAAGCCTCTTTACTCGGCGATAAGAAGACCTAATGATAAGGAAAATAAAGTCGTAGCTTGCAAAGAACCGTCGCAAGCGAGTGGATCACGCGGAGCTGCAACTAACTGGGGAATAGCCTCGGGCGCGCGGATTACGGCGACGGCGGCTCAGTTTGAGCTCGTTGCGTGGTCAGTAAAATAAAGGAAACCCAAGGAAGTACCCTCGTAAAGGATAAAATCTCCTCGATAATGAAGCTGTACTGGCTCAAGAGTTCTATTAATCTCGAAATTCATTTGGCTGATGATCTGACCTTGTACTCGTCTGTGTGTACATATACATATATGCCGGAAGTTGGCCGCAGCAGTTGCTGAAGGCGATCGCTCACAGTTGGGCTTTGGCCTTTGCCGAGAGGAGAAGGACGAGAGACCGGGGAAGAGATGAGGAGAGCGAAGACGGGCGGGAGGAGAGTTCATTTTGCCCGAGGCTTGTTTGGCCATTCTGCTCTGAGAGTTTCCCATCTGCAAGCTGCTTTTACAAGGCTATATCAAAGAGTCGATGCTCGGTGCGACGACATTGTCTACGGCCAATCTTGTCACGTCGTATACGTATATATATAGTTATTTGTATTAACGAGTCGTGAGATATAACCGGCGGACAATTGGGCTGTTCCATGTTTTCAATTTGGTAAGTGGCGCACGCGCTCCCGCCGCGCCGCCCGATATATAGTCAAAGGAACGAGGGTACGTGCTTCAATTGCGCGCGGCTGATCGAATCTCTCCTTGTGGCAAATTTTTCGATGGTATAGCGGCCATATAGACTCGAGGCCCCTCGTCGCGCCCCGTCGTCTCGCTATTTTCCTTCGACTACCCTTGCCAAAAGATCGTGAAAGCACTGCAGTTTGGGCTTTTTTCAAATTGATGAATCGCCCCCAATCTACCCCGATATATGGGATATTAACTTTTTAACGTTTCATTCACTACGCTTGATGAGTTCTTTGAAACATTCATCGATCGTGATTCTTTCAGCTATTTCGAATGCTCAGGAGTTATACAGGTCCTTCTTTTTACCGATATTACGCTCTTTGTATACTATTTTCTTTTAAATATACGTTAAATTATAATTTCGATTCCATGAAATTTCACATGATCGAATACGTTCGAATGCTCGGGTTGATTTTAAAAGAGTCTTTTTTTCTTTATATATGGAATGATTAAATCATCGAGATCGAAGACTGAATAATCGTAATTAATGAATTTCCGATAAAATACATCGCACAGGAGAAATTAGATGTATTTCATAAGATATTAATTGACAAACATGTTTTGAAAGAGACATCAATTTTCTATTCAACTTAACTTTGTCTTACTTTTGAGTAACTCTGAGTCATCTCACCCTTATGCGTTCAAATATTCTTGGATACGAATAGTTCAGGGATATCAATTTCGGTTAATATGCGGAACCCAGAGCTTCTTAGGCAAATTCCACCGAACGTGATTTTTTCCCCGTGCGCATAATCAAAGTGGCACAAAGTGAAGTAATTTCGCTTGATCGATATTCCAACTTTCCACAGGACCTATGTACATAGCTTTTTGTTCAGTTTCCAAAGGAAAATAGAATTCAAAGATTTAAGGACGAAGTGGCGCCCATCGATCGCCGGCTGAAAACCGTTCCACTGACTCGTTGCTAAAGTTTTTACTTTTGTTCTCCTTTTCGTTCCGTATGAATGTAAGAGAGACAGCCGATAATGTAGCTACAAGAGGGTGAGGGGGTGGGGTAGTAAAATATTGGCTAGACCGTCTGACGCCGCAGAGTCGACGCACAACGACTTTTTCATCGACGCAGGCGGCAGGCAGCCGTGCATGCGCTTTCCCCTGTTTCTTCAATTTTTTACGGCCCTATACCCGCCGCCAACATCGCCAAGACTCCTGTGCAGCAAACTTTTCTGTTTATCTCGCCCTACAATTTCTTTATCTGGATAACTTATTCACTCTCACGGCATCAATATTGAATTCTCAAACTTTGTTGCAAACAAGAAGTTCGGTGCGTTCAACGATACTCACTATGAGTGTGCGACCCGAAGGTCCCGGGCCGGTTCGGGTTTTTGCTTTCTCAAAAAAAAAAGCTCTGTGACGAGGCAAAATCGAACTCTCGAATTCCGACTTTGACTTTCGTAATTTACGGCTCGAAAAATATGGAATTCCAAAAATGAAATGATCTTCCTGGAATTTGGCGCACAAGTTAGTCGCGGCAAGATGTGAACCGAGTTCTATTTTCAGAAAAATCTGTTTATTTTTCTAGCAACTCTATTCGCCTACGTGGACGATCAAATTGGGATTAGAATACACTCAAAATAATGTTTTCTAAATATATGACATCGAAACAAATATTGATCTATTTTACTTGGTCTTTTGATTCAGAATCACAAAAGGGCCACGCTTCAATTTTATGCGAAAAAGAGTATTTGGAGTGAGATCGAAAATTATTTGTGGGAAAAACTGATGTTCCCAATCAAAAGATGAAATATGTTTTTACATAAGATAGAGTAGTCATACGTGAATAAACGAGAATGACTACACTTGATTATTGTTTTTAATTAAGTGAGTAGAGTAAAATGGGAAAAGAAGGGAAAAAAACAGATAGTAGAAGTTCAAAGTATTGTATAGAGTGGTTTTAAGGGCTAAATGAGCCAGGAAGGAACCGACAATTTTCATTAATACTTCTAATATAACCCAACGGTGACTGGGGCCCAAAGAGCACCGGAAATATAAGAAAATCTAAGACAAGCTCCACATCTGGTCTAGTCACCTTACTAATTTCAGGATACTTCTTGATATTTCCTAGCTCCTGATACTTCCCGATATTCTTATGCACCTATAATTTCTAAAATCCCAACACTTCCCGGGATTCTTGGATACCCTGTAAAAACACGATCCGGACAAATTGGGTTCGAAAATTTCGGGAAACCGCACACAACTAATACTCACTACTTTGCTCGATAAAAAACTCAGAAAATGCTGAAAGAGAACCCCTAAACAATAGTTGCTGTGAGAATTTTTAAATTACGTTTAATTAGATGATTTTACCAAATGAGTGTGTACTTGTACGCAAGGAACGTGGAAGAACCACAGGTATATGTTTACGCGACTGTAAATCAATGAGGATTTTATTGTATCCAATGGTGGCCTGGAAACCAATTGACTTTTACCAATTGAATTCTTAAATCCTCATTTGTATACTCCTCTCTCGGTCGATGCTGTTGCTTAAAAACAAATTGATCTTTTCGGGTATGTAACCGTGTAAAAAGTCATTCTTCATTCGTAGTATCGCGAGAGAGAGAGAGAGTTTTATTTTAAAAAACCAAAACAACGGTCAACGCACTTGGGAATGAAAAATTTGCTTTGTCCAACGCTGGAATGAAACGAATGTAGGGAGGGACAGAGAGAGAGTGAGCGAATTCAGTTGAAATTGAGTAATTGATTTGCTCGAAATGACGAGGACACGAATAATATTTTGTTATTTGAATATGAACTTGGCGTATTGATGATAATCGGTTGGACATCGGTTACGAGAGCCCACTTTATTTTGTTCTCTGAAACGAATATATTCCAGATGTGAATTGGTTCGAGAAATTGATTGGTTGATAACTTATTTATTAATGCCAAAGCCCATAGGGCCGGATGGTAAAGATCATATACATTTTATTACATAATATATAATAACTAGCTACATTCAGACACGCAATTTCAGAGCCTGTATTTAGATTTCATTCAACATCTGGCTAAAAAATTTGGTTGTTTCCATCTCAAAACTTTTTATTTTCTTTTTAAGACTACAGTACGTGCGTAAACCTCAAAATTTATTGTTCTTTTGTTTTTCGCTTGCCTGCATTCGCTATATCTATATCTATATTTTACTCGACTCGTGACGTGGTTAGGTCTACACCAATCAAATCACAAGTTAACTGGCTTCACTCTCACCCCCACCACTTTTTATATAAGAAATAAATTAAAAACAAGCGCAGAACAGATTATAGCAAGGCTAGATTATAGATGTTTCAAGAATCAATTTCATTTCATCGGTAGTTCAGGGTTTATTTCCATTGTATGGACAGAGACGGAGGGAGAGAGAGAGAAAAGCTCGCTCGGTTTGTAAAATAAAAAGATCCGTCGAGTCAAATGGGCTTTCTGTTGCGGAGTGCCAAATGAAAAATGGAGCGCGGCAAATTTAGCTGCGTCAAAGGGCTTGCGTACAAAGTACGAAATGGCTGCGCGGGGACATCGCGGAAACAGTGCGCGCGCGAGAGAGAGAGAGAGAGAGAGAGATAGTACGCGACGCAAACACAGCGTGTCGTTCGATGGTGGCAAATCTCCGTGAACCGAATGGAAAAAGCTAAACTCGCAATGCTAATCACCGCTGCAGCGGCGAGGCGCGAACCCGATAGATCGGCTCTGCACACGCAGTGTGTGTTCGAGCTAGCTCTTGTCGTCGTTTTTGCTCTCCCTCTCTCCCATACATGAAAATTTGCCATTCAAAGCGTCCCCATCTCTCTCTCTCTCTCTCTCTCTCTCTCTCTCTCTACATATACATGTATACACGCGCGTCGCAATGAATGCAAATATATATGGAGCCGCGCGCGGCGCGAGCAATCGAACGCGAAGCCGGCAAAAAAGCAGAGACAACGCGCCCTCGACGCCCCTGTACCGGCCATCCGCTCGCGCGCGCTTGTCAGCCCCAGAAAACGGATCGCCTCATCCTGTGCGTACCACAAAGCACGCGCGCACACGAGAGAGCGGCTTGCAGATTGCGCTCCCTCGCCTCCGTTTTTGTCATATCCAGATATGGCGGGGGTGGGATGGCAGCTCCGCGTATAATCTGTCGGGGGCGCTTAATTAAAACGAGCTCGTGGGAAGGATCGGCAGCGGAGCTGGTCGTCTCTCGATCGGGATACGCGCCACGGCAAATATTCATTTGGGCGGATCGATATGGCGGAACGGCCCCGCTGCTGCTGCTGCTGCTGCTGCTGCTGCACCCACCGCAGCGTCTTCCACCCCGATATTCTCTCTTTCTCTCTCGCTCGCTCGATCTCGCCTCTATTGGCGGCCTTGCCGGGAGCCCGGCCATTGTTAGCCGCGCGCTGATTGGACCTGTCTCGATAATTACACGCTCAACACAACGCGCTTTTCTCTCCGACTCGAGAGAGAGAGAGAGAGATGCCGTTCCTCCGCTGGCGCGAGAAGCCCATTGTCGGGGCGCGCGCGACGCGCTTGACACAAGTCATATATTCTATATAGCACGTGTACGTGTGTGGGTGGACGTGTGTCGCCACTCTCACGCGCACTTTTGCGCCCGCGCGAGCGCAAGCGGCATATGTATATATACACATACATCGGCGCCCTATAACGGCGCTGACCTAATTTCCTCTTCTTTGTGCAAATTCTTAGATTTGCCCGCATGAATATGCAGGCCCACGTTCCCCGGCCGCGCACCACAGCGTTCTTTTCTATATGTATGTATGTACGGACCGACGGTTATGCGTCCGCAGCGTGTGCAGGTGTGTGTCCAACCGGCTCTCTCACTCGAGCCCCGACGATGCACAGCTCCCGAAATTTCACGCCGGTCAACCGAGCAGTTACCTACCGGAATTCTCGATATCACGTTGTAATCCGCTGCCCCTGCACTGCCCGAAAGATCCCGTCCGCCCGTGCGAGCAAATTTCAATTATCCAGACTATATACTGTCTGCACCGATAGATATTCAGGGTTTAGCACGCGGGATCAGTTCCGATTCGGATCCGTATGTATACGTACGAAGCAGTGCATTAAAGAATATTCAAAGTTTCCTGTATCGAGCGTGTAAATATATATGAAGTTGCGCGCGAATATTCACAATGGCTTCTTCTCGCGCGCGAATCGATATAAGTTATCGCTGTGTGGGCGGTTTAATTGGCGTACCGCCCGATTCGCGCGTCTGGCTCGAGGTATATACACGGGTAGCCTCTCCTTTTCACAACGGCCCCTCGAAACCTTCTATTAAGCCTTCGCCAAATCGAACTCGAGCTAAATCACGGCGCTGCTATTTCATAAAGAGCATCACGAGCTGACCACGGCTGCAAGCGGAGGATAGCGAAAAGGTGGCTCGCCAGATAAGCAGAAGCTGTGATGTAGGATGCAGTGTGTAAGGGAGGCGAGACACGCCGCGGCGTCCTCTACCAAGTGTGCAGCTCAGGATTCTAGAGACGATTTTATACGCTCGCGAGCTTTATGGACGTATCAACGTTCTGGAATATTTACACTCGACCGAAACTGTCATTTCTCCGAGAAATTGAACAATTTGCTACTTCGAAGAAACCAACGTTATGTGCAAATTCGTAATAAAATTATTATGTTGAAAAACGAGCCGTTTGTTCACTCCGAAAGAGCCATCTTTTTCCTTGACTATTCGCAGAGTTCAAGTACTCTCTTAGGTCAGGATTTCTTCCCATGTATTTTATAATCAATTGGAAAATAGTATTTGAATTCCAATTTTTCAAAAAGAGAATATCCAGCTAACCGAGTTTTTCGCGATTTATACCCATTCGTACTCAAGTCGTGTTTTGTTACATAAAGTTGTTATTCATCACGATGATTATGCGGATTCAATAAGTTTCTCGTGAAAAACAAGCGGCGAACAAGTTGAACACTTGCAATAAGAGCAATGCAATGTTTGCAAATTTCTCCAACTCACTTTTTGTTTTTTAAATCATATTATCACCCCAGTGGGTTCAAAGTGTGCAGTTAACGATGCAGTTTGGAGTTTCCTGCTCGAAGTTCGCGGCAGGCTTTACAGTAAATGTTTAGCTGTCAAGTTATCGATCTGTAGCTGCGCGCTCGATAGCACACAATTCACCGGCACAACTCGCTTTACATGTTGGATGCGAAATTTTCCCTGGGTAAAATTATCAATAGTTCTGCTGCACTATATGTGCGGCATCCTCTTCGCAATGCCAAATCAATACAGGCAAAAGTTTCGGCAATAAACTTTCCCGCCGGTTGAGCGTACTGTACAACTGAATCAGTTGATGAAACGTTCGGATAATATTTCCATACAATACGGGTTCAACTGAATTTCTGGATATATGCACAATATACTAACATACATGTAAAGATTCACTTTGACTCCTTCATAGCAAATTAAATCTGCATATATCTATTTAGGTAATATTAAGCGGCTTATTAAGGGCAGGCCGTACACTGGATTATACTTGCACAAGAAATTGAATTTCATAATGATGGTATTGATGTATGAATCGCCTTTTCTTCACGTGACCTATGATCATGTTTATATTAAATTTCAAATAAGATTAAAATTGAATTCCAATTTTAGTGACTGACAACTGACATTTTGCAATTATTAGAGCTGAAGTAGAGTTAATATGAATACTTTTCCACGGCATCAACATTTTTTCAGTTTTCAAGACTATATTAATTTGAATACGTTTTTTTTATCACTTTTAATATCTCGTACGTGCCCCGTTTCACATTGAGTACATGGGAATATGATCCTGAATTATTGAATCAATTGAAACCCGCGATGTATTATTTGATGCTTGGAGATTGATCTAAATTGACATTTTCCATCTTTTTAAGAATATAATTTGACATATAACTGATCGCGATGCCATGCCTCGATATAGACGGTATTAATAAGAAACGAATCCCTCCGTCAATCGTAATTGTCTTCTGCCCTCTACTGCGTATGCTTGAATAAAAGTTATCTAATTGAAAATAAATACATCAGTTGTGGCGGAATTTACATTTTACAATGTATTCTTTGCATGCACAACTTACAGTACAGTTTTTTTGTCGTACATGAGGTGTATAATGGCAGCGAATGTGCCACCACCTAACGGTTTTACAACGCCACCCGAAATTTCCTTTGATTACAGTGACTGAACCGTAATTGACACTGTACCCAACGTGACATTTTGTATTTCTGTTACTCTCTAGGCACTAGGCGCAAATTGTTAATGTTGGGAGTGTTGGAACAAAATTTTCAGTCGCTTCCTCGCTTATTTAGTCCTTGAAATTATTACTTTACAACAGTTTAAACTTGTACTATCTGCTTTCTTCCCAATTTGATCATCCCTGTAGGCGTGTAGAAGCTGTAACAAGGATTACGAACTAGTTTTCTCAATTTAATTGGTCCTTTGAGTTACTTTGGTTATTTGACGAATTTTGAATGGGTTGAAATAGTCCGATTATAACGATGGTTTCCGGTAGGTGTTGAGCAAGCCGCTGATATGTCGTTCGCAGGATTTGAAAGTTCAATTTTATCATAGTCGAATTCGCGAAAAACCCTTGCATGGTAAAAGCAATAACATTGCAGCGGATTTGGAAAATTGTGTATTTCACTCGCGAATCGAATCGAGTCTTGATAAAAAGAATGAAGCTTTTCTCAATTATCTCCCATCTACCCCGGGATTCTCGTCTACACGCGATTATTTCCATTTCGCCTCGTGATATTCGTGTAGTCGATCTCTGGACGAACTGCGAAATTCGAAATTGCCGATCATCAAATAAAGCATTCATCATACGAATGAGGAAAAAGAGTCAATTTCCGCCCGTGCCACGTGGAATCATCGACGCGTCGTTAACGCGCGAGTCTTGAGAGCCGCGTACGTCAGAAGTCGACGGGTATATAATGAATCCAACGCGCTCATGCGCGAGTTGCGCTCGTACAATCGCTGGGCTAGCTTGCATATATATATATGTACACATAGCGCGTTTACGGTCGTGAGTTTACGCGGTGTAAAAGCGCTTGCTAACAGTCCCTCTCTCTCTGTGCTTTTGGCGCGGGAACGTGCGGGCGGTGGGGGGGGGGGTGGCTCCCTCGGAGCGTGCACCCGCAAACATATTATTCCTCCGAGTAATTCATACGTAAGTAAGCCAATATTGCCCGGGGGGATCTTGGAGGGCGATAGCGCGACGATGGCCCTGTTGAGTGCTTGCAAGCCTCCTCTCCCAACCCCCAACCGACCGCCGCGATGCCGCTCCACTTTCCTCTCGCGAAAAAAGCTCAGCGCACTCGCTCGGCGCACCGGGTACATTCTCTCAGGCTCCGTAGGCTGCCGCTGCTGTTGTATAGCACTGCACAGAGACGGCTGGCATTAAAAGACATTAAAATGTGCTGTGGCTTTACATACGTTGCTCTCGGACACACGGGCTCGTGTGCATACACGTTGGCGCGTATGAATTTGCATCCGCGCGCGCCTCGGCGCACAAGACAAAGAAACGAGCTTTCTCCGATCCTGCCGCGCAGCCGGTTTTCCGTCACTCGCGCCTTTTTCCTGCTGCTGTCGCTGTGCAGCCCTGGGGGTACGTACCGTACACACTAGCTTTTTCGCGGCGTATTATTCCGGGCGCCCGAGAATCGAGCTCGAGCGCAAGCTCGCCGCCGGAAATCCCCTGCGCGTTGCTTTTCGGCGCCGCCACCGCTGCGCTTTTATTGCAGCGCGGCGCGCTGCACAACAGACAATGGGATATCTTGTACGAGCTCGGGCTCGCTTTACATGCGGATGATCTTGTTAGCGTCGCCGCTCTGGAAATCCCTCCTCCAGAGAGGCCAGGGCTTTTTCCCCCTCAGCCGCCGGCGGCCTTTTTCCTTTTACATCCCTCGCGATGCGCGCACTAATGAAATTCGCGGTCTACTCCTTTCGGTAGGCATCCACTCGGCAACTTACAACACACGGTCCGAGCGAGTTTGAAAACTTTTCGCGTCGGTGTCGCGGCGCCGGCCACCGGGTACGACTCTCTGTCCCCTCATACCCCCGTATACGCCCAAAGTGCTCGGCAAATCAAATGAATTGCTCTGGCGGAGGGAGAGATTGAGAGAGAGACGGCCATGTGTGTGTGGAAAAGTGGATATGCCGTTATCAGGGTCGATTCCTGCATATGATCGCGCGCTAATTACGTTAATTGGGGGAAAATGAAATCTGCGCGCGCCCGGCTATATCACATCGTACGCGACGATTACGAAGTATCCCCCGATGATATTATTAAACTCTCGCCGTCGCGTGCATCGGCTTTCGACACAGTCTAATTGAATTTTAATCATCGCTCTATCATTAGAGAGAAACAATTATTCAGTAGCTCGGCAGTATCGATTTTATATACCGCATTTGAAATGTATATAACGAGTAAGTGGCAATTAGCGCGTGCATCGATTATGCCTTGTCTCTGTATATTCACTCACTCTCTCGCGCGTCTGTATATCGGTTGTACAATAACAGGCAAATATCTCGATACAATCTTAGAATCTTGGGCAATGCCTGTGTTCTTCGGTGGATCGATGCTGCGAATAGTGGCGTTCGAGAGATGGAAGCTTCTTGTATAAACAACAACCCCGCAATTTCTCTGTGACGAATCGAAATTCGACAAAGCGCGCGGGGGGATCTACAAGAAATGACCATCAGCTATATTTTTTCAAGCTCGAAATGAAAATTTCAACTCTCCCGCGGTGAGGATACGAGTACATCGCCCGTGAGCTCGCGCCGCACGCGAAAACCGTCGAAGGAGAAAAATAGCCCAGCACCTAAGATCAAGAAGTTGACTACGTATATGGCCCGAGAAAGTTTGGTTCGCCGATTTTCGGCTGTACACACGTAGACGTAGAGGTACGCAGACATGCACGTACGTGCCTATACATGATTTTGCACTCAGCCAAATTGGATATTGTTTTTTCACGCGAAACTCCCCCGCGTATACGCGCGCTTACACGTATACTCTTACCGGGGAGGGCGGCGCGCGCGAATAAAGCCTATGGGGTAAGTGCGCCGAGTGTACGGCTCGGAGCTCGCGGGCAAAATGCAATCTGAAGCGCTCCCCGTACATACGCGAGGGCTGAAAATGCGCTCGAGCTCAACGGCGGCGGCGGCAAAAGTTTTCACGCGTCCGTTGGCTGCGCGCGCCGTGTACTCGACTACTCGGAACTGATCGAATCGTTGCTGCTCCGGCGCATTTCTTAATTCCACCAACTTACCCCCCCGATTAATTAAAAAGTCGAGAGGGCGCGCGAGCCTAACGAGACGATATATATACTGCCTCGCGCAACACACGTTACACACCCCCGGCGGCGTATTCTTCCCTGTCCCTTGCGAGCGAGTTGCGCGCGAATGTCCGATGTATGACACTATGTATAATGTGACTTTGAAAAATTCACATGTGATTTTGAAATTCGTAAGCTCCTTTGCCGCGCGTAAGAATAAAACTACAAATGGTTGAGGGGCACCTTTGTTTCCCGTTGCTCGCGATCGCGGATGTTGAACGAGGGATGAGAAAAAAATACATCGACCAACATACCTCGCGGATAAATTTGGAGTTTATAGCCGGGGCGCGTATAACGAGGTGTATTATTTCACCGGGGCTCGTGGGCGCGCGCTCCGTTCGCTCGCTCTGTATACGCTTTCTGGATTCCGCAAGAAACGCGCAATCAAATAACAATAAATACAACAACGGAAATTCCCGTATCTGCGCGTGAATACATGTATACACGTAGACAACGAGCGATTGTACTGCGCAGTGTAATGAGCAGAGACGCGCGCGCCCGCCGTTCCATATTTCTTTCGGGTTTCTCCCTCTCCTCCTCCTCCTCCTCCCTCTCCCCTGTTGTGCCAGAACATTTACGGTAATTCCCGGAGTAGCATATAGTGGCAAACATTTCGTACAATGTTAACTCGACAATGAAGCTGCGCGCGTTGCTGGGCGCCCCGTGTGAAAACTCCGGCTCGCACAAAGCCTCGACAATCGCGCAAAAAAGCGTACAATTCCGCTGTATATATAGCTGTTTCTTTTTTATCCCGTCTCGCGCGCGCGTGCACGTTGCGCTCTGCCGCACACTCGCGCGTATGTATATACGTCGCGCGCAAATGAATGCCGGGTGGCTCAGGCGTTGGCGATACAGCCAAACTCTCCGCGGCGGCAGTGGTGAATACGTATATACATATAGACAGACACGGTGGGGGGGGGGAGGATCGAGGATGAAAGCACCGCGAGCGGGACGTTCCGCCGCGATAAAAAGCGAGGGCAGCAAGCAGGAAGGAAATTGGGAGAGAAAAGAGAGAGAGAGAGAGGAACAGTGCGCCACCGCAGCGCATCTCGCGAGGGACCTCGGTGTATATATACGTACGAGAGAGAAAAGCTATTAAGGGATGAGCTGGCGATTTTATGTTTCGATTTCGACTGCGGGTAATTGAATCTGGCCGCGCGCGCGGCTGTAGCGCCAGCGCCGCGTTTATAAATCGCTGCGCTTCCCGGCGCGCAATTCGGATCCTCCTCCGCGAGCGCGCACAAATGGATTTACCCCCCCCTCCCTCCTTCTCAAGCCCTAAACTTACGCCTCTTTTTCCACCGGCCCGATCATTAATTGCTACATTCGAACTTTGAGGCGTCTTGTGTGTGCGGTTGATTGAAGATCCCACCCCCCGCGCGCCACCCCCGCGGCTAATGAGAATTATTCGGAAACAACACCGGGGCGCGTTCCAGTTTGCCATTGAAAATCGCATATCGATTCGTTTCTCCGTTTCTTCGTTTTTCCCCTCGTTCCTCCTCGTCGCCTCAGTTTGGAGATGCTATGAGCGGAATGTAAGGGAGAAATACACCGATTGTACGTCGTCACGGTTCGAAACGAATGGAACAAGATATGTCTCGCCCGTCGTAGAAACGGTACGTGTGTCTAGACGTTTTGAATTTCGCGAAAATCAACGTCTCGGGCCGGCTGCACGACTCCTCTGCTGCTGCAGTATGGCACACCGGGAGAATTTTCATCCGCGAAACGAGGAGATTTGCGGCGCCGGAAAATCACAATGCAAATATATCCCGCGCGCCACGCGAAAGAAACCTCCTCTCCCCCCCCCCCCCGAGTTCTTGAATACTCCGCTTGATAACTCGCTTGGGTAAATGGACTCTCTCTCTCGCGCGCAACTGAAATTATCCCGCGCGGTATGATGAATTATAACAATGAAGAACCTCCTCGAGGAAATTCATTCTCGCCGCCGTAGCCGACCGAGAATATTAAGCTAGAGATAATATGTTGAGTTATTGTTATCGGGAGCGGGACCAATTTAATTTTCACGGGGCATGTACAGCGCGCGCGAGCCGACGTGCGGGCATACATTTCATTAGCTATATGTATGCCTCGAGCTCTCGACTATTGCAATGTAAATATCAATCCTGCTCGACACCGAGGATTCCAATTCAATTGTTATATATTGTCGCGCGCGGCGCTATGTACGTATATATAAATATGGTATTGTTATATCCGCTGGTTATTCTCCATCGTGTGTTACACGGTATAATAATGAGCATTTCGGAGACCGGCCGCACGTACGAGAGACGATTGCCACCCGTATACGATAAAGTCCAATTCATCATGATAATCCATTGGCAACGCGATCGAGTCGCGCTTGCGTCGAGTTTCGAGTACTCGGCTACTTGAATTCGCGAACAGTTGAGTGAGCCCAGAATCTTTCGGCAACCACAAACGAGGCTGGAAATTGGGTGGATCGAGGTAAAAAAATATGTATATAAGCACACACTCTGATCACAGGCTTTGACCGGGTTAGTCGGGCGCAATAGCTTCAATGGTGACCCCCGAGCAATTTTCCCGGCCGCGGCTTGCGAATCTCCCTTTGTGTGTATGTATATCGTACACAAGCCTCGAGGTGCATTAACGGAACGTCGCAAAAGTGTCGCGCTCGTTGTCGGCTCGGCCTACGACCGCGCCTCCATCAACGCCCGGCCCGTTTGTTCGTTGTTTTCCCGATACGCTTGTGCATCCGAGAGACCCTCAACGTGCTGGGCACTTTATTTCGCGGAGAAAGAACCCAACGCGCGTAAAAGCTAGCTCGTATAAAGCCCGGCGGGGATGGGCCTTTGATTGTATCCCTGTTTCCCGCAACTGCGCGATAAAATTAAGCCGCAGCTATTGACCTCGAGCCGCTGGTGTACACGCGGAAGGGCCACACGGCACGTATCCTCCCAAGCGCAGCTGAGATTTAAAGCAACGCCTCCTCCTCCTCCTACCCGTGTGTCTTTCGACCAAGTCCGCGGCTTAAAGTTCCCCCGAGATATTGCTGTTGCGAGCCGGCGCACGAGCCTCCCTCGCCAGACGTTCTGCCGCGGAGACCCAACTCCGCTACTGCGAATTTAATCAATGAGCTAATTGCGAATTTTCCATTCCACTTGCGGCCAAAGCGGGCTAATAAAAATTCATACGAATTCGAGAGCTTTGACTGTGTGCGTATGGAGGGTCGGGTGTTTCTAATCGTTAGAAGAAAACCGCACTGCTCACGGGTTCGAATTCAACGAGACAACCTCGTTCACCACTTGATTCTTAACAATATCATGATATTTTCCAAATTTCTTTTTTTCCCCTCCGAACGTATATGTACATGTCTCTGTTACTTGAAAGTAATTAAAAGCGAACTTCTACCGGGGGAACGGCATGGAGCTTTACTACAAAGTGATCTCCTTTCATGTATACACTGCTTTCATCTCTTTCAGAGCCTGACCTGAATTTCATGCGTAAAGCATATGCACAAAACTCTTTTTAGTTAAACTCCAATCCCCAATGTAATGGGACAAGTTAAGTTCTGCGGATACTCCTCGAGATATATCTACGGCTGAAGCTCACTCTTGATCTGTAAAGAGGAAAAAGCATTATCACAGTCACTTCATTTGCGCGACAGCAAGACTCGTCGTGGTAATATTGAAATTACCATTTATGAATAAGTTTTCAAATGTAATTCAAAAAATATCAAAACTAATTTCACGTAATTTACGAGTAGTCGCGCCCGAGTGTTCCAAGCGATTGACGGGGATTCGTTATAATAACGAGTATTTTTTATAATTAAGAGCTTTCGCGTCAGCTCATTACCAAAATGCATTGGGGTCTTGGTGAATAAGGAAATTGGGCAGTGTAACATTCACCCTACTCGAGAATCGCGTCTAGCGATCCTCCAATTAAAGTTTCTTGAAAAATACGTGTATAGAATTGTCTTATTATGATATTTCTTCGAAGGTCTGGAAAAACAGGTATTTTTCTGACCTTCCAACACATTTCATTCCGGAGAATATCATTACGGCGAAGAGCTACGAAATTGTGCGGCGCTTGAAGTAATTTCGAAAATGGAACCTCGCCGACATCATGATTTCTCCTATAATTCGTCATGATTCTCGACAATAATTACATTCTAACAAAGTTTTCCAAATTTCAAAGCTGCTGGAGGTTCCCTGCAAAACGCAGTATCCAAAATGTCCAGTCACTCGGACGTTATGTCCATGAACGAACAATTATTGATTTGTCGGCACGCGAGGGCAAATTACAGCGCGTGCAGGGATGGCGTTTTCGTTTTTTAATCCAACCCGCCGTCACAGGTCGCGCGCGCGGATATAACGTATTCAAAATCGGCAATCGGGCGCAGTCACAAGAGCGCAGCCTCCGCAAATTCGAGCCGTCAATGTGTCAAACGCCGCGCGGCGGCAGCGCGGCTTGTTAGATGTCCCGTGGCGAAGCGTCAAACGGCCCGTGACAGCGCGGATATATATCATCATCTGTATATACATATTATCGGCGGGTGATTTCACGGCGAAAGATCGGCCGAGGAAAAATCCAGCAGCCGTGAAATTCAGCAGTGAAAAGCACCGACGAGGCTGCAGCCTGGTGGTGGCGGGGTGGTAAATAGGTATAGGTGCAGCCATATGTGCGGCCGGCCGCGACGCCGCTAAGCGGCGCAAATAATCCTGTATATATATAGAGTGGGGCGCGAGCGAGCGAGAAGCCCCGGACAAGTCACCTTGGCTGCGCGGAGTGATGCATTGCGCGCGCGGCGGACTCGCGCGCATATGCAAAACGCTGCAAACTGCAGTGGCAGCCGCGAAAACGAGTCGCGCGCTTGTTGCAGCCAATTTATTCGGGCGGAAAACTAAAAAATATATATGTATGTATGTTTAGCTGCACATGTGTACGTGTGTGTGCGAAACCGACCGACACCAACGGACGGGGCTTTAACGGCCGTTAGTTTTTATTAAGTTGGCCGCCTAATGCACCGAGAGCCGCTTGATTAAGTGTCTCGCGCGCGGCCGCGAGGCTTTGGCCCGAAATTGCCCAAACGTACGGCTGTACTTTTAGGCGCGAGCGCGAATTAACGTCCGCTCGGGGAGCCCTTGGCACCAGCTGCACCAGCTGCAGTGTGTGTGCACGTGTCTGTGTGTCCTGTTGGCCGCGCGTAATCTCAAAAGGACTACTTTGCACAGCGCTGCCGCTCATTCCCCCCCCCCCTCCCCCGGGGAAGGGGGAGCAGCAGAGCTTGACTCTTCGGATGCTTTAATTAAAACGTTCTGCCCCATTGCACTTGACTTATTTACCGATATCGAAGATATCGCGGCGCGTTCCGTGACGATGAGCGCATCGAGGGGTGCAGGAGACCATATTCATTTGGTTCGAGGTGACTGGACCCAATTTGCCACTTTTCTTAAATTTCGTATTGCCGCTGCTCTCTGGCAGCTACACCACATCACTTGGCAGTATTAAAACGAATTGGCCATTTACCTCTTTTAAAACTACCTTTTTTACAACACGTTTACTACCCGTTTCTTTCCTCCTTTTCTTGTGTCTCATTCTCCTAACTCAATTACAATGATCAAGTGTCAATTAAATCTTTACAAATCACTAGTCTATTTTGAGTTTAATCTTATATTACAATTGGTCACATCAGTTTTACAAAACTATTTTCTCATTCAAAACAGTGTTTGTTGCAATAAAAGTGAATTGCCAATGTGGCTCGAGTGAAATTTATCAACATGATTGAGTTTCAATAATTTTGAATTACTTTAGTTTATTGACATCTTGAATGGATTAAAATGATGATTATAGCGATGGCTTCTGATATGCCGTTTGCAGAGTCTTGAAATTTGAATTTTATCGTAGTCAAATTTGCGAAAAACCCTCAGGAGTGGCACACTGGCTAGGGTTACCTTATACATACGTGGGCAATTACCCGCGTTGTGTACATGTATACACGCACGCTTCCACCTGCGTCTCGCCAGCTTACGAGTGAGAAATTCGCGAGAAGATTCTTGGGGGAAGAGCGCATCGATCCCGGCGTGGCAGCGCGGCGGGAAACAGACCGACCGAGTGTAGCGCCACTTGACCCGACTTCTTCTTCCTACACGTGTTTTACACGAGCGTCAGTTGGGCGCGCCGGGGTATAGAAATTACTCTGAATGTGTGCGCTCGCGTAGAGCCAAGCTCATTACGCTTCACCAACGTCGTTCGTGTTTCTGTATACATATGTTTTCGGAGCCAAAGGAAAGAGAAAAAAAATAAAAGTATACAATCGGCCGGTGCGTTGGATTTCGCGCTGATAGGCACCCGGGTCTATTCACTGTAGATATCGAGCGGCAAATGAGTCGTTAAAGCAAACCAGACTGAATTTTTCATACGTAAGTGGGCGCGTGCGTGATTCCGAATGTGAAATATTCAGTGTGTATAACGACGAGCGAATAATTATTTGGCCTGGCGGTGTATGGCGGATAATTAACGACGTACCCGCGGACGTACATGTATCCCGGGGCCCTCGTCAAACGTCGGTGGCACGCGGGCGGAATCATAAATTAAAACTCAATAACACGAACGTTCATATCGACGTGTCTTACGAAGAAAGACACATAACTGAATCTGTCCGCGAAGAAAGACACAACTCGCAATCTAGCCGCGAAGAAAGACACAACTCGCAATCTGTCCGCGAAGAAAGACAAATGTCGGAATTATTCTCCCGCGAATATTAACGAAAAAAGAGTTTAAACTGTAGGAAAGGCTTGTTTTTTTTGTCAATTATAACCTACTCATTCTAAGCTTTCATTCCATATATTTTTTTACCTCGGAAAATTGTGGGATGTGCGCCATGTATCCTTTTTGCGGCCAGACGCGAGTTGTGTCTTTCTTCGTGGCTAGATTGCGAGTTGTGTCTTTCTTCGCGGACAAATTGAGATGTGTCTTTCTTCGCGGACAGTTTGAGATGTGTCTTTCTTCGTAAGACACGTCGATATATAGGTGAGTTGTCGGGCGACAATGCGGCACGAGGATACCAATGTGTATATGCAACATAGCCGTCAATTGGTAATCCATGGGCTCGAAGAGGCCCGCGAAAAGTAAGGAGAACCTCGGGGAAAAAAAGGAGATGGGATATATCGCCACCGCCTCTCGAAAGCTAATTAGAATGAACGCTCGCGCGCGCGCGCGCGCGCGAGTATTCTTCACATTGAAAGGGATCCTGCCGCCCTCGGCGAGCTTTTTCGGTTGGCCTCCTGTTTGTTTGCAAGCTCGCCTTTTCAGCATATCCGCACGTCTCTCTCGGCCGCTCTTTTTATACCTTCTCCTGCTTCTTTCGCTTTTTCTTTTTCCCCTCCGTCTTCCTCTCCTCGCGCCCCGGCTCCTTTTCAGCGCGTCCTACCCGCGCGCGAGCTGTCTCTCTCTCTCACTCGGCCAGCTGGCCCTCATCCTTAACAATGATCTCGAGCCCGCCGCGTGCTCTCTTTGCGCACTCAGTAATTTAACTCTGACCCAGCTGGAGCAAAAACTCTGCTGCTGCTGCTGCTTGTTTTTCCCAGCGTGACGAATGTGCGACCTGCAACGCTGCACACGCGCGCTTCTTCCCCAGTCTCGAGCTTCCAACCTGGCTTCTTCGTGTATACCTATATATACACGGCCCGCTGCGGAAGCTCGAATAGTACATTTGTATATGTATATATCCAGCTCGTGTCGGCTGTATAGGGTGAGAGAGTCGCGCACCTGCGCGCCCTACCTTATTTCCCACTGCAAATCGATTGCTTCGCGAGCGGCCGTGTGTCTGGCCCGTGAATCTGCGCCAATTTCAATACAACACTCTGTGTGTGTGTGTGTGTAGCTGCTCACAGCGAGGCGCTCGACCAAACAAGACGTCCTCGGAGAACAGCCGGTCGAAAAACACGTACATTCCTAAGCGTCCGCGATTCAGCTAGGTGAATCCATTCGCAAACAGCCGCAACAGTGGGTTTTTCGAATTTCCGTTAGATTACAGACGACATCCATTGCATAGTCCTATCGACTATTGGACGGCGGCTCGAATTTCGCGTAATTTTTTATGTGTCGCCAGAGCTCGAAATCTCGGTGTAAAAATTACGTTTGGGATTTTTTTTCCTCCGGATTCGCGGCTACAAAAAGCTTTACAGTTCGAATGCATCATTTTCAAGCCCTACAACTGCCGACCATATTTTTCACTGGTCCGTCGTGGAACCGGGTTTTCGAGCTGTGGGCGCAGTGGATGTCGGATTATGTCGTATAATGTGTTGCTCTACATGCAGAATTATAAGCCACTTTGTGACAGCATACTGCTGAAACATTCACTATCTTTTTCGTCGTTTCTGTTTTTCATTATTTTTCATCATTATCGCGAGTTTTGTTAAATGCCGACCTTTTTTCAAAATAATAATTCGATACTTTAAAAAAGCTCTCGAGAATTTATACAATTCAACTAAACTTTTGTCAGCAAACCTTTTCGACTCTTGATCAATTTTACATAGGATATACTGTCAAATTGAATATATGAACAACTAATTAAAAGGGAAGTTTAATCTCTATCGCATAATAGTACGTAGGTTTGAATTTGAAAGTTTTCTTGTTTACGCCTCTTCCAGAGTACTTAATTCATGAATGAAAACCCAAAGTCCATGTCACCTAGAACTAACTCAGGTAGATATATAGCTGCTCTAATGAAGGCATAATTTTGGATCAAAACCCTACTTCCTAGAATCCAAGGTGGTTTACTTGATTTTATCGTGCACTACTCGCGCGTCCCTTATCCAAGAAATCTATTTCACCCTGCCGTCGGCGCAGTTCAACCTCGTATCATTACTTTCGCGAGACCGAATCAAGTAATATTTCCACGGGAACTTGCAGATTATAGTAGAAAAATGGAAACAGTTTTCTGCAGTATATTGAAGCTGCAGTTTTATCCCGCTCAAAATTATATATACGTAACAATTTAATTAATTCTACCTGAGTGCCTTTTACGACTCCCACTTCAATGAATCTACGGACCAATATAATGATGGAATAAATCCAGCTGAAAACGGGATATATAATACTCACAATTACATAAAAAATCACAAAAATTGTCAAAATTGAATTAAAAGCTGGACATTTTTTATAATAGTGCATGTGTACCTATGAAATAATACTATGGTTCGCTAAATGAATTTGGCGCGAAAGAGGTATTATAAACACTGTATATGATAAAAATACGAGCTCATTTCGGAATACGTTTCTACACACGAAATCTAAATGACAAAAATTTAACGATATTTGTTAGCCCGTGCTAAAGTTGGTAGATCGCCTCTGTGATCCAGACGAGAGAAGGGGGGAAAAGAGAGTCGGCGCGGACGATTACTATGGCCGGTCGGATATAGCGCAGCACTTCAGCTGGTCAAACACTCGCGGATCAAACAATTACCGAAAGAAAGAAGATTACATTCCGTGCATTTTTCACGCGTTTTTCCTTTTCGTTCGGTCCGTGCGCGTCCCCTGCGCTGCCACATCGCGCGCGGCGCTTTGATTTCACACCCTCTCACCGGGTCTCGCGCCTCCGCGCTTCGTATATATCTTTTTTTCTTCTTCTTCTTCTTTTTTCTATCCGGCTCCGCTTTTGTGTGCTTAGCTCGCGCCCGATTCAGCCGAGCGTTTCCTTCTTTCGCGCCGCGTCTCTTGCCTGTCTAGCTATATATGTATACGTATACGTCGCTGCACCGAGGCATTACTCCAGTTTTCCGTTTCCCCCGCATGTGTTCTCTCGCGCGCGCGCCATTATCGATCCGCGCGCAGACCGGCCCTCTCTCTCTATCTCCGGCAATTTTGCGCGATTAACTAGCAAGTTGCCCGACGCGGCAGACGGCACGTTCGAAAAACTCAAACTGCCGGGCCGTGTGTGCTCTCGCCCCGGCCCTCTTGCGCGCTTCGAATCCCCCACCCCCGGCCGTCTCCTCTCATCCCCCGCTAGCAGCCTATCTCGTTAGGGCTGATTACACATTCCATGCGCCTGTAAAAATGTGTGCCTCATCCCGCGCATCCTCTTTCGCTCTCGCCCTCCACCCTCGCGTGTCTCTTCACATTCGATCTCTTTTCATCCCGTTCAACCCTTCTTTTAATACATTATGTCCGCTCTGCTGGTAATTCGCGTATTCCGCTGAATAGCTTTTTTTCCATGTGGGGGAGAACCGTCGGTCGGGCTTGCGAGGAGAGTCCCTTCTTTTTTCTCTCCACCATGAAATTTTCGCAGAGCAAGAAAAACGTGTAACGAGGAAGCTTTTTATTTTCGAAAAATCCTCGCGTTCCATAGAAATGTCTCGCATTCATTTTTATACCCAGTGCGAGTGTCCGACTCTACAGGGTTACATCAAAATCGTGCGAATCGTTGTTTTCGTCTGGACAATCGCGTTTTTAATATCTATCGCAAAACGCTCCCGCGGAATGTAACGGGCCAGAAGCCGCGTGTACTCGTCGTGAAACCATTTCCTCCTGGTTATATCCTAAAGGGATTCAAATTTCTTCAAACGGTTCCTCAAGCCGTTTATGCTTGTTGAACTTCGTCTTCATTGTTCCCGAGTCTTCGTATTTCCTCGCGCATTTTTCCAGCACGTGGTTCGTGTCCCCTCTGAAACCCTCAAAAAGCATCCTGATATACAAAAAAAGAACCGATTACCCTCACCCAGTACTAGTCTTCTGTGAAGACCAACGAGCTGTTGCTGCGCTTTGCTGTCATGAGCTGACGCATATCTAAGGGTGAAACCTTTTTTTCTGGGGCTTACACCCTAAGTGTTTTGCATCGAGCTTATACTCGTCAACTTTGGCTCGAGTTCTTCAAACCGCTCACTGCGTGCTCAATAATCCTCCTGCCATTGAAAACATTTTTCCGACGCTGGGAAAACCTTTTCATGGAATGTGAAACTTTAGTGGTCTGAATCGACGATAGCAATTGAATATTTCACCTCGTTTCGCCTCTAAGAGTAGTCGTTTTCTTTTCTAACGAATGTCTTCGCTATCTAGAAAAGTAACTATTTTTAATGAAACAGATGATACAACGGAAATTATTGTTTTCACAAATAAAACATGATTTCGTGTTGCTGCAGAAAAACATAGGCGCTCGCTTGAATTTGCCTTAGAGCCTAGTTGTTAGTGTGAAACTAAAACAGTTAACTTGAATAACTATTTTTCAGAATTGAATAAGGTAATTTTATCCAGCAGTAAAGAATATCAATCGCAAACGGCTGCGGAGAAAAATCTTCTTCCGTTTGTATCTCTCATACAAATGTTCCATTCGATTTGCAGGAGAATTTAATTCTCAACAGTGCTGGGTAATACGAGAGTAAACTTCCGGCTGGCGTCGAAGGCACGTCTATATGTTGCATCAAAACTTTCAATATCAAGCCGAGATTCGTAGAATGTTTAAATTATCCAAGCCTCCTCGAAACTGCGCTCGAGTAGAGGAGCATTCTCGGGAGCTTTCCTGTGTTGCTCGGTGTTTTTTTTTCAAAGCTTCAAGTTGAGCTGCCACTGGAAAGCTAGGGAAGAATGTATGGCGCACGAAACAAAACAGAAAGTTGGAATTTTAAAATGTATATAAGAATGAGAATGCATTCTCGAACAAGGGGATTATTGGTCGTCAAGACAACTTGAGATATTATCCATAACTCGATTTAAGAACTCTCGTCGACCTGTCCGATTGAATAATTGAAATAACTATTGAGCGCTCGATCTGCAGAACCGTAATACACTTATATTCTACTTACATTCTACTTCGTCATTGCTAACTCTCGTCCATTTATATATACTGCAATTCAATCAGAATCGCTCATTTTGAGTCGCAGGCCGATCGTTAGTTTATCGTTAAATAGTTGGCCGAGTGTGGGGTCGATCAATCATTCAGTCCCTCCTTCCGCGTCTCGGGAATTTCAATGTCCGTATCAGTTTTCGCGCGTCTCTATTACAGCTGGGCTGCAGCGCGTCGCTCGCACAAATCGCGAGTGCCTCGTACGTGTGTATATATGGCAAAACTGTAGAGAGACGCTCGAAAGGGGTGAAAAGTATCGTCATTTGCATCTCTTTGAGGTCACTTGAAGCGCAGTTACGGCGCTGGAGCCGTTGCATAAGAATTGCCCGATTAAAGCCCTCTCGCTTTGGGGCATCTCCCTGGGCCTCCCTCTCTTTCCCTGTAAGTATATATACGGAGTAGTGCTTCCACGCGCGCCGGCTCGGACCCCCAGTGCCGTTTCAAATGTTTCAAACTTCCCAAAGTTACGCGCGATGTTGAACTAGCGGAGCGCCTGCCCCCTCTACTTTCCTGTGGCTAAGCTTATTTGCTCGTCACTCGTTGGCAGGCCGCGACATTCTTCATAATCCGTTCGCTGTCATATTTACACTATACCCAACGCACACCCAACTTGCCCTTTCGATTTCTCTTGTTTCAAGGAAAAATCCCGCCAACTTTAATGCTAGTATGAATCCCCCTCCCCTCCCCTCGCGCGCACAGCCCATCGTAACTTGGGCCACGTCATGGGATTCACGACCATTTTAATATCAATCGGGTATACCCGTTACATTTCATTGGAAACCGCCGCGACATTTCGGCCAAGAGCTATATGCCTTGGTATAGGATAGGTTAATAAATTTCTTATTCAAAGATCGCTTGTCAACAGCAACATATTCAACAGATCCCAGAATTTCCTTCACTGATTCCTAGTACGCGAAGACGAAATACTACTATTTCGATATGTTTTTCAATAATCTCTGGGAAAAAGTACAGAAAAAGTAGAGTAAGGATTATAATAGATTTAGTAATTTCTACTGTTTTTTTTCCAAAGGTTATTGGAAAAAAATTATCATATTGGTCGTTTATTACCGAGTTATATTTTGTTTTCGGGATCCATCACAAATGCCCATTGGGTAGAAAACTTATTTCTTATATTAGTACATAAGAATATCATATCTACGAAAAATACATGTATTTCGTCGAATTCAACATGAGATTAAATTATTTTTTTCTTATGCTTCCAGGATGATTCGAGGGCTGCAAAATCCGGGGAAAAGAAAAGGTGGATTCACGATCCAAACAGTAAGTTATATTTTACTTTCATGTACTCATAATTCAGGTAAACTAACACAGTGATTGCCAGGGTATATTCAATGTACATTCAGTAAAAGACGAAAAATGTAAATTCAACATGAAAATGGAGCAAATGACTTTCTCGATTGATATGGAGGATCAATCGGACAAAAATGGTCGTCCATTTGGACGAAAGCATACAGGATAAATTTTTTATTTTTTCAGAAAACTTCGAATGCGAAAGTGGGGCACGAAGCTTTGGATATTTTTCATATTCATAATATCGCCCGTGCTCGCGTGCAAAAATTCCCTCGCGTAATGAGTAAATAGGGCGAAAAGTTTCGAAACAAAAAGATAAAGAATTACGAATCGCCTGCGTCGCCGAAAACCCAACTATAATAGTCACGTGTGAATGCGGTAACTGATATTGAATGAGCGAAACGAACGTAATAACGAGGAAACAAATTAGAGGGGGAGTAAAAAGCTTTGGATTTTTTCACAGACCCCGGGATGCGCGTATTAAACTTTCTCTTTTCATTTGCAAAAAGGTCTGCCGAGTAATCCTTACCTAGTTTTTGCGAGCACCTCGTCCACAGGCTTGGTCTACCACGCACATTTTAATTACTCCCTACGGGAGATTATCGTACTGCGGCTTAGAAAATAAATGTTACTGCACTATAGCATGCGCGTAAGCTCTCCGTATAATTTGGACATTTTTTTTTCTTTTTTGGCAATCTTGTGATTCCACGGCGTGCTGTGCTGTGTTTTTAACTTACTTGATACTGATTACTGGTTGATACTGGTTATCCACATATTCATTACCTCGGAAAAACATACTTCCGTTTTCGTTGAAACCTTATTGGTAGTATTTATGTAATTTTCGAAAGAAAAAATATATATTAGCCCAAAAAGCGACGCTCTTTCTCTTTTATATCACGAGGCATGAATTCTGTTTTTAGCGTCTACCCAGAGTAAAATATAATTTTTTTTCCAAAAAGTACGTGAGTTTGTTTTTAGATTATCATCCCGTAAATTGTTGTACAACTCAATTCTCAGAAGAGTGGAATTTCACCAAAGAGAACTTTTGTAAAGCTCCATTGTTCATCTAAAGAATAAAAATAAAAATGTATTTATTATTCATAATTTTCTACTCTGTTCTACAATTATTCTATATATAATGATAAAGATTTGAATGAAAACTAATTATCACTGTGCAATAATTCACCATTCCAAGTAATAACTTGGTTAATTACACCGTTCACGTTCACTTCACCGAGTTATCGCTTTCCACCATATTGGTGGATCATGATCTGATATATCACTTTCAACTTTCCACAATTTTACTTCTGCACAGCTTTATTATACTGAACTGTATAGCTCGAATTCTAGTGAAACGTTGTTTTTACACTGTTGAAAAATTATTCTGTACGTATTATATTCAGAGAATTGTAGCATTGATATACAGAATTATAAATAGTAATATTCACTTGATATTCATTCAATCGATAGTTTAAATATTTGTCGATGCGAATCTAAAGTAGATATTTTCCATCGGTTCATCAATAAGCTGAACATTCTATTCTTCCTCTTAATTCCAGACTAAAGTAATCTCATTTCAATGTATATTGAGCTTCGCTCAATTCCAGCTTGTTCAATCGACAAGTTAAAAGTTAAGAGTGCTCAAAAGCAACCAGAATTAGAGTCCCATTAAACTTCTTGTTCGACTACCTGGCGAAAGTTTATACGCGCGTCACATCGGATTATTTTAAAGGAATTTTACGGAAGTGATTATTCCCACAATCATATAGATTTAATTCTAAATCAGAACAATTGTAGCATTCACCGGGTACTTATTCATCAGCAATTTGTAAAATGAGTCAAAATGAAGTATTACCTTTCCACGTAATAGCAACAAAATCATCTAACTGGGAGACGTTGTCAACTGAGGGTCACCGATCATGATGAAACTTTCCGAAATGCTTTTTGGGAATCTCAATAAGCTATATACAGCCATTCAATCTACTCTCTGAAAGGCTTATAGTGGAAAACTGCTATGTGAGAATGAAAAATCACCGTATTAAAGTGGAAATAATTATTGAATGGATTGCAGTGAATTTTCCGTGTAATGAAACTGAATTTTCACTCGAGTTTCATGAGTTGTGACAGCAACAATTTTTACATAAAATTTGCAGTAAAAGAACTAGAATGAAAAATCACTTTCATTTCATCAAAAATTGACTGCAGTTCCATTCAATGTTCCATACACTTTCCGATAGAGATTTTTCAATTTTATACAGTAACGTTTGGATTTCTCGGAGATATTCAACCAACAATGTTTGATTTTATTCATGTACATTATATATATATATATATATATATATATATATATATATATATATATATATATATATATATATATATATATATATATATATATATATATAAATGTATAAGATCGAAACTTATCGGTAGAATATCTCCGGCAAGTCGGAACGTTCGACTGAACTGCCGTATATATCTACGTCGTTTTTAGGTACACTCAAAAAGCATATCGGAGAGTTTCGCCATAATTGGTCACCCGAAGTTGCAAATATCTCCTAGTACTTAAACCGAGAGAATATATTTGAAACTTACACTAGCAGATCTTGCTTTTGTTTGTATTATTAGGTATGTCGTATTACTCTCGAATTCATAAATTTTTTCTCGTCGAAGAAACTCGAAACATAGAAAATAATGAGATTAAAGTTCGGAGCAAATTTTTCTTTCGTCAATGAGTCTTTCCCGCGGTGAGAGAGTCTATCGCCACCACGATATTGTTAGTTGACGACAGAGGGTTGGCTCCTGTCATAGGATCTCGCCAAAATTTTGCATTCAGCCCTCTTTCTTAAAGGGATATTGTAAAAATTTGGCCTGTTAATCGTAAATTCGTTTCGAATATAACGCGTTCATATAAAGAATTCGCTCAGCAACATGTCCTCGCTCATTTAACTTCTCCGCGACAGCCCGAACAAAAATTTAATTCTAGCAAATATAAAAAATTGTTCGTGCATAGCGAAAGATCGCTTCATTGATTGAGATTAAGGCACTGTAGATCTTGATACAATTCCAGAAAGATTATACATATTAGGAAAGCTAGAGAGAAAGGGGAGTGGGGGAGGAGGGTAGGGAGAAAGAGAGTTGGACAAAACAATATCAAGCAAAGTTGCAATGAAGATCGATCAAGCCGCACACGCACAAAGTCGCTCATGCATGAACTCTCGTTCAATCACGTACTTTGGCGCAAGCTCACCGCGAAAGCAGTACGGGTATAGTACGGGTTTTAGGGGAGGGGGCGACGTTCGGGGCAAGTTTGCAAGCCATGGACGTGCTGTGCGGTAACGGAATCCTACAACTCATCGGGGTTACGCGCCGCTACCGTGGACCGCATATTATACTACTTGACTCTCGGGCTCGCGCAGCCCATTCGAAGTGCGGTTGTATCGGTAACCCTCCCGCCTGCAGCGCCAAATTCTCCTCTATACGCACGTCACTCGCGGCCTGAATCGGATTTTTCCTTGTTCGTATATACACACACACACACACACGAGTCGAGGAACGTTTGCCATGCAAATTCAAAGATAAATCTCTCGACGAGTCAATTCGAGGAGGAGTTTTGTTATGTATTTTTTTTTTTTTTTTTTTTTCATAACATACACGCGACAGTGCATTACGAGACACAGAAGTTCGTGAGCTCTGCACACTCGCGAGTCGCTCGTTGATTCACAATAAATCCGCCCGTGCCGAATTTGCTGGCGTGCATAACATCGCGCTTGAGCAAGTT
Source organism: Aphelinus atriplicis (assembly GCA_020882685.1). Taxonomy (NCBI): domain Eukaryota; kingdom Metazoa; phylum Arthropoda; class Insecta; order Hymenoptera; family Aphelinidae; genus Aphelinus; species Aphelinus atriplicis. The sequence goes on along the minus strand of CM037075.1, from coordinate 2,585,307 downwards.
TGAATCTGAAAAGAATACGTAGGCCGATTTTTCTAAACTCCTGAAATATCAGTGAAACATTCAGACCGGTTGCGTATTGACAAACCCAAATTGAAATATACCTCGCGCGCACTGGCGTCGCATATTGTGCCCACTCCACCTACAGTGTTTAATCTCGTATCTCTCGACTGGCGCTCGTTGATGTGCGAGCGTTCGCTATATGGAAAACCCGTATCGAAGGAATATACACACGCATCTTCAGGCTTCATTTTCAGCCGGGATAATAAAGCTCTTTCGAGACCTGGTTTCGACTCGTACATTGAGGTCAAACCGAGAGTGGCAGATTGCTTTTTGCCCAAGTTCTGTATGTATGTACCCACTCCAGACTGGCTACGCGAGCGAGGTGTTTTGGAAATTGCTCATTTCCATAAGTGCAATATTATATATACAAGCTCGCATGCGCGGAGGGAATTTTCGCTCGTGGTATTTATTTTGAATCGTTTGCTTCGACGCGCGGTTATTTTTATTGAAATTTGTCAAAACTCGGATATATACGCGACGCCAGACGTGAAGAGCAAGAAAACCAAGGGGGACAAAATAAAAATACACGATATGGCTTTTTTGTTCCAGATGAATTGTGTCGCCCGCTCAATTGCAAGAAGTCAGAAATCTGTCTGCTGGAAGACGCATTCACTGCAGTTTGCATATCCAAGAAGGAACTTCACAAATCAAGGTGAACGCTATCTCGCTGCATGTATATGATTCAAACACGCGCCGTATCTTTTCGTTGATTTGCACCTTGCAATTCTATCCCCCGTGAACCGTTGACCCTCGCGTCGCGCGACAAAGTTTCCTTCCTCGGTTTTACATTTCTCGATAAATATACGAGCGCGCGCTTAGCGTTTGTTCCAGCGAAACTATGACGATTTTCAATGAGTGATATCGAGCGCGTCGTGAACGGGGCAATCGCGCGTAGCAAATCCCAAACTGTTGGCCCGAAACCACCGCGCACAGCCAATATTTACACCGGGAATGCTGCGCGCCGGGTATATATACAGAAGCACACCAGACACATTCCGTTTGACATTCGAAAGCAATTGTCTAGGAGAGAATTTCAATTTCCCCTGCCCGAATTTCGATTATAGGGCGCTCGTGGTCTCGAAGTCGCGGGCTGCACAACAGCACAAGATGCGAACCGATGCCTCGGTCGATACGGAGGACGACGATGATGCATCCTTCGACTCCGAGGACGACGACGAGGACCAAGACGAATCCAAGTGAGTTATAACTATCAAAACAATATACCTATACCACCTAGCGATGCATCAAGTCTGATTCTAGCGATATATAGTTTTTTTTTCTTTCTCTCGTTCGAGTAATAACGATAAACATTCGCAATATATCGTGTGTCAAATTTTTCACGAAACGATCCGCGAGAGACGTTTCGGCGAGGCGGGAAGTACGTACTTCTTTTAATTTGGAACTACTCTCCGCAAATGATCGCATCACGAGTCGTATATATATATATATATATATATGTATATATACGAAAGTGCACTCGAGCCCAACTTGTTTTTTCGCCCCCTTGCTAAATGTACACTGTATTTTCAAACTTTACCATGATTAGTGTACTGAAGTAGAAGCTCTTTCTAAGTAAAGTTGAGAAAAGACGTTGCCAGCAGAGTAAAGTAAACAGCCCTGTGCAAGTGATGGCTTGAAAATTACACCGCATCGTCCGAAGCATCCGCTGGAAAATTAAATAAACAGCCGATCGCTATATATTATATTTGATTATTGTGGCAAAAATCATATCACGATTATGTGCCATTCAATTTTCCAGAGACGTTGAACCACGAGTTTCAAAGGAAAGTTAAAACTTTGAAAGTTATGCGACTCGAGATGCTGCGGGAAAACTGATCGTCGACTCAATCTTTTCGTTACACCCACGAACAATCTTACTGTTTCGTGAAAGTATTCAATGATATTAGAGTTTCGTGCTAAAGTACGACGTTATTTAAGTTGATTTTTTTTATATTTCTAAGACTCAATCGGAATGAAAAAAATGATCGATATCACATTGCTATTGTGTCAATAGATTGGGATAATAACATCGATTCGAAATGTATTTAGCGAGGTATTTGTGAATCAGTTTTATCACCCGCAATATGTGTTCTCGAAAAGGCGTATAAGGTATACATGCGAATATAAAATGGATTTCACCACCCGCAAAACGTGTTGTTGTCCAACAAAAACTTCAAGTCCCGCATGAAATATGCGGAAGTATCAATAAATCAGAGCTGGTGCGCACATGTCAGAGCGGATGCATCGTTGGGAGAGAGACGCGATGTATTTGTATATGGGAAAAAGGGCTGTGGTACGTGATCCGTTGTGAAAGCCCAAAGTTTCTTTGCTGATTCTTTGCGTGCGCGCGTGTTTTTCTCGTTCGCAGGTGCCAAGATTGCCCGGTTGTGAAGCCAATATTCCTGTGCGGCACCGACAACCGCACCTACAGCTCGCCCTGCCGGATGGAGTATCACAACTGCATTCATCACACCTCCATACGCACAAACTGCACGGGATTCTGCCCCTGCAAACGTGAGTGGCGACATGCATATAATATAACCCACCGCCGCCGACTCCATTTCCGCCTACTATACCTTTCAAACTATTCCCGCGGTCCGAACGAATCAGCCTGCAGCAACGGGCCAAGGCGTTTGAATAATTAAAATCAAATTATGCGCTCGGCCGAGTTTCGGGGCAAACTGTCAAATAAAAAATATCCTATTCACGCGACACTGTTCTCCCTTGTGTAGCCTTTCAAAATTGCCAATCCCTCGCGCTGCGCGGCTCTACGTGTGTATCGCAATTATTCCTGCTTGTTGCTGCGGCTCTCATCGAGCATCATCCATACACCATTCTTGCGGTCCACGGTGAAGTCGAAATTGCAAAATTTACGACTCGGCGTCTTATCCAAACGCATGAAAACGTAAATTGTAGTTGAGGAACGATGGATAGACCGAATGATAATAATCATTTTGAGAATTATCAAAAATATCAGCTATACAAATGATAATTATTCAGTTTTGTAACATAGCTATTCCCGGCGTCGACACTCTTTGCAAAGATTCAACAATTTGGAAAACTCATGCGCATAGTTGTTGCTAGTTATCGTTAATGAAAAGGCAACAATTTTATATACGGCTTTGATAACATACAGCACTTCTTCGTGCTTCTAGATCAAGAAGTTTGAAACAGATTCAAATATTCCTATGTACCAAAAATCAAGCACATGACAATCGATTTATAGGGAATTGTTATTCTTTTCTATTAGGTAGTATCGAATTTATGGTTAGTAGCGTCACCACTGTGAACAAATGCGTGGCCGACTACGCGTCATTGACAGTATAGCGATGCCTAAAGGCCAACGATTCGATACCACCCAATTCTACGTTGATTTCTTTCGATTCAAAAGCAAGATTCAAACATCTACATGAAATTAATCCCATTTCAATTTCTACCTGACTCTATAGCTTATTTGAGCTCTGGCATCATTGCAGTTGCATTCGGAATAGCAGACAATGCAATGGTATTTTATGTCGATTGAAAATCATGCTGTATTAAATCATCAAAATTATCCGTATATCCGACATTGAAGAATCGAAAGCATGCTCTATCTATTTTCCGTAGTGCATCTCATCCTTTCATATTTCATGTGATGTTTCGTGCTGGTGCGAGGTGAAAATATGATTCGATATAAATTTTATAGTCGGGTTTTCATGTGTTATGAATCTGTAAAATGAACTACAATAAACTCGAATGTAAACCGCAATATTCCACCCACCTGTGTATGTACATAAAATCGACATGTTATTTTGCAAAAATTCAAATTTCGGATGTTGAAAATAAGAAATTTATTTTAAATTTATTTAATGTTAACTATAATAGTTCTTGGTATGATTACAGACTCAGATTCTCATACACATTCATGGAAGATGCAGCAGCATCAAAAATCTTTGGGAAAGAACAAAAAAGACCACGATATAACTCTCACTCCTCGGGATTTTAATTACGACAATCACCACTATCAGTATCTGAAGTACTCAAAGCGGGCCAAGGTAAGGAACTTGCATAATTTTATATTTCCTTTCGAATTCGGGATTATCCGTTGTATATACATATACCCCCGCCAAATGTGCCTAATACTTGTTTGAAAGTTACAAGGATGTGACGTATTCGGAAGCTACTCGGCATCAAATTACAAGGCATATCGTAGAAAAAGTCAACCGCATTATAGATAATTAAAAAGAGTGTTACCATATATATGCCTGCCATATCCCGTTTCCCGCAGATACCCGGATATTTGACGTATCAATTAATATGATTAACATTTCAAGCGCGTGGCAATTTGATACATTTTTTCTCGCGCGCGCTCGACCATATACGTATCCTCCACATACGACTCGGCGCGTCAAACGACAAATGTCAAGTATATCGAAATGGCCAAGCCCACATGGAGAAGGCCGTAAACACGTTGAAAATCGTCCTCTTATCATTTGAAATCTTTCCGAGTAATAAGTGGCAAATTTGGTTTGGATGACTTGTCAGGGTCCGAACACGATCAAGTACGACGATAAGCGCCTAATGAGCAACGAGGTGAGCAACGAGAAGCCAAGTTCGCCGTTGAAATCGACGCAGCCGCGGAGCAACGTGGATTGCCCATCGGCCGCGAAGCCGGCAATGGCCAATCGGCTCCTCGACTGGTTCTCCGTCATTATGGCAGACTCGAACCACCGGCGCCAGCATCCCAAGCCCAGAGGTGAAAATATTTCCTCTCTTAAAGCTCGCTCTTTCTCTCGTCCCAGCTGCCGCGCGCTGCCCCGCGCATCCAACAAATATATTGCTTACCTTCATAAGTCGAGGAAAATATTTTCGTATGTGTACGTGTATAGCAGCGACATAAGAAATTGAGGTTCTCTCGGACTCTCGGCTTCTATACTATATATGTTTTCGCATTGCCTTCCAATTTGTCGTGCTTTATTGTGCGACAGGATTGGTAAAGAGGGATATGAAGGGTCGTACCGCGTGAGTCGTCAAGTTATTCCGAGGAGATAATAGGCATTTATAGAGAGAATAATACTTTTCAATCGCGTTTTCAGCTCAAATATTGGAACAATTTTTTTTCTCCAAAATCAACTTATTTTTTTACATCTCAATTTTCTTTCTCACGATCATGTTTTTAATAATTTTTCCGAAGTAAAATTAATTTTAGTGACTTTCGCTGTTTATACAAACTGGGTACACATAAAAAATGCATATTATTAACAAATTGTGTGTCTCCTTGAAGTGTAAGGATTTGTTGGAATATTATCATATTGTTTCGCGCTGGAGATTAGGCGGTACGATCGCATCAGGATCCCATGAATTGAATAACAATAATCCCTTATATCATGGACAATAATAGCGATCCAATACGTATACAGATGTCATAAATTGATTTTACCCGAAGTACCTATTATATTTTTGAAATTGCTCACCCGTCGTGTACGTGTGACCCCACTAGGATGTTTCCCGCGCGCAGGACAGGCCAATCGAGTATATAAAGTATGAAAATTCAATTAACAGGTCACTTCCCGATCGGCTGTCAGAGCGAGGTGAGATGGATGTTCGGGCACCTGGATACAGATAGCGACGGCAAGATCTCACTGTCAGAGCTGTACGGACTGGAACACGACCAGAATGAGCCGTGCCTCAAGCCATTCCTCGACGGTTGCGACGTTGACGGGTTCGTTTGTTAATTCCCGCAATACGCCTGATTACCGCGTCTCCGTGTTTACTCTCGATAATTTACTCTCGCAGACGCGATTGCCTACCCTCGATGTTTCTACTTCTATTTGAACCGCAAGACTCCGTATAGTTTGCATCTGCATCACTTTTGTCCGCGTAATTATTTACGTTTCGAGTTGTACCCGTAGATTATCGAGTTGGGTAATCTCGCGGATTTATTTGGGACACCATAATGTGTAATCACGTGTGATCATTCATAAATGGCCACATCGATTGGATTTGAGCCTCGGGCGAACGAGCCACATTAAATTTTGAGGAGTTGTAACGAGTGTACGTATGCGTTGTTTAGGGACATCTTCGTGAGCGCACCCGAGTGGTGCGGCTGCTTCTCGAAGGCGGAGCGGCCGTGCGCGGCGGTGCGGAGGAGGTCGTCGCCGGAGGTCGCGCCAAACTGCGACTCGCGGGGCTACTACCAGAGCACGCAGTGCCACCGGGGCCTCGGGCTCTGCTGGTGCGTCGACCAGCACGGCATTGAGTTTGCCGGCACGCGCGTCAGGGGCTCCAAGCTCGATTGCGGTCAGTATTTATATATACACTCACCCACACACACACACACACACACGCACACACGCACATATATGAGTATATTATGCTTAACTGAGCAAGGTTCGGCACGAAAAACGTTTGCTTTGGAAAAAAGTGCTATTCTTTTCCAAAAGTACACCACGACGCAAAGTTGACACTTTGTTCGAGCTGGAACAAAAACATATATAAGAGGCGAAGCAGCTGTTGGAGAGTCGGTGGACCCCCGGCTGATTGCATATTATACATGCGCGGCGGTTCGCTATTAAACTGTAGCCGCTCGATCGATCAACGAGCTCCTCTCGATACGCCGCTCTCATCGAAACCCCCGAGACGCAACGTGTATTGCCGCACGAAAACCCCGTGTATGATGGTATAGACGCTCCAAAATCGATCCTCTCCGAATGATGCAACTCTCGATGACCTTTCTCGACCCTCTCAAAATATATACTTATTCGAGCGCGTGCTCTAGTTGCATATCACACCCGCAAGTCCCGAGTAATAACGGGTCGCGAAATAATTGCCAATTCGTTATTGTGCTTTTTTTCTTCTCACCCACGATAACCCCCTCTAGTTACAAAATTCGTTCAACGCAAAATTTAATAAATCGGCTGAAACGTTCCAATTAACTTGATGATAATCCCTGTAGGATACTTTGACGTGCCGGTGCTCCGCTTGGCTAGTGGAAATAGACGAGTTTAGTCAGCCGCGGCTTGGCTCGACGCTAACTCGATATCTATTTGTTTCTCTCGTTAGATTATTGGAAGGTAGTGCACGGACTAGAAGAACCAAATACATATATCGACATTTTTCAGCACTTGGTAGGAAATTCGATAGATTATGTGAATAGATCAGCGATATGTTCATACCGCAGCTAGGCAGCTCAAAAACTTTTCATATCTCCTTCAGTCTGCTGCTAAATCAGGCGATGCAATACTAGGCAACATTAATTGAAGAGGAAAGAAAGAGAAATAAAGGAGTGCGAATTCATTATAAATTGCTATTGGTCTACAACACATGCACAGTCCTAAATACTTCTAATTGCTGCTAGTATTACTTCGTTGAATTGAGCGAAGTGCTTGTGTAGTTTCGCCAGAACATTTTGAACAAATCGTTGCAATTGAGCGACGAAGTTATATCACCATCATCAAATTAGAAAATTCAGCGAGCTGCATGATTTTCATCAAAATCCTTATGCCTTTTTAACCGATAGAGAATCGCAAATACTAACAATTCGCGAACAGATGTGAAATTCGAGTTTTGTAAAACTTCACTTCGACATTTTCCCAATAGATGGAAAAATATACTTGAATTTCCTTATATTTACTCGAGTGCATCATTTTTTGAAATGCATCTACAAACACTGTATTTGATAACTCCAACCCGATGGAAGAATATAATTATGTGTGCGAGCTGTAGGCAACAATTCAAGTGGCACTTTTTTGTAAATAACAACGCTTTCAAGTATCTTGTTACGAGTAATATTTTCACCTTAGAAAAATACCACCAATACCACAGGCCGCGTGAAGGGAACCCAAATAAACACATTGTATGTAGTATTTCTCATATAATTTCAATCGGTGGTCCACCATTATTTTCACATAAGATAACACAGCATGTACCGCCAACTGAAATATATATATATACATCAAAACTTTTGAATAACAACCACATCAAAGAAATTTGCGAATATACCATTTTTATTATTGCAATGATTCTCATCGTTGAAAATATGATTGATTTTCGCAGACTCAGTAGTGAACAAGATAAGTAGCGGTACAGGCCTAAAGACGAACAGCGTCGACCTCGAGGACGACGAGGACTCGTCGCAGGACTTGGAGGGCTCCGCGGAACTTCCTCTGGACTTCTAAGGCGGCTCACGTCCATTCTCAGACGATAATTTAACGATAGCAGAATGAGAGAGTGAGAGAGAGAGAGAGAGAGAACAGCCACGTGAAAATGCCGGCGGGGAAGTCTCTATACAGACGACTGCGAGCGTGCGCGAGCACCGGGAGCTGCGGCTATATATATATATATGTTTGCTCATTACTCCCGCGGCGGCCGCTGGTTTATACAAATTTCAGCAAAAAAAGCAGCGGCCCAAAACTGACGCGACGTATTCACAGACACACACGTATATATATAAATAAGTACATACATTTACTCGTCCATGCGGAAATATATACAAACACACACACACACACACACACACACACACACACACACACACACACACACACACATACAGACAGACACACAGACACATACACAGAAACGTGCGCGCGTGCGCCACCCGTAGTTATGTAATCGATGCGCTTGTCTGGGTGTTGGTGGCTGATGCAGAACGATGATGATGCAAAATGCGCCCTTGTGTCTGGAGGTACCTTTACGTGTATACATATATTGACTTGTTGGCGCAGCGCTGGCACCAAGGCGCCGCTGTTTTTCTCAGCTCTCGCGGATCGATCGCTTATTCTGCCGCGCGCGCGCGACTGATATGCGATTTGAGCCGTGCCCGCACTCTCGTACTTACGCGACACACACACACACACGCCTGCGACGTGGTTTCCGTTTTCAAACCTAATTTAACTTGTCATACAAGAGTTTTGGGTTCGATCGACCAACTTGACGTCGTTTAACATTGCAAGGACAGCTATGTGCTAATGAGAAACTATACTTTTAGCGAGTAGACAATGTGCATTCTGCAATCGTTGTACAAATTAGACTTGGGAATCTTACAGCTTGCCATTAGTCGTTATGTTGTTAACCGAACAGAAACTCGAGTATTTGGATCGCGAATGCGGCGAGGGCAAAATTGCGAGGCAAGGCTCCGACAATTCTGAAAACAATATTGATTCCGTCAGTAATCGAAGAACACTCATACCTATATAAACGGTCCGCTCGATATATAATGCAAACTATTGTCTGATAACGTATTGTGTAGCAAGCCGCATAATCTAATTTTACCGCAATATTTATCCTGAGTAATGCTATATAGTTTATTGAATTTTAATTTCAAGACAGCAAGGGTTCAACTGAAATTTCTCATTGCAAGAATCGATTTTCTCAGTCCTGAATAATATCTACCGTAATATTTATTTAGCCATTAAAATTATTAAGAATTTATAAAGTATAGCGATAAGACTATATATTATTGATTAATGTCAATACTTATCATTTAAAACAGATTTCATCACTGGATGAAAGATTAGAGTGCTACTACAGCAGCAATAAATTAGCAATCTAATCAAATTCCAATCGAATTAGTTTTCTTGATTAGTTTGTTATAAGCATATATTCACTCTGTAGATATTTTCTGACAATGGCTAGCGCTAGAATTAGAGGGAATTGGTTGAATTATTTGAAGTGCAGCGAAATTATTTTTGAAGAATAGTAATTTCCAAGATAATTTTTATAGATTTTACGTCCTTGTTAAACAAAATTGAAAATTTTTATTTTAGGCATACTTGTTCGAACTTGTTATAATTGATATTAAATTTTCATATGATGACTGTTAGATTTATGTAGATTTTTTTAAAGATTTTTTTCAACTATATTTCTTGTTTTCGGGAGCTCGTAAGATGAAATATGATATTTGATATTTTTTAACAATTTTAAAGTATCATTAAAATACGACTATTAATTATCAATTGAAATAATCTGTAGCAACTTATCGGTAATGATAGCGTTTGAAACTCTTGACTGCAAGTTTCATCAAGTATATTAAAAAAGAGTGTCCAATCCACGGTACCTCCATGCACAGTTCCGTCTATAATATAGTTGCAAGCTATTTATGCATATTAAAGAAAAAGCAACAAACATAGAAATATGTAGAGTTAAAAAATGGGGGCGAGTCAGGAAAGAAAGTGAAATGTGAAATGAACTTCATTAGAAAATAACCCATTTGACACATACAAAAAAACATGAATTTTTACTTCCATTAAAAAATGTCATCCTATTATTTCTCAGCATACGGTTGGTATGTACATACATATATACCAAGGCAGAGATGGGAGCAAAATAAGCTGTATTACGATATATCATACGTCTCATTGATAACGATGCCGGACCGTATAAGTTGAAGTCGCAGCTGGTCAAGAGATGGGAAAACTTTATTGCGAATGGGCTTATTTGATCAATTTTTAATCCTTAGCAGATAAATTCTAATTTTTCGTCATGAATGTTTTGAATTTCGAAGCAGTATGTTTTCGTTACAAGTCTGAACTATATTTGTTCCCTTGATTAAATGTAATCATAAACTGTTCGACTTTTTGATTTCAGCTGTCAACTCGATTTAAAATACCGTTTCTCTCTTGAAGCCAGACTAAATTTTGACATTTTAGTGTAAGATATAAATAGTAAATATATGGCATACATGAAAATCGATCTATTTCATACTCGCTAATCGCTGGCTGTAGTCGCGATCACGACATTAAAAATCTGCTTTCGTACTATACATAACATACGTCAACGATTTTGAGATAAAAAGTATAAAGAATCAACTTTTAATAATGAAGAGGAGTGAACTTTGTGTACTGCAGACTTATCTTGAAAAATCTGTCTCCTTCCCGCGTGCATTTACTATAGGGAAAAATTAAGAAGAAGGGATAAGCATCCACCGTCAATTTTTTAGTGAGATCAATTTTGCACAAGCGTCAGTGTACTTGAAATTGTATCGATCGAGCTTAACGATTACAAAAAAAAGTACGAATGCTGAACAAAACGAGAAAATAATGAGTTGTGGGGAAAAAACGGAGATTGATACTGTATTGTCTGCGACGTCGTGATTCGTCTGCACTCGTTGTAACGATAAGCATTTTTACTTGAAACTTTTACGTAAAATGAGAACATGGTAAGATACAAGGAAACATTAATGAAAAAAATAACGTAGAGATTATGTAGAGTGTATACGCACTATGTAATCCTTAGAGAATCATCAGTGTGATTATGTGAATAGTTACCCTCCAAGCTTAATGATGAAAGAAAGCCAACAATAATTAAAACTTGTGTAGTCGAACACCAACCAACTCAATGCAGTGTGCACAGTTTAGCGAGTCTGTGCTTGAAATGGGATGCAGTGATTTTATATTATAAATGGCCAATGTAATAGTCGGTTATTTTATGGTGCTGTAACATAAACAGCTAGTTTACAGACTTTTTCAATGTGTGCACTTTCTTTCAACTAGTGATTTTGTTTTTAATTTACTGTGGTATATATTTGAAGAGATTTCGCAGTTTTGGTATTTAGTTTGTTGAATCAATGAAGGACTAGTTTTTCATTTATTACAAATGCATGATTTTAGTGCAATATAATTAGACCAGTGCAATTAGGCCGAAAATCGTGAAAAACCCCTAAGACGTTCCTGGGGCCTGGAAATTTTTGGAATGCAAAATCCTAAAAAGTGCAGAAAATTGTAGGAAAAATAAAGAAAATTGAAAAATGACTGTTTTTTCAATTTTCTTCATTTTTCCTACGATTTTCCTCAACTTTTGAGGATTTTATTTGGATCCAGTTTTAATGCGGAGGTAAAATTGAAGCGATTCCAAAAATGTTCAGACCCCAGGCACGTTTTCGGGTGTTTTTAACTAAATGCACTCCTCTAAATGTCCGCCTATATGTTTTATTAATAAGTTATGTTATCGGACTCAACATGCAATTTAGAAATTTTAGCAATTTGATTAATGAATTATTTTTCTTATCGCGGAATAAATTTCAGGGAGTAAAAGCCATGCAAATTTAAAGGTACTTAACTTCGGTAACATTCCATTCAGTTAGTGTTAATGGGATAATATAATTATTCAATATATGTTTAAGAAGAGATGCAGATTCAATTACTTGCAATATTTTATTGTATATAATCATATATTATCTTTACTATCACTTGGAACCACATTTTACTTATTGTAAGATAAATTTGAAATTCTAGCGTCAAAAGATAATTTCCGAATTTTAGTATGTTATTAATTGAAATGGTATTGTGTGTACATGTGACTGTAAGAGTTCTTTCAGAATAAACAAATAAAGATTGTTGTAGAAAAAATGTATGTTCTCTTCATTCAATCTTGACTAATCGTTTTATTTTGGATAGAAAATCGAGAGTTTTGAGAACAATTCGAAGTAATTTACATTTGGACTCTTCACTGTTCTAAGCTATAAACTCTTTACAAGAGCTTCAATCTATAGCTAATAGTGATCAATAGACTAATGCTCCATGTTTGTCTTCAACGGGCAATAGAAGCATTTTCAATAATAATTGAAAGCAATGTAGTAGAATATTAAACATACTGTTGTTTGATGAAAAAAAAATGAAATAATTTGAAAACCGTTTTATCAATTACTAAAAAAATATTTATTTTCCATGTTGTATGAGCTTGATACAAAATGTATCAAGATATAAAGATCTTGATATAAAACAATCTTCACCATTAGTAATGTAAAACTGCTCTCAAGCTGAAACATAAATATAAACATGTATTTTCGTGCATTCTGGAAAATTCCAAAATCGAAACATTTCTATAGTCATACCAATTTCCTGAATGGAGCAATTCAAAACCATCATTTATTTTATCAAAAGGTAAATCGTGAGTAATAAATTCATCCAAGATCAACTTCTTTGACATGTAATCATGAACAAGTTTAGGTACACTGTCCTTTGACTTCCATCCTCCAAAAGCTGTTCCCTTCCAAGTTCGTCCAGTTACTAGTTGAAATGGTCTTGTGCTAATTTCCTGACCAGCAGCAGCAACACCAACAATTACAGATGTACCCCATCCTTTATGACAAGATTCTAAGGCAGCTCTCTAGAAGTTTGAAATAATTTATCTTCATAAAACTTTCTTTTATAAAAATTTATAAAAGAAGAAATTACTAACCATTGTCTGAACATTGCCAACACATTCAAAAGTGTAATCCAAACCACCATCTGTCATTTCAATGAGCACTTCCTGAATTGGTTTATCATGATCCTTTGGATTAACAAACTCAGTACAACCAAATGCTTTGGCTACAAAATAAAATTAATTAATCCAAATGTCTGTGAAATCATGTTTTTTTCTCTTTCAAAGACTATTGTAACTTAAGAACCCTTTACCTTTTTCAAATTTAGATGGATTAACATCAATTCCTATGATACGAGAAGCACCTGCAGTTTTACAACCAAATGCAACTGCTAAACCTACAGCTCCCAATCCCCAGATAGCGCAAGTGCTTCCTGGTTCTACTTTGGCAGTATTTAAGGCAGCTCCATAACCGGTTGGTACACCACAACCCAACAAGCACGCTTTTTCTAATGGAGCTGTTGGGTCAATCTATTGAAATAATTTGATGTTCAAATTTGACTACACTGATTAAAAATTCAAACAATTCACCTTGTGTGAATGTATAAGGTATCAAAATATCACCTTAGCAAGAGATATATCAGCAACTACAGTATACTCTGAGAATGTAGAACAACCCATGAAGTGGTACAGCGTTTGTCCATTACAGGTAAAACGAGAGGTTCCATCAGGCATCACTCCTTTTCCTTGAGTGTTTCTTATTTTACTACAAAGATTAGTTTTTTGCGATTTGCAAAACTTGCAGTCTCTACACTGAGGAATATAGAGGGGAACAACATGATCACCTAAAATTAGAATCATAGTGTTTGAAAGTTTTCATTTCATTGCCAAGGGTAATGAAAAGCAGCAATATGTGAATAATTGGCCATAAAGAACACGAAGATGTCTTATTATCAAAAATAAACAAATATCAGAAATTCTGTTCATTTTCTTGAAATTTTTTGTTCTCATTGTTAAATTGACTGATGCCAATTTACCTGGTTTGAATTCGGTGACATCATCGCCAACACTTTCAACAATTCCACCACCCTCGTGACCCAAAACACATGGGAAAATTCCTTCCGGATCCAAACCATCTAGAGTATAAGCATCAGTGTGGCATAAGGCTACAGCAATGATTTTTACCCGAACTTCATGAGTTTTTGGCGGTGCAACTTCAATAACTTCCAATGTTAGAGGTTTTTTTGGCTCCCATGCTACTGCAGCACGACATTTAATGACCTGTAATTGGCATGTTTTAGAATAATCATACTTATATTTGCAAGCTATATGTAATACATCAAGCAACTTGTTGATTCACATTCAATTGTTTCAATCTTTTTTTTCTAATGTTAACGAAATTGATGATATTTATTCAATTATGAAAACAAAATAACTAGCTCGATATTTCAATTAGACAGTACATAAATAACAATACTTATGTTTATTATTGCTAAATCTCGGACAGCGCCACTGGAATAACCTATCCTATTGAATGAATTTGTAATGGAATTATTTTACCTTGCCAGATGTATCAGCCATTATAGAATGAATTTCGGTAGAAAAATACTGAAGAACTTCGGTAAATTAATTAGTTTCTATAAACTGTAATTGTAATTTGAACGATTAATGAAACGTTATCCAATCCACATTCACGATAACGTCAAAGAAGATACAGGTCCTTGCGGGGGGGTAAAGTTATCGGCCGACGGCCAGCAGCAGCCAGCACCGGCAGCAGCACATATAAGTAATATATATAAAGTAATGGTACCGTGTGCAACATCCTATACGCAATGCAATACAATTATATATATGTATATATTACGAATTACGCACATTATAATAAGCATGCGCCGCGTGTGATGATATTTATGATAGCCTTCAGAGTTCAGATGTAAAAAGTCGCAATGTTATGAGCCGTTAATAAAATTTTCGTAGAAAACTTGCACGCTACTCGTAAAGATTTCATAAAACAGAACTGCAGAACAATAATTTATCATTGCTCTGTTGTAATAAACTAATATTTTTCATTCTATTTTATCCAAAAGCCAATTTTTTTATATAATAAATAAATATAATGAGTAAATCTGTTTATTTATGTTTAGCAAAACATTTAAGTCTAAAATCATGTAAATAACGTCATGACCAATAGTTTAATCATTATTTTAAAAAAATTTAAAAAAAACATTGTTTAGTGTGATCTGACAATTAAAGTTTCATTTCAGGAAAATCAGGTACCAATAAAGAATCTTAATCAAAAATTTTATTTACAATTCATTAATTTTATTTATAAATACTTAACAAGACTTAAGAGGCTCCCCCTTTCTATTTCTTTTCTTCAATCTAGTTGTTGAACTTTTCACAAAAGTTATAAAATGAGAAGCAAAGTAGCCAAGTAAAGCACCCACTACACAAGGAATAGGCCAAGCTTGCCAGGGTCGATTCCAATCTAATGGTAAAACAAAGGCACTGAGCCATGTGCCGATCAGAACAGTTTTCACATTCAATTTGACAGCATCTACAAATGCTCCGCTAATGGATAATGATGAGCCAGTAAATATGGCTAGTGCATGATCGATTCCTAAATGCAAACTGGCTGGTACAAACGTAAGAGTTGTCAGAGTTATAGAAAGCATGAATGTTTCTTGATAGTGAGTTGTTACAGGAGCTCCAAATAATACAATAGATACATAATAAATTGCAGTTACTCCAATAACAGCAGACATAAATTTTAAACTATCTTTGAATGTTTTTGTACATGTTTTCTTGGATCGTGATGAATGGTCTAGCTTTCCTACAGTCAAGTGATCCACATGGAAATTTGTTAGTGATAATTTCACAAGTTCGGCCAAGGCAATTGTAGTCAGGATAGATGAAAACTTGTAAGTTCCAACGTTACATAAATTATCACTAAAGTGCAAGAAGAGTAAAATTGCTGAGAAAAGAATACATGTGATTGATGAATGCAGAATTAAAACTCGTTGCTCTTGAACATAGTCCACGCCCATTTTTGTTGTTGAGTGTCCTGGGGAAAAATGATAAGCTATTAATCACTGAAGATAAGAACATTTTGAAACTTTTTGATATGATTTTATTTGGAGTATGCATTATTGCATTGTCTAAATATCATCACGAACAAACAATTCAATTCATTTCTTAACCAGTAACTTATCCTAAGTAATGATCAGAGGCAAATTTTTTGAGACATTTCATTCAAGAATCTCTCAACAAAATAACATTTATTATACACTCTCAGCACTATATGGCATATGCATATTCTTAGATAGTTCTTGATGAGGAAATTTTCAAAATAATGACAAACGGTCAATGAAAATATTTATAAACTCACTTCACAAATTATCCATACTTTTATGGTTAGTTGAGATAAGTGTTATTGTTGACAACTGTACTGTACACACGCGATCGTATGAAAATGGATGAGTGTTGGTTCATTGGTTGCCTCAGATGAAAGAAACTAAATTCTGACAATAAGAAATAATTGAAATAAACAATTTATGTTTTTCAACTGCAGTTCTTAATTGCCCTCAACACTCCCATCGAGCCACTCGCCCAGCTCGCCCTTCCCGAGGCTCCGAGAACACCGAAAATTCGATGGACTCCGAACTCCAAACAGTCGATCAACTTAGTCGGATAGAGCGTCGATACACAAGTCTCTCTTACCTACGAATGAAAACGATAAGGCAGCCTCATATAAATATATAGATATGAAGCACAACGAGGAATATGTTCAAGAAATATCCATATCGGTTCCTGTTACGTGTTTATTACTTTAATAACCACTCATAGAGGAACAAACTATGAAAAAATATAAACTTTGTTGACCTGGAGTATGTGTGTGTGTGTGTGTGTGTGTGTGTGTGTGTGTGTGTGTGTGTGTGTGTGTGTGTGTGTGTGTGTGTGTGTGTGTAAGTATATATATGTATGTAGCGATTTAAATGGCCAAATATATTACCGACCGAGTTGCGACTTGCGAGGTGTCGGGCGTCGGCCCGTGTGTTGGTTCGTGTACCGAACATGTGTGAGCGTGTACGTGCGTGCACTCAGCTGTTCTCGGGAATCGAGCAGTGCATATATATATATGCTGTAGGGCTATACATATACATGCGAGTGCAGTGCGGCTCTCTCAGCGCGCGCAGCTGTGTTGCATATAGTGTTAAAGTTGAGCTCGCGCGCGCGTGCAGTTATTTATTAATAGTTTAGCGAATATGCGGTGGGTCTCGTGGAGGCTGTTGCTCCTGCTGGGGCGCTCGTCCGCCTCTTGGTAGTCCCGCTTGGGGATAAAAGACCGGCGCAGTGTCTTCCGAGCCGTGGCTGACTCCCGACGAGCGGGAGCTCGCTCTGTCCGTGCGCGCGCTCCGCATCGACGCCAGCCGCTTCCTGTCCTCCCTGCTCTCGCGGCCGCTGCCCCCCACGGCCCCCAAAATGCCCCGCGCCAACGTCTTCCGCGATATCTACAACCAGCCCTACAACTCCGACTCGAGGCTCAGGCTGTACGACAGCACCAAGGGTGAGACAGAGAGAAAGAGCGCTAGTGCGCCGCCGCTCCGCTGCAGCTCGTCCCTTTAACAAATCTTGTTTGCCTCTGTCACAGCGAGCCTCCAGCTCATCCAGCGCATGACCCTCCTCAAGAGGCTGTCCATCCACACCGGCTGCGTCAACTCCATCTGCTGGAACACCGCTGGCAATCTCATTCTCTCCGGCAGCGACGACCAGCACTTGGTCCTCACCAATCCCTACAACTATCAGGTACACTTGGTGTACATACAGGGCCTGCTGTCATTTGGACATGCTGTCTTTGTATTGCCCAATCCATCACCCGTCCGCAGGCTTATCTCAGTCTTGATCCAAGCTTAAATTGGACCTCAATGACCCAAACTTTTGACCTTGTACTTTATCTGTTCGGATTCACCTGGCTTCAAGTTTAGATGTCGTCTCAGACTGGGTTATTTTTATCTTTTTGATGTTCATGGCTCTTTGTGCCCGCACTGTTCAATGCTATTGCACTATACTCACGTGCCATACAATTTATGATGCATATTCTGATCAAAGGACTATTATTGGATGCTTGATGGATAATAAGATCCTTGAAATATGCACCTTATTTAAATAAACTTGGTTATTTCTATTCATTTCCTGATCTATTATTGTTATACAATCAATTAGCTATATCATTATCTATATGCTCTCAAGCTATTTTTGTTTGGCTTAATATGCTTCATTGGATTAGTGTAAACCTACTCAAGTTTTTTCACACCACAAATGTTCCTTTCAGGTACTTGAAAATTACAAAACTAGTCATCGAGCAAATATATTTAGTGCAAAATTCTTGCCTAATAACGGAGATCACAGAATTGTCTCTTGTAGTGGTGATGGAATCATTTTGTATACAGGTACGTTAACTAACAACTCAGTAACAATTAGATTTATTAGTTTGTGTTTGGTAATATTTTCATTTATTGAAACAATTACAAAATATATTTTTATAATTGTAGACTTGATGAGAAAAGCCGAAACTTTTCATAGCCAATTCACATGCCACAGTGGTACAACTTATGAGATTGCAACAGTTTCCTGTGAACCACATAGTTTTCTGAGTTGTGGAGAAGATGGGACTGTACGATGGTTTGATTTACGGATGAAAGAAAAATGCAACTCTTCTAGATGTAAAGAGGTAATTTATAATTTCTTTCAATTGAACATTTTCTCCTCCTTTTATTCTCATTCATTAATATTTTTGTTTGTTAGGATGTTTTGATCTCATGTCAAAGAGCAATAACAGCAATATCAGTAAATCCTGTTTTGTCTCATCAACTATCTATAGGATGTTCAGATAGCACTGTAAGAACTTTTGATAGAAGAATGCTTGGAACAATAGCCACAGGTATTTTCTCTTTGTTCTTTACTAATATTTTAATATGACCATGAAAAATAACCAAATAATCTGATTGGTCTTAAGAAAGTATCTTAAATTTTTATATCAATCTTATAGTTACAAAACTCAATTAAATATGACTTACATTTAACTTGATGAGTAAAATATGAATATATTTCAGGTTGGATAGATAATGGAAGTGGTTCTAAACCATTATACAATTTCACTGTACCAGAATTTGAAGGAAATTCTTACAGAATAACATCTTTGAGTTACAGTCCTGATGGTCAAGATGTTCTTGTTAGTTATAGTAGTGACCATCTCTATTTGTTTAGTATGAGAGTAAGTAAATTTATGAGGAATTTTCATTCTAACTAAAATTTTCTAATGTGACTTGTAAACGAAACTTTTAAATTTTTTCTAGGAACAAGGGAGCACTCAAATGAAAAAAGAAATCAACTCTTGGAAACACAAAGGAAAGAGATATCCCCTTAGATCACCGCAACCAGTTCGCCGTCTGAGACTTCGCGGTGACTGGTCTGATACTGGGCCAGATGCTCGGCCAGAACGGGAAGGTGGTCGAAATAATGGAACAGGTAATTTGAAAATTTGTTTTTTGGAATTTAATTCAATCCACAATAATTTTCTCAATTTCTATATTTTCTTTAAAAGAAAAAGTATTTTCAAAGCTTTGGTCAGTTATAATTTGATTTCAATATTGTTCATTACTCTTTGTAATCAGAATGAAACTCACGTAAATTGATAATCTTATTATTTGAACAATTTCAGAGATAGCTCAAGCTCGACCAGTTTTACACACTTCGTTAATGCAAAGAATGACTGATGTATTGAGCAGAATGTTGAATGATCCAGCAACACGAGCAGCTTTGAGTGGTGGAGGTGAAGATAGTCTCGAAGGTGTAATGGATCAACAAGCAGACAATAGTCAACAAAATAATGATATATTGGCTGATGTAAACGACGAAAGAAATACAGATGAGAGAGAACATCAACCTGCCAATAATGATTCAGCCAATAGCATTGACATTAACGCCTCTGGTGCGGAAAGTGTTGAAAATAATCAAATGGAAGCAGAAGAATCTGATAATCAAGCAACTTCCACATTAGCTAATTCGTCTGCAAGTGAAATGCCAGAAAATGAACCCCAGATTCCTATGGAAATCGAATCTAGTCATCCTGAGGAGAGAATAAGTTCTGATCAAACTTCCACTGTTCATAATGTACCGCAAATGGAAGGTGCTGCTGGACAGAGTTCGAGTCAAGCAGAATCTTCTATTGAAAGCGGATCTTCTGTTGAAAGTGGCCATACCAGTAGTAGTATGATGGAGAATCTTCAAGACAGATTAACTACAATGAGAGATGGATTCCTTGAGAGGTATAAAATGTTTTTCTTTTCTTAGAATATAACAACGGTGTACTTGAATAAATATTGTCTCAATCTTCGAAAAATCTTTAATTATAAATTCTGAAATGATTAAATTTATTATAATTGAACCATTTTTTCAGGCATGGCAGTGAACCAGCTGTAAAATTAACTTACTCCGATAAAAGTTCTACTAGAGCTACTATTTCTCTAGGAGTGGCAGATGAAGTAACAAGAAATAGCTATCATTCCGGTAAATTTTTGAGAAGAATTATCTTTTGATATATTTCTAACTAGTTTTTGAATTAATAGAATTACCAAATTTATTTTTAGAAGCATCTGTAGCTCATTCAAGCAGTAGTAATTACTCTGACCCTGGACCAAGTAATTCTCGTTCTAAACAATCTTCGTATAATACAACTCAAGAAGGTTTGTGAATGAAGTTTCAAATTTTACAGACAATGTATACGATTCCTTTTTTTACCTTTTTTCCTTTTCCAGCTACGGATGATGATGTTTATAATGACAGTGATGATGAAGATGTAGATACAGACAGACGGTATGTTATATTAAAAAAAACAATATCATGTATTATGTGTATATGACAAATTGTTGTCTTGTTATTTAACAGGGTAGTTAACCCTATTGAGACAGAGATGGATGAAGCTATAGAAAATGCTAGAGCAGCTCAGGGTCTGGAAGGTTTTGAAGACAGCAGCTTATCGGATCTACGAGTGAAACAAAAATATATGGGTCATCGAAATGCCAGGTTGGACTTTACTATGTTGATAAAATTTTTTCCTTTAGTGAATTCATATAGTCAGTATGTGAAGTTGATTTTTTGAAACTGGTCAACTGAGTACTGAGAGTAAATGTTGAGAGTTTCATCACGTTAACTTTTGTAGATACTGGATTTAAGTGAATGTTTTACCCCCAGATACAAAGATGCAACTTTGTGATATTATGAAATTCACTGGCACAAATAACTCATCGTAACTATTATCAAGATCACCGGAGCAAAGGACAAAAGCTCACACTGCCATTGTATATATCAAATATAATTTTGTTACTATCTTGGTTTGAAAAATTCAAACTCCTTTCTCTTAGTTTTTAGTTCTTTAGTTTTCACGTATTTTACACGATCTTACATAATTCAACAGATTAAAAAGGCTTGTATAACCAGACAGTTATTAATTCCTGTTTGTTCATTTTAAATTATGAAATTGAGTTGAAGAAAAACACATTCTAAAATATAATTTTGAAGTGTAATAGAAAAAAAAGAGAAATAGATTAGGTTTGAATTAATTTTTTACATTCACGAGTTTTAATGATAAATATTGATTTATCGGCCTTAAGAACTATTTCAAATTATTGAAAAAGTTTTATTAAGAGAAAAAAAATTGACTAGACTCAAATATTCGTTGGTGATTTTTCAAGCCAAGATTTTCGTCAACCAGTCGTAACATCAACTAAATTTTTCTCGCCGAGCACTCAGTCCATCCAGGTTGGACAAAATGGTAGGATGAAACTGAATTCTCTGTACCAGAGGTGATCCTGTTCTGTAAGCGGAAGACCCGTCTGTCTCTCTTGTTGTCTAAAACGATTATCATCATTTGATCTGTATACCACTACTCCCTGTCGTATTTGAAAGAAAAAAAAAGCGAAGCCTCTGAGATGGACCAGTCGGGCTGTTAATATCAGCCCAAACAATATTTCTCATAGTCTTCCCTTGCTTCGTGTGTGACTCTAGTTTCTTTAGGACAATGATCAAGGAGGCGAATTTTTGGGGCAACGACTTCGTGATGTCGGGCAGTGACTGCGGCCACGTGTTCGTGTGGGAGCGCGACAGCGCGAAACTGTGCATGCTCCTCGAAGCCGATCAGCACGTCGTCAATTGCCTCCAGCCGCATCCCTCCTTGCCGATACTCGCCACCTCCGGCATTGACTACGATGTCAAACTCTGGGCCCCCACTAACGACGAAACTAACTTCGACGAGAAGTTTGCTGAAGATGTGAGTTTGAAGCGATTTTCTTCATTTTTGATGTTGAAACTAGTTGATAAATGGATATACTGATTACAGTACATTCGAGTGAAACTCAACATTTGAAATAATTCCCTCTCGTTATTATATATATTACGTCTCGCTAGGCTTGCAAGCGCTTTATACTGTATCATCGGGATTCTTGCTTTTTATACATTGGAATTAAAAATAATAGTTCAGTGGGAAAATTTTGAAAGGAAATTGATTACCGCTTCATGCAAAAAGGGATCTGAGTCTCTTTGTTATAAGGATTATTTTCATTCAAACGTTTCAACAACTATCAACTCTATGTTGTATGACTTCAGTCCCTTTTTGCATGAAGCGACGAAGGTTAATGAACTTTCGCAAGGATGTAACGAATTCACTGTTATTGCAAAGACAGATGCGGTTATATTACTTGAACTATGTTTATTATTACTTACGAAACATTAATTTTCAACCTCAGCTGAAAAAACGAAATGCCGTTATGCTGGAAGAAACCAAAGACACCATTACCGTACCAGCAGTCTTCATGATCAGGATGTTAGCCTGCCTAAATCAAATAAGAAGAGGTATACTTTTGAAGCCGTATTTTCACTCATAATTAAATATTTTTGTAATATTCAGAATTTTTATTTAATACAATGCGTTATCGTTAAATTTTACTGGTTCCACGCTATATAGAAATGTATTTATTAATGATTCGCGACTATACTCCTTTATACAAATAATTTTTACGAATAACTAAAGGAACAAATGAAGAATATTATGATAAAATTATAGAGGAATAATAGTAAAAAAAAAGTGATAATATGAGAAAAAATATTGTTTTATAAATTATTGTTTTGAGGATAATAAGAAAATACCATCAGATAACTGGATTTTTTTAATTTTAGGTCGAGGACGACAAAGAAGAAGGAATGAAGATGAAGAATAAAATCGAAAGGTTCTTGACGGTATATTAAAGGAAAAGGATTTGATTTGAATTCGTTATTGATTGTAATTGTGTAACTTAATTTTTTGAAAGAAATATTTTAATGTAATTGAACAAAAATTAATAACATTTGCAATTTTTATGAGGAAATATATAGTAAGAGTATAGACAAATACAATGTGATAATTTTTTGATGAATTGAGATTAATAGAAAACAACTTGATCACGAAAAATGTTTCAAATTGAAATATGTCATATCTTGATGTGAGTTCGATGATTTATATGCATTTGTTTTTATTTACTGAAACATCATTGAACTATATTTATGAACCATATCTTATTGTAATACTGAATCATCGTAGTGCAATATTATATCTTGGAATTTGTGATTAACTATTATTTTAATTTATTATTTAGATCTAGAACTATTTTTCAGAATGTTATAATAAGGTACATAAAACATTCACTAATTATTGGGAAAGAAAACAAGATAGAGAGAATGTGCCTTAAGTTTTTAAAAATAATAAGCGCAATAATTTGTGTCGATCATGGGGGGAGAAAAGGTGATATAATCAGAGTTTTGATTTTCGTATGCCAATTATAGGTACTTATTCGATTTGAATATTAAATATTATCATCGAATTTGTAAATTGATAGAAATTGATAGTTGCTTGGGAAAAACAGTTGTTGAAAATTTCAACATATTCTGTTTTGTTTTCTATAGATTTTTATATTCCAACGTTTTTTCCAACGCAACGAAGTAGAGATTTCTGGTGGTCATTTTCTGATATGAATAAAAAGGATGCACCATCTCACGCTACCGTTATTCTAAGCATTCGAATTTTCAAAACAGTTTGAATATCAATTACAAAATTTTTCTTATTTGTATTCTCTATTGTTTGGACTTAGATTTATTATGAGTTTGTTTCATGAATTAGTATGACAGCGCATAAGTATATTATTCATTAATGCCAATTAGAACTAATGTAATGCAAACACATATTTAAAAACATTGAAATTAGTAATACAATATGTAACATGAAAAAAGACTATACAATGTAAATAGTTACTTGAATGAATAAAAATGTGAATTAATTTTTATTACATTGTAAACATTTTGTAAGGTTTTATCTCACCTCCACCTGCATTTAATGTGTTCATTTGAACAGTGACGCAGTTTCATCTTGGATTCAATCAAATATATCACGTTCGAGCAAGAATTGGGTTTTCTGCACTCGTATTGAAGTTCACCTAGCAAAGCTAGAAAACTTAAAGAAATTTATAAGATTTTAAAAAAAAATGTTCCACTCAAGAGACCATAGGCTCTTTGCTTCACTGAAAACTAGGGTATGAACGGTAAATAAATTATCATCTTAATAAAATTTTACAATAATTGATATGGCAGAAAAACACCCATACATATGGTCGAAAAATACTGCAAACATTTCAATTTGATGATTTTTCACACCAAAGTGTATTGCGTGTTATACAGGAACATGTCATCTTGGCACACGTCTAACGCATTTTTGCAACTTCTGCAAGTAACCAAAATACTCTGTATCCCCAATCGAGCCGACACAACACCTTTTTCATCAAATATCATTGGTTTTTGCAAATTTAGAGACTAGTACGGATGGTTCATTATGCAATACGTATTATTTTTATAAAATGTAGGTACTTAAATTTTTTAAAGGAATTTTATCCTATTCTTTTTTACACATATAGAGTAAATTCGATGAAAAACTGTTACGATATGCATTTACGTGTATCTTCTCATTTCCTGGCATTGCTCTCAACATGGTATCGTAACAAAGTGCGTAGAAACCCACTTGCTGCTTATAATATTTGGCTCACATAATTTTTTTATTGATGTTTGAAGTCACCACATAATTTTCAATTTCTTATTTTATCTTTATCTTCCGATGGTTCAAGACAACTTTTTGTGTGGGTGAAATGCGATTTATATGTATATACACACATTTTTACATACAATTTTAAATTTAAACCTCGAAAAAAACAGGGGAAAAAATTATTCCTAAAATTCTGAACTGATGCCTTTTATGAAATTAAATTCGAAATGTCATCTTTTTAATGCAATTTTGCAATGGAACATTTCCCTTCTAGCCAACGATATATATTAAACACGCACAGGACGCTTTTCATTTCACTACTAAAAACGTAAATTGTAAACGGTTTATATAAACTCGAGTTAGCGAATTTATCCTAACGGTGAAAGCCTTTGGAAGAGAAAAAAATCACTTGAACAAAAACGATAGACAATGAACCAGCGCGAAACACGCGATTATAGGCTGGAGTTGCAGCATATCCAAAATCTGGCATAATACGACTTATCGGCGTTTGTATGACAATGAAAAAAAAGCGCTCATCAACGAGCGTCGCAATATCAAGATATAGTCGAAGACGCGGTCGCTATCCCCGTGACCGGGCGTACCTTTCATTGCTCCTATAAATGCGCCGTGGCAAATTAACAAGTATTTAGTAATTAGCTGCCAGATATGCAATGTTTACGAGTGGATCGTGCGTTTTGACTCCAGTTCTTTGAAGGTGTGTAGGTGTACAGATTTTACATAAGTATTGTTATGCTTAAAATAGAGTTTCCGCGATTTTTTCCGAACATCAAAATTAACATAAAGATTATCTTCAGTTTTTCCAGCTGGTTTTGGAAAACTTGGTCCGTGAGTTTGCATTTTTCTTTTCATATCATGAAATCAATCGTTACATTTCTTTATTCATGTGAACATGGCGTGAAATTTTATATTCCATTCTTATTGAAAATAATTTGTCGAACATCAAAACTATACTAGGCTTACGTCATCAGGAAGGTTCAGTTAAGAAATACGAAAAAGTCATAAATGTGACTTCAGTACAAAGAGAGATCAATTATGCAATGGCATGAATAGCATTGTCGAAATTACTTTAGAATTATTTTTGAGTTTCTAAAACGTGCATGATAAACCAGAATACGGCGTTTTCCCGTTTGTTGAGATTAATTGACTGTGACTGATGGTATATACACCAGTATATTACAGTACAGTATGTGGGTGAATTGAAATTGCACCTCTAAAAAATGAAGAATCGAATCGAATTGATAATTTCACTTTTAGTAGCGATATTCTTTGCTAATGTAAGAGAAGATAATGCATAAAAACTTTTTACCTTTTTAATGTAAATTTCAATCTACGTGGGAATTAATGCATTTATTTTTTGTTTCGTGGTTATACATTTCATTTAGATTGAAAGTAATCCACCAACCGCTGTGAATCGAGGCAATTTTTACAAGGATGCAGAAAGAGCAGAACAATTTTCGGTAATGATCATCAAATGACTAGCACTATAAAAATTAAATTTGCAGTCTCGAACCCACATAGAATACGCGAATGATAAATATAAACAACGGTCGCTGCTAAAAATTGAACTCTGTTTCACATCTGGCCGTCAGTGACTTGTGCGCAAAATTGAATCTGATGCAAGGATTAAGTTTGGACAGCAACTTATATAGTTCCCTTTCTAACTTATTAAATTTACGATAGTTACTATGAATATATGCAAACAACGGTCGTTATACAAATAATATTATTTTGTTGTGTCTTCCGCTGCCAAAAAAAAAACACAATTACGTTGTATATTTATTAAAATTTAATTTTAGTTCGAGAAGAAAAATCAGCATGACGCTGTAGCAAGAATATTTCCTCTAGAATTAAGACTGTTTTCTTAATTCTGGACAAGTCAGTTTGTTAGTTTGGCAGGAGAATAAAAGTTATTGCTATGGCGTCCAACTGATTTTTGTTCTTGAACCAAAATTCGATTTTTGGTAAGTATACTTTTTACACTGATTGATTGGAAAACTGAGAACTTATAAATGTCAAATCCGTGACGCGTTGCATCATGTGAAAACATATAAATTAAGTCAACTTACACGAATCCACTTCCATAAAAGGGAACAGTAATTCTAATATAAACTCTTAATTTTCGATGGACCTTTTTTCTAGTGCAAGTTTATGGACATCATAATATGTGATTCAACACGTTGAAAATCGTGCTTATATTCTATTTAGCATTAAGTATTCAATATAAATGATTTTTAAACTAAATTTCAAACTAACACTGCATCTTGCAGGCAGAAGATGAATGCTTCCCACCGAAGACTCCATATTCAGTTGGTGAGTGCTGTTTCAGAAGAATCTCTAAAATCTTTTGAGTGTATTTAAACTTTTCATCTATCAATGAATTATAGGATAAATATATAGAAATATTCATTTTTACAAAAAAATAAGTGAGCAATATCGAACACCTTCTGAAATTCAAATGTCTTTTATGATAATTCGGAATGCGAAATCACGCAATAGGGTGACAAAACTTGATAAGCCTGCACGAGTTGTCGGCGAAGCCGGCGAACGAGTTCTAGGTGGTCACACGAGTGCATGTATGTACCATAAAATGATTTCTGATATCCGGCTGTGATACGATATTAATAGTATCGTATTATTGTTCACGGATTTTCTGGTCCATAACTATAAATCTTGTCGATGTTATGATCCCAAAATTTCCAAATTATGTGATTTCAACTTTTCATGATTTCACTAACTAAAAAATAGGGGACTAATTTCTCGACCAATACATTGGGAAAGAACAGCACAGTCGATATTTACTGCACATGCATACATTTAGAACTGATTCACAAATATCTCTGGAAAATCAAAATATTAGACCTCGCTAATCGAGTCGAAGCTGCGACGTAACGCTCGACGATAATAGTAATTTTTACTAATTTTTCATTTGAATATTCACTGTTTTCAACAGTTATGCGATTTCTACTATTTTAATCTTAGAGATAAGGTCATAAAAACATGTCCTTGATTCGAATAACACCTGTATCCGTGCTGTGGTGCACGCGTAAAAACTCAAGATGAACTTTCAACCTTTCAGTGCGACCAGTATCAACTACCACGAGTAGAGGACAAGAAACTAACATCCAATCAACTGAAAAGAAAAAACAACATTCACTCACTCACTATATTGGGCTCTCTCCAGTATATGGTTAGAAAGATATTGTTTGCATGGCATATATTTGAAATTTATACTTCTATTTCTCATGGATTAATCGATTTTCAGTGAAAATATTTGGAAGAGATATTTATAATATTGATAAATATAAACTGATGGTGCTTATGAATGATAGTGATTTTAATCATAATTAATAGGGAAGCGTGATTTTTTTCTCTCGCAATCTCACTTTTCAATAAATTTGGAATGGTCCACTAACTCTGATAAATAAATATTTATCGATTTTTGGTATAATTATTTTAAAAATATTTCTGACAGTGCAGTTAGCTGCACTGTATTATTTACAATTTTCATTGTAAATAAAAAAATGGAGACCTAATAAAATCATCATTGTGATACATGAAATTAATTCCACCTTCCAATCTATCTCTATATTCTATAATCTTTCAAATCATTAGGAAAAGGTTATAAAATAATTCCAATGAATACATCAAATATTTTTTTAATCTCATTCAACAAGCATTCATTCATGATTAAAATTGTATCCAATAAACTTCAATTCTAATATTGATTTTCGTCTATTTTCGTGTAGGTAAGATTAGACTTATATTTGAAGAAAATATAAAGTATAGAATGTAAATTGGTAGTAACATCATAATATAGCTCTATAACATTTTGATGAAGCATCAAAGGAATGCATTTAGTTCATTACATTACATTGGCAGGAGAGGTTGAACTTGCATTTACTACACTGCCAGCAGTGACTTTTGTAGAAATAACTTGCAGAATCAAGTGTCATGTTCTCCTTTCTCTTTTACTCTTACTTGAGATAAGTGTACAATATCATGTTGTTTCGGTGAATTCGGACGCTTGTATATAAGTGCATAAAGACTTTGATTGGACTCAATGATTGAAAATTACTTAGTCACTTCATGAACAGCATGAGCAAGGTATTCTACATTCTTTGATGTTACCCCTGCCATTGATATCCTTCCATCTTTGGTTAGATAAATACTGAATTCTTTGGTAATCCTCTCCACCTAGAAAAATACATCTCATAAATGCATTACCAATAACAAAATACCCATAATCTAATATATATCTCTAAATTGAATAATTCGAACTCACCTCTGGAGCTTTCAAACCAGTAAAGCAGAACATTCCAATTTGATCAGTAATATGAGACCAGTCACGAGTGCTGCCATTTTTCTTGAGATTATCTCTGAGTTTGGAACGAACTGAAATAATCCTATCAGCCATCCCTTTAACATCAACAAGCCATTGTTTCTTGAGTTCAGGATTACTCAGAATTTCAGAGACAATACGAGCACCATTGATTGGTGGATTGGAGTACATGGGCCTAATCAGAATTTTAATTTGAGAAAGTGTGCGTGCTGCTTCTTCCTTATCTCCAGTAACTAATGAGAAAGCTCCAACACGTTCGCCTGCGAAAATGAGGCATATTTTCTAAACATTGAACTCAAAAGGAACTCAAAAGAGATATGTACTTTGTAAGGAGCATATAATACAATTGTTGATATCTTAAAAGTAGATAAACTGACCATATAAACCCATGTTTTTGGCAAATGATTGAGCTAAAGCAATATGATGACCTTCCTTGATGAATAACCTTACTGCTAGAGAGTCTTTCATCACATCACCTGTAAATCAAAAACTTTATTTGAATTTTGTTTTCCACAATGTTGTACAACTATTCTTCATGATTATAGAACATTGTATTCACCTGATGCAAAACCTTGATAAGCCATATCAAAGAAAGGAAACAGATTCTTCTTCTTGATTAGTGCTGATAATTCAGACCATTGCTCAGGCTTTGGATCAACACCAGTTGGGTTGTGAGCACAAGCATGGAGTAAAATAATTGATTTTTCTGGAATTTTCTACATTGGATTTCATAATTAGTCTTTAAACTAGTTACTCAAGTATCAATGCATCTCTGCGCTGTTAAAATTGACAGCTACTTACAGAAATGTCATCTAAAACACCTTGGAAGTCCAGCCCACATGTTTTAGGGTCATAGTATCGATATGATTTAACATTTAGTCCAGCTAACTTGAATAATGGAATATGATTTCCCCATGTTGGTGTAGGGAGATATATATCTTTGTTTCCAGGGAAGAAGTGCGATAAAAAGTTTGCTCCAATACAGAGAGAACCTGTTCCAGAGATGCCTTGAACAGTAGCATTCTAGAGTAAAAAAAGGCAGATCATATAGAATGATACATTAACCAAGATTATTAAAGGTACAAATTAATAAAAATGAATGAATGAATACTCACAAGACCATTAGGAACTATTTGGTTGTCATCTCCAAGTGCCAAATTGATGGAGTGTTTGCAGAACTCTGGACTTCCAGAAATAGGAGAGTACTCTTTGTCTAGACCTTTACTACGCAAATTTTCATCTGCCTGAAAGAGAATTAAAATTTCATTGAATTAAACATCAATCAATAAGGAATACAATTAACATTACAATGAATAGTGTATAAATATAATATTACCTTCAATACACTTGGAAGTAAAAATGGTTTCCCATTGTCATCTCTGTAAGCCCCAACTCCAAGATTGATTTTCTTTGGGTTCTGGTCTCTCTTGAATGCTTCTGTGACTCCCAAAATTGCATCGGGTGGTCCCATTTGAACATGAGAAAACCATGATCTGTTGAAATTTCATTGAAAATAACTTCAAAATACTAATAGAATCAAATATTTATGATGTTTCTCAGAGATGCCATTCTTATCACAAATGATAAAAAAACACTCAACTAAACAGAAACAAATATCCTGGGTGAGGAACAAACAAATATTTATCAATTCTGTATCAGCTATTAAATCAGAACTGAAGTAATTTAATGCACATTGGAATAACGCTAATCGTATAACAACTGATAAATTGAATCAATAGATAATAAGTATATATATTTGCTCAGATGAAAATTTGTTCTTCAATAACAAATACATATATATTGTCTATTGGAAAAAAAATCAGCTGACGTGAATCAGTCGTAATCGAATACCATTTCAATATATGAGCAAAAAAATTTTGAGCGCCACTTGCTGTGTATATATATATACATAGATCCGAGTTACAGCACTGTACCATATAGGTTATGCAAGATAAAATTCTCTGCAGTTACACAAATTTCATTTCTCCAGAAGGGAGAGAATAATTTTCACGTAATGCCAATTAGAAGTTAGTGCAAATATACAATAGCGCGATTTAATCAGAACGGAAACAAGTTTGTGTACTAGAGGTAATTTTTTTAAAAAAAGTCCGCAGTGCGAAGGACCGATATAGCATGAAACAATATAGTATTGATATATAGCTGACACGAGGCTCCGGCAATCGCAAAAAATGTGCAGTTCTCGACGTTCGAAAGGAACAGCACGTTCGAAAAAGCTACATGCCCCTCGGTCAATCCCCCGTAAACGATGTTCGACAAATTCGAATTTGAACAAACTTGAAAAGAACATTTGGATATAATGTATCGGGTGCAGAGTAGGTAATAATTGTTGCCCATTGTCGCGATCCGATTAGCATATATCGTGGAAAAACGACGCGGTGTCGTGCGGTAAACAGCATAAGGCTCGTCGCGCACGAGATACGCTGGTGTGCAAGCAAGCCCAAGTTGGTGAAGGTCAATTTGTTTACCCGAGTCGGGCGGGCACGAGAGCCGCAGCCTGGCCGGACTTGAGCAGCAGTCCACTCGAGCCCATCGCAAGGCAGCTGGTGAGTTTGGCGCCCTGTGCCATGTCGAGCCTGCAAAATCCTTAGGGATAGCTTAATTTATCTGCTGCAGCTGAATATGTATGTGAGATCTGCTCGTACTTGATAGTCGAATAAAAAGACACTGCTATCTCGCGAGTTGACTCGGTACGACTGGAGGAAGGCGGCAGCGAATGGCAATGATGAATCTGCTCCGCTTTATTCGCGCGCGCAGCCCCGCTCTCGCTAATACAAGTACAGGCCACATATGTACACACTCTCTCGACTCACACAGTACGCAGCTCCTTCGTCAAGCCGCGTCTGCATACTCTGCATGGTCGGCTCGCACGGAATTTTAACTGATAAAAATTTGACCATTCCGACTCGTTTATTTTGGATCGGCCTGTTGTTAATATCACCATACCCGATTGAAACAGGATCTCTATCGATTTTTTTGATCTATCGCTTTATTACACAACAGTAGAGTAGTCCGTCAATCAGGAATATACAATATGAAGATTGCTGTGTACTATTACATTACAATGTCGTTTTCCACGTATCGTTGATTTTACAAGATAGATTCATCGCGATGGAGAATCGAAGGACTATCCATATAGAAATTTTCGCAATTATTCACAGATATACAGTTGCGACCTCGCAATTGTCATCAGATCTGTTCGAATCGTCACCTCTCAGTATACGCGTAAACATAATCGCTCAAGATATGCGATGTAAAGTTCCGTGTGACATAATGTATGTAATATAACAAACAACATGTTCGTATTCGTATATATGGGTCATTCTCATGAAACCGGTAATTTCCGCATGTCCTCGACATTTTGGGCATTCAAAAAAAGTGTTTGCCATCTCAAACGGCTACAGGTAGTTCGAATAGGCTATGCTTTGAAGGTTTATAAATAGTAAAAAGTTACAAAAGTCGTTATTTTGGATGTTAAACCAGAACAGGCAAAAAAGATCATAGGCTAACGCGTCTCAAACCAAAATTTTGTCCTTCCTCTCGATCGTAGGGAAAAGAAAACTTTTTCTTCGATTTAGATACGCCTTGTCTATTTTTTCTATTGCAATTTACATTTTTTGTATTTTTTGTGCGAATCTTAGTCTCATGTCCACACATTTGCCTATTTTTTTCAATTTTTTCTCATAAGCACTACTCCAAAAATAAGTTTAGATCATTGTTTAGACCGCCCGCTCACCAAATCACTCCTATCAAATATCCAAACAATCGAATAGTAATGATAAGTTTGACATTTTGTACCTTGGAACAGAACCCACAGCTCATAAATTTGTTTAAAACTGATAATATCATGAGCTAGATTTAGTCGGAAGTGGAGTTTTGTAATTATACACGCGGACACCTTCCAGCTTTGCTTTTTTTGGGACTACAATTTGATGATTTTGTTCGAACCATCACGGACCAACGCTTGTCGTTGCCTAACGCTATTTTGAAATATTCATACGCTTATACTTCGCGATAATAGAATTTATTTATTTTGGTAATTTTGATGAAATTATAAGAATATATAAGAAAAAACGAACAAAAATACATAAGTTTCGTACTTGTCATTCGTTTTGCAAGTGCCTTTTTAACGGAGTTGCTATCGTTCAAAGATTATATTTGTTTTAGTATAAAATCATACAGAAAATTACGTTTTCATTACCTTAGAATCTTGGTAACTCCACTGAAACGGTACTGACACTACTGACTGAACTAACGTATTCAGAATATTACGTATCATCAGCTTCAGATAAAATGTATTTTGAACTCAATCTTTTACGTTGTATCCATAAAACATGTCATTACCGTGATAACTATACAAATAAGAAGTGACTCAAGGAAAACAATAATATTTGGCGGTTTCGAAGGGCCACAAGTGATTTTAGCTTTTGCTGGTATGTATGTACCAAAAAACATTATAAGAAGGAAAAAATCCAAAATGATGAATTCGATATTTATATTTTCCCATAAAAAATACCGTTTTAATGACCTACATACATCCGCGATCCACATATATATATATATATTAGATAAGCTTGAGCTATGCGCTCGACTTGGTCATCGGTTTTATCTCACAGCCTCGCGATATGTGTCGTTGAAATTTGAACAGTAAACTTGTTCGCGTGGGTCCTCCGTCTTCGATTCGTTGTGTGTTCACATTATACGCATGTATATCCGATATTACTTAATTCTAGAAGCTCGAGTCACGGACTGATTGGTGGAGCAGCAGAGTCTTGATGGGGCGTAATCAGGATAGACCAATCAGTGAGCTGTGTACTGCTCGCCGGATTTGCATTTTATCGTTCATCAGCGTATAGCCAACTCGAGTCGAGAATAAATATCCTGGCGGCGAAATTTCTGTGCCTCGCTTTCCAGCCTCATGTTCTATGTTATTTTTCTATCGTTAGACGCGTAAATTCGAGAGGAAAATCAATAATCCATGACTGGGGGGGGGGGGGAGGGTGAAATTTAGTGCGTGAAATTTTGAAGACGCGTGTGGACGTGTCTACGAGTGGCCGGCGAACTGCTGGCGACGTGTATTACACGTTCACAGTTTCACACGAGTGACTGAAAATAAACGCACCAGTTGGATACGGTATTTTATGTTACTATAATGCTCGAGTTTAAAAAAGCATTTGAAATTAGCACTAGAACGTGAAATGCGATAGTAACATAAACAAAATTATATGATGTATAGATA
Source organism: Aphelinus atriplicis (assembly GCA_020882685.1). Taxonomy (NCBI): domain Eukaryota; kingdom Metazoa; phylum Arthropoda; class Insecta; order Hymenoptera; family Aphelinidae; genus Aphelinus; species Aphelinus atriplicis. The sequence goes on along the minus strand of CM037075.1, from coordinate 2,550,447 downwards.
GACTGCCAAGGAATCGAAGAGTATGTCGCTCGATTTTTTCGGTCCAGTCGAAGAATATCAAAAAAATTTGCACTTTCTTCAGCGAAATTAGATCAAGAGTCAGAATTGGTGAAAAAATGGATAAAATGAGCTGTAACAAGTTAACGTAAGCGTTCGCGACCGGTTAAAATGTTTTCTTCCCTCATTATCCTGTTTTGCCGACAAGATTCTGTGCAGCGGTGCTGCTCTAAACGAATACAAAGCATGGCTTATATTGGGTATACCAAAATACTTTGGATTTGTTTCTAAACCGGATAAGTTCATCCGATAGAACGGAACAGAATACGTAAGTTTAGTCCCTATAGTTTTTTTGTCTGTGATGTTTTAATGGAGTTACGTCCAAAGATATAAGAAAAAAATGATTTTCTGTATGATTTCATACTCAAAAAACATAATCATTGAGCGATAACAACTCAGTTAAAATGAAACTTACAAAACAAATGACAACAACAAGTACTTTTTTCGTTCATATATGATTCCGTCTGATTTACAAAATTTACAAAAATAGCCAGCACGAAATATGAGCGCCGACCAGAGTGTAAATATATATGAATATGACAAAACAGAGTTAGGGTTGGAGGATGACGAATCGGATAAAGTTTATCTATAGTTAATTTGGAATGTTTTCCCGTTTATATAATTTATGTTCAACTATATTATTCGACAATAGTACTGATATTATGTTTACAGCATATCATTTTTTTTTCTCTACATCCAGGGGTTATTCTCATTAACTAAGAGACGTTCGAATCAAAACGAAACTCTCCTGGATGTTTTTTGCATGGGTACCTCAATAATTGCCATATATTTAGTCTAACATTGCGATTTTCTTCTGAATATATTCTGACAATTAGTTTCAATCGAATCGCTTCTACAGTACTTATATCTGTACCTACAGAATATCATAGTTATAGATATACTGTGCATGGGATAAATCTCCGAGAAATCGAAACGTTCGTCGAACTGAATGGCCTATATGGCTTATTGACGTATCCAAAAATCATTTCGGAAAGTTTCATTATTATTGCAGTCACTCGAAGTTGACAAAGTCTCCTTGCTACAGCTGCTTTAATATATTTGCAATCAGTTTCAAGCAAAATTCATGAACTTTGCTGATACGATTCTAAGGTGCAAAGGGCCAAACTTATCATTGTCATTATTATCAAGAGAACTGATTAGTAAGCAGGAGGTCCAAGCAACCATCTGAATTTGTAGTTTCTAGTTTTTAGAGTACACTTTCAAGAAAACCCGTAAAATTAGGAAAAATGAATGATACAGCATCTGCGCTAATAGAAATGTGACTGGTAATTCAGATTTGGGATGCGGTAGACAATGACGTTTTTAGCCTGTTATGGTGGGGGCTGATTAGCATTTCAAATAACAACTTTGGCAATAACTGTTTACTGTTTAAACTTGAAATACATAACTAATTCGAAGTAGCTGTAGCCGTACGGCAGTTCTTTTGAATGCTCAAGATCTCGGGGACATGGAAAATACTGGTTTCATAAGAATGACCCATATATAGCATAAATTCACTGTGAAGCGCGGACTGTTTAAAGTTGCCGCGGAACTGCGAACTTGCATTAGGCTTTTTCATCACGTGACTAGCAGACGGCGCGAACCCAAGCTGGGGGTACAACACTCCATAAGAGAGCATGGGAAAATTTCTGTAAATAATTTTCTTGCCGTAAAAAAGCCGTAAATTTGAAAAATACGCCCCAACTCGAGAGCCTTGAGGCACCAGGTTTAATGCAAAAATTATTTGTGCGAGTTTAGAAGTCGGATCTTTCTGTAAATCGAAGATAAAATGATCAGTCCGCACGTTCCTCAACGTTCCGTCCAGTCAGCTGATAGAAAAATTAGTTTTTTAGATATTAACTATAAATAAAAAAGTTTGGAGTGATTGTAAGTTACACATTAATTATAATAATTATTTTAGATGTAAAAAATATTTTTTTTAAATAATTATTATCAAAATAATTTGGAAAATTATTAACAATAAATAACATGATGATTGATGTGTATCACTCTGAAAACGTTTATTATAAATGATAAGTAACTTACAATCACTATAAACTTTTTTATTTATTGTAAATATCTAGAAAACTAATTTTTCTATCAGCTGACTGGACGGAACGTTGAGGAACGTGCGGACTGCTCATTTTATCTTCGATTTACAGAAAGATCCGACTTCTAAACTCGCACAAATAATTTTTGCATTAAACCTGGTGCCTCAAGGCTCTCGAGTTGGGGCGTATTTTTCAAATTTACGGCTTTTTTACGGCAAGAAAATTATTTACAGAAATTTTCCCATGCTCTCTTATGGAGTGTTGTACCCCCAGCTTGGGTTCGCGCCGTCTGCTAGTCACGTGATGAAAAAGCCTAATTCAGCTCGCGAACAATTATATATGTATATATATATATATATATAGGTATACCTGAGCCTGAGTCAGCTGTGCCAACCGGCACACTCGTGCTCGTGCGCATCGGATCCAATCGGATCAGGGATCTCGCGGGTTGCCCCGTGATCCCCCACCGCATCAGGAGTGCAGCACCAATTCGAGGTCAGGATGCTCCAGCGTCAGTGCGGCAGAGTATAATAGAGAACCGGTTCGTGAATATAATTATACAATATTATCCGGTCGGAGTGTTCGAGTAGTTTCCGCCGCAGGTGAGTCGTGCGTCGTGTGTGTTTGTGTCGCCGCCGACACTCGCAGCTGCTGCGGCTGACTCGCCGTGCAGTCGCACTTTGCTGTGTGGCGCAGTGTCAGGCAGCTCGTGCACAACATTTCAGGATGGCTTTGACGCGCATCGGCTCCTCCGCCGCCGAATTCTTCACCATCAGATCGTCCCTCGCTGGTAAGTTGACCAACGAGTCGTCCCTCGCACATAACCTCAACGCTCCCTAACGTCTGTGTTATCATCTTGATAACATGTTGCGGGTGAATCTGGCGATGAGTGGTGTGCTGCTCCTTTTCAACACTAGCAGCAGTTCTCGTGTACATTAATTATGAATGCAATGCTTATTCTTCCACGAAAATCATTACGCAGCAACATTGTCACCTATTTTGCTCTGAATTATTAACGGTGCTTTCCATATACCTTACGTGTCGAACCGCACGTTCCTACTTTCAATTTTCACGCTTCTTATATATATATATATATATATATCTATATACGAGTTTTCACCGCGCAGTAACGGCTCAAGTTTTAATTGTGAAATTCGAAGGATTTCCCTCTTGGAAAGAATTGGAAAGTTTTTGATTATTTCATATCCTCAGAAAAGCATTTGGTGCAGAGTGATTTTGCATGATAAACTTTTGAAATGTGCTTTTCAGAGCATATGCAACAAGTGTCATATACGGTACTCGATGTGGCTCAGTAAATTATAACGCTTTGTACTGACCAGACCTGATACTGAAATCATCAGTGGTACTTTTGTCTCGATATTGGACCAAGAATTAATCAAAATTGCTAATACGTCCAGAATGAGCTTTGAGTTCTTCGATTCGCTTCGGATGACTGTCACTTGCGGACGAGCGTGTGTCATGTGTTTTCGTGAAATTCTAACTGTGTCTGATAAATTCGATGTCGCATGTGGAAACGTACGCGAGTTTGAGAGGCTGTCAAAATCGAGGGATTTCTCACTCGAGTACTCCCAGAGGTTCATACCAAAGGGTTTACACGAACAATTGCCAAGACCTGATTAATATCACGATCGTTACTTCGAATCGCCAATGCGCATCGGAAGTTAATTCGATTGGTAATGATATGCCACACGAATTCTTTTATTTTTGGCAAATTGAATCGATATCATTGTTATTTGGGCAATATATTATTCAGTGTTTTTATAGCTTATATGTTGTGCACATGAACAATAGTCAATCAACCGCGTAATTCCCGTCCTGCTGTCTCGATCTTTACGTTTGATCGTCATTGCATCAAAAGTCAATTCATTTCCGATAGTATTATAAGCAACTAGTGCGTACAATTTTGAAGATGCGAAGAACTTGAATTGAGTATCGATGGAAGTATATTAAAAACTGAATCGTGTAAAAACTGAGTGGAAGTGATCGCTGGAGGAAGAGAAAACAGTAAAAGGGTTTTTTCAGCGAGTAGGAGCAAGCCGGGACTGCACGGGTCGGTGGTGCGGCAGTACCCGGAGGCGCCGAGCCTGGCCCTGCCGGCGAACGTGAGCTCGATCATCGGGACGGAGACGGGCCGCTTCGGGTCGGAGCGGTCGCGCGACCTGGCGACCCCGGTGCTCCTCCACCAGCGGGGCTGGTCCGACTCGGCCGGCTCGGTCCGGCTGCACCAGCTCGACGCCCGGCTCGACTCGTACGACTGCTTTGGCGCGCTCAGCCTCAACGGCTCGATGCAGAGCAACGTGCCCCAGCCGGTAAGGGCCGGCGACCGCTCGACCTACCTCAACATGCCCGGCGGCTCCCATGCCGCCGACTCGAGGCTCCTCGCCGACGTCATGACCGAGGCGCACTTCGCCTCCTGCCAGTCGCACCACGTCGACAAGCTGCGCCGCGGCTCCGCCACTGGTTAGTCCCCTGATGCACCTCCACCGCTCCGCAACCGATTTTTTCAACCCGTACGCGCGCGCGCGCGCGCGGCAATTACAATTTTTCAAATGGTAACTGGTTTGGCACGAGCGCGCGTAGTCGCGCAAGGATGAATAAATAACTGCTCATTGCTTACCCGCGCTCGGATAATTGCACGAGCGTGTTTTTTCATTGTTGTTGTTGCGCACGTGTAGCTCGCAATAATGAGATGCACTTTTGTCAGTCCGGTGAGAAAATTAAAATTAACCTCTCTGTTCCTATTGGGGAAAATGAATCAACGCGATCGAATGCATCGTGTAGGAATTGGTTATGCTACACGAAATAAAATTTCTTGTGCCTTGTGAGATTCTGATACATTGTGCGATAATATGGAAATTCGAATTTTATATTCTAGCTTTATGATATGAGCAGCTCTCTTCGTGACCTGTACTTGGAAAAAAATAACTGAATCATGTGATCTAGAAGGATGTAATTGTTTTGTACACTTTACCTAATGTTGTGAAATAAAGATGAAAAAAAATAATCATAAGAGAAATTAAGAAGCAGCTTTTACAAGTACGGGAACATGCGTCGAAAACCAATGTTTCATTTTATTTTCCTGATTAATCCAGTAAATATTTTTTCATTCAGCCCAAGTACGAAATGCATCAAGTACATTTTTTTCTAATAAACCTCTGCATACCAGTAAACTTGACTGATTTGAGGGAGTACTATCATTACAAGCTATAGCATAAGAAATTTCAAGTTTTCAGTTTTTGGTAAAATTATAAACATCTTGATATTCCAGTTGAATTCCATCAATACGTGTACGTCGTTAATATTTTTCGTAACTCAATGCATTAACAGCAAATTCTTCGGTATTGTAGTTTTCCATTTGAGTAGTTGTGAGGTCGGTAGTTACAAAATTGTTGAACGTTATTCAGGCACTCACACAACTGGGATAATAAATTCAAATTGGATTGTTTCGTCCTTGAACTTTTAAAAATAAATTTAAAAATATCGTGACTTGCCACGAAGACTTAACGAATGCACTCCGATTAAGATTCGCCAAAATTTTCATACTATAGACCCTCGACACTCAAAAATGTCACCTTATTTGATTCATACCAACCCGAAAAACTCAATTTGATTGAAGTCTCATCATGAATTTTCATACCGAGAGTACTCGATCTATCAATCAAAAGAATAACCCTCACTTGCATACTGTGTACCTTTAAAAACGAACGCATTTTGATATTTGGCTCAGGTCGTACAAACTCGTGGAGCATTAGTCGCAGTTACTCAACATCCACCGACCGCAGGCCAAGCACCTTTGCAGAATCAAACAAGTCAAAGAATCCAGGAGATGCAGATGACGTAAAACCAGTAGTTGAACTATCGAAAAATGAGAAACTGCAGATTATAATTCGAGATTACGGCAAAACGGTCCTTGTATTCCACATAGCCGTATCTCTTGTGTCACTTGGATTCTTCTATTTTCTAGTTTCTAGGTCAGTTGCGATGCCAAAAAATCCTTTGAATTACATGAACCAAAAAAATAGTAGATATATTGGAAATGAATGGGGGTGTTAACTTCAAACGACGAAAAATTATTGAATATGTTAATTACAAGAGAAATTTCCGGCAAAATTCAGTCCGGAAAATACGGTAAAACTTACCGGCCATATGTGGTAATCTTGGAACATGTCTGTACGATAGTTATTACAGCACGCGATGATAAAATTCACGTTCTGTAGGAAGAAAAGACAAGACACTTTCATACTTTTAAATCTTTGGAAAGTTTTACCATGAATTATTCATATAATCTATCAAAGCATGAGGCAGCAATCATTTTTTTCATTCATTTGGTAAATTTTGATTTCATAATTCATCTTAGAATAACGAATTATCTTTTCTCATGCAAAAAGTAACTTCATAAACGAGTGAATTATTCATATCAAACAAGGAGACAGTTTCACCTCCGAGTAGATTAATCGTACGATTAAACTTCGCGAAGTGGGAATTCTTCATGCAGCCGTGCAATCCGATATTTCGTTTTCTTAAAGATATTCGTGCTACAATATCGGAATAAATATTTGTTTGTATACTTAATTATCCCCTTTGAACAATTAAATATAACTAAAGTGAATTGATATATGTATTTGAATCCAAATAATATCTCTTTGATTGGATTATATATTTATTATTATATTATATTATTGTATACCTCGCTTAACTAAACAAATAATCATTACTGTTGAATACATTTTTTTGGTTTGAATGAACATTTCATTGAAATAAAGAGATGATTGATCAAAGTTTGTTAGAAATGAAATAACATTTATTCAGTCTCAATATATATTCACTTGGTGAATGAATATTTATTTAATTATTATATTCCTGATTCAAATAACCTACACTCTAATAAATATAATTATTGAATCAAAAAAAAAATATTATTTTTTCTGTGTATGTTCGGTATATCATATATATACAGACTTCAATCAATCAATCAATCTCAATAGGAATTCGAAATGTTAGCCCGCACAGCTGATGCATATATCAATTTGCGGCTACCCAGAATCGTTTATCGAGCGATTGAGCGCACCGGGACAGGTGAAACGACCTCCTTGTTGGTGTTGATCTAATTTTTTATTCAACATTTTTTGATTCGATCATGTCGATCGCTTTAGAAGCAATTTAATGAGAATTTTCACGGAGATTTCTCATGCAGTCTGTTTAAAATTAAAATTAAAAATTAAGCGATAATGCGATTAAATTAAATCAATGTAAAAAAGTATTATTTTTTCTAGTTTGTCGATTACGATGTATCTAGATTTACAACTAGCTATTCAAATATTAAAAACGTTTTTTCATCCAACAGTGGCATGGACCTGACATCCGTAATCAAATTGTTCGATCGGACAGAGGGCGAAAGTACACTAGTAAGCAAAATAATGGGCGAAGGTTCAACTTTCCTCGTCGCCTACGCCATACACAAACTGTTTGCTCCACTTCGGGTCTCCGTCACCCTTGGCTTCACACCTATGATTGTCAAGTATCTCAGGAGGAAAGGCATCATCAAACCACCGAAAATTAATATACAGAAATAAAAAATATATGTAGTAGTATATTTTCAGATGTATATGTTGTTGGTTTAATTTTTTACGTCTTTTCCGAAGACTCGACTGATGAATCTACTTTTGTAATAAACGAAATTTGCTGTAATGTGATGTTACGGTAATAATCAAAGTATCCTTGTACAAATCGTTTTTGTTACGTTAAGAATAAAAAAGCTTGTTATATAGTTAATATAGTTATTCCATCAACGACAATTTGAAATTTCAAGTATTGTATATTTGATACGCATAATATTTGTAACACCATTTATTCTTACTCATAAAATCGGGACACACCAATAAATAACTATTTGAAGAGTAGAATTGAATTTTTCTCAATGCCAAGTTCCACATAAAATAAATGTAGATGAGTATTGGTCAAAATGAATCAAATCGATACCTTATAGTACCATTGCTCGATTTAAGTTTTGATCAGTGATCCCAACCTAAATCTGTCAATTAGAAAATTTCATTTTGTTATATTAGTGTGTTGTGTTTAGTGTGTTTTGTTACATTTACAAAAAATAGATTCTGATTCTAAAAGAAAAATCACTTTGGCAAATTATAACAAGGTTTGTTCTGCTAGTAAACAGACTTCTTTGGTATCAAGAAGAGTCATAATCCGAGAGAAAATCTTATTGCTATGGCGTCAAGCTGATTTTTCTTCTTGAACCAAGATTCGATTTTCAACACATGACAACATTTTTTTATATGCAAATCGGAGTTTTTTACGTGCATAATACTTACGCATTTGAAATGCCACTGATAGAACTTATTTTCTGATAGATTTTTCAAATAATAGTTTCGTATCAGTCATTTTATTCGAAGAGAAAATCAGAAAAATCGGGACACTGTCTCATTCTTTACGTTGTTAGTTAAAAGAAATAACTGAAGGCACGGATATCTGTAGATGAATAAACTCATCCGTATACGGAAATATATGGAATATTTATATATATGGAATATTTCCATAAATGGAAATCTTGTGGCTAGAAAGTAACACTCGTTGACTCGAAACACCAAATCAAAATAAGCAACTATACGGATCGATCAATGAGGTTTAACACGGCCAGTAAAGTTGATGGAAAGCTGCTTATCGAGTGGATTGACTCTGAAACACGCAAAAATGTTTATTTCGAACCGAAATCTACCAACGTCGCCCAGCGCTTTTAATGTGCGAATTTCCCAACGCTGCATGTGGCAAATGGAAGACCTGTAAAATGAGCCAGGCCGCATCCGTTTGGATCTTTCTTTTGTGTAGGTTGAATGCATAATCCCATTTTTGACTAGCAGATTTGTTAGTGTGAAACAGCAATTTGTTTTATCTAAAAATGCGTGCATTTCTCCTTGCATTTTTTTGAAGATGTGTACTGTATAATACTGTATTAAACGGATGAATAGATCTCAGAATGAAAACAAATAAAAGTAATATATAGAAATCTGTTCATATATTATGAATACTCATTTGTATTTACATACATTCTTCGGCCAGCTTTGGGTCCATTAGTAAAATAATTTTCTTTTCAAGTCAACTTAATATAAATAATAAATGTGCAAAGAAGCAATTCAGTACAATCTTTTTCTTGTTAAAATCACAATTTTTTACAATATAATTAATTTTCTCGATGTTTATACTATGTTTTTGCGATTCAGAAATTTTCAAGAATTTGTCCATTTCTCCATATAAAGGTTGATTTTTCTCAACGATTTATCATTCAAATCACATGTGTTATTTTTCGTCAACTTTATCAATAGTTTCTTTAAACGTTTTATCATTGATTTCCACTGTAGATCATCATAACTCGGGTGAGATTTAGCTGTCAACAGTTGAACTAAATCCTTCTCTGACTCTATATGAAATTTCTGAAATTTTTTGTTCATAATCATAGTTCGCTCACGTTTTTTATTTTTCATATTTTTCGTTTTTTTGATGGGCTGATTGATTTTCTCAAAACTATCTCGGGATATTGGTTCTGAAAATTTTTTCAATATTCACAATTAAATATAAGAATTAGTTCTATTCCATGGATTCATTTCAACATTAAAATAACCTACTTCCTAAATCATCTTCTGCTTGCATGGAAGATGATTCATGTTCTTCAATAGAGCCATTCTCTTCTTTCATTTTGTTTTGAGTTGATGTTAGTTCAACATCACTCAAATTGGCTTTACTTGTATCATCAGCCTTGATTAAACTGAATATTGATTTCTTCCAATCATCCTTTAGTGGCAACCTATAAAAAAAGTGGAAAAAATTGTAATGTCTGAATTGAAAACTTTTTGAAGAAATGTCAACAGAAGGTATTATACTTTTCTAAGTTCTCGTTAAACCATGGCAAATCAAGCCAAAGTGAAAGATTCGAAGGTAAAACATAATCATCTGGTAACCATGGAATACCAACTGTTTTGAAACTTTGTATATAAGTATATATTTTATCATACCACACACAAGCCCTTTTTATTATATGACGTGATAAAGTCCTGAAAACAATAGCATGTTATAGTAGTCGAAGTACAATTAATAGAATAAAATATAATTATCAAATAGTAATGCCGTACCAAATTCTACTAATAACTCCATAAGCAATCATAGCTACTGACCAATATTGACCCGTGTGCAATCTTGATTTCAGTACAGTTGCAGCTTCTATCGCACTTGATTCTACTCGACACATGAGTTTTGAAAAACCTTGAGTTCTTACAAGAACATATTCAAGTGTTTGTCGGGGTGGCAGACTGATAATCCTATTATTGATTTCAGTATACTCTTTCAATAGTTCATACTCTCTTTGTATGGACATATTTAAATAATTCAATAATGCTCTATTTACTTTTTCCATGTTTTTTAAGCCTTTGTCATTCCTGAACTTGCTTTTCATACGATAGATTAATCGACTGAGTAATGCAGCTTCTGTGTGTAATAATTGAAAGGATTCAAAATCTTTCAAAATTTCATCAATAGTTTTGATGAACTGTTTTGAATCTATACAAAATAAAAAAGAAATAAATTAGTTTTATTAATTTTGTATGACATGTAAATGAATGAGTAAAAAATGAAGAAAGAATAATTAAATTGAGAAATAGTAAGTAGGACGATTTTGAAATTCCTCAAATCAGTGTATCAAATCAGTATATATGATTATCGATGCAGAATAATAATAAAAAGTAAAGGAGGTTAGAACAGTTCTTACCGAATTCTGTTGTATGAACTTCCCATGACCTGTATGGAGGCCGTTGTAAATTCACTCGATTCCATAGTGCTTCCATTTTTCAAAGATTTTCCTTCTATGATTCTTCAAATAAGCGTCTGAAATACGGCCATACCTTGTGATTCGTGCAATCCGTCGTGCTTGGTCGGTGGTCATTCCCGCTGAACACTGCTGAGCGCGCACATATGAGAGGATGTAAACAAGTGCCGAAACGTGCGCGCGCGCTACACGTGGTATGTCACGTGGTTGACTGTACACATCAACGGAAACAAGAATAAATTGACAGTACATTATCGAGATAATATACTTCGTAAATTGTTGAATAATACGTATCTAAGTGACTAAAAATCATTGGTAGAAAATAAATTACATTATTAACAGGAAGAAGGATAGTAGCAATAAGCTGAACAAGGGTCAGGAACACAGACTGTTTCCACCCCGTTCCAGAGGAATCCACCTTGAACCTTTGTGCATCGAGCTAGTGCAGGTTTATATGGAATGACCCTAGAGGACACAAAGATTACATGCAGCATTGTTACTTTATAAAAACAACTTGTATCTTCGAAAGAGACATACATTATTGGTTCACAAGGAGAGCACGCAGGTACACAAGGCGGTGGACATGGTGAGCATCGTGGTGGACAAGGGGGTGGACAAGGGGGTGGACAAGGGGGTGGACAAGGTGGAGGACATCGTGGTGGACATGGTGAGCAAACAGATGGACATACTGGTAGGCATGGCGATGGACAGATTAATGGGCAAGATGTGATGCAGTTTGATGGAATGGGTGGAGTACGAACAAGCTTGGGGCAAGTTGATCTGGAAATTAAATCGTGGAGTTATCGCAGACTGAAATAGGCATCTTGAGGCATTGTAAGAAAAATAAACAATTCACTTTTTCTTTGGCTTCTCACACTTGACTATCACAGACATGATTTTTCTATTTTTTTTTAATTTTGAAATTTAAAATGTTTTTCTTGAATTAATATTACAATTTAAATTCTACAAAAAAATTTTGCTGATGATGGCCTAAAAGTTTGCGACTTGTGAAATAACTGAACATCTCACCTTGGATGAATTACAACTGCATTCACACCCAATCATTCACAACGAGGATGAATAAAACAAATTTTTGTATTGTCTGGAACCCTGAGATTTGTTGATTTACTAGGTTGGCGTGCAGCTATAATTTCCCTGCAGCAGTTTGTGCAATTGAATACTATTGTTGGACAGTGGTTTGTTTGGACTGACCAAGGAATACTGCAGCATCTAATTAGCAGAATATATTGGATGACTAAGTTGAATTCATTATAGAGGATTCTTTAATACTCACATGGAATTTTTTTGATAAGCATCATAGATTTTGTCATCTCGTACAGGGTCTTTTATAAGAATAGACATTTTCTCTATGAAAATATAATTTTTCTCACCAGTAATTTTGATATCACTAATTCTTTTGTCGTTATTGAGGATTTATAGGTACAAGAGTTATACAAAAGTTACGACATATGAGATTTATATTGTCTATTGTTTCATATAAGATGTCACAACAAACTTCAAAGTTCAAGACAAAATACGAGAGCCGGTGTTCATTTTTTGAGTCTAATTGTAATTATATTGTTAGGCTACGAGTTTGCTGCCTAACCACTTCCAACGATAAGCAGCAAAAATTAACTTTTAGATATACTTATCCTTGTGTTTCGGCCCATCTGATTGAATGGCGTGTTGTCCGTATATAGATCGATAACTCGAAAAAAGTTTTGAAAAACTCTTTGCTGATGGAAAAGTCGTCGATTTGGTTTTGCAAATCGAAAAGCGTAAACAAATAGGAAGAAATTAAATTCAAATTGAATTAAATTAAACTTTATTTTGGTTTCTTTCAATATTTCTTCTTTAGCGCATGTCTGAACACTTAAATTAGCTATGGCTGGATGCTTACATTAGACTCATCAAACAATCAGTTTACCAATGGCTTACATCAACTAAAATTCATCTGTATCTCTTATATATATAAAACATCTCTCACATTTTTGATAAATGTTTGAGTCACCCAACACCTGGAAAACTATAAACGAACCATCACTTTACACGAAGAAAAGAGTCGAGAAGGAAAAATACTGAATATGATGATCGGCGTATATTGAACATGGCCGGGGCATAAGTACTTCCTAAAGTATTTTTAGCATCCAGTTTCAAACATAGATGACAAAGTCTCATGTGATTTTGTCCGTTGAGTCTGATTTTGATGTTGTGTACCGATATTTTGAGAAGAAAAAAGAAAAAAAGTAGATATTTGGCACCCAAATAATTTTTAACGTTAGATTTTAGATCATTTTTGATCATTTCGATAAAAAAATGCGTTACAAGAGGCCCTCCAATCCTAATCTTCTTGAAGTTATAAATTTTCTAAAGTCATAGCTCAAATTTTCAGTCTTTTTAAACTGGTACAGTTTTCAGAAAACGAATATTTAGAAATACATTATACTCGATTTTTAGACTCGATGGTACTCTTATTCTCACTAATGTTTTCAATAATAAAAGATCGGAATATCTCTCAACTTGCATAAACAAAATTAAAATCATAACATTTTTCCAATTTTGACGTATAAATAGATATCAAACTACTCTATCAAAACTTCAATTATCTATTAAACAACTCAACTTTAATTGTAGTTCCTGGTCCATACTACGAAAAGTACAATTTTTTGAATTGACCATAATTTGAGATGAATATACTAAAGTTTCACAAAATAAATCTTATGTGAACCTCAAACTAATGAAATAATTTACTAGTCCTTAAGGAAATTAATAAATAATATTGTGTAACAAAACTTATAAATACCAACAGAATTTCAATATTTTGATAAATAATGTAACTAGCAGATGAACAAGCAGATGTCATGATTTCTCAAGATATTCACAGAATAATGAGAAGTATGCTTTGAAATATGCGTAATTATCTTTTGCAGGCACCTTCACATGACACTCACTATCGAACATTCGATGTCATTATAACTAGTTAATTCTTTAGAAAATGCAAGACAAAATTGGATGAGTCTCCTTATAATATTTAATATTACAATTTGAGGTTTGTAAGTATTAGACGCACGTATCAGTCATATTATTAAAAATATGTAAAAAAGTTCAGTGTCTCATCAAGTCATTCAGTCCAAACAGCAATAAAAATAAATGAAAATCTTCTTTAACGGGGCTGATCGCTCCGTCCCTTAATCTCCCTGCTTGGCAAGAATGGCAACGAAGACTGTCCTATTAATTTGTACGTACTGCAACTGTTATCAGCTAGTTCGATCACTTTAGGGATGATCGAGATGTCGACCTCTTACGGCAGCGAGCTATAATCATAGTTTATACACAAATATGAGTGAGACTGAATCGCAACGTTTTCACGATTCAGCTTGAATACTAACGAGCTATGGATCACAGTGAGCTGGTACATCGCAGTCACGGCTTGTGGACGGTTGGGGTAGGCCACGGCACTTGGACGGCGGCAGTGTATTTCTGAACAGCCTCAATTGTTGGTCCCGTGCCGAACGCAGGGCAAAGTTCGCGCGAACGCAGTACAAGTGACGTCTCTGCACGCCAACGCAAGAGCACCTCTCCCACGGCCCCGACACCCACCTATACTCGCACCTGCAATATGTATTCACAGTCTTTCGTCAGACGTAGGTATACCCAATACGCGCCACTATAATACGCGTGTCTGGAGCAGCGCCGCGGCACAGAAGATCTTGTCGGCTATGCAAAATAATATTGGACGAATGGTCGATCTTTCAGTGTGAAGTGAATAAGGAAAATCACAAAATCCACCACATGATTAATTGTTACATTTCTAAGGTCAATTACACTAGTCTGTAAAATCAAAGATTGTATTGCATCAATAATTCCAAGAGAATAACTCTTCCTTGAAATCCACTGATAAAGAGCCCGATGGTCAATCATAGAAACTCAAGATAGACTATAGACGATTTTATAGGCGTTGAATGAATGGACGAGATTGAATTGGAAGTTAGTTCGATAAGAAAAAGCACATAAGCAACTCCCGCAAAGTAATTCTGCAACAATGCAAGGGAACCCTCGAAAACTTTCAAGACGAAGATTTCGGTGAATTTATTGGGAGCGTCTTCTATACGGGAGTGAAATTGTCTCGGGTGAAAATATTGAAAGGACCAGCGTATCAGCTCACCTGTGAGTATTGCAGCTTTCGAGGCGGCGATAAGAGGCAGGCTTGGGTACGAGGAGACAGTGTCTACGAGCGACGACTCGGCCGTTTTCGTCCCTGCAGACGAGGCTCCGTCGGGCCATGCCACCGCCGCAACTGGCGGAACATAGGCCCGGTGGGCCGAGCGTCCACTTGTGGAAGCCCCTTCGGACCAGCTCGGAGCGCGCGACGCTGCAGCCCCACCACGTGGAAATTGACGCGCCGCTGCGCACCACGTCCGCACTCGCCCGCATCTGGACAGTGCAAATGTCAAGAAAACTTTCAACTTTGTAGTGCTCAGGTGTCGGACATGAATAATACATGGGGTGCGGAGGCTTCAAAGAGTCACTCAAGACTGTCTCCCTTTATTTTTTTAAATTAACGCACGTTTAATCGAATGTATCGGATGAAAATGAAAATTCTGTAAAAATGCGGGATATTCGGATATGTTTTTTCAAGTTGAAAACTATTCCGTCCGAACATCGTTATTCCAGGGAATAACTTTCGAGCATCAGCATCAGAAGAGATGCGTAAAGTCTATTATTATGCCTAGCAATCTGACGTCTCGATTGAATTCTGAGTAAATTCAATTATAGAGTCTGCCCGTGATTTTAACCACACACGTATCTTTGCGTTAACCTCGATTCTTCAATAATCCGCGTACTATTTGCAGCGCAACAGTGCTTTTAGTTGTTTTCACCGTGCCCTTATCACAAATCGCAATTGCTCGGGTGTAACAGGAAAAGAGAGAGACACTCGATCTCTTAAAGCATACACGAATTTCCAAGTTTCTCGTGAATCATTATAGTGTCGCAAGTCGGAACGAGACGTTGCAAGACTAACAAACCGTTGGCGCACTAAATCTTACCAAGACGACGACCTCCGAGGCAAGCGGACCTCTGCTCCACAACACGTACTTTTCCTCGAGCCTGACTATTCTAAAAGCGGCAGCCTCGATTATCATAACTGGAGCTCGGCCGTCGACGTCGAACTCGCTTATTTCGTGGCGTCGCTTCTCCGAGTCTCGCACGACGAATTTCACGTTGCCTTCGTGCGGCACCGAGTCCATCAGCAAAATCGTCACTACGATTTTCATGTTGTACGCCGACTTGGGTATCACCGCCAGACGCGTAGTTTCTGCAAAAAGATACACTCTGAAAAGGCTCGTATAGTTTAGATTTCGCTACTTTTATTTGACACGCATGTTTTGTCGAATTTTCCCACACAAAGTGGCCGGTATATTATAACTTGTCGTCGGTGGCGCTGACGCGCCACCTGATAAAATAAACATAGTAATGGCCGTCACTCAACATTTTTCCATTTTCGCTCGAACTTTTAAAAACTTCTAAACATCATAAAAAAACTGAGATATGACGAATCACTCGATTCGAGTGTCCCGATGCAGCTGAACGAAAGTGACTGTCGATCATGTATATACACACGCACCGAAAAGTTTATCATTCCTTCGGAGCAAGGGGCATTCCTCGAGTTATGAAGTTGCGCGGAAACAGCTGTAGCGGTCGGAGCAGTAGTTATACCCCGGGACTTGTCAGCCGAGCGGCCGAGACATGCCCTCGCCGCAACTTTGTTCGATTTTATCGATCCCTAGACGCGGCGGGGGATGGGGGAAATAGAGCGAGTTGGCGTTGTTACCTCGGCGCAGCTTCCGCTGGAACTTGGCGGTGATGGTCTCGCAGGTGGAGTTGTTGCCACCGCAGGTCCCGCAGGCGTCGCGCGTTTTGCTCGAGCCCAACGCACCGTCGCAGCCCGTCGCTCGGCATTTGCCCTGGTCGATTGAGCATATGCGTTATTTTTCATGAGCCGATACGCGATTGATGATGAAAAATCGTTCCGCGGAAGCAAACTCACGTCGACGCAAATGTCAGTGGTGCCGTAAGAGCAGGGCGTGCCGTCGCGGAGGTCGAGTCCGGTGTGGAAGATCTCGCTCGTGTCTTGTTTGTAGCAGACCAGCCGGCAGTTGGGACTGGGCTCGAACGCCTCGAACGGAAGCCACGAGGAGTTGCTGGCCGAGTCACCGAAGAAGCGCGAGCACTGCTGCGCCCTGCGGTCCACCAGGTGCGTACACGGCGCGAGCTCGCACGTCCTCACCTCCCTCGACTCGCCCTCGCAGCTCTCACTTGGACTGCAAGGTTTTTTTATCATCACGATTTCCCACGTTTGCCTACCATACCAGTCCCACTTTGCATGCCTTCTATTTGGCAGGGTGAATATTATGAGCTCCTGATTAATTGATAAAATTTAAATCGAAAAAGAGAGTAAGGTAGCTGCAGACAATTTGGCACGTTTGTCAGATTTCGTATTTCCGAGGCTCTCTGAGCATCAGTCGCCCTCGGGTCATGTTCGGGGCATTGAAAGAAAATTTTCGGCGCCTTCCCCGCCCATTCAGCCCTTAAGACCACTCTCCTACAACAGTTTGAAGTTTCACTAACGTATTTTTTTCATTTTTTCCTTATTTCACTATTCTCACTCAACCAAGAAAATTATAAGAGTAAATAATTTTTATCTCTCAAAGTATCATTTCTCTTTTTTATGTAAAAACATCTCATCTTTCGATTCGATTTCATTAGTTTTCCGAAAACTATTTTTTATCCTACTCATATTGCTCTTTTTTGCATCAAAAATAAGTGAAGCCAATGTGGCTTTTATGCGATTATAAATCGAAAAACTGAGTAAAATCGTTGAATATTTTTATAGACATATTACGATGATTTAGATATATATTTTTGAGTTAAACGTCGGAAGTTTTGTATAAATATCACTGGGAACATGATTGAGAGTTTATTCCAATGTCAATTAGATCGTTCCTGTAGGTCTATATAGGCTGTAACAAATGATTCAGAAACCGTTCCAAATTGACTTCACGAGTAGTGCATTTGGCTCTTTTGCCCTTTTTTTTAAATTCAAATTTTTAATAGGTTTAAGTGGTCGGATGATAACTATAGAAATGATTTCTGATAGGTATTGAGCTAAGCTTTAAGATACTGTTCGAGAATTTATAATTCCAAGTCTATCATAGTCAAATTTGCAATAAATCCTTAGGGGGTGGCGCATTGGGTGCAGTTACCTTTCTCAATTTTTATTTCTTCGTTCCTTATTCAATTCTTATTCGTTCAATTGGTAACTGTTTGAGAGTGAGATACACCGTTCGCGATGCCTTATTCAATTCATAAATTCGAGGATATTTCGGCACGAGCGCGTTAGATGCTCGGTAGTATACTATATAGCCCGAAGTATTACACGCCGCAACTCGATTGCAAGTTATGCCCGTAACTCAACTGTGGACCGAGGAATTCGATAAGTCGACCGCGAGCCGCATAACCGCGATGTATATATGTATGATATATATATACGTTGGACTCACGAGGCGCCGTTGCATCGTCGTGTTTTGTACTGCACGCCCAGGCCACAGCTGCTCGAGCAGTCCGTCCAATGGCTCCACGGACCCCAAGTGCTCTCCGGTCTGCCGCGCACCACCAGCGGACTTGGCCTCGTTCGCCGCTTCTCTTCGGCCGACTCGCACGAGCCGCTCGAGCACCACTATATCCAACAATAATATTCCATCGCTCATTTTATGCTCATTTGGGTAATTTACAAGGGCTCGCGAAGAATTTCTCGCCAGTTCCGAGCTTATGTTTGGTATACGACCGGGAGCCAGATCGATGCGATCGCGCAGACGTAACAATTCCTCGACGAATTTGCCGCAATACTTTTGTTGCAAAATCCTTTCGTGCTGGCAGAAGTTACTTGGACTATACGCAGTTCGCGACGTTCAATGCATATGAATTCGAATCAGTGTGAAAGTAATGTTTCTTTGCGATCCCCCATCAGCGCGCTCCAAAGTTCACGTTGAGGGGAAGAAGATTAGATAGTGAAAATCTGAAATAGCATGAGCGCGAATGATGTCACGATCCAGGGAGGGTTGTCGAACGTGGCTCAGTTAACGAACTCGAGCTCATAAATCCGGGAAACTCGCAATGAAAACAATCATCCGGGGGAAATACGTGAGCGCGCGGGGCAAAGCTACACCGTATGTACAAACGCACAGGCCGGCATAATCATTAGCGGGTCAAACACACACACACACACACACACACACACACACACACACACACACACACACACACACACACACACACACACACACACACAGGAGCTTGCGCGAACATCAAACCGTTCCCGAAATATCCACTTGTTATGCTTGAAAACAGAGCCGGGGCGTAAACGAGCTTTAGCTGGTGGCGGGAGGCGGGGGCGATTACAAAGACGGCGCGGGAGCGTCCGACTCGCCTTGTTTTGGGCGCAGAGCGTGCCCTCGAGCGGCGGGCCCTTCTTCGTCTTGCACGGCTGCGAGCTGTTGGCCCTGCCGCACCACAGATGCGCGCACAGCTCCGAAGGCTCCATACTCCTGCAGCGGCCGTATCTGAAACATTCCCCGAATCGTCAATTATACCCGTCAAAGCTCCCACTACTGATTCTCAATTAGATCGGCCGTATGAACCGACGGACAGGAGATTCCTCTCGCGATGTCTTCTTCTTTAGCTTGATTCACGATTGAAAATGATCGACTCTCGCGTTTCTTTTTGACTCGATACTTTACAGTAGAGTACTGTCCTCGAGCAAACTCTTTCTTCAGCGTAAGAAATTTAAATCCGGGTCGAAAAACTTATCAGTGAGAGATAAAGCGACAAGTGAGCAGGTGGAAACTCACTCGTGAAAATTAATGAACGAGTCTAACTCTGCGGAAAACTTGATTCATTTCAGTGCACTACCAACCAACTGAAAGTTACATACTGCCCCAAAGAGTTTACCAAAATTTATTCGCATCTACAGTTACAGGGGATACGAAAGCTTGTCGAAGATATTTCAAATTATCAAATTGTCGAGAATTGAATTCCAGTGCGATCAAAATCGATAGAATGCCGGTAAGATTTGTTTGGCGTGAGACGCAACGAGGAAGAAAGAACGGTGAATCACTAATCTGCGATTGTTACGCCCCGGCAGCGAGTTCAATCGAGTACTCAAATCGCCAACTCTGCCCGGCGGCTTCTCCGCGTTAATTATACAATGGAAGCATCGAACGACGTCGATATAGTTTGCTCGACTGCCCTCGGCCACCGCGTTGACCCGGAGTTATCAGACTGTCAAGGATTAACCGGCGATCGGCCTGTACACGGCTACGGAAACTTTTCTTATCAATCAAAGCAAAACGAATGCTTAGTCAAACGCTGCCAATGTTAGACGCGGCTCGAGCTATTTACGCGCGATACCAACCCGGGGGTTCATTGGTGAGATTGGAAAAAAAGTACGAGGACGCGAGAATGAGATATATACATTGAAAACCACTCGTTACTTTTGGAAATTCTCGAGGGAGCGGATACACTTTTGGCGCACTAAAAAGGAAACACGATAAAAAGTTGGACAACCATATGGCGATATCGATTGTGATAGAATCGTCAAACAAGTTGGGCGATGAACAAGTATATTGGAAAGTTTAATATTTACCCTTCGCCAAATTCCATTCTACACTGCTCGTCCATGCTGAAAATGTCGTTCAAACTACTCCTCACTATCGACGAGTCTTCCTCAATTGGCCGATTGAGAAGGCACGTCCAGTGTCTGCAATTTATTTTTTCCTCCCGTTCAAATATGCCAATCGTCGATTGTTCGTTCGTTCATACACACGGATACGAGTTAAATATGAAATTATACATCGTCATACTTGGCTTTTCGATGGAACTCCTTCCTCGAGCAGGGCGACCAATGGAAATTATGAAAATTAGCTGCTACCATCGGCGCCATTATGCTACCGCGCGCTGCTTCCCTGGAGCACGTGTTGCCAGAATTTTTGTCTCCGTCGTGTGAAAGGCCTAATCTAGTGAATTGAAAATTCTCATGAATATTTTCGCATTTTACTCGTATGTTCATCCATTTCCTTCGCTGCTAAACACATTTTCAGTGATCAGGACATACGTCTCGAAAGACGTACTCTCTTAAATCCTTCCAGTGAAAAACTACTGCATTGCAGTGAAAAATCACTGGAAGAAAATGGACGGAAAATTTACTGTATTACATAAAATTCACAGTAAGTGGAGTAGAAATTCACATCACACCATACTTACTGCAAATCGTGATGTAATAAAGTGAATTTTATGTAAAAATGTGTTGCTATCAAAACTCATGGAAGTGAAATAAAAATTCACTCTAGTTATACAGTACAAACGCTTACTAAAAAGTGTTGCAGTAATAAAAATCAATTTTACTTAAAACGAGTTTAAAAAATCCAAAATTCCTCAGTTTCAGTAATTATTACTCAAATTAATATTTTTTTTGAATTCAGTATATAAATTTACTGAAATTAAGTTTTGTGATTCCTAAAATCGATTCAGAACTGAATTGACAGGTTATTGTATAAAGGACAGTGTTTGACTAGTATTTTTGTGAGCATTCGGATCAGAACTAGACATCTTCACGAGTGGCTCCGAATTCTGAGAACCTGATTAAAAAAATAGAGAAAATAAAATATAAAAAATAAGAAAAAATAAAAAAAAATAAACAATAGATTTGAAAATTACATTTTTATTTATCTTGTACAAGGCTTTCAACCCGCATATTTTTGAGACTGAGACACTAATAAAAGTATTATATAGATACAGAAATGAAAATTATTAATTAAAATATTTCGTCGTACCGGAATTCAGTACAGAAAGTACTTAATCTAAGTACAAAATAAGAATATTGATTCAAGTACTTTTTTTATACTGAAATTCGTTCCGTCCCGTTTTAAGAAAGATTTTTTACTAAAATTAAGAAATCGTGTTTGCTGTGTACATAAGAAATTTAGTGTAATCCAGTGAATTTGCCGTCCACCTTTTTCTAATGATTTTTCACTGCAGTGCAGTGGTTTTTCACTGTAACGATTCAAGAGAGTATTCACACCAATGGAAAATGTGATTTGGCTGGCGCGGAAGAAGGCGTGATGGAAAGTGACTCACATGTGAGCGAGCTCGTGGGCTATGATGAAGGCACTGGTGAGTCCCTCGTCGCGGTTGAGGGCGCAGGAGCGGGAAGGGTCGCAGGCCCCGGAGACGGGCGCGTAGCCGGAGGGTCCGCCGATGTCGAGCCTCGTCAGCCAGACCGCGGCGTCGTGGCTCGAGTTGCCCAGCCCGAGCAGCTTGCGGTTCCACTTGTTCACGTTCTCCAGCGAGCGTCGCGCGTTGCCTTGCTGCACCTGAACAACCCACCCACTGATTGTATTAGTGCGTCCACGGTCCCCCGCGAGCACCGACACTTACCATCCCGTCCTTCCTGTCCGTGTACAGGATCATCCTCGCGACGACCAGCTGCATGTTGGACTCGAGCGAGGGGTCCTTGTAGATCACGCTCACCTGCACACACACACACACACACACACCATATTGACACAGGTTGGAAACAAAACAACATGAGGATCGGGCTGGAGGGTAAACGGGCGATCGAGCGCGAGATCTCACGGTCGTTGTAAAAGTACACACAGGGAGGTAGTGATCTCGCGAAAGATTGATCGTTACGGAAAATCGAGCTCACGATGTTCAAGAGGGCGAGCAGGTACTGGCGAACCCTCGAGCCGTGGAACTCGACGACCGAGTAGTCGGCGACGATGGCGAGCTCGAGCCACCTGGGCGGCGACGACTTGCTGATCGTCTTCCTCGCTGGAACAAGAAGCTTGGTCTGTAAAGCGGTGCAGATGAGACGTCGGGGGGCGGGCAGCGCGGCTCGACTTACTGGGCAGCTTGTCCCTGGGCCAGGCCGCGTCGACAAAGTACTCGAGGGCGCCGGGCTGGTCGAGCTCGTTGGCGGCGGGCTCCTCGGGGGGCGGCTGGCGGGCCCCCTGCTCGTACCGCTCGGGCCGGAACGTGTCGCCGCTGAGGTTGTACAGCCTGCCGGGGGCTGCCGCGGCCCGCTTGGCCCGGCCGGCCACGTACAGCAGGTGCCGCTGGCCCCGGGGCTCCAGTGGCTCGAGGACCAACGACCGGCCGCCGGCCGTCTGTATGACGGCGAAGAAGCTGTCGGCGCAGCGGGTGAGGGCGACCCTGCCGTCGGGGCCCGGGCCGCCGCTCGCCGCCCGGCCCAGCCTCGTCTCGCAGCCGGCGAGCTCCGGCTCGAGGAGGCCCTCGGCCAGCCGCAGCCCCGGGTTCGGCTCGGTGCTGAGCAGCCAGTCGCCGACGGAGACGAGCTGGGCCGGGCCGGCCGGGGAGCGGCGGGCGATCAGCCGCGGCCGGACCAGCCGCGGGTAGCCGTCGGGCTCGCTCGCCGCGGCCAGGGCCAGGCCCACCAGCAGCCAGCAGAGCATCGGTCGGAGGGTCGGCGGCGCGCCACCGAGTTAGGTCACATGCTCGCGATCGTTTCGATTGCGCGGCTCGATTGTGGAGCTAGCGGGGAGGTAGCTGCTGGTGCGCCGGTTGGACTCCGCCGGCCGACTGGCGAGACCGAGCAGCAGCAGACTCTTGGGCGCGCGCGCGCGCGGCATTCTAATAATGGCAGCTTTATGCGGCTCGGTGTATCGCCTCTGGCACAGACCGGTCAGTGTTCGCGCCGCTGCCAAGCACGAGTTCTGCCTCCACCTCCTCCTCCTCCTCTTCCTCCCCCCGCCGGGGCCGCAGAGGCAGCGCGAGACGAGACGGTGCCACGCAGCTTTTTCGGATCTCTCTCGTCCCCCTACCCCCCCCCTCACTCGGACGCTTTTATTTTCGGCTTTTTCGGATTCTCCAGCGTGGCTCAAGTCGCACGCCGCGCGACCGCGCACTACGTCTTCCGCGCGCGTTTGTTGTGCTACGTGCCGGTTCACGTGGCTATACAGCCCACGTCGTCCAACATCCCATCCGGATTACTTCATCTTGCTGAATCATTGCTCCTAACGCAGCTCCTCTGCCACGCAAAATTATGGCGATTCTTTTTTTAATTCATCCCGAACACTCGTTTCTTTCTTACAACCCGTATTACGTACGCGTGACGTTTCAAGATCGATAGGCTCGCAAAGTGTGTAGGAAGCTCGATTTGTTCCGAATCGTCTCGGGAGTTTGAAAAAGACGGGAGAACGAGGCGGAAAGGAAGTTCCGCGATACGTCTGGAGCAATTGAATATTTGATGGGAAAATGCGAGCCTGGTAATGGAAGACAACGAGCGCAAATTCTATTCAGGGAATTCCGCGCAAACGGCTAAGTGCGCTTAATAAGCGCAGAGTGGAGGGAGAGAGAAAGAGTCGTGTGATGCACGCGCGCCCGCGCGCGCGAGGGACTCGGGAGAGAGAGCCACAAAGCCAATTGCCAATCCGCCCAATTTGCGCGAAGACATTGCGCGCTCTCCGAATAGCCGAAGCCCTCGGCGACGCCTCTGCCAAATCGTAACTCAATAGCCTCCTCCTCCCCCCTCCGCCTCCTCCAACACTCGAGTCTGTTTGGCCCTCTTTCCCGCGCTGCCCTCGCGCGCGCGCTCAGCCCACAGACCCGCTGTCTGGCGATTCTCGATCCCCGAGACTCGTCGGCGGCGCAATTCTCCATGGCTAAATTTATGTTGATCGCCCGCGATGATCCGCACTCATTTCGCGCACCGCGTTTTTTCATCCGCGTTGGGGAGGCGATTCGTTTGTTAGACTGATAAATTTCGCGGCGAATTAAAATTCGTCTCCAAGCCCGTTTACCGGAAGCAATCACCTAGCTGATCGTGGCGAGATCCGGATTTCCATGGATCTTTGCAATCGGGCAAATTATTCAACTAAAGATTTAACGTGTGACAACCAAAGTACCGCTGAGCGAGGGCTAATAGAAGCTTAACGAGGCGAGAGTATCTTGTTAACTATTTTCAGGATAATGAGAAATCAAGTACTTTGGTTCGTGTAAATTAACGAAACCACTTTCCACTCGTCTTGGGAGATATTACGAAAACTTATTTGCTAGATGAACCCTTTTATGGTTTTATCAAGAAATATTCACTCGATTTTTGCTTAATAGTGTTCGGGAAACATAAATTAAAATAGATACACAAGGGAACTTTGCAAACCGTTGTGAATCATTTTTGAAAATTCATTCCACGTAAAATTAAACCTTGGCCAATCGACTATGAGTAAATAATTTTCCAATACACCATTGCATTGGTATGAGTGAAATACTCAATATGTACGACGTCGGTATGAAAGATATCGATCAGGGCATATAAAAGTAAATGCTATTTTCAGTGAGATATTTTTAAATCGAGATTTCACGTTCTTTCCATCGTCCTAAATTCCCTGTAGGTTCACCAAAATAACAGCGAGGAAGTATGCAGTCAACTTGTTTATGTTTTCACTTTGGATTATTTACAACATTGAAAATTCTTCAATCAACTGCGTAGATCAGATACTTTAATTTGAATTAAATTATCTAATAACAACTTAAACATTTTAAACATTTACATGTACCGTGTTAGATCAAAGACTAGTTAAACAATCATTGTCTACTAAACACACAGGTAAATTTTCTATTCTATATGTGTTATACCATGTTTCTGAAATAATTAGAAGAACTTAAGATTGGAATTGTTTTAATTTCATTTTCCCTTTGTTTTCTTGTAAATAATTAATATAATAACATGCTCTCGTATCACTGACGAATCATCGATATGACATTTCTTCGAACATTCTGACAAATAAACTGCAAAAATTTGATGAAGGGACCGTTCTTACCGACATCCCAACATATTAACAAGATTTAATTGTATGTTGTTTAATTTATCATGTAAAAAATCGTAAAAAATGATTTAAAAAAAACTTCCAAGCAAAAAGTTACCAAACAATTATTTATTCGAAAGAAATTCAGTCGGGTCAAAATAAACTCTTGGAGTGTCTGCACGCGGTCCAGAGCAAGACGAACAATACATCACATTGGAATTATAGGTCCACAAATAATGGCACACGAGAGTAGTCGAAAGAGCGAACTAAAGTATGTGCGTATGTATATATAATTTAACGATGTACAATCAGTGTCACGACGGCTTGAGGGTGAAAGCAAGAAGTATCTGCAGTAGGAGGGAGAAGAAAAATTCCAACTCCTTGGTTGTTAGATCGTTGGCGTTGCCGGCGTTGCCGCTGTTGCACAGGGACGTCTCGCAGCACGACGTGCACGAATACAGTTTGGTACGCTCGCCGATGACTATGCAACCCGCGTCGCATTTTGACGTGCAGTTGCGCTCGATACCCCATACCTTTGGCACCGACGTCGAGTTCTCCGTACTCGTTGTGTAAGAAAAGCGTTTCACCTGCGGATACAAATTCAAAAATTCAAAATTAATCTCACGCATTTTAATATCGCATGCAGCTTCTGATGGTTTTCCCATATGTATACAAGTTCGAATTGCGCGATGCTACGAACGAATACGTATTCCACGTTTCAAAGTATAATTTGTTACCGAAGTATGCTGAGCTTTTTTGTGATGCGGTTGAAGATGCTTCAACCGCAGACGAGTTTATACTGAAATGTGTAGCGAGTCTATTCTCAGCGATATGGCTTGGATTACAACTAGATTTTGAAAGTTTTATCCGTGAATTGTCGATTGTTAATTGCTCAAAGCAAATTGGCAAAAAAGTGAGACCGCCCGAATCTGAGACTAGTCTCTGGGTCTCATCGACCTTTGAAAAATCTTCCGCGGTTCAATGGTGAACATCGATCAATCTACTTATAGATCCGAAGCTCAGAATACTACAAACCATACGGTGGAACGAATGGATTCAATATAGCATATCCAAGGTCATCAATGTTGGACGTCTCGCTAGCCGAGAGGGAGTATATTGGTCAACTGGTAAGTGGGGACGGGAGGAGGTATAGGGAGCCAATCGGTGGACTATTTGATTAGCTTTGACAGAGGCAACAATGAGGGACGAGGGATTGACAATAATACTACCATGCACTGGCGCTTGTCGTCTCTGCACTTGTGCATGATGGAGCTGTGGTTGGCGGTGAGATTGATGCAGCTCTCGCCCTCGTCGATCGTGTCGCAGCGGTAGCACCACAAGTCGTTCTTCTTCTCCGCCGCCGCGTGCGTTCTGTGCTCCTTTGACGTCAGCATCTGACCTACAAAACAAAAACATTCAGACAAATTTTTCGCACTCTATCTACAAAACACGGCTTTTCAACGTCCACGTGACATTGTCGCACATACACACAAGAGACGCGCATTCAAGTACGAGGCGCATCGATAGGAAAGCGCGAGACTATACTGGCGATGGAAATGCGAAAAAGCCCGAAAAAGGACACGGAGGAGAGAGAGAGAGAGAGAGAGAGAGAGGGCGAGGGGTTGGAGGTACTCACTGCTGGAGCCGCGGCCGGTGCAGAGGGAAGCCAGGAGGACGAGCAGCGCGAGGAGGAGGCGGCGCTGAGGCATCCTGAGCCCGGCTCCGCGCCTCCTGACCAGCTCATCGCGTGCACACAGCCCGGGCGGCCATGCCTGGCTCGGGCCTCGCGCACGCGCCCTCCACCCTACCCCACCCACCTCGTCCCATCGATCCGCGACCAGCTCGTGACGCCAGCAGCTTCCACCCCGCATCGATCGACCGCTGCGCCAACCTCCGGCCGTCCCACTCCCTCCCCAAGTCGCAAGTCCGAGTCGCCCGCGCATCTCCAGGCCGGATACGTTGGCGCCCGATCAACAGGTACCCCCAGGCCTGCACTGCACTCCATCGATCTAAACGTCTTCAAGTCCAGCGACAATTTGTTCAATCTTATAGCTGTATATAGGACCAATCTTCGTGTTTTGTCACCTTTAAAATTTTCATCATTTTTTAGTCATATATGTCCGACTTATTATAATCGAGGATGAAATGTTCTTGCATCATTGTGGATGCTGTAAATTTTTCACGTGTACAATATAGTATTGTTAATTAAAATTCGCAGTCTATAAAAATGTACCTTCACTGAGATAGAAAGTAATCTTCCTCGAAAGACAAGAAATGCTTGGTTTTTGAAATTTCCTTCGAGACACGATATCAAACTTTTCCACAAAAACGGAAATAGAAGAAAATTCAAACCAATAAAGGACTCTGGAATTCCAAAAGATTGGCGAACTCAACATATCGTTTGATGGAAGTTGAGGGTCGGAGAGAATGACAAAAGACAAACGCGTTCAGTCCGGTATGTATCAGGTCTATAAAAACACGCGAAACCCAATGGGAAGAGATGCCGCCGATATCACCCCAAAGACCAGAACAAAAAGCTGTGGGTAACTCGATATTGCTTCGATATTTGAGTTAGCTGAACTTTGGAACTGTTCCTCCCTAGTTTGCTCATATCTGAAAAACGTTATCAATCACTCACTTGCTCTGGATTATCTTTTCACAAACTAAATTCAGTCGAATGCATGCGTTGGATTATGATTGATTAATTATGGAAAATAAAAGTTTGCTTCTTACTTTATATATTAGTTGTTTGATTTGCTATAATCAAATCAATATCGGTATGAAATTGTTACGGACGAACATTCCATATATAACTCGGTTAAACCAGGACAGATAATAGCTTGGCAAAAATTCGAAAGAATAATTGATAATTGAATAGAACTGAACAGCTTAATCCAGAACAAGCTGTAGTACACGCTGCAAAGCCCGCCAAATACGCGCAACACCTAAATCCGGAATAATTAAGACAGAGCAGCTGCGGCTCGCCGATAACCGCTTAACAACATTTTTCTTCAATTTCGCGCAGGTTCGCAATTATATCACGACTTACGAAACTCGAAATGCGTTTAATATGATAGTGAATTACGTTAAATAGGAACATTATGGAGGAACAAGCCTCTTTTTAGTGCTTCTACGAAAAACTTTTTGCCTCCTAATGATCGCTTATTATCAGTTGAATGGATATACGGATTGCTTGAACTTGGGAAAATCGTAAAACTTTGATTATGGACTCGTTTGCTCCTTACACTTCTAGGAACTGACGAGGAATATTTGTTTCTCGAGATAGATAGGCTGACGTAACATGTAACATGTAACAGTTTGGAGAAAATCCCTCGGAAGTGATTTGGTACATTTTGAGAAAATAGGATAGTATTTGCGGAATGTTTTGAACTAAGTAAGAGAATTATAAAGAATTTTTCATTAAAGACCCTCTGGCAAACATATCAGTTGAATAATGGAGACATATCCTTGAAACACGTCGCTCTTAGCTCCCATTCAATCAAATCGGTCACGACAATCTCTAGAGTACCCGAGCCACATTATATACTCCAGAATGCATCTTTCCTAACATCGGATACTTCGAAACACGAGACAATCAATTTTTTTCAGATATCTGCGATCATCTAATAAAAGCATGATTCACGTCATACCTGCAACAGAGGCTCCAAAAAAGCAGCCCAAGGTAAAATTGCACTTTGTCTATTTGAGAAAACCAATTGTCAAACTCATACGCGCAAATGAGAATGGACATAAAGTGAGAGTGAGGCAACTAAAATTTATCGGGGAAACGAGTATACTACTCTTCTGTACCGCGAACATGTAAACTCAAAGGTGATTATTCGACGTTCACCTTACATATGGGCAATTCTCTGTGGGATCAAACATGAAAAAATTTGATTTCGCTCAAATTTTTTTTTCAAGTTCTAGGGCATCATACCGAATTCCCAGAATTTTTTCAGATTTTTTCGAGCACTTTAACCCTATTTATTAAATAGGCAAAGTTGCTGATTTTGCTGTTTGCATTTTCAGAGGCATTTTCAACCTTAATTTACACCCTGAAAATGACCTCTGAGGCAAAAAATGAATGGGACACTTTTGTCTGCAAATTGCCTGAATTTTATAGAAAAATTATCTCCAAGGTCATTGGAGTACATTAAGTACTCCACATTACCAATTAGAGCCTCTATTTTTGAACCCTGGTAGTTCGCTCGTCAAGAAGCCCCATGATCTCACATGATCTCACAGAGAATTGCCCATATATTGTTCATTTCCACTAGTGATATTTTTTTGATGAATTTCAATGTACCTCGCCATCAGCGGATGCTTTTATTTTATGTATATATAAATAAAAATATGAGAGTATCAGGGCGACGTACGTGCCCCGAGTCCCAAATTGCATGTCACACATTTACAAAGCTCCAAGGCGCGCGCTTCTCTTCATCTGTTGCGTCGAGCTTCGCTCGATACGTTACACGTACGCGTCACGCTGCTGGCACGCTACAGGATAATTTACGGAGAGCTGACTGCCGATCGTGCGTTGGTTTAATTGTTTCAATAGGCAACTTCCATCAAATTGCTGTGAGAATTCTCTTTGGTTGTTTTTCATAAGAGGTTATACACACTTTAGACCTATGGAAAAGGACAAATATTTAGTGTGAAATACAACAGTAAGAGTTTTTTTACATGGATTTTATGTAGATTATAATTACGACAAACTTGAACTGTTTTTCTCTTGGGGTATTCCGACTTATTTTTTTAATGGAATTCTTGATTTGAAAATCTATTTTATGATTATTGTTATCGTAGCATACCTCATTTCAAATAACTCTAAATAGTACCATATGTATCGCTGTTTTGCCTTGAAGCAGAGTAAATTTTGCCCGAGTTAACTTAAAAGTTGAATGAGATGATGACTCGAGCTTGTTAAACGCAATTCAGGGATAGGTGCTTGTAGATCTTATAGCATTTTTATTTTTATTATATTTCAAAAGCTGCAATGCCAAGTGAATTGGCAGTAAACTTTTTCAAAGAGGCTTTACGATTCAAAATATCTTGAGGATGCACCTTACATCGAATCCCTCTTGCTCTTTCCAATCATTCATAAGGAATTGAGTATAAATTATATTAAAGTAGTGGAAGCTTTCAAATGTAGAGTATTCTAAAGATTTCGAAAAATTTGACGGTAAAAATATTGTTAGTGGATTTGATTCTATCCCGAGCAAAACTTGCCACGAACATTGTTAATTGCCACTATCGAAAATCATGTAGATTATATGTCTTTTGTCATGAAAATCTCTGATAATGGAGGGGAAAATGTATGTAAGTACATACACTTACATACAATATTGAAAAATATATTAAATATAATTGATAGAAAAATCATGTTTAGAATTTATCGAAAATAGTAAATAAAGAAGTCTTTCTGTTTGAGAAAGAAAAAGGTCTAGTTTGTTATTTTTATAGAGAAATGTATTCAATACCAATCTATTAAATACGAATTTAAAATTAATATGGAACTATCTTCTTTACTGAAAACTAGATTGACTGAATATCGTTTGCTTGCGGGAGATATGATTTATTTTATACGTTTAACTCAAGTAAATGTAAAAATTAATATAATATTTACTTGTATAATGTCAATGACTTTTGCGTGATCAATCAAAGAATTTGAATTTAATTATGACGAAAGCTGCTGTCAACTGCTACTTTAAATCGTTGAACGAAAGTTATCGCATACCTAAAGCTTACAGACATTTTTAGGATTCCATGTTTTTTAACTCGTAGATTACGAAAGTCGGCGTTCCGAAATCTGATTCGGAAGTTCGATTTTTGCCGACTTTTTAATTTCACTCGGCGATGATTGTAACCTTTACAATCCTATTCAGATTCTTCAACGTGCGATC
Source organism: Aphelinus atriplicis (assembly GCA_020882685.1). NCBI lineage: Eukaryota > Metazoa > Arthropoda > Insecta > Hymenoptera > Aphelinidae > Aphelinus > Aphelinus atriplicis. The sequence goes on along the minus strand of CM037075.1, from coordinate 2,518,706 downwards.
ACTCCGTATTCCATTATACTTTTTGGGGCAAGCTAAGCTGAAGGTTTGAATAGTAATACAAGGTGTTCGTAGGGCGCATAATTTCATCGTGCATGGACGGCTGAGCGCGCGAGGTCGGATGTCCGCGAGAGCCTGCAGCCCGTCGAGCCACATGATGACTTGTCCGAAATACCAAGCGTGTGTCGCAGCTACAAAAGATCCCGCAGGTGCGCTGCAATTACCCGAGCTAAATTTGCAATTAGGATCAGCAGCGGCTTATTGCGTGAAAGCTCACAATCGAGGCGGAGCTATTAAGTTGCTTAATCTTGTGCACTTCCCCATACGATGGCTCTTTTGTCGATAAACGTTACCCTGTTTCAACCGGTGCATCTTTTGCCCAGAACACCACATCGGCTTGTCTATTCCAATCGCTTGTGTTCGAACGCAAATTCAACGTCAAAAATATGACCTTTCTCAACTATAATCTAATTGTGAGCTTCGTATAAACGCAATTCTCCCCCCTAGATGATATCCACACTAATATAATGACATATCGATCACACGAACGACGTCGTATCGTACACCGTTCGCGGCATGATTGGAAAAGTTGCGACTATGGTGAGACACGCTCGGGTATTATGTGCTTGCAAAACACATGGAATATTTTATCAGCCGCTCCGCAAATGTGACCGAGCAACTTGTGAAATAATGCATGTGCCGTAAATGCACATTAGGCATTTACCGGCTGCTGTATTCTCACGAGGGATCAGGATACGTTGTTTTGGTGCTCGAATTAAAGATCCACAAGGTGGATTTGCTCGAGTCCTTGGACATACTCATCATTGGAAAATGACGAAATAGTGTGATATCCGGAGGGCGTTGGTCGTTCTATTAAAAAGCCTGACCAACTGGTGGCGAGGACGCCCCCTGATAATTATCAGCGGCAATATTGATCAAGCTTTTGGGTTGTTGACAGAAATCAATCTACTTGTAATTTCATTCTCTGCGCTGAATAATTTAGTTACCGGACGGGTGAAAGTGTGTACTGGGAAAATCATCATCTGGCTAGAATCTAAACGATATCAACTTCAAGTTTTGTTCATGCACTTGTGATAAAATAAATTAAATTGCGTATTTGAATATTATAATCCACTTTCATGAATTAGCTGTAAACTGGAAGGATATTTTAATACTCATTGTTTGCGTCATGCCGATCGAGATGATATATTGACTTGATCTGCGAGTATATTTCGATAATTCGATTTGGCAAAGCCCCAGCCCAGCGAACAACAGTGGGCGAATTCCTTGTGCCAATCCCTCGCATGACTTACCTGAACGGGAAAGTTCGCCTGGTCGCGCGCGCGCACATTTAATTTAGCCCCAAGTCTCGGAGCCGCGCTGTTTGTAAACTCGGTCCGCGGAAGAAATTCCGCCCCTCCCAAGTCTTATTGCAAACTTTGTAGACACCCTTGAATCGTGCCGAAGCCCGAGCCCCATAACCGTTGACATAACTCCCGGCCAATCTCATATATACGTTCGGCTAAATAATGACGTCTGCCAGAGGTAGGGTGAACTGCTCGCTCGTGCTCTCCCGTAGCAGAATCGATGAACGGAAAAAAACGAACGAGCCACCAAAGCCTGCCAGTTACTCGTTAGCTCGGCCCCTTCAATACAACTCAGCCGATCCTTTGAGACACATACCGAATCCTTCTTTTGTCGCTTTGTTCATTTTCCGCTACTACTCGTATTAGAGTGTACGACTCGGTGTCAACGCTTTGAACTCTGTTGATTTTTCATCTCGATATTTTTTCCTTTGAGTTGAACGGCATGACAAATGACAAAATAGTTTATTTTCCCGCGTCTGTTGTTACATATATACTGACGAGTTTCTCTCGGTCTCGAATTTCCCTATTGGGTTATTGCACATCAAGGATACCTTGAGCAAGTACCCACTCGTACGTAGTGAATAATATCTGTAACTTCCTGAAAACGCGCTGTGGTTGAACGGGTCACGGTCAATCGCGTTTCTCCCAGTACAGTTTAGCCTTGTCAAATGAAATTATGAAGTGTATATACTTCCGTGAAGGTTACCCGACCATTTCGAAATACAGAAGTGAATAATTTTCATTCCGAGTATTCGAATTATAAATAAAATCGTCTGACAATTAAGAAAATTGAAACTTGTCATACGGTGGCCCTTACTATAAAATCAAGAGAAATACAATGTAAAATAAAAGTATAAATAGAGTTGGTTCGATGTAAAACCATTGCATGGGAGAATATTCATGAAACAACTTTTCTTATTATTATAGAAAAATTATTTGTCGTATTTATTGACAATAGGTTATTCTATACATGAAAATGTGAAAGAACTGTTGAACACCGTCAGGTATTGCCAGGATATAGGTAATGATATCGAGAAAATTCAGTGTCAACTTTGTTTCACAGGCTGTTATTCGGACAGCATAAAAGTTATATTACATTTATATATATATATATATATATATATATGAGCTATATACAGGACTAATACGGCGAGGCGATACAAATGAATTACAAAATGAGACCGGAATTATTCTCAATCCACTTTCGATACGAGTACACTTGGGTGTAGACGCCTGGATTGGGTCGAGTCTGGCATTCGGGACCGTACGAGACAATACCGGCGAGTTTGCCATCGACGACAGCTGGACCACCCGAGTCACCCTCGCAAGCGTCTGCCTCCAGAGACAGGGCGCACAGTACTTTGGCATTGACCGGCAAGTCGGTGTATGATCTCCTGCACACCTTCAGATCGATAACTGACACTTCGGCTGATTTCAGCACTGGCGACATTCCCTTATTTTTCTGAAACGTCAAAGTCACAGCTTGTAAGTTTATGCAAAAGTTAATTCGAAAGTTCTTCGAATTTAGCGAACAGTTTTTTTTGTGTCTCTGTCAATATAGGTCACGAATTTCCTCTGAACTAATTAGCGGGTATACAAACTTTGTCGGCTTATCTCGATCCAATACGTTTCGAGTGGCCTTGAATTCTAAAGCGTGTATGAGTTTAATGTTTTGATAGGGTAAAATAGAATAGGATAAGACAGAGCTCGCGAAGTGAATTCGCTTTAATGTCGATTGAAATATATTATTTAGCGAAAAATCCATCCGGGGAGTTTGAAAATTCAACATTTTCTTTCATCATAACCACCATGAAGCTATAATCAATATTTTATAACTGTAAATTGGAACTTACGCCTATTTTTCCAAAGCCACTGACTTTCAGTTTTTCCCCTGCCCTCGTCGCTCTTCCTATGATTTCAATGGGCTTTTGTTTCTCGTCTATTTTTATGGGTTCTACCAACTACATTGAGAGAAAACAACATATTAATATCATCTCACAAGGGGATTTTATGATCGCTTATTCGCCAACAGTACCTTAATCAAAGCGATATCATTATAAATTGCTTTTTCGTCCCAGCGTGAATGAATAATTATCTCGTCAATCTCATGAGTATACGCTTTGTTTGCTCTATTCCCTTGGTACGATGAACCAGTAACAATCGAGAGGTCATTGTCGTCCCTGTTTCAAGGTTTGAAAAATATTTTAATAATTCTAAATATGATTAGAAAATGAAAGAAATCTTATTGTAAATCATACTCGTCAAAACAATGGGCAGCCGAAACTAGCCATTCTTCATGGATTATAGTAGCCCCACAAACGACTCGTCCATATTGAAGAACTTGAGCCTGAAAAGTTTAATTGCAGATTTAAGTAGTGATCAGTAATCGAGCAAGGCTTCGAATAACGAAGAGTTAAGACACATCTAAAGCTTTGATGGATTTTTTCAAGTGAGAAAAAAGTGACTGTTCCAAAATATATTTGTGTGTTCTAAATTTAATACTCCAAGAACTATACTTACGAAATAAGGAACCTCGCTTATGTTTGTGGGTGATCCACCATAAATCCTTTTTATGTCTTGAACTGATTCATTTTCTGAAATAAGATATAACATTCTGAATGAAAAATATTAGTAGACATCAGACATTTAACCATGAAAGTTACACGATCAAATTCACTCACCAGCAGGAAAACAATTCCCGCTAACAGCGAGAAGAACGACATACAAAATCTTGTCCATGATACTGACTTATCATCAGCTGTTGCACTCCCGTACTTATATATAATCCGTCACATTATATGTGACGTATTTATCATAAACAAAACATTTGTTCGTCATAATGAATTAGTGCGTCAAGATGTAAGAGTTTGAACGAATGATTATACCATAGTGTGGTTTGAAGTTTCGTCGAAAATTTTTATTTCTTCTAACAGCTGACATTAAATTATGGGATTGCATAAACTGATTTTCGAATATTTCTCGTTTAAGAAAAAATTTCGTTAGAGAACATTTCTAATATCGTCGCAATCAAAACGTAAACTTTAGCATCATAAATCATAAAAAATGATGAAAAATATAAGGATTTATAAAAATTGGGCAGGGAACCATAGTTTTGAAAATTAAATTTTCGGTAATGCTAAGTAAAAATTTATGAATGGTTGCTTCATAATCAAATAAGAAAGACGTAAATATTCCACCGAGATAAATTATTCATCACATTCAATCAATGTGACGTTCGGGTTCGCTGTATTCGATTGTCTTTCGTCACCTCCTCGACATTTATTATGATAACCAGTCGATTACGAATACTAATAGTATTTGTTGAAGAAAAAGTGTTTGCAAATATTGTTTTGATTTGATGTACATGAAAGCCACTGCTCCTAAGGGACAAAACAATTTTTTCACGCTAAATAGAATCAAGTTATTGGGCGATTGTATCTGGCAAATTCACTGAATTATTCTGAATCTTGAATATCGAATATCTCCTGTTTGTAACGTAAGTGAGAACTTCATTTTTGTCTTTTGTCGAAAAACTTTCGCCCCGTAAGACAAAAATGAAGGTGCGTATGCACGTGTATGGTCATTTTTTGTCGCGATAACTTTGGAGAGAATCATCCGATCTTCCTAAAATTCTAGACACAAGTTAGTTGTGGCAAGATGTGAATCGAGTTTGGCGACATCCGTTGTTTAATTCCCTAGCAATCGTAGCTAAAGTATTTTTTGAGAACTTATAAATCCTCATAAATGCTTACTGGGACTCGAATGAACATGAGGATCGTGAAAAATCTACGTAATATTCCTCGTTGTAATCGTTGATTACAGCTCTAACAACCGTTGTTAGTGAACGAGATATTATTTTGCATAAGTTTTTATGATTATAAATTTACTGCTTCATAAGAGCATTTTGGGATTAAAAGTGATAACAAAAATGGCCGAATAACTGCAAACATTTTTGGATATATAATTAAGAGTTTGTGAAATATACAATTTTTTCTTATATTATGCTCAATTTTTTTTTAAAATAAAGCCTCTTTGAGAAAGCTGCTAATGCACTTGACAGGGAAGCTAGTACGTATAAGTAGTACAGTTCAGATTCAAGTCAGACACTTTTAATGTACTATACTATGGAGGTCTCTTATAGTAATCATCTTTCCATTGAATCAAAGATATTGAAAAACCAAAAAAAACACCTGCATAAAATTTTTCATCATAAGACAATTTATTCTATAAAAAATCTGCATTAAGTCGCATTTTATACTTGCTTCTTCCAAAAAATTTCTCACGAGGTCATGAACTAAAGCTATAAGTCAATAGTATTTCGATCAGTCTATGATACTTCTGAAAAATTGTGCATCAATTTCTAATCAGCGTTGCACCAAATGATATCTTCCATCTTCCTTCCCCTTGCGGAAGATTGTGACCTTGTGGAGTAAGTCTACAACTATTCTATTGTCGTCGTATTCAACAAGTCAATGAATGAATAATTCAATTTCAAAAATAATTCACCATTTCTCAATCACTACGAGAGCCACCTGCGCAGCCTTTCAAAGATCACTGAAAATGGAGCTCGATATTATTAATTTAATTGTACTCATATCTATAGAAGTAGTGAAAATATTTGGAACGTCTCAAAGCAGATAAGCTGTTCACAGTAGAAAATTTAATCATTCGCAAAGACGAGACTGCTTCCGCTTCTGGACTCAAGAGTAACAGAAATAAATCATGAGCTACATAAGGTAGAGCTATGAGCTTCATCAAGACATATTTTTAGTACAGTGAACAAGATAAAATTCTATCACCGAGATCAGTACGGGGGAGAAAATGGAGACGTAATCCTGTTCGATATATTTTGCGCCGTAAACACCAAGATAAAAGCAATAAATTCAACCTTCGTATTCTGATCAATATTTCTAATTTCGAAGATAAGATGTTTTGTGAGCTAGCTTTAACGATATCATCTCCCTTAGGCTAACGTCTCGACGAGGGAATATTCTTCTTTCTACTAAAGCTTGGGCTACCAAAGAAAATCACGAGAGCCAGATCAAGATAAGCCGCTCGCTCAGACTGTTCATTCGCCTTCAATTCTAAAGGCGTAGAAGAGTTTCGTTATTATTCTTTCTAACATTATTCACTCTTATATTTTCCACATGAACCACTGCTAAGTGAATCATCAAAAAGGCTATGTCAATCAGAAATCCTTGCAAAAATTACATTCACTTTTTCCTTATCATACCAATGGTTTCAGCCTTTCAGGGGATAAGGATAGAGGTTATTGGGGATATGTGCAACTGGTGCTACGAAATACTCAAAATAGACTTGACTTTGACTTTGAATCTTTTTTAATCTAGAAAAATAAACGGTATTTATTATGTATGCAATCAACGGTTTCTATTGAATATTCAACATTTTTTCAATTTAAAGACTGAACCAAAAGGTGGTCTTGAATTTATTATTCCCTTCATTGAATCACAGTTACTATGGAAAGTTCAGTTCGGCTTACATCTCGCCACCATAGAATCGTGCTCAAAATTTCAGGAATATTCGACTATTTCTTCAGAGGATGTTTGGAATATATAATAATACATCATTCGAGAAACAAAAGATCCGGTGGATTTTTGAGAAAACAAATTGTTGGTAATCGAAAGTTATAATATTTTAAATCAACTCAACTCATGAAATAAAACTAAAATCTAGCAACTGTGTCTCACATTTCAGTCTGGGTAATATATCTCTACTGATTTTCAGTGCCTGGAAATGGAGAGAGTTTGAGATGAGGGATAGCGTGAGCTTGAGGTGGTTGAGGCTGAGGTTTATAGGCGCGGCGGGCAAGACTGGTATTGCCCCATTAAACTGGCTGTCGAGTGCTATTGGCCGGATTTACAGTTCAATCCAGTTGAAACGTTTGCACATACGGGAAATCGCCACCAAGCGAGTAAACGCAATGGAGAAAACGGGCCGAGGTGTAATGAAAAGTGAAAAGCGCAACGATGATGAATAACGGCTCGCGCCTCGCGCAACCTTCACGGAAGATCACGTGCGCCATTTGGAGCGTACATTTGGAGCGAGTGTAAGGTCGACTCGCGCGCGCGCGCGCGGCAATTGGTCGAGTCGAGCTAATCGAGTCCCGTCGTTGGGAAAGATGTGGCGGTGCCGCGAGACAAGGAAGCCGCGAGTCAGGAATCACGGGAAGGAGGGAAGGAGCAGTCGTGCCTGCGGCTCTGACGAGTGTTTGGTCGCGCGCCGCCGCCGGCGGAGCTTGCGCAAGCTCGGCGCGGCGGGCCGAGGCTCGGGCGGCCGGGCTCCACGCCAGTCAGTCACGAACCGAGCGCCGGCGCGCCGAGCTTGCAGCCGCGGCCGAGCGACGCGGCCCACGTGCGCAACTCGCAACGAGATAACGCTGCTGATGTACCTCTGTTGCCGCCGCCGTCTTTTTCAGTGCTCCGTGAGTGGCTGTGCTCCCCAAGTAGTTCGCGCGTTTGTGATTATCTCCGCTTCGATCGAGCTTTCGAGCTTGCGACATATCCGTGGATATAGCGCTGCGCTCAACCCCCCAACTAAAGCCAATCGATCAATTTTTTGAGAACTAGCAGATAGAGGCCTCAAAGTATCGGCGCCGCATTATAATTTGGAAAAGTTTGTAATCGTTACGAAATTTCAAAGATACGAGTTTATCGAAGGTTCGGGGGAATGAGCCTGTCAAAGGATCGTTGTAAACTGTACTCGTCAATAAACGACGTTTCGGTGCCTATTCTCCAAGTCAAAAAAAAATCGTTGAAATGATAAACCTGTGGAATCGTCGATTAGGTATACATGTTCTTTCCCTTGGCCGGATCGACGTACGCAACATGGTGGCAGAATATTCCATTTTTTCTACCATCTTATGACTGACTCGGGACTGGAGAGGCTGGTGAAAAAAGCCTGCACCGAAACTCCGTTCATTGAATAAAAAAATATAGTCACCAATCTTCCAGATCGCACACTAGCAATTATATCGTTATTGCAAAACACGGCAAAACCTTAAGCTTTTCTGAAACACGATTATTTTCCATTAGAGTGGATGCGAATAATACGGCTAACTGAGCGTGAAAATACACATAATCCATCATCCGGTCGGCTAAGAGTTAAATTTACTGCGAAACGATTTTCGAGAGCTCGAGTAGTGCTTGTTTGTTGTCGGAGGGCTTGGGACTCGTCAAAAGTGACGTGATAAGGAAACTTTGCTTTATTAAAAAGTTCATCCATTCGGCTTTGAGAGACGAGCTCAAGGCTCGAGCCCAAGTTCACAGCTCTCGTATTGTTCTCGCAATGCTTTCATGCACACGCGGTGCTAAAAAACAAATCGTCAAGCTCACAAGGATTAAACAGGCAGCAATGTCAATTGCTGCTCACAGGCATTTTTCGGACCTCGCATTATCCCAGGCTCAGTAAATCGTGAATTTTAACAAAAGACAAGGTTGAGTTCTCTAAGTAGGACCTTGAATAGTACATATTCGTATAACAATAATCATTCTTGAATACTCATCAAGTTTCTCCGAAATGGAGACTGATTACCAAACCTTTTTTTCCCATCATATGTTGCTCATTACGATTGGATCAAAACTAAATCTGTCAGTTGATTCGATGCTGTTGAATGGAAATTATGAGATATCGTTGCAACTCCAATTACATTAAAATTTGTCTGATCAAACTTATATTAATCAAACTAATCGAGAAAGAACGTCTTACAGAAATTAATAATCGTTATTCGAGCAACTTCGTTGTAAGAGATTGACGTCAGGAAGCTCATCGAGCGAACAGCTGCGATAATAATACTCCACGAGATAGTAAACGAGGCGCATCCAACAATATTAACCGCCGGGATACAGAAAAAAATAAAAAAAAAAAGTTGTTTTTAAAAGAGCCGAGAAAGGATGTAACGCCAAAGGCAGGGATACATTCCACCCCGTGCGCCTCGGAATCTCAACAATTTCATTATAATAGGCGTGTAACGAGCCGCACGAGCATGCACATTAGATTTTCCGCCCTGACGTCATCGGCCGACGTTCCGACATCTCAATCTTCCAGCTCTACATTTATTAAGATTTCATCAAAATTACTACACGAGACGAAAACACCGATATAGTGAAACGAAATTAGATCAAAACATACCGAGTGATTTTCAACTTCTTCATGTAATCTTTCGCGAATTGAAAAATACGTTAGTGAATATTTCGAAACAGAGTTACAATGGATAATGAACAAGCCCGGTGTTCACTAAGTCCGATCCTACAAACGAATGTGTCTAATCCTCGCCTGGCAAACCAAGTTAGAGCTGGAACGGGTGAATTAAAATCATTCGGGGAACGTCGGGGAGGTCGATTCGCGCGTGTGTGGGGGGGGGGGAAGCAACGCGAGAATCGAGACACGTCCTTGCGAGCTCATGAAATCCGTCTCGCGGTGATGCTATACGTGCACGGAGGAGATAATGCTGCGGCGAAGCTCCGGCCTCGTGCAACAGGCTCGAGCTCGCTCGAGAATATTTATCCCCGAATCTTCCCGTCGTAAATTGTACGAAAATGGATGTCTCGTTGGCGTGCGCGAATTGCCGAAATAATAGCGAAACAACGTAGATCCACGCTCTTCGTAATTTATAAGCAGTTTTCATTCGTTCGAATACCGTTATTGCTGCTTCGTTCAGGGACGACTACGCAACGGATCTATATACTTCAAACTGATCGTTTTACCACGAGGCAATATGGAAACGGTTCGTTGCATTTCGGGGAATACGTTTGATAATAGTAGCAGAGCCGAGCTGCATCGATACGCTGCGGATGTAACTTGTGTGTGTGTGTGCTCGCCCTTTGTCACTCGCAGCAGCGTGTGTGCACGTGTGGCTCTTAGCGCGAACCTCTAAACGTATGGCCAATATAGAACGGCACCGGTGCCGATGTATACGCGCGACGTTTTAATCAATTTCCACGACTCTTAGCTCTCGCTGGCTTCATTGCGTTCACGCCGGGAAAAACCCCTTGCGGTATATTTTACGGATGAATTTTGCTTCTATTTACTCCACTCCCGCGGCTTGTTTCTCGCGAGTGGTTAGTTTGCAAAGCTTGATAGGAACACGCGTGCGACTCCCGGGCGATATACGCGCGCCCATATCCCTTCGCAATGCTGTTCAAGCCTGGTTAACTAATAATCAAACTTGTCCCGGGCCGGCCCGATGCAGATTTAATATTGGATCCGAGTCGAGTGGCGCCTACTTGGCCGAGTGAGGAAAAAGAAGAGAGAAAAAGCCAGCGAGTGAAAGTTGGTGAGCCGGTGCCGCTGCTGGAGACAGTAGTATGGTGTTGCGCAGCTAAGAGGACGCGGGGAAAAAGTTAGCGAGAGATTCATTAAGCTCAGGTGCCGAGAGATGTAAGAGGTCGACGAGGCACTGCAGCAGAATCAAGCGAGAGCGTCAAAGGCGAGGGGAGGATTCTCATAAAGGTGAGTAACTTGGGGGGAAAATCCAAATTAAAACTATCCTCGTGGCCGTTTCACGCATCGACAACCGCGGCCCCGAGGCAAACTTGCCATTGGAAAATTCGTCCCTCCGTTTATTCTTGAGTTTCCCCGAGAACAGGCAGACAAGTGTTTCGTATATGGATTAGACCTCAGCTGCGCGAAAGTTTACCTATATATGCAGGATCTCGCGTCTCGAGACACGCTTTGCGCAATGCTTCAGTTCCGAGGCGTCTTCAACTTTGCTGCTATATATACTCGAGCAGATCAAAACTTTGCAGCGCCGTACAATCGTATCTTTATTAGCTCGGGGCATGCTCGCGAATTGCCGCCTCTCTAATCGCGATCGGCTATCCTATGAACATAATATGAAGTTGCAGCAACAGGAAATACGTACCCGATACCTCGCCTGATACTTCCATTATATATACATACAGCAAATACGCAGTTGAATTATGCACGGGCACAGCATCCGAGAGTACGAGAATCAAAATAGAAGATGAGCAGCCAGTGCCTCATACATTCCCCGGATCGTCTGCGGACAAGTAAAGCAAATGGACAGGCCTATCGCTGCTCCGCGGAGATGCCTAGGTCAAGTTCGAATTCACGCCTGCCTTGCTTTGCCCGTTAACCCAAATGCCCGCGGTCAATCTATCGCTGGGCATCGGGCTCGTCGAATGGCGGGCAAGCAGGGGGGAGGGCTAAAAAAGAAAATGGCCAGGCCGTGTCTGTGTGTGTATCCAATCGAATCACGTAACGCGAGTAGCTCGTCCGGCGAAACAAAGCTGGTGGAAATGGGACGAGGCGCGGCGGTGGTGGCTCCTGATAGGGCGCAGTGTTATGCGAGTGTTGTGCGCGCGCGATGCGCCTGGCCAAGCACGAGCCGCCGGCCGTTATCGGCCTCGCGCCGAGGCCCGCGCCAACCAGCTGACCCCCACCGTTATAAATAGACCCGGGCATAATCGACTGACGCGCGACGGCTTACTTTTTCCTTCTGCCGTTTTACTTCCCTTACCTGCACTTCCTGCGAAAACGGCTCGTTTCCCTCGCTCCTATCACCGATGCCCCAATTTTAAGTTTTCCAACGGTTATGTACAATATAACTCGTCAGTTCCTCTGTTGGTTTCGTTGCTCAACCGAGCACTGCTCGAATTGTATCAATCGCAAAGAATGAAACAAGTAGATCGGTCTTTTTTTACGATTAAAAACTAATATTACAACGTACAAACATGAAGTACGCAATCGCGTGCCACTTGACGTGCCTCATTAGAATGGATTTATTCATTTCGAGGAGTACTCAACAATTCGAAAAATTATTTGATAACGAAAAAATTTGGATTCAGCTGCGCATTTTTAATGCAATACGTGTATTTCAAGTCGCGAACGAACAATTCCCACGTCGAGGTTTTAGCTGAAATGGAGCACTTTCTCGAAACGATAACAATGAAAAATTTAATAGAATCTCGCGTACGTTCGAGAGATTTTTGAGAAAAGATTCATTCTTAGTGATTTATATTTTTCAACAATGCGTAGGGAAAATCTTTTGTTATTTTCTTTCCATCACTTAAAATACGCCTCTGGCGTTTAATTTTGTGCGAATTCTGAGCTACATACCCATTACAGGATGATTTGCCGCTTTCTTAAAATTCACTTAACACACACACACACACACTCTCTTATGGCCGCGAAAGTATGCGTTGCACATATATACAGTGACGTATTTTTGGGAAATATAATTTTCTGACTCAGTGGCCTCGAAAGCGCGCGGAGGTATAAAAATATACAATTTCAACAAAATCCCCGTTACAATAAATCCCCGCCGCTCGTGAGAACGAAATTATACGAATCTGCTGCAGTTTCGACGGTTGTATTTTCATCCCAAGACGTGGAATTTACAGGATGGCTATAATTTTCCAAGCTTTGCGTGGGAATGACTCTAATAAATTCACATTATTGAAGAAACATGAATAATATGAAGGGGAGTGGATCGACAGCTATGTGTACCTTCACCAACTTTTTAGAATGTGAAAGACTGTTCTCGCTCAGACTAGTTACTCATTAAAGATCGTGAGTTACACCTATATATTTGAAATTCATGTGGTTAAATAATCGCCGAGAGAAAGAGAGACTAAATTACAGCAGAAGCTGTAGCTTGAACTGTTATTACTCTCTGATATCCTTACAGTGTCCTTGTGAATAAAGGGGGCGACACCCACTGTATCAGCAGGATTTTTCTAATTTCACTGTTGACTCGAGTCGTCGCCATTTCGTTTGCCCAAGTGTATTTTTCCCCTCTCCAACCGGGCAGTTTTCTCCCGGCGAACAAACTCGAATTAATTCAGCCCGGCTGAGCAAAGACTTTCCGAAAGTGTGTTGCTTTACGATCTCGCGTTTGCCCGGTGCAAGCAAACATTCCCTTCCGAGAGCGGATTGTATAAAAAAAAAAGAAGTGAAAAGAGAAGAAAAGAAAAGGAAAGAAAAGAACCAAGTGATATCCCCGGCAGGAGGCGCTGTAAACTCGCTTTATTGCGCAACTCACTCGACCACTCACACGTTCGGCGAGATAATAAAACGCTCGAATGCAAAGCCGAAAGCGTTCGCGGGCCGGAGGGGTGAGGGTGGATTGATCGGCTCGCGGCAGATGAGAAACGTAACGTCGTCAGCAAGCGCACCTAGCGCGAATAGGAGCTTACGCTCGCGCCGCGAATCGGGCCTGAACTATAAAGTGCGTGGCTCGAAACCTCCCGAGCTCGGGGAGTCGCGCGGCTGGCTTCTTTTCCAACGCTCCCAGGACGACGCGCTCCGTTCTCTCGGGGGAGAGTGTGCTCGCGCTCTCCACAACCAGACGAATCGAATGTATAAACACACACAAACATTGGTACACTGCAGCTGGGCCGCGAGTGCCTATATCCTTTCAAACATCCCACGGTGGTTTGTTTACTCAGTCATCCGACTGTTCGTCTGATATTGCTCTCTGCCGATGACCCTTTTTTTTGTCGGGGTAAACAACGCGGGAGCCGACGAGACGCGCGGCGAATTCTTCGGCAGCGACACACGCAACATTTTTCGCTTTGTGTGACTTTTCAAAGCGAGACGCGCGCTACGTGGGTGTGGTACGCTGTTTCAATACAACGCGATCAAAGGATTTTTTCCACCTGAAAGAAATTCTCGTTCATCTGTACTTTTGTAATATGTGAGCATCCAATGGCCCATCCTCACTTTTGATTTTCACCGTTTTTTCCCGGGAGTTAACTCATCCAACGAGAGTGAGAAATTTAAATTCGATCTGGCTGCGGTCATGACTACTCTCACAAAAGCTTTCGCTGACGATTGTGCGCGAGCATCAGGAGAGAAAAAACAATGATTGGAGCCGGCCGTAGATCAACGATAGATTCGCCGCGGCCGTGAATGTATCGAGTCAGATATATAGGTAGCGCGCGAGCGAGCGAGTTGGTCCAGTCGGGCGCTCCAACTCGATTCAATTTTCAGTAGCCGATAACTCGATTGCCCCTCAATCCATCACTGTGATCAAGCTGCAACTTTGTCGGCGTATATCGCCGCCGCAACTCGCTCGCAAACTCGAGCCCCGGCCGGTGAAAAAGCCAAATAATTTAGAGTGCGTGCGCGCGCGCGAGAGAGAGAGAGAGACCGGGGCCGTGGACAAACACACACGGGAGCCTCGTCCTTGGCCGCGAGCGTCGCTGGCGGCGAACCCGATGATTCCCCCGTGTTTATCACTCGGGCCGGGCGCGTGTGCGAGCGTAGCGGCTACCGCAAATCAATGCCAATCCGAATGGATTCAATTTCACAATTTCATATCTTGGATGCGCGGCGATGCAATCCGCGATCAATTGGACTCTGCCGGGACCCTGTAAGCGTGCATTTATTTGCACGCCTACACGCGTATAATCGCGCGACAAGTGTCCCTCCCAATCGATAGTTATCCGAGCGCATTTTTGCCCTGGCGCGCGGGCTGATATATCCCTCGTGGAGCACCAGCTTAATTCTCACCGGGAGATTGCCGGGGCGAATCTCATTACGCTCTCTCTCTCTCTCTCTCTCTATTCACTTCTCCACTCGCACCCCATATACCAGCTGCCACTGTATTGATCGGAAACTCGCCTCGAGCTCCGTCGAAACGCTCCGATTTCTCCATTTGAATCCCAATTGGGCGACGGGGGGAATATCGACATTGAAATCTTTTTCTCGGCACGTTAGCTCCCGATCGGTTTGATTACCAAACATTCGACGGAAGCCGGCCAAAAAGGTGGTCGGTCCGGCCTAACGCGACACCCTCGCAAAGGGTAGGGGGTAGGGGTAGGTGGACATTCAGGAAATTCCCGACGCGGAATTCTCGGTCCGTTTTGCAGAGGCCAAAGCGGGAAATTCCTTCCTGCATCAGCCCTCGATGAATCCGATCAAGCCTAAAAAGCTGGTAATTAAAATGCGATACGTTGGCTGTACATGGTTAGGTGCAGGCTCTGCGTGGCAGCGCGCAGTCTTACATTGCGTGACTCGTGCGCAGAGTAGGTGAATCCAGCACTGGTGGAGTTTGGCGCCTGAGCATGGAATGATGCTGGAAGTACTTTCTTGCGCGGTGGCGTGAAAGATACTTTGCGCAGCCTAAACTATGAAGAGAAAAGAAACAATTCTGTGCGGCCTGAGTTGGGAAAACATATGATCGATAGCGGCTGAATCCCCAGAGGGAGTATAGAGACTCGTATCTCCTAAGACATCAATGAGGCTCCACTCATAACCAACGCCAAGTGTTGATGCGCCATGATAAATCCAAATCAGCCGGTCGGATTGGCCTCGAGAGCCACTGCGACACTTTGGCATATCTGATCGATTGGCGACGTGACTCCGCATGGCAATCCCCGACAATCGTGATATTTGCTTTTCTCTCTCTCTCTCTCTCTCTCTCTCTCTCTCTCTCTCTCTCTTCTCTCTTCTCTCAGGAGCAGGGGACACCCCTCAAAGTCTGCGGGGGACTTTATCGATTGGACAAACACATGGCCTATAGTTCGAAATACTCGGGAGACAGCGAGGCGTGTCGGTGCAGTTTTTGCTAGTGGTTGCGCCGAGATTCGGTCAGACGCACTCCGGGCATATATTACTGTCGTTGCGCCCGAGCACGTACTCGCCGAGGTGTTTCTACATAATAGGCGATCGCGAGCTTCGCTGATGAGCGCCGGAATCCGACTAGAGCCAGCGAATGAGACCGTCATTTGGATTTGTAATGTCACGCTTTCATTTTGTAGCCCCCCCCCCCAGATTTTCCCTCGAGAACATATATGCGCGTCGTTTGACCAGATCTCCCAATCCATCTCGTGTTTGACGAGCGAAAATCCTTTGTTCCTCTCGGTGGCTCTTGAACAATATCCGCGACAAAGATTAATGGGTATATGCTTTTCGTTTTGAATTATAATGATCGAAAGTTCGAGTGTATCTAATCGCAATTTGGGAATTTAAAGCTCGGAACATCAAATCCACATCACGCGCGCGCGCTCGCTATAGCCGTGCTTTCAGCTGGAATCAGATCACGAAATTATCCGGGAAATGCTACGGCAGGGAATGCCGTGGAATATGCGTTTTGATTAATAGTCACGCCAGCATAATTTTCATGCTCAATCATCGTCACGCACTAGTCATATATATGCGTAATAAAATATATGGTTTTTTTTTTTTATGTAAAACGCAGCTCACGTTCGATGTAATTCAACTAGAAAAAGGCTATTTCGGGTTAGGGCAAATGATCGGCTCATCAGATAGCGTGTAACACCCTCCGTCTCGCTGAGATTCCAATCTATTTTATGACAAACTTTAGCGTGTGTCATTTGCCAACGCGAGATAAAGTGAGGATTCCAGGGAAAATTATAAGGCCTCGGACGCGGAGTTACGTCGAGTTACGCGTCCTACACGTGGGAAAAATGATAAGATTATATTCCGACTGCGTTCTATCCGGGGACGGAGCTGCGTGTTCCCCGCAAAAGCAGAAGCTCCCTCGTGAGAAATGTTTGATTCCCATGCGTGGGATCCCTCAAATGGAGTCTGATGATTCGCTCGGTTACTTTTCGGGGGGAAATACAGGCTGAATAAAATATTTGAGTGATATCGCGACTACTCCTGCGACTACCTTCTCGTATTGTGTTTTTTCTCCCCGCGTGAATTCCCACGTTAATTGGTGTTTTGCCACGAGTACTCGAGCTCGAAAAATTCCAAATGGAGGATCCACAGATGTGCAGTGAATGAAACGCTGAGAGAAAACCGTTTCCACCAATTTTCATGATTCTCTCATATTCCTGGGGAAAAAATAGTTGACTCGAACCTGAGTTGATTTTGGTAAAGGAAACATTCGAATGATTTTTCATTTGTTTGTCTCCCGGCAAATCTTTCCTCCACCTCGGCCGTGTGCAGCATTCCGGTTATACAGCAACATCTCCGAAATAAATCTACGCAACATTTGCACATTTCTCCCGGGTCATCAATTGCGAATATATTATATCTATCCGACTCCTTCCAATCAAGTCTGCTGGATTGAAATCGAACGTGATCGCGTTATGCGTATTGGCTGTCGCCGGGATAGCAAAAACCATCGTAAGAGTACGGGAGGGTTGGGGTTGGGGGGACACAAGGCTCAGGTGTCCCACCGTCGAGCGATATTCTGTTTCAATTTTAATGAGGCCCGTGAAATTGGACGGGACAGCGGCTGGCTCGTGCCTATTATATACGCCGCGCGCTGTACGCGGACCACCGGCATTAAATTCAGGCGCAAGAGCGTCACTATAACGAGATTCCGTGACTTGCCACGTGCACGCGCACGTACACAATCGGCCGGCTATTGACGCGTGTATTTACCCTGACGTCGTTGTCGCACAGCAGCGGATAAATCATGCGTGTATAACTGCACCTCACTGGTTGAGAAGGCAAAACCGCCTCGTCGATACGACGACACACATTATCAATGCACCAGCTCCAAGTTCGACCACACCCCTCGGTATATCACTCTATCCCCGTTGAGTTGGCCGGATTTTCCCGGGTCCAGTTCGTTCGCTCGGTATCGCATATAGATCATCCTCAACGCCATGGGATCGTCTCTCGGCAAACCCTTCCCCAATTCACGAGGATCCCAATCAACGGAAACTTCAGGGCACACAGCCCGGCCGCAGTTTGTTGGAAACAAAGCGTCACGTTGTACATATGCTTATACCCTTGGTGGTGAACGTCCCGCACGATTATGTATCGATTGCGCGCGCGAGCGCACGTGCAGAATGAAACGGACAGAGAAGGGCTGTTATTTCGGTCGATTGCGCGAAAAGGTCGGGGCACGAGCTTGAAAACCAGCTCGGCCGGCTTCTCCTAAAACAGCTGTACACGTCACCGCGCCGCGACGAGCAAACTGCTGAGCTGCTGCTGCAGGATCGCGTCTCATTTCTGCGGCTCTCAGACATGTGTTGATCCCTCATCGGTACGTACAGCTGATTGAAATTTATGCCTGGTGCGTCGAGCAGATTATCTGTCGTGGCGAAATATACGGCCAATTCTCAGACGCGTGATCCTTGTTCGAAGGGAAATACATACAAATTCACATAATACGCATTGAATTCCCGATCAAATGAGGCTGCATTTAATGGCTCCGGTATGACCTCAGATATGCGTACATTTTCCCATTGGTGCATGCACGTACGTTGCTGAAGAACAATTCTATGTTCTATACTCGTATTTAATCGCGTGGCTGCACGCAATAGAATAAGATGCAAAAAGGTGGTATTTTGCGGAATGCTTATCGAGGCGCCATGAATCTTTTGCGATCTGTTGAAATCCTCTGTCTCGCGCGCGCAACTCGGTCTTTACAAACTAAAAGAAAAAAACAATCTATTGGAAAGGTGAACAAAGCTCTGAAGCAAGAAGCTGAACGAAGGGAAGCTATAGGAAACAAAAAGCAAATCTCACGCCCTCGCCGATTCTCCGCGGCCGTCAAGACCTGGCCTGGGTAGTTTCCCCGTGACCCGTTTCTCGCATCTCACGTGAAAAGCAGACAGTTGCTCGGAGTCAGGGAAAAATTTCTCGAGTTCGACGTAACGGAACCGCAATTAATGGCTATACATCCTTGGGGGGCCGTCTCGAGCTGGTCGCCTCGTCGGCGGCAGTGCGCAGTCCCGCCTCGCGCCGTTTCGGTGCACTGCGGAGGAGCCTGTTGCCACAGTCTATCTCGCGTCCGCCAAATTACACGGGAGAGAGAGGGACGCTTTAATCGTCAATTAAATTCGATCTGTGTATGTGCGAGTGTGCTCGTGTGCTCGTATGTGTATTCGCGTACTCCAGGTGCGACGAGCACACGATCTAATAGCAGCTTGACCCCGACTAATTCATCTCTAAATTGACATATCTGGTTTGGGACTCGATATTACCTACTACTCTGCTGATTATTCTTTGCTCGCCAATCCATGTTCATTCACTTTCTGTCACACCTAATCGCCCGAGCCGTATTTTTTCTTCTACCTTATTTTTCTCTTGGGCCTCAATGTGATTATGTTTTGAAAGTATACAATAAAATATTTACTTCATCGAGAAGTTGATTGGAATAATTGTAACTATTCAGGCGTAATGAGAAACTGACAAGAGAAAAAAACAAGGCATTGCTCTGTGACGTTTGCATTGTTCCGCTTGAATTGTCACTCAGACAATTGGTCTCGCATACCATTCAGTTGAAAATTTCAATGTTAATAAATGTATTTAATATGGGAGCTAATTTTTTTCAGTCTACTTTATTGCTACTCTCTTGCCGTGAGTTTTTTGTGTACGTTCCAACACGGAGTATATTCAATATTAAATCACTAGGTAATCAGAATCATTATAATACATACATACTTATATATTCGGTGGTGATGCAGAAAAGTATAGATAAACTGTTTTCTTCTTCAAGTGGTTAGATGATAGAAGGAATATAAATTCGTAAATAATCCTCTCAAGTTATTTTTTATCGTTTATTTCGTCATCCTATCTAGTTATAAATATTTATCCGAAATTTCTGTCGAAAAGTTGTCAAGTTCATGAAAAAGTCACATGAAAACTCTTTTCGTGCTTGCTTTCTAACAATCTTAAGCGAAGTTTCTTTTGTTTTAAATTTTTCTGTCTATGAAAAATGTAAAAAATACACCAGGGAATGCACTCAGTTCAAGTCATGAATTCTTCATCATAACGCAGTTTAAACATTTCTAACTTGGGGTGAGGTTCCTATTGTCTTCCATTGTTCCTAACGAGGATTCCGTACGAGTAGCTCAATTACACTTTGAATCTAGCGAATAAAGCCTGCAAAATAGAAATTTATTAATTCATGTTTTGGTTATTTCTATGTGACATCAACAAGGTTAGATCACTTCTATCACTTTTATCACTTCTCAAAACAAAAAACAATGTATATTTCGACGAATACCCGAATCGTTTATCTTCGTAATACTTTTAAATCTTATGAAAATAAATTGATACGATTGGCCATAGAATCCTTCGGTAGCGAGCAATGCAATGAAAACGTTCCCTGGCAAGCTGTAAAAGTAAGAAATATCAAATGCTCCTGTCGATTCGGAAAAGCCTGATGTTTTATTTCCCGATTTTACATTTTCAAGCGGTATTTTTGGTTTCCGGTCCGATCAATCGTAACGCGAATAACGAATCTCTTCAAACGTGAATTAATTCGAGTCGTTGGCGTTGTTATATTTGGATCTCGCTTTCGGCACACCAAAACCTGGGCGTTCTTTCAATTTTCCAGAAACACAATTATTTTGAATAACTAGCGAGTGACGGGCGAAGCGAGGTGTGTTCCCTTCCTCCTCTCCCCCCGTTGGAAAAATCAACAAGTTTCGGCAAAACGTTACGTGACATGTATATGTGCGTCTACAGAGATAATCGTCGATTGACCGACTAATAAATTGCTGGCAATGTATTACAACGGACGAGCGGGCGAATCAGATCGATATCAGGGCCATTTACGGTTGCGAGCCGCGACGTCAAGCGACAAATGGAAATGATTCGATTGATTGGGAGGGAGGGAGGGAGGAGGAGGAAAAAGGCGAGATGCAGATCAGGAGGAGCGTCCTATCATGGCGCGAGCGATCGAATTATTCGCGGCACCGAGTATTGGCTCGGCTTGAATTGCTCTATTGTGCGAGGGGGGCTGTACATTAGCCTGCGGAGTGCGCTGCTCGCCCGGCAAATCATCCACGAGCCTCGGCCCACTTTGACTCAATCAAACCGAAGAGCCGGAGAGGCGGACGGGATTGGGGGTTGGGGGGAAATTATGCTAGAGGCAAATTAGCAATTAAATTCGCGCCATTGCTTGTTGGCGACATGACAAAAACAGGTCTTCCGCACCGCTGAACCACCCGAGTACTCCTTGTATATTGATTCCGCGAGTTCGATTCCGGCCAGATGGTTTTCTTATCGCCACTCGATGCTACGTCGTTTTCTCGTCGTCCGCAGACGATCGGGTGGTTTTTTTTACGCGCCACCATTGGGGCGCGACCGAAACAGGATATTCCCACGTTCCTCGATCCTTTCGTCCCGCGTGAATTATTGATAGACACACACAAGCATGTGCCGGACTGCCGGGCGAAAAAGATATCGATTCTCGCCTCGTCCTGATAATTAATTCAATAAAATTTCACCCCCATCCGTCCCCCGCTATTGAAGGAATATCCGCGTTTGTGTATTTCACGGTATACACAACTCCGAAAATACCAATGACGGAGAGACGAGTAGAATTTTATCGAGTAGCGTCGCGCATTGCCGAGGAGAATCGCTCGACGCTAAAAAATCAATATTCCCATATGAACTCGTGTGGATTATGAGCTCGACAACGAAAGAATCCCCAGGGAAAAATCTCGAGCAAACTGCGATCGATGATATACATCGATAGGCATTTGTCTACTCGAATGCATCCGTCGCCGCGCGGCAAGTTGAGCTGAGAGCCACTCGAGCGCACTCAGAAACTTGTTAGTTGAATTAACAATTGGCAGGCTCTCCAGGGGTGCGGCCATTTCACGTCCTTGACGTGTCTTTCGATGTTTTCGCGTCTGGCCGATGGTCCTTGGTCGAGCGGCCCTTGCAACGTTCGAATCTTCCCAACTTATCAGAGCCAGCTCTTTCTCTTCGCTGCTTCTCTCGTCTTCGGACCTACAACTTACTCCTTCAGTTGAGTATTGGCACTCGCGGTGTGCTAGCTAACCAATAAACCCGCGCCTCGAGTCATTTAAACGATAACGCTTCTTTGCTTCTTTCCCATTCATTGTTTATGATATCACTACCTACATTCAATCAATTATTCACACGATAACCGTTTTCATTTACTCATTAATTCATTCCAATATTCGCATGTTCAAAACCTACATGCATATTTCATTATGGGCAATTTTAAAACCTATATTTAGATTTTATTCAGCATCTGCCAAGAAGATTTGGTTAGTTCAAGCTCAAAACTTTTTATTTTCGTCCAAAGACTACAGTGCTTAAAACTCAAATTGATCGTTCTTTTATTTTTCGCCTGCCAGCATTCATTATCTATATCTATTGAACGTCCGCGTGTGTGTGCATGTTCGTTTGGCGAGACACGAGTTCACCCCAATCTTCTATCAGCAAACTCAAATTTTGCATGTACAGTTATCCAATCTAGATACAACAATGTTGTGCAAAACCACGAGAGATTTTTTTCAATCAATAACGAATTATTCGAAATAATGTATAAGATTGAAGATTCCAATGAACGTTTGAATGGCGAAAGCATTGTAGAATAGTACGAATACCAGTTGACGACATCCATTGAATCATACCTTCCGATCGCCTTTTCCTACATAACGAAGGAAATCATCTTTGTATAATCAGCGATACTCTCCTCGAGCCGTATTTATTATTCACGCCCTCCGCCATGTTCCCTCATCTCTTTTGCTCACTTCTCAAATTCAAATTGCTCCTTCTTTCTTGTACGCGTCCGTGTTTAGCCTTCAATGCTCGCTACCCGCGTCGCGCAATATTTCTTCGTGACCGTACTTTCTTTTTGTTTTTCTTGGACCAACTCTGGAAGGGAGGGAGTTATTTCAAACTCTGTCACACAGTTTCTCTTTCTCTCTCTCTCTCTCTCTCTCTATTTCCCACTGACTTCGAGGGCGCCTCGGGATATCTGCTCCGAACTATTTTCAATTAAACTTCTCGGGGCAACGGGGGATAATTCGCTAACGATATCGAAAGAATGAAAGGGTCAGGAGTTGGATCATATATATATGTAGAGCAATGCCGCTTGCAGAAAGATCCTCCCATTACCGCCTTGAAGGATCGACAGACTTGAAGGTCTTCTTTTTTTAGCTCGGCAACGGGAAGCAAGACGAGCTTCCCCTCAATCATGCGACACTTTTCTGTAGCTAATTTATAGCTGAATGCAGGACGAATCGCTCTCGAGTTCTATCGAGGATAACCTAGCCCCTAATTCAATATCGCTCGACTTTGTATATATAGGTCAGTTACGGGCTCAAGATATAATTTTGATTGATTTCGGAATACTTTTGATTGTAGACAAGTCCAAATCCAATACAGCTTCGCTCATGCTTTGAAGGTCTTATACAGGCCTTGTATATTTCCTCCCTAGTAGCGATGAGAAACTTGTTTTGAGCGCAATGCTGAGTCTGCCCAGATTAGGTGGTGGTTATTGCTTATTTTTGTCCCGAATCTCTTGTTTTTATCAAGTTCTATCTCAATTAAATGAGGCTTGGCTTAATTACGAAGGTATTAAGGGGGGATATACAGTTCGAACGAGAAAAAAGACTCATTTTTGAAAATCGTTTTTCAAAGGTGGTTTTTAATCAAATCTATCGGAACTTTTTGGCAGTTATAAGTTGATCCATGTAGTATCCAAAAATATTTTTTTTAAATTTTTTCTAACAAAATGGCGGCCGTTAGATAGCGTTGAAAAAGTACCTCTATTTTGCTTGTGCCGGTTCTCCTGGTCGCAATTTTGATCGGAAATAAAAAAATCAAAAAAATTTACATTAATTACATCCACAGTTAGTAGATGAATTATCGAAAAAAATTTAAAAAAAAAAATTGCACTTTTGGCGTAACTTTTTCAAAAACTCTTCAAAAACCTTTTTTTTTCCCGCCATTTTATCACATTTTTCCATATGTAATAATAAAATATTACAATAATTTTTGATTCATCTAATAGATAATAATATAATAAAGAAATCCTATAAGTTTCAGCTCAATCAGATAATTAGTTTTCGAGTTATCACCGGCATAAACTCCAAAAATGCAGTTTTGAGAAAAACGCGTTGAAAGTTTTAAATTACCGTTAAATCGTACTTACACTTCAATCAGCAATCCCTTGGAAAAAAACACTTGGAGTTCGAATTTCGAAAAAAGGGTTTCAGGAGCATATTCTACGGAAAATTTACTAACTTTTCATAAAAGAAAAAAAAATCGATTTTTTTTGTCGTTCGAACTGTATATCCCCCCTTAAGCAAAGCTTTCATTTGACACTAACCGTATTAGTAAGTTTGCATTTGACGATGTAATAACTCTTCGTGCTCGAATGGGTGTTACTGAGAATAAGTATCTCATGTATATATTTTGGCAAAAAATTAAAACATCAATATCTATATTGATGTTTTGAATTAATGTTTTTGGAAAAATCAAAACCAAATTAATCGGATTCATCTCCAAAATCGAGCTAAATTTTCCTCTCGCAATATATTTCATTAGTTTTTTTCACTCTTCTCGATTGCGAAATGACCGATGAGTGCACGAGAAAAAATAAACGAACAGTAAAATAAATATCAGAGTTGTCTGAAACATTTCTGTTGCAGAGTCAAAGTTACATAAGGAAACTAAAGAAAGAAGAGAAACAGCGTTTGATTTCCAAAGTTCTGAAATCTTCGTGAGAGAAATTGAACATGTGCCGATGATTTGTTTAGCACCGGCCGATCCGGGTTTCTCTCGAAAACTCGGGTTTATCCGTGGGTTGATGCTTACGCAAAATAATATATTGCCAAACAGTACAGGGCAACTACAGGAACAAAGTTTCTCGAGCTCGATTACAAGAATGTTATAAAATAACGATGAACCAGTGGGGAAAAAAGTTTTCGACACAATTCAACGTAGGATGTGTGTATGGGATTCCCCTCAATTTTATTTCGGTACTATTGTCGACCCGATAAATCTACAACTAACATCTAATCTATATCCCTTTCGGTTCTTCCCGTTGCGACATCTTGTTTTCCCAGACGTTCCACATTATAAATCATTCTGATCTGGTCGTGGAGAATAACGAGGACACTTCTGGCTGCGAGTATTAGTAGAAAAAAAACTAGTGGAAAATATCTCTATATTGTTGTCGTAGAGCAAATCGAAAATAATTATGAAATGTACGACATTGCCATTCTTGTTTTTCCATTAGGCTTAGAGAGTGCGAACTACGGATTTATGACCGAGCGAGACAAACAAGTCTTGGGAGCGAAACTTTGTTGTTGCTTTCGTGACTTTGGCTCTTTCGAATAATAAGAGATTTACCCAACTCTAACGGCTTACTGTTAATGATAACATTTTATCTACAAATATAGGTTTCTTTTTGTGGGAGGAAAAGTTATCTGAACAAGGACGTATACAGGCATTCTTCTTAAGTAATCCCGACTACTTACTGAAATGAAGAATTCTATACAATATTGTTTATTTAATAAAGTCTCGATTAAATAACTATAGATTAACATTTTTCCATCAGTAGACTATTTTATGAGATAGTAAACTCAATTAGGATTGATTATTGGTGTAAAATTATGTAAACTTCTTCTCCGGCGGAGTTACTCAATGCATACTACTGAGCTTTGGACAGTAATATGAGTTGTTAACTGGATGAATGCCACATTGCGCAAGATCAATAAATCTATAACCATTAAAATTTAACATACGTCACGAGTCCGCTCAATATTACTAATTTCTTGACAGGAAATAGAATTGATTGAAAAGGAAACATCCTCTTGGAAAGAATTTTTTCAGATACATAGAGTATTGATAAAAATAATTGTGAATACATATAATCGCATGTTCGCACATCAAATATGTACACGCATACATTGTTATCTATGTAAGCCGAAACGAGCTAACACAACATAATTTGATATTGTTGAACTTTCATGTATGAGGCAACTGTACCCAAGACAATATAAATATGCGGAGGCTTCAAAGACGCTTTTGTAATTAAAATAACAAACGAGCATTTACGAAAGTTCCTTGCATGCAAATGAAGTCAAGTCACGGGTGGATTTATATGTATACAAAGAGTTGACAGCAGAAGTTTACCACACGTTTGTTTTGGACCATACGCTGTCTTTTGCGCTGCGTATCCAATCTCTGTTGCCTAGAGCTATAGCTAACTCGAGTGTACTCTCTCGGGCGAAATCCTTTCAGCCACGTGAAATTCAGTTACGATGAATTAAATTTTTTACCGATCCGTGGGTACAATTTTATCAGAGGAGAAGAATTATGTTCGGTAGCGCACGGATTGATTTATCTTCGGAATAAATTTACGATCGATGACATACCCTTATTGCATCCCCTTTGACAGTCAATAGAGAAATAAACACGAGATGGTTTTCCAAATGATACTAATGGTCTTATTTCATGTCAATCCTTATGCAGTACTCGATAGCCTCTATCCAATTTCAGTTCGATTCTCACTTTAACTATTCATTAACAAATGAATTCAATAATATTGACTAAAAAAATGATTATAAATGGATCTAATTATATTGATTTATGTTACTTTTTTTCGAATGCATCGGCAGTTCAAACTGACGACAAGTAAACCAGCTAAAACTGATTGGCATTTAAACGGAAACAAGTGAACAAATTAAACTAGGCTCAAAAAATGTTCGAATGAGTATCTCATCAGATTGGAGTTCCAAATTCCAGAACATGTCGCTTAGCAAATCTGAAAATATTGCTAATTACTTATTCAATTTTCTTTCGTGATTTAGATATGTAGCTTGAACTGTTGATCGCATATCGCATATCGCGAGTTCCAACAAAGATTCACCCATGACTGGCTTGAATCGTACCGCAAAAATAGCATAAATTCATTGGAATCCCCGAATATCCTGACGCGGGCTTTAGCGCGATAAAAGTCGTTGAATGGAGGAGCGAGGGCGTCAAACCGGCTTGCACATAGGAAATGAGTCTCACGCAATAACTGCAAATCGCGGCGGTGGCGTTGAATTAAAACGCGGGTCGCGGGGAGATGAGAAACGCTGAGAAAATAACGTCGTAAACGCAGTTTTCAAGCAACTTGTTATTTATGCCAATTATGGCCGGGAGCTGCAGGCGGGGCCAGCTTCACCTCCAATTAAGAACATGAATAATTGAAGTCAGGCTTCCGACCCTCGTTTCTTTCTTTCGCGTTTATGCCTCGCGCTTTTTGTGCCCGGCGCGAACGAGAAAAATAGGTATAACATATAGATCCGGCCGATCGATGCGCGAACTTTTCAATTCGTTCACAACGCCACAAGGGCTGCGAACCAATGCAAGCGAAAATACCTCGACGCAGGGGAAACTTGATTTTTCCAAGCTTCAATGAGCTCGAATATGAATGAGAGAGAAAGAAATAATGAAAGAGAGAGAGAGAGAGAGAGAGAGACGCGAGTATGATTGGTCATCTGGTATGATTGGCCCTTCAGTAATCGACTTTTTTAATAGGTAGACGGTTTGGAATGGGGTTGAAACTCTCCCAGGTGGAGTAGTTCCCTTTTAGTATAGTATTTCTCTAAATGTTCGAATTTAGTGGTATGTCAGTGAAAACTTATAAATTTGTAGAGAGTTAAAGTCGATAAGAGTTTGAACTAAAAATTACGAGAAGTTTATTTCGGAGAAGTATTTGTGGGGAAAATTGGAAACCAATCACCAATATCGTTCGTTCATCATTCGACCATTATTGAAGTTTGCATCTCAAAAACTATTCAGTTCACGTTCGCTCAATTCAACAATGCCACTTATTTCTCAATGAATCATCAAATATTCCGTTGGAAAAATGTTTATTTTGTTTGTATATTCTGTATTTATTCGTGAATAAATTATTTATCCGCGTATACATGGGATTATGACCAATTATGATGAATCATTTCCAAATTCCATTACTAAACTGATCAAAAATGTATTGTCGTTTTTTGTTTCTTCTTGAATCATCATCTACCGTGAATTCACTGCTCACATCAATCTGTCATTTATTTATTCTCTTAAACGGACTTCTCTGACTCCCCTACCTCTAGCTTTCCTCCCTAGTGTATTACTCGCTTTTCCTCTGGCATTTCCCTTCTACTCGTATTTATCAATGGTAAGCTCTCAAATTGACAAACGGGAAATGCGTTTCAACTTGCTCCAGGGCACCAAACTTCGATCATTCCTTGTCTCATGAAATTCGTTTAGGTTTTTTCTCGGTTTCGCTTTGTCGATTGATCTATTTTTTTCTTTCAACTTTTTTTTATTAACGCTGCGTACTAATAACTCGAAGGATCTGTGCTGATATAAATCATACCAAGTTATATATTCTATTATTATGCATTAGATTATCACTCATTAATCTTCGTTCTCAATTCACGTAACTGAATAGACAAATGAATATTGAACGAAGTTGTTTATCAGTGATATCCGCCAAAATATCGAATAAACTAACCCCAATTACAAATTTTATAAAATTTTTATAAAATAATATTTTGTTGTTAAAATCATTACAATGATAAAATGAGATGTTCAAATTTCAACATCATTGATCGATAAGAATTTATTTATAAACTAATTTAGAATTGGCACAAATATTTTAACTTAATAATAATCCACTTCATATGTATATTCTATGTATACAGGGTGCATCGCATGCATTTGATTACTCTTGTGTTAGTTTTATTCATTTGTTAATGAAGAATTTGTCAAGCATAAGACATCTGATAATTTGATTCCCCAAAAAATATTAAGTCCTCCAAAAATAAGTTTAATTGACTTAGCTTATATAAAAATAGATGAAGCTCTGATAACAAATTCCCCCCTTCCAGCTGGTGACAGACACCAAAGTGAAGGCAAATAACGGCGTAAAAAAACTCAGCAAATTGATCAGAAAGTCCGTTTGATCTTTTTCTTGTCGGGACCAGTTGCTCGTACGGGGGAGGGGGGGGGTGGCAACGTATTCATTCGCCTGTAGAATTGGTCACATACAGCATAGAAATCGATCGTAAAGTTAACATTTACTTGCACGAATGATCAAATGTCACAATACCAATAACGAAGCTGTTTAATGCGAGGAACAATATGACGTGAAGAATTCCGAAAGTCAGTATGAACTGGATCATCGTAGGAACAATAAGGATATTGAAGATAGTAATTTATCGAACAACAGTCGAATGAAACTGACGCGAAGGCAGCAGCGCGGGAGTGATTGCATTCGGTAACATCGTGTTTTTCGTCGCTGTGCGTTTGGAGTACACAGCAAAACTTTTGAATTACACGTGTGTCGGTGAAGGCCGACAGTTTTGCCGATACCCCGAGAGAAGGGCGCGTTATGTCATTGTTCAATTTTATCATTAACCGGTGCTTCTGGGCCACTGCTGTGCACTTGTCGGTGTGTATCGATTATGATACAAGTACACGCTTACAAGAGATGCGTTTTATCCTTTCAATTCTATTTTCATAGTGAGGGATCCACGGAACAGCGGCTTTATTATGGGGTGGAAAGAAAAATAACTGGCCGGCGTCTCCCGTGCGTACCCGCTTACGCGTATATTACACGTATACGCAATCGAGTTGTCAGGAGCTTTTTTTTCATTTTTCCGTGTATCGGATAGGGAACGCGTATTGATTCGGAAAATTCATGAGGTAAAATTTTCCCGGCAAATTCTCGACCATTACGACGCGACAAGCCCGAGTGTGTAAGTATCCATTGCGCGATACTGTACTGGGAAAGAAGTTGAAGAATCGATAGTATATTATGCTTACCCGAGCGATGTTAGGCGATTTCGGCACGAAAAACGTTTTCCTGCCGAAATTGCAAGTTTTCGCATACTAATATAGCTTAGATGAGCGATGAACTCATCATTTTCGTCTTAGCTTGAGCAAAGTGTCAAGTTTGCAAAGAGTGGCACTTTTCTCTCGCGGGGTACGAAAAATAGTTCTCATCACTTGTATCAAAAAATTGATCATTAAACCATAGTTTACTACACTCGTGATGAAAATTACTTTTCAATATTAGGGCAAAAGATGATTCTATAGGCTCGAGTGATTACCAGTGCTCCGTAGACTGATAAAAATCGCTAACACTTTGGTGGTTGATGTTTTCGAATAAATAGCGGCAAACTTGTTAGTTACCCAGGGTAAATTGAAACGAGAAAAGTTGAATATCGCGGTGACGAAGAGCCCAAGCCGAATGAACTGAGACGGGAAAGCTTGTGCAAATTTGCGAGAATGTGCGGATTGACGTTAAGCCCATTATTTCCGGCGCGAACGCGCAGTCAGCGAACCAATCACACCAATTATCGATCTCAAGCCGACTGACTTCTCGAAAGTCCCTGCTTTCTCCTACTACCCACCCAATTGACAAACACTTCGTTACCTGACGCGAGGCCACAATTTCTCCTGAGCTTCATCATGGCGCGCATCATTTTGCATCCTTATACCAATTATTGGCTACGCGCGCGACTTCGAAAATCGACGGAGAGACATTACTGAGGATTTATTTGAGAAAACATGAGAGAATATTGCTCTTTCAGATTTATCGAGTTACAACATATATAAAATAAATATCAAGCTATTACGGTACAAACATTTAATAATCCATTCAGTGAAATTTGGAAAAACCAATATTTTTATTTGTAATTTTTACTATACTACTTTGCCTATGAATAATGCAATGCAATCAGTTCCGCTTTGAAATTCCGTGCATTTTGTACAGAAACTCCCCACTGTTTGCTTCTTATTGATGTTTCGCACGTGTGGTTTACCGATATATTTCTTTTTTTTTTCTAACGTGAGAGTGAGAAACGCTGCTATCACGTATCTGCAGTGTTATTTGCGATAAAGCGCGGCACAGGGGTTGCATTTATTCATGTATATACAAAATACGTTCGTATACCTTTCAAAATACGGAATACAATATGAGTGTGATTATAGTCTAAGAGATGACAATCAACCTTACATCTTATGAATCCATCTAAGTTAGATTATTTCAGAAAATGAATCGTCTCTGTACCAAAAAATCGGCGCAAATAGTCATTCCACGCAGAAGCAGAGAGCTGAAAATTTATTTCAATACAATGTATAACATGCCTCAAATGAGAATTACTGATATAAACTTGGATGGAAACTATAATAAGGTAGTCGGTTTCACTTGAATGCTTGATCTATGTGAGGCACGAGCGCTAAGTCTCACGTTCATAAGAAGACAAACTTTCCGTCGTTTTGGAAAGACATTTACTCCCCAGGGCATCTATCAAGACGGAGAAGTCGGCCCTCACCTTAGATCCTTGGAACTCGACGCTTATCAATTAACGTGCGCGTTTGCACTAATTGCGGTTACCTACTGGCATTGCTTGCTCACGATTAAAATCGACTTTTTCGACCAAGATTCCGACATCTCCATAATCATATAGAGAGTACCTCTGGTTTCACTTGGTGGATCAAAATTTTTTTCCTTGAGCATCTGTTGCTATTCGATACGTAACGATATAATTGTCGTAATCGAATATTTTGTCTCGAAAAGAAAGAGGAATGAATGTAAATGATCATTTGACTGTCTGTAATTTTTGTGATAGTGTTATCTACAATGAGAATCAGTATATTCTCCGACTAGAAAGTGAAGTCCTCCCAGCATGAATTAAACAATTCACAGCTACTTTACAAATTTAAATCGATGAATATTACTCGCCTTTAATGATCAAGGAGCTGAATGAGAGCGAATATCTTGTTTGATATCAGATTGAGAATATATTTTCATCATATTGTACTATCACATCTTTGACCTCAGATATTAAAGGCGTTATGTAAACTTTCGGGATGTTAACTTATTTACATATTGAGAAGTCTTTCTTAAAATATTTTCTCATACCGAGAGATGTGAAATATTCCTGTAAAACTGTTCTTTGAATTATTAACTTCGATTGGAATTATCTACATAATAATTACTTTCTCATAGGTACATGGATTTAATCACTTTATCTTACATCTAAGGGATTTGAATGCTTGAAGCTCGCTACAGATTACATTCAATCCTTTTTCCTTAATCTTCTCCACATTATACCCTCTATTATGGCAATATTGCCACTCGAACCATCAACGAGTTAAGCTGGTAAAGCGTCCGGATAAAATAAAGCGACGCATACGTCAAGGGTCGGAGCGCTTTGAAAGCGCATATCATTTATTTTCCACGTGCTTAATTCGCTAAAAACAATTTGCTCGAGTGTGTTCGCTGGAATTTGAATCAATCAGTAAAAGTGGTATTCTCTATTCAATCTCTGGCAGATTGCGAAATGACATGTATCGCGAAAAAAAAATTAATCGTTGCTATGGGAAAGGCTGACCATTTAAAAAGTTCATCATGCCACCCAACTCGAAATTCTCTTATGTTATTCGATTATTTGATAATATGATTAAATTCGGTTCTAATTTGAACGACACAAAACATCCACTCTTTCATACATGGTGAAACAATATTGCTCATAAAGAATATATCTCAGTACATGAGCATATCGACGTGTCTTACGAAGAAAGACACATCTCAAACTGTCCGCGAAGAAAGACACAACTCGCAATCTAGCCGCGAAGAAAGACACAACTCGCAATCTAGCCACGAAGAAAGACACAACTCGCGTCTGGCCGCAAAAAGGATACATGGCGCACATCCCACAATTTTCCGACGTAAAAAATATATGGAATGAAAGCTTAGAATGAGAAGGTTATCATTGACAAAAAAAACAAGCCTTTTCTACAGTTTAAACTCTTTTTTCGTTAATATTCGCGGGAGAATAATTCCGACATTTGTCTTTCTTCGCGGACAGATTGCGAGTTGTGTCTTTCTTCGTGGCTAGATTGCGAGTTGTGTCTTTCTTCGCGGACAGATTCGGATATGTGTCTTTCTTCGCGGACAGATTCAGTTATGTGTCTTTCTTCGTAAGACACGTCGATATGTAAAAATGTTAAATTTAACGGATTCATAATCCAATTCGAGTTTAATAATAGAATAAAAGAAACTAAATTGCTCGAATGTGCTGTTTATCCATTAACTGCTGACTGTATTATATGCTACGTAAAGTAATCCAAGCTGTTGCGGATTTTCAGTGAGTTCGAGATACATATTGTGTTCATGTCATTCGCAAAACATGTTCAATAATAACTTGCATTACAATAAAGTGAGTTTTTTCAAGCAATCAAAAGCAATATGGAATTCAATCTAAAATTGTTGAAAGTAGTTAATCGCGAGACGCAAAAGTGATTGGGCAAACGGCTTTTTTCTATTGTAGAATAAAAGTTTCGGAAAAATTAATTTTGAAATTTTTGACGAATCATGCCATTATATCGACTCAACTTTTTTAAATACACTTTGATTTTCATTCGGATGGTTCAGAACACACGACAACGACGTGGGGGGAATATATCTGGGTGAAATACATGACTTTATGTTGCAAATCTTCGGAAATTGAAACAAATGCTCGACATTTTACTGTGAGAATTCTTTGAAAGAATAGAGGAGCAAGCAGCACTCACGGGCGCAGAAAACTGAGCGACCGACCAAATGCTTGACGGGGAGAAAAGTGTCTCCCGCGCGAGCAAGCACGAAAATAGCATAGCATGTCTCGGGTAGCTCAAGCTATAAATCGATTCATCGATAATGCATCGGCACAGAAAATTCATGAGGATCCATCCCGATAGTAATGGTTCGCTGTAGAAACAATTTAGCGGCTGGAGAATAAGAACAACCGGAAGCCAATTGAACTGTAATAAGATCGAGAGCACCGGATGGAAGCCGATATAAAAGATTCAGAGATAAGAATTTTTATCCGGTAGAGCTTTATCCCAAACGATTGCTTGCCACTGACAGTCTGTATGTATGTATGTATGAAGGAAAGAGAGAGAGAGAGAGAGAGAGAGAGAGAGAGAGAGAGAAATGTAAAAGCATGCTCTGCTGCTTTGTACGCGAAATTCAACGTACTCTTTTTCCGTTGAGCAGAAACGGACCGAAGCTGATAAAGATTAGCTAAGCGTCCTTTATTATCCTAAGCGCTTTTTCACGAGGTCCCGCATAGTCCGTGATCAGCTTACCTGATTGAGAGCCAGCCCCAGCAATGCTGCAAGCATGAATTTGCCCTCCGAAACTTGCAGTGATCATAGGAATCTTTCGAAATCAAGCACGAGCGTGTCACAATCCAAAAGAAAAACATCTGAAACATGGCTTTGTGGCACACTTGTGTGTAACAGAGGTTACTGGTAAAAGTTCACGCAGACAAGTCGAGTAACAATAACGTACTCATCAGTGCCGTAAAAAAGGCCTGCGGCTAAATTTTACACATATAAAATGTTTGGTACATAATATGTGGTTGATATTAATTTTATTATTCATTCACGTCTTACAAGGAAATATCGATCAATAACAATGGAAAAACTCATCAACTGCTTCCGTATGAGCGAAATCTATCGGCTTTTCCGCCTCCTAGACGTAAGCGAGGTGTTGCCTCTTCTAGTCGTGGACCATAGCACCTGCAAATGCCACCATCTGGACAGTCTGCATCCCTAAAACGTTCATTATGGCAGTATTGAACGCATGCGGCCCGAGTGACCATTGAGCCATTATAATAGCACCTAACTGATTCCACACCTGAAAATTATAAAATAAACATGATCAATTCAGCAGAAAACAATGAACCTTCAAAACGTCAGCGAGGAATTTTATCGAGTATGCTCCTATTGCGTGTTTAAGACAAAGAATGCGGAAAAATCCTGAACAACCTTTCCAAAACGTAAATTCAGTATTTATCATTCATAATCAAGTAAAGCGAGGGTACATTTAGGATTATTCCGTGTCATATTCTCTTATTACCAATGATCCACATAAAAGTGAATTTTGAAAATCACATCGACATATCGACGGGTTACGAATCTGGATAGAGTATCTATGTGTTCTTTTAAAGAAATTATTTCTTGTCAAATTTGTTTTTGTGAAATATTTGTATACAACAATGCAATATTTGAAGAAACATTTTTCAAGATGTTCCATTTGGAATCGTGTTCCAAAGAAATACTTTTGTTAAAATTTAGGGAGCTAGAAATTTCTAGCAAGAAAACTAAAACGACTTGAGTTTTTATCTCGAGCTGTATGCAATACGAAAAAAATATTTTGTTACGAAGCTATATGCAATATTAAATAACGTCGGTTTGTGGCACTACGGGTGCCTCTATACCCGGGTAGAGAAGAGAGATTAGCAAACTGTGATGTTAGGCCAGACTGCGCAAATGAACCTAACCTAATAATTTATTAGACGAATAGTGTCGGAGAGTAATTAATTATTATTATGAAGAAAAAAGACTGATTCGTGGATAACAGGATAGTCAACTGTGATAGGGAATGAATAATATGCAAAATTCAGAATAAGCATATAGTGTATGTACTTACAAATAACGAAGAAAGCCATGCAACAAATGAGAAGTAGTAATGACTTCATGGTGACGTATGAAGAAGTATTATGGTTCTCTTGTTATAAATCTATAAACGCACCTTATATATACATGAATATATTCAAATGTACTTATAACTCAGATAATATAAGTCGATTTCCCTATACGTCATTAAAAAAAAGATGGAAAAACACTAAGTAAATATGCTTTACTTTGTACACCAAATTCATGCGTAGATTACATGAACTCAAATAACGTATGTTTATTTTATCTCGTAGAGATCTGAACATATTATATCTGAACATATTAATATTTCCGTTCTTACATTGTTAGAAACACACAAACCGGTGACGTCATGACCTTCACTCAGATATTTGAATGGATATCTATAGCTAAGAAGCTATAATTTTAACGTTAAAGTTACAGTTGGTAAATAGTATATCAGGTGGCGCGTCAGCGCCACCGACAACAAGTTATGGTATACGGGATCATAAACGCTCATTTTACGCATCGATTTTCGTGCCTTAAATGCGATTTTACGCACTAGTGCTTTTGCCCAATTATTATAGTACTAGTGCCTTAAATGCGATTTTACGCATCGATTTGAGTGCGTAGAATCGCATTTAAGGCACGAACTTGTTTAGAACCATAAGATATTGTTCTGGATACAAGGAAATTATTAAAGTAGTAGTAGTGAAAATAGTCGCTGCCAGGACGCAAAGTTGCTTCGTTGTTCAGCCATTATTCGCACGTATTCAATATGAGCGTTTATTTGAATCTTTCTCGGTCAAATTTTACAACTTTTAAAAAAAATCGACGACATTCCCAATTACGTTTGCATCGATACAACTCGGGAATCCGGTACGGGTGGGTGAAGTCGATTTTCGCGCATATGATTCTCGCACGTTCGTAACGACCCCAAACGATTTTCGCGAGGGGTGGTACATGTGCGGCAATGCATCGGCCTCGTTGTTTCTCGACCTCCTCGCTGCTGCTACATGAAAAAGAAATAAAAAGAAAAGAAAAAAAAAGAAAAAAAACGGAAACAATCGGGCTGACGAGAGGCAGAGAGCCGCAGCTCGAGCTCTCCGGAACAAAACGTCGTACCTTCGCGCCAAATGCACAATGGGCCGCTGACGTGGATACGTGCCCGCCGCACCGAGCCAACTGGAGTGTTTCAAGTGTGGTGCACCAGTCGTGCACAACACCAAACAAATATTCGCTGAAAATCTTCTGCTTTGGTGATTTTGTGGCCGATGGGAACGTGGCTTCGTTGTATACTACCGAAATCATGACAGTTGTAACTCATGCCGTTCGATCACGAGACTTTGACCAAAGAAAAACCGCTGCCAAGTGCCTTATCAGTATGCTTTCTCAAAGAGGCTTCACCATCACCCACAAACACGTTCCAAATCTATATTTCGTATTTATTATCTGAACAATTGTTAACATCCCCAGCAACCATTTCTTAGATCCCTATAAACCATTGCTACGGAATAGCGATCAAATTGTTCGAAGTTCATCTGCCGATGGCGGGAGACATCTCTCATTGGCATCATTATTTCCACACAAAACCTTTCTGAAAGAAGCATACTATTAATGCATTCTTTTCAGAAAAGCCCTCTATCTCGTCATTAGTTTTATAATAACACCGCTCTTCGCTGGTCATAGCTCATTAGAAGTTATCAAGATATTATAGATGATGTATTTTGAGCTATTCGTAGTACTAACCAGTTTAAAATGAGATCAAAATTATTACGCGTGTTGCGTCTGGTCACAAATGTCAGCTTGAATCTGGTGTACACGCATTGAACCAGAAAAGGATCCGATCAATTTTCTGATGCGCGCAAGGAAGGATTTCCTCGGACTTTAAGACCGAACAAGCAAAAATAGAGAAAAATGCGTTCTTTTCACTTTTCTCTGCATACGGGAAAATTCAATGGTGCTCTTTTATTCGACGCGCAATTCTCTTTTCAGTGTGTTGCTTTGGAGTGGAGATTCCTTTATTGAAATATAGAAGAGAGGATTCGATTTGTTGTGGTTCCAGACGGAAAAGGAGATCTATGCTGAATTATTTCTGAGGCTGACGATACGCAATTGTCGGTTTTTGCTTAAATAGAAAATTTGATTCCACCAGTAATTTCAATGAGATGAGTTGAAAGTTTTTGCTATTCAGTAAAGGTGAAAATAGTATAGCCAATATTCAGTAGCACTATATTTTCATTCCACAACTTTTCTTACTTGATTTAAGTTTATTGAAAGTGAGAACTACAATTTGAATACATCAAAGTTGCTAATAACAAAATTCAGTTTTGCTATGAGCAACTTATTTGACGTTTTTAATTACATCTTGTGACAATAAAATAACAATATCGTCGATTGATAGTAATCTTCCATCCTAGATATTCTTGCATTGATTAGCATGTAAGTTGTGAAAGAAATGTTGAAATAAACACCCAATTGGAGTGTAAATAAGTCGGGCAGGATCTCAAAGTTTACTCGTAAACTTCTATAAGCTCATGCAAAAACTTTCCCAATTTTCGTAATCAGCGAAGAGACTTTGTTCGATAATTACAATCCAACCAACACAGCCGAGGTGAATCTCGTGCAATAAATCTTAACAGGGTGAATTTTGTCCCTCTCATTAAAAATATTATCGACCTGAAAGTAATGTCGATTATCGATTGGGGAAATTATCAAAATCTGTGTCAGATCGTATTGAATACGAGCCACGCATGCGTTAACATTTCAAGTATGAAATTTTTGAAAACTCCCGAAACGTATCTACTAAATAACGGAAGCCAAGCGTCAGGCTTAGCCCTGCACGTCCCCCGCAATAATAAAGTACTCCAGGGGA
The DNA here is from genome assembly GCA_020882685.1 of Aphelinus atriplicis. Taxonomy (NCBI): domain Eukaryota; kingdom Metazoa; phylum Arthropoda; class Insecta; order Hymenoptera; family Aphelinidae; genus Aphelinus; species Aphelinus atriplicis. The sequence continues at coordinate 2,480,321 of CM037075.1, read as the reverse complement.
GATTAGTGGGCTTGCGCACTATTACATGTAACCTGGGCACACAGCTCGAGCAGAGCCCCGGTCAATAATGTCACGTAAAATGTACAAAGCGCAATGTAATGAACGAGGCGAGCCTCGTACAATGGCTCGTTCGACGAACGATTGTCAAACGTAACGTCAGTTTGTGCTTTACCGAAAAAATTGAGTTTGGTGAATTGATGTTCTGTTTGTAACGGTGGCGACGTGATCTACAAATAAACTTATAGAATGAATTCGGGATGCCTGTAATATTCTGTAAAATCGCCGAAAATTCTCTATTATATTTCATTATAGTCTGGACATGTGTCAGGAAGTGATAAACTTCAAATGAAGCGTGATGAATAAGTAGTAGCAGGACAACAATTGAACCATGCCCGGGGTATGACGCGATAAACAAATATGCGACGACGCATTAATTTTGGGGGGGGGGGTAATATCGCGTTACAAGGTAAGCCAGTCGGGGCCGAACTGCCAAAGTGAACAGCTCCAAAATCGTCATGTATATATTACTCGCACGTTCGCGCGTACCTATAATTATGAATGTTATACGCGCGTGCGCTGCAGCTATAAACAGCATCTCGGCTCCTCCTGCATATACAGAGACAGCGTCTATGCAGCAACTCAATTTTCGACTGATCAAACCGAACAGAAGTAATGCAGTCCGCATCGGCAACCGCTGCTTCTTCATAATATTACGTCTTAATCGCTTATCTACAGCCCTGACGAAATCCAACGCGAAATCCCTCGCAGCTCGAGTAGTGCAGCGCATTGGAGCGCATGCACGCTCGGGGCACACACCAGACAACGGAGCAACCTGCCTATGCGCCGCCGTTTGGCAGTGTGTCCCACTTTTTCATTAAAAGCGAACGTGAGCCGCTATGCGGTTGATCTCGACGTTCCGTCAGAGCAGCTGGCTCTCTCGGCCCCGTTTGCAATCCGCGCGTTCTCCTTTAATCTGCTCTGCTGCGGCTGGAATGAATATGCGTCAGTTTCGCGCGCGACATTTAGGCAACTTCCGTGGGACCCACCGCCCGGGGCCCCAATCAATTTGCATAGCCCCGGGCTTCGATAGGCTCTTTTTTCGCTTTTGTTTTCCCTCTGTTTTCCAACAACGATAATACCGCGCAGCTGGCCATGCGGCTATCGTATATGTCATAGCCTTTATCATAGCTCCCAATGGAATATGCAATACCGAATTAATTATTTCGCATATTTCCAATCGCAAGCTGACACCTTAGAACACGCCGAAGAAAAGTGTACAACTGATTTTTCCGAAGCGCTACGCAATATTTTTTTGAATTAGATACAGAAATGCGTTGGCTGTATTTGAGAAAGCAACCTTAGCTTTTATTCTTTTCGGATAGTAGGTATATAACATATGGAATGTCAATGTGAACAAAACGAGCCTCATCTTCTGATAATCCTACAAATAAGACTGATGATCTCCAACTTATATACAATTTCGTCCCAGCACGGGCAAAGTGTCAACTCTGCGTCCTGGCGTTTGCAAAGAACTTTTCTCCCGCTGCAGGTTACGAAAAATAGTATATATGCAAGCCTCGCTCATCTAGTTCATTTCGGCTCGTGCATACTTACAAAATTTGAAAAATCTCATTTTCATAAAAAAGAACGAGTCGCGCGTCAAAATAGGTTGAATATCATATGAAATATGGCATGCATGGTGAGAATATACTCTACGTTAAAAAGAAGACAGTTCTTTCAGTATATCCATTGGCACATTGACAAATTCGTACTTGGATAATCACAACATTCTCATGCACTTCGTACAACTATTTGATTATGTTTCAGCACCACTGCTAATGTTGTCGTGTTAAAATCCAATGAATTTAATATTTCAATACAAGAAATGATTTGGCTCATTTCATAAATTCGAAAATACTCTCTGCTGCACATTACTCCTGTTCCACACCATCTCGGGGAGAGCTTTCAAATCATCCATTGGAGTCTCCGGCACACATATACGCACAACGTTGAATTGGAATAATACCTCAAAATCCTTATCTCCCCGGTCACGAAATCTCGAAAACCTCGTTCCTCTTCACATCTCGCTCGAAAATTCAGCGAAAAGATAAGATCTTCCGATTTTGCCGTTAATGCCCATAGAATGCCCGCGGGAACGAATTGAGAATTCAAACGCGAAAGAGGGCTCTGCGCTTTGTGCGCGTGCGTTGAATCGCGAACAGGGCGAACATCGTGTATGTGCGTTTATAGCGATAGTGAAATTGGAGGGGCGGTGAAAACATACAGGGGAATGCGGCAAATATAGATTTTCGATCCGGCCGTGAAAAGCTCGTTGGATGCTTTGTAACACGATTAAACAATGTTCGGCGAGTTTAGCGACGTGATAGGCTCGTTTTTCACAACGTTATACTATAATATCGCGTTGAACGAGTCCCGGAATTCTCGAGAAAACTATCAATGACCAAGATAAAATTACACCATTGAGATGGTATGAAACACGCGAATATCACGAACAGGGAGATTCTAAACAAAACAAAAGGTACCCCTCGGATCGCATGTACTACATCCCGAATCGGCTCGTCTTCGCCAAGTTTTCGGCAGGAAGCTCGCGGCTGAAACGAATGCTCCGAGTGTGTAAACTCCTTTCCAACAGCCGTATAAAACGAACAGCTTCGTACTTACTCCTGTGCTTTTAACTTATATCCGTGAATAATTCATGAGGGCGCGTGATGTGTGTCAATTTTTCGAGATACATGATTAAGCTTCGAGAGAGGAGACCCCCGGGGGGAAAGGAGAGGAGAGTAGAGGAGAGAAGGGAAAAAAACGTAAAAATAACTCTGGAGCTCTCGGAATCCTTATCGTTTTCTCCCTCCTCGGAATGGCAGTCCTCTTAGCAGACTCCTCTTGCGTAATGGCTATCGCTCGGGAGTGGCTAAGCTGGTCCTCGACTCGCCAACGAGTCCACGGGGATGTATAATCGCCAACCCCGAGCCAACGCACCCCCGAGATATATATATATACGCCGCCGACAAAACTGAATTCCAGCCTCGTCGGCAAATGATGATTCGGTTATTATACTTGCGAGCAGCCGCTGGTGGGACACACGCGACTAATCCGCAGCCCCGACATGTATATACTTATATATCGACGTGTCTTACGAAGAAAGACACATAACTGAATCTGTCCGCGAAGAAAGACACATATCCGAATCTGTCCGCGAAGAAAGACACATATCCGAATCTGTCCGCGAAGAAAGACACAACTCGCAATCTGTCCGCGAAGAAAGACAAATGTCGGAATTAGTCTCCCGCGAATATTAACGAAAAAAAGAGTTTAAACTGTAGAAAAGGCTTGTTTTTTTTTTGTCAATGATAACCTACTCATTCTAAGCTTTCATTCCATATATTTTTTACGTCGGAAAATTGTGGGATGTGCGCCATGTATCCTTTTTGCGGCCAGACGCGAGTTGTGTCTTTCTTCGTGGCTAGATTGCGAGTTGTGTCTTTCTTCGCGGACAGTTTGAGATGTGTCTTTCTTCGTAAGACACGTCGATATAATCGTGCATTATGGCGACGCGTAAATAATGTAACGACGAGTACATGTCGCTTCTCAACAGAGGCGATATGAGGATTCTCATTCGAAAGATGACCGATAATGCTTACTACCTACTACTACAGCTGTTTTCAATCATTATACGGTTCGAATGAACTATCGGTGAACACGAGGAAGTTTTTAGACAATATTTTGCTCGCTCGTTGACTCCGCGTCGTAGTTTCGCGTCATGTGGTACATATCATTCGGCGAAAATTCAAATTCTATAATGCGATAGAAACATTGATCGATGTTTTTTTTTCTTTCACGGTTGTGCTGCGCGGAACAAGCGATTCTCGTTATAATTAAATTGCGCAGCTTAATGAGAGGTAATGAAACAGAAAACTGAGCTTGCCAAGAAGAAAACAAGGGGGAGGAGTAATTGATCAATTGAGCTTTAAGCCGATATTCAACTGATGAAAATCGGTGGCTGCAAATTCCTAGATAATTCACATTTGGTAATTGATTGATTCTTCAAAAATTATAGACACGAAAATGCAATCGTGATTGATTACTGACACGTATGTACAAAGAAATGATTTTTGAAATTAGTCGGTCAGAGAATAGTTTGCTATAGAGGCCCTATGACGAGAATATTACTCATCAAGTCCATTGATGAGTAAGCTAAATGATGACGAGCAAGAGAGGAATCAGTGAAATTGAGGGTGTATCAGAAGATACATAATGTGATACTGCATTTATATATGTATAGTAGCTTTAGTGATATTGATGAAGATACACTGCTTCTGTGTGGTGTATCCTCTGAGCAAAGTAACATGCAAATAAGAAGATATGATAATGTTTGCATCCCTTGCTCCAAACCGATAATATTTACTGTACTCTACACATAACAAACATTATATATTGATAATAAATCTCTATAGCTGAGTTGGAATATTAATTGAATATGAACAAGGAGTGTATGCCTCGAGTCAATGTGATTGTCTCCGCGGATTAGAAAAAGCCTGACATTAATCATTTAATCGGCCAATAATTTACTGGCTACCTGTTGATGACGGACACCCAAGAAAAATGACTTAATAAAAAAGTTAAATTACTAGTTTTACGACGCTATTTATCCCTGAAGAGAAATGATTTTATGAGCACAGCCATATTGTTGATCAATATAGCACTGTGCGCTCTCCTATTGGTCGAGAGAAGTAGGCTGTATCGTGAGCGTTTCACTCTGGTGCTATTATACAGAGTAAGCATAATAAAACTACCAAAACACCAGTTGTTCAGTTGTGGGTCGCGGTCATATTTATTCTATTATATTTATACATCATCCTTGCGGTACAAAGATTCCTATAATATCGTAGAAGGTTCTGTTAAACGGTTTCTAAGATAAAAAGTTTGGGGTATGGTATGAGCAAACACCATAAATAAATGTATGAATCGCTGGAAAAACGTAAGAAAGATTCAAGCTCGTGAGAAGTTTTTCCCCTCCATTGAGTTATTGAATCGAGTGTGTTTCTCACATGAGGGCAAAAACTCAAACGCGAGCTTCTTTGTCTCACGATAGTTGGAAAAGTATATTCTCGAATAATAACAAAGCGAATGGTCTGTTCGAGCTGAGAGCAATACCATGCAATACACATACTTAGGTGTAATGATTAGAAATCGATTTCTATGAAATCTTCGAGCATCGAGCAGCTACAGAAAAATGATTCAACCATTTAAATAGCTGAAGGAGTATAGAACTTGAAACGTACGCTTTTGAAGCAGATCCAACGGCGGTTCTCTTTTTCTTGGTTTAGCTTCGGGGCCAAACCGACTTCGCTCTGTTGACCATGGGATACCGACCCTCTTTGCCTGGGCGCGCCAGTTAAGAAATACCCGGCACGTTCTCTGTATTTTTCACGGATTCGCCAGGTCGAATCAGAGAAATTTCAATCAATCATATATCCATCGTTGCTCGCGTACTCTACAACCTACGATGAAAATGACATATTCTTTCGTGGATATATTCACAAACCTTATGTCTTCCTCCGTATAGAGTACGATTCAAAATCAAGATTCAGTATTTTTTACAGCCGCGTGTTTTGCCCCACCGACAACAATTCAAGTCTCATACTCTGTATCCTCGAGCGCATGATTGGAATTGATTGGTAGGATATAAGGAGAAGGTCGACAAGGCAAACGCGAACCGAGCGAGATAAGTGTGGAGCGATACGAATGACTCGGGAGCATCGCGCGAAGATTGCGGACGAAAAGCTCGGAGAGTCGGGCTTTGGTGAGTGTTGGGGGAGGAAAGAGCTGCGAAGGGGAGCTGGCGCCCTCGTCGAGTATATAAAGGAAAGACGCGCGCGGCACTTGTAACCGGATAATCCAGCTCTCCCTCGGTGCGTCTGCCGCACTGCTCGATGGCGTTGGCTCGCATTGTTCTCCACACCCTCCGAATCGCCTCGTATTTTCCAGACCGACTTTTCCGACCGGGCGAGCTTGATGAATCGCAAGCTTTCACGGGGGCAGGTGGGGGGGGGTGAGCTGGCTTTCAGACTCGAGTGCGGCGGGGGGGGGGGAGGGGAGATGCGTCGGGTGCGTGGGGGGGTTATCGGGCCGCTGGAAGCACTGCCGCTTCCGTCTGCCGACTCACGCCAATGTCCATCAGCGCTCCTTATCGCCGCTTCCAATATACATGTATACGGTATATCCCGGTCGTTGCGCGATTTTTCAAAGTCACCCCGGGCCGGCTTACTATTATTTTTCAATGTATGTAAACCGATTCGCCGCGGAAAGCCCACTCCGCCAAAGCTTTCTATACGAATAATTTTACGGTAATAGTACATATGGATGGCCCGTTTTTCTCGCGCACTGATTACGAAACTCGTTTCATACAGTGTGAGCTCTGATATAATGTATCAAAGCTTCACGCAAAATTGATGTAATACACACTATAATATAGACACACGATGCGAACGAGGGCATAAATTGGTTAGCAGAGGACAAAGAGCCGCTCGCGGGGACTCGGTTGTAATACGTATCGCGCGGTCTCCTCTCGAGTTTGTGCACACTATATACCCAGACCACAGTCGCGGGAGAGAAGAGTAACCGCATTGATTACATCAATCGGCATTGGCGAATATGCTGCTGCTGCTGCTGTTGCTGCGTTGTAAGGCGATTAGAGCCACTTTGCCGGGCCACCTCGTGCCGCTAACCCGATAAAAATGTCATCGCGCGGTTCACGCGGCTGCTGGGTGTGTTGGGAGGGGTTGGGGGAGGGGAAGCTGGCTCGCGAGGTGGCGCGCGACGGCCTCGAGCCAGAGGAGACAAGGTCGACCGAGGATGCGCGCCGGGGATTCACTTAGCCGCGACCGCGCGTTGATCGAATGAAATCAGGAGGCAGGCAGAGAGAGAGAAAGTTTTCCATCAGGGCCACCCAGGCTCGGGCGCGAGATCATCCTCGGCGCTTTTCAATTAAGGAATCGCGCGCGCCCCCCGGAAATAACGCTTGCCACGCGCTGCGAAATGAGGCGAAGCTGTAGCCCGGCTGCAGCAGCTCTCGAGGACTCGGCAGATATTGTCGCGGCGAAGCCTCGACCCTGCGCCACTTTCCACCTTCATAATATACTCCAAGTACCCTCGTAGCAATAGAGTAAACGCGGCGAGTTGGGAGATTCGGACAATCGATGGGAAAACGTATACATACAACGTCGGCTCGTCGGCTCGCCCATTTGCCCGATAAATTGCCTTAATTTTTATTGAGGCGACAATTTAATTTCGATGATCTCTCACGGTTCCCACGTGGAACGAGTGACATGAGCTATTTTACAAATGTGCTGTTTCAAAAGTTGATGAGATCAGCGTTGGTTCTCGCGAGCCACGTCCTACTCCGCTATTCAAAAAATGAATTCATCAAGGCAGATAGAAGCCGGTCCCTCTTATATACTCGTAATATGATATATATAAGCACGGAATGCATGAATGAGCGCATAATAGTTTGACCTTGATTCCTCGGAGAAATGAAAGAAATGAAACTCCCACGCTGAGAGCAGTTTATAGTTGGGTGAACTATAAATCTACTATAAATATAGTTCTATTTTGACCCAGCTATGAGATATTGTGAATAAAACTATACAAATTTCACTAATGTATACCATGGAAAAAGTATTAATTATACTATATTTAAAGTACATTTTACTCTATACAGTACTTTTATTTGTAGTAGATATGATTGAGCGGACACAGTTGACTATATAATTCTGGTTCATTAAACAATAATTGTTGATGGATGAACAATAATTGAATAGTAATTGAACATTGTTGGAAAAACTATAAAACATGAGGATTATTCACATAAATAAAGTTAATTTAACGATATTTATAGTAGATTCTTCTATAATTACGTTTACTATATCATATAGTAGATTCCGGTAAGAGAATTTTTCTCAGTGCATCCTTTATATCACTCCGAGAAAATGTAATTGTGCTTTTGTTATTTATCAACCGGGAAGATGTTATTGCGCAAGATGTTACCAGGCTATCAGGCTCGGTTATTTATTTTTAAGATATAATCGCGATTTTCGTTGCATCATCGTATATCTGAATGCCACGAGAAAAATGCGTGTTCAGCGGTGAGGGAAGCTGTCGTTTTCAATGAGCTCACGTCGGATTGATCCGAAGTCGCGCGCGCGCGCGCCACTAGGTACGGAAACGTCACTTGGTTCGATTGAATTCCTCGACAGTTCGATTCCGCTCGTCGCTCGCAACTATTCGCTGAATTTGAAAGATGAAAATCCCAGAGATAAGCGGAGAGAAAGCGTTGCACAATTAAACCGTCGGAAGAAATGAAAGAAGAGCCGAGGACAGGGATATCCATGTGGGTTCATCTGGCAACCGTTCGAATTCGTCCTAATTGTCCGCGCGAGATGAGACGATATAATTTAAGCGATCCCATCTTGGTCTTGTAAAATCTTGATCTGCTTCATATCGATGATCTTGGTCTGGGTGTAAGAATATTGGCCTCCCGGTCTCGTCTCGTCTTCTTACATGAAGATTTCAGTCTTCATATTATTATACTGAATTTTTTATTTTTAATCTCATCCAAAGCATCGAAATAATCACTGCGTTGCAAACAGAGTGGATTTGATTCTACTTGCACTAGGTGCCCCACTTTTCTCAACAGATTCACAATTCTTGTGATATCTATCGATATTTGTAAATCATAATTTACAGATTAGAGCATGGATTGAGTTGACCGTTCGGCTAAAAACAAGTTCGACTTCAAGTTTGCGTAAGAAATAGTCCGTTAAATAACCCATGAAGCAAATGAAAGAGTATTCATAACATCCGAATTTACAACACTGGATCTGTATCCAGTTTCATACTACCTAATGAAAATTCTCTCTCCCTCTTTCCCATAAAAACTCGACTCGGACTGCTGGATATCATTTTTCGTGGAGCAATTTCTCGCTCGCGTAACTTTATTACTCCTGATTCCTCTTTCGCTGTCATCCCCCCGTCACTCTTTCTCTCTCTCCTTTTCACCGCGACATCGAAAAAAGGCAGAGTAAGCTGAGAGAAAAAGAAAATCCGCACTAGCGTGTCCGAATTCAAGCTCATCGCGGCGGCTGGAGCTTTCGGGGCGGTGCCTCATTAAGGTGAAGCTGCTTTACGCTAAACCGAATCGCGTTAAACTCGTCAGGTGAAAGAGGAAAAAAGAAAAGAGCCAGCGAGGAAATATTATCCGTTTTAAAATTAGTTCTTCCAGGGGATATCTCGGGTCCAGAGCCCGAAAAAGCTCTGCGAACGGAGGAAGAACACGAGAAAGTGTAAAAGTACCGGGCTGCGGTGAGAATGGAAAGCAAGCGCGGGAGCCTTTTCGCGCGGCGAGAGAAAAAAGAAGAAGGCGGGGCGGGAAAGTACAGTTCCCGCCGCGAACAGCAGTCAACGACCCGTCGTGCGCGCGCCAACTTTAATTCCTCGGATGAATTTAACATCGCGCACCGAAATCCCTTTTTCTCGCTTCTTTTATTCGCTCCCTCGTCGAGCTTTCATTCAAATTACATTAATTGTCCCTTAACGCCTGTTTGCCCCCGGCGCACTCGATCTCGAGCGGTGTGATCAGATCGTATGAAGCTCCGGAACTATACTTGGAGCAGTGAGCTTTATCGAAATTCTAATAGACCGGCTATTTGCGCAGCTTCGTGGATTACCTCGTGCCGATATAAACTGCGTTATACACAAGACGCGGAAAACGCTTTCGATTCGTTCGAGCCGACTGTGAAGAACCCCATTGCAAAGTATTTTCTGATCAGTAAAATGTAATTCCCGCAAACGTCGTATAAACCTTGATGGAGCGTTTTTAACGGCTCCGAGTACTTATTTATAGTACAGTATTCAATTAAAATAGATTAAATTGACCCGCGTTGGAGGGATCACCTCGAGAAAGTATCGTGCGATCACATATATTTGATAGATATGAAAATATAATCAACAAAAGAACGATAAATAAATTTTTATCGTTAACAGAATACTGTAAGAAAAGAGAGATCTAGAAAATTATCTCCCAAGGCAAGATTTTTCGAAAGAATTCAAAGTAAAGGAAGAATAAGCGGCTGCAGTTGAATCGATTTTGTCCATGACATGTGAAAGTATGTAAAAAGACTTCTGATAAGGAGGTAGACATCCAAGCTATGACAGGCTTCATTCAAATTTTTCATAAATTTCAACACGACTAGCTTATCACTCCATCCACAGCTAGAGTGAATTGTCAGTTCCATCGTCACTATCTTCAAATCCGTCTGAACATCGACGAGAAAAAAACTGAGAGAACAAAAGCAATGGATAGAAAGGTAGAGCGAGTTGAATTTTGAATGAGGAGCTTCTCGCTGGCTGATGGACACCTACCCAACCCACTAGCCTTGAGCCAGCTCTCGATTACGCTGCGCCTCGGAAAAGCTGAGCTCGGCCAGAAAAGTGTTACGAGACGTGTCTCTTTCTATTCCTCTTCCTCTCCCTGAATGGATACCGGCCGCGGGAGTTGTTGGGGATCACCCGAAAATCGGATTATTCACTTTCGAATCGTGATTCTAGCTTTTTATCCATTGACCCGCGGCGGTGGCTGGATTTTTCAATGACGCTTACATATTAAAAAAGCAATTACTGTTGATTTGTGCATCTGCTAAAGGCATACATCAGATTCGCGAGAGAGGTGTACACCATTGGAAGACAATTGGGAAAATCCGTGGCCCTTCGAGTGTAGCAAAAGGTAAACAGACATAGGTTCACACATCGGTCCGCTAGGCGCGGAAAATTTTTCATGCGGAAAGCGAGACTTGGGTATAGAGTGATGAGTATAATTTATGGATAGACTGCTCGTCCGCAGGGGCAACTTAATTACGAATAGGATAGAGCGATATGTGGATGACAGGCCACGTGAGCGTCGTATCCTCTTGCTCCATACACGCTCGTGCGCGTGTATATAATGGAGCAGGAGCTCCGGCGTAACTCCGGCCCAGAAATGAATAACGTCGATCAATCCTGCGCTGTTGGCAAAGCTGTTGTTCGCCAGGATGAAACACTGATCGGGTGTCTGCGCGAGACAGTGCTGCCTTATATGTATACATACTTAACAATTGTTGCGTCGCGCTCAAGCCTCGACGCATTTTTGTGAAGCCCCGAGAACTCGCGGAAATTGACGTGACGCTCCAGGCCGGGGCCCCAAGTAGCCCAGCGGCCCGAGCACTTTCTCGACAACCTCATAGCTTCAATGTGAATTGTTTCGGAGACCAACAACGCGATTAGCAACTCAATCCGCGCACTTGTGTCTTGTCAAACGCCCGCCCGACCGACCTAATGCGAGTCACTGTTTTGAGCCGGTAATTATTCGCGCTCGAGGCAATTGCAACACTCGAATGTTTGCTGAATTGCGATTTAACTGCGATTTCAACTGAAAGTTGCGATACGTTGTTTTGTGGGTGATGAGTTCGCGCGCCGATAGTCGTCGGGGCTTGGAACTTTTACGCGAACAGCCCTCTGAATAACACGGGACACCTCGAGCGGATATAGTTCGTAAACAGCCAAACGTATCCATGCAAGAATGAATCTACTCGCTGCGGTCCCACTAGTTTTTTAGAGGGGATGATCCGCGCGAAAATCCTTTTGCGCCAAGAGCTTCGCCGGGAATAGATCGTTTTCTCACTGCACAATTAACATAATTGCACACTTTCGGCTCTTCATGTATTTATCCGTTTCACGTGGATGTGTTCACTTCAACATGTTCAGCTGCGAAAACTACTTTCACACATTCGATCCAGCTTTTGCAAATAGGTTTTCATCGTTCCATTCATCATAGTTAGAATCACGTGAAATGGATATATTACGCGCAGCTAGGGAATAAAGTGCAGGTTGTGCAAGTGACTTCATCCAGGCGTCAATCACACGCAGGACGTTGCGGGTGCGCACTTTATTCCCGAGTGCAGTATACGATTTTTCAAAATAGCCTGCTGGCATAAATTGCCAAGTTATTTCCCCGAGCGCGAGGCAAGGAAGAGGTTGTGTGGACGCCGAGCCGAGTGGGCATCATAGTGCCGCCCGAGCAGCCCGAGCAGCCCGAACGACGTGTCGACGCACATACCACTTTTTTGCCGGCGCTCGGGTAGAGTGGGTACTCCATGAAGCTGGTTATGTTGAAAACTCATTATCCCCTGCTTCTAGAACGAACTGACTTATTCTTTCAATAACTGATAGCCCTGCTCTCTCTCTCTCTCTCTCTCTCTCTCTCTCTCTCTCTCTCTCTCTCTCTCTCTCTCTCTATTTCTGTGTCTATATGGCCAATCGAGACCCCGGAAGTGAGACTTTATATCACTTTTTTAAGGGAGGACGCAGTTGCAACTTATTCTCAAATCTGAATGACTTGTATTTGTGGCATTTATCGATCAATATAATTGAACATATGTACAAATGAGTAAATTTGGACGTGAATCCGTTTAATTATTCACGTTATATGGCTGGACACGTAATGAATATTTGGAGTTTAGCCATTGGCGAGATTCGCACAAACGAAAACGATGTTAAGCAAACAGAATCGCACGGCATGTATATAGCATTGCGATTCGCTTCTCGCAACTACACTGCAGCATTCAAAGTACCAAGAGGCACATTTGCCCTCGATACGCTTTTAGCCATATGGAACTGCAGTGCTCGGCGACTACAACTACAAACAGACTCTCGCAGAGCTGCAGCAGTGGCGAAAAATCCCCTGCTCCGCTTATCGATTCGCTAATCTGCGCTAAGCCATTTCCTACATACCTACCGACCATCGCTTTCCCAGGCGTACCCGGCCCGTTTCTCCTGCGCCCCATGATCGACGCTGTCAACAGCTCGAAAATTACCCGCTAGTCCATTCGATCGGCGTGTATATATAAATTTATTATGTCCGCCAACCCCCTTGTTTGCGTTGCCGTACCATGAAAGATTAGTTTGCCAATGAGACGAGGGTTGGGTGATTCTGATTATTTCGTTCGATGCGTTGTCTGCACGATAATTCATATATATCCAAGTTGTTTCTTTTTCTCGGGATGCCTAGATGAAAAGCTAAAACTTGCGTTGGAAAATTCATTTCTCTCTCTCTCTCTTTGCTTGCTTTGATCTTCATACACACGGCTTGAGCTGGGGCAAAATTTTTGAAAATACTGCGATCCACGGAGTTTTTTCTTGGTCCTGTAGTATATTTACTGGAAACTCTATTACTCCTGATATTGTATATGAGAGCGATGTTCGTAATCTATTGGATATCAAATCTAAGATTCTTGAATATCGAAAGTATATAGAACATTGATTTTACAATGACCGTGGAGTAGCGATGTTCACACGTCTATTGAACGATGACGAGAATGAAATACATTGGACACAGGGCGTATCTGACTATACGTTCGTCTGTGTGCTATCACTTCATATGTTCATATTTCAATCACGTGCCACTCGACCCATATCTGATGAAACACTTTGCATGTATATTTTCGCTATTTTCTCCTGCTTTTTATAGCTCGAAGGTAGCATACACTCGGGACGTCGAGAAAAAAACTTGGGAAAAAATATGGACCGAAGAAAAACGCTACAACAAATATATATATATATATATATATATATATATATATATATATATATATATCTGCGTTGTATATCTGGAGAAAACGTAAGAGGAAAATACGAAAGATCGTCCGACATCCTGACTGTAGTTCGTTTACTCTTGTCCGCGAGTCTATGGGAGGAAACAATTAGACGTGGTTAGCCGGACGCCATCACGTGCCCTTCTGATCGAGCGAACACCGAGTGCACACGATTACCCCGCGTCGATCCATCCCTCCGCGCAAAAATGACGCAAACAAGCGACGAGAGGGGCGGCAGTTCGCAGACTTGCGTCAGCAGCAGCAGCCACGGTGAAATTATGACGGAGAGATTCCGATTGGTGGGCTGGATGGAGACGGATGTGGGTAAACAGAGTGTCTCGTCTCGTTCGATCTCTGATTGTCGATTAGCGCCACTGCCGCCGCCGCCGCCGCCGCCGCCACCCTCACCCATCACGTTTCCCCATCAATGTTCTCGCCAGACAGATCTCACCAGCATTTCTCACTGTGCTGCGCGTCGCTTTTCTACGGACTCTTACGAGGCCGTATATCGATGGCTCCTGCGAACAAGAGCACAATATTCCCGCGAACAAGAGCAAATTTAATCGTGAGAAAAAATCGTAATTCCGTAATGTTTATCAATTAGCATTGAAAGAGTCAATAATTATTTGGAGATCAGTATGTAAATATTTTCCATCCGAAATTCCTTGATTTCAAAAACAAAACGAAAAAAAAAGAAAAAACTTGCACCTCACGGGCAACGTAAGATTTTTTGACGAATTTCGAACATATTCGGATTGTACGTGGAAAAATATCAAAGAATACATGTGATTGGCTGAGGAAAAATCGCGTAAACAACTTTATTACTTTGCATTCTGCTGCTCAAGAAACCCCTGTAAAATGTGCTTCTCTTCTGAAAATTCTGAGATATGCATTTCTTCGTGGGGAGCTTGAAATGTGCTTTTCTTCGTTATGTAAAAAAAAAAAATGTAACAAAATGTTATGCACACTGTTTTTGAAAATCTAAACCGTGCAATATCAGTGACAATTAATGCATTAGTTGAGTGAAAGGGATAGCTTTGAATTCAGTGAAATTTTGTTCAATATTCAGTGTAATTGTCCTGTTTCAGGTAGTCGAATCATTTTTACGAGCCATAGAAGTTACCGGATATGAATCCTCGCATAGAACGTGACGTGAAAACACAAAGTCCAAACACAGAATAATTCATTCTCGCATTCATATTTCACCAACTTCGCTTGATACGTCAATAAGCAATTCTTCCCAAGTATTCAATTTTTCTCATATTCCCTTCTTTGACGTGGCCCGGGGCTGATAAACTATCCCAAGCATCCCTTATTAATATCAAAACTATTCGCTGGGGGCATTGAGATCGCGTACATAAAACAGACTCGCAAATAACCTTGTGAAATAAATTATCATGTATTCCATCATTCACTATATGAATTGTTCTATATCATGGACCTCCTTGAGATTCTTAGAAGAGGACACTACTTACAGTGTATAACGAGTAATAAGGACGTCCATCTTTGTAATAACGTCGTCTACCACGTAATGAACATTAAGTACTAGTACTTAGAGCTGAGAATAGTATATGATGCAACTAGTGCCTGAAATTTTGAAGACGCGCGTGGACGTGTTAATGAGTGGCCGGCGAACTGCCGGCGACAAGCACTCATACGAGTACTCGTTTAAAAGATATTTAAAAAATGCACTAGTACGTGGAATTCCATTTAACGCACCGAATAACATAAAATCATCAACTTCAGACGTTTCGTCCACTCGCATCGAGCGTTATACCCATCCAACTCGATTCCTTATTCGAGTGAATTTGAGCTTTTCGCTAGACCTTTGGAGCTTTTTTTTCAAATCCTTCGATCATTTCGCTCGAACCTTTTTCAGCGTTTTACTCCATCATTATTTGCACATTTCAAGTAGAAGTGAATGGTGAATAAATTATTTCAATAGCTCTTATTTTACAAGCTAGCTTAGCAATGAAAGAAAACCTACTTTAAATGCATGTATGAAAACTGATTTTCAAAATCACGCTATCAGGTTAAATTCATTGAATGATTTGTCAATGTTAAAATTTCTAATCCACTGTTGAGAGCAAACTTAATGAAGGAACCAACGAAAATAAGGAATAGTAGGAGATTTTCCAATTTGAAGGTGCATTCACTGCATTCAAACAATGTATATCTGTAGGGACTTCTCTAATTTTCTTGAGAGTTTTATAGGATTTAGATTATTGAAAAACTTTTCAGAATCAAGACCGTGACGAAAGTGAGTGACGAGAAAACCATAGATAAAAACTAGAGCTAGATACTACTAGAGCTCAATAATTAAACGATAAATATTGATTCATCGGGCTTAGTAAAACATTCAATATTTATATGGAATGATTCACTAACAAGGAGACGTTGTCAACTGAGGATCACAGATCACGATGAAACTTTCCGAAATGCTTTTTGGGTACCTCAATTAGCTATATACAGCCATTCAGTCTAATGTTTCGATTTCTCCAAGATAATCCATCAATAATATCTGATTTATATCATGTACAGTATATTTATATATATATATAACTTTTTGTATATACAGGTACACTATACGACGCATAAATTCGAAACTAATTGAGAATATCTCCGGGAAATCGAAACGTTAAACTGTATGACTGTATATATGGCTTATTGAGGTACCTAAAAAGGATTTCGGAGAGTTTTGATCACCCGAAGTTGAAAACCTTTCCTAGTAAACCAAATTAATTAATATTTATCGTTAGAACTCGCGAACGCAAATAATCAACTTAATAATTAAAGTTCGAGCTTAAAAAGATAAAGTTCATAAATAGACTATTCCATTAACCTATAAAACGTGTTTGCATGAAATGTTAAGTTTGAACTATTTCTGGAAAATTGTAAATTTTCTATCGTTTATTCATGCAGGTTAACGAGTTGTCACTTGAAAAAACTTCTGATTGAATGAGAGAAATTATAGACCAGAAAAAACAAAAAAAAAATCATACATGCTGAGGTATTGAATCGCACTCAATAAATATTTGATCTAGAAGAAATATCAATACATAGACTTCAATCCAAAAAGTTCTACCACAGGTGTTTCATTTTCTTTGTTTCTTTTTCTTTACAAATTCAACAAATATTCTGCTTACCTTGGGAGAAACTGAATCTTTTCCCCATTCAGAAGAACTTGTCATTAACACATTTAATGATTCGTGGATCCAAATTGATGAATCTCAAATTATATTTTATTTTTTCAAACATTTCATAACTTGATATGAGACTCATGAATTTAGTTTGTGGTACACTTATTCTCCATATTTTCATCTTACATTTCGCAGCTTCATACATGTGAGACATAGCGAAGGAAAAATACAAATACCAAAGACAAAATTTCATTCTCCTCTAGGTGTATTCAACTGTTTAACATAACATATATATTGTATGAATATGTATCTATGATAGACCTGATCCTCGAAGCTCTAAGAATACTGACGCAACATAAGCGAATTTTGGAACCGGGCGCTTTCACTCCAAGCATGAATACATACATACATACATTACATCTCCAGCTAGTCGGCTGCAGCCTTTTGCCACGGAGCTATAGCCTGCGCGTGTATATACGCTTTGTCCCATCCTGCACTGCTCGCGCGTTCATTGCCTCCGCGTACTTTTCGCTTAACTGTTTTCTCTTAACCTTCATTCGTTTTCATAGTCAAAAGTAATTAAAGCAGCTTGCCGGTGCGCACCTGAGCTCATTCAATTGCGACTGCAAGTTAAGCGATTGTACAGCCAAGCCGCCGCCGCTGCCCGCCTCCGACTAATTTCCCCAATAATCTCGCTGAACCAAGTGCTTTTATTAGGAAATATTGGCCAGACCAGGTGGTTGGCCGACCTGCTAGATTCATTAGACCCTCAGCGAGCTCAAAAGAAAAACTTTGCTTTATCAATCACGAGTTCTGCTGTACCTTTTGTATGAATTCAGTTCACCCGCCAACTTTGCTCAGTCTTGTCCAGTTATAACTCCGATTTTTCCAAGTTGCTTATTCACAACAGTTTCACCATTATTTAATATACTTGTCAAGATTCGTTTTTTTTCATAACAAACAATTATTTTTAACGTCCACAAGTTCACAAACGATGAATAATTAATTCTATCGGGCTTGGTGGACTATAGAATTGATTATTCATCGTTCGTTTTTTTTTAATTTGCGGTTTATTTTCGTACAGATTTTGCTTGGCCATTGAAAAGAGTTCGCAGCCGACTTGGTAATGATTTTAATTGCTTGCTTGTTTTTATTTCGTATCGGATCATTTAGCTCAAAATTAAATTCTCTTAGTTATTGACACGTGAATGCCGGATGTAACTGCAGTTCGCGAATTTAACGTATCCCATTTCGGATCGCAATTATGCAAGTATCGTGTGGCCATTTCAATTCATGACCAGTCGATACTCATCCGACAAAACGAAATGAACGAATTAAATATACAAATGACCCAAAATGAAATAAATGCTCAGGATATTTAATAGCTTGACAATATCCTTCAAAAGATACCAAAATAACAGCAATAGCCTTTTTCCTACTAACCGAATCTCTGGGAGTTGACATTTCGAGCGAGTTGATAAATCGAGAATGATGCTTCGTGCAAGTCAAACAAGCTTGAGAAATTGAACTTTGCAAAGTGTATTAAAACGCAGTACTTGTGATCTGTACAATCTATGATACAGATATTCATGATTAATATCCTGTGCCTTGAACCTATTTCCCATTAACATTTTTATTTGACTAATATATTTTTAAAAGTTTCGATGGTCTTTAATAATCATATGAGTACAGTGTATACGGATATTCAAATCAACTGAAGTTTGTGCATGTCACGTCTACTTATACTTGACACTCGGCGTTCTACATGACACCCAGTTAACTTTTGCAATTTAAACGGATGTGACAGGTTAAACATGTTACGAGCGGAACGTTCAAAATCATTAAAAAGTTTTTGATGCATGTAAGTTTTGAGAAGTTTTTCATTTATGTGTATATCTAGGAGTGGATGACGAGCCCTTAATACTTCAGAGGGAAGAAATCTTCACGAGAGTTTCACGGATAGGCACTTCAATCCAGGTTCGCGAACCGTATCGAAGGAGAGCGTCATCATTCTTGCTGGAAATTTTTGAAGCTTTGATTATTTCAACCGTTTAAAATCGGTCTTTCCATATCCCGCAAGCGAATCATCTTTTTTTCAAAGCTACTCCAAGGAACTTAACATTTTGCCAGATTTTGATCAAAGATTCTGATATTTCTTACAATTTGGGCAATATTACATAACATACAGATGTACTGTTGACATGAAAAAATTCCCGAATACCTTTATTTCAGCTCCCGAGTTACTTGCTGAAATGTATACTCACTGGAATGAGAATGATAATGAAGAGCGCGTCTCTCTAATTGAAAAGTCAGTTGGCGTTAAGTTGTGGGTAATGGCGGCAGGAAGTTCCGGAAAAGCAATGGACCCGGTTCTTATCAGAAAGCCATTAATCGAGCATTCAATTGAAAATCCCCACTGATGCGTAAATCCTTTCAGGGCTGGGGAAGAAGGGCAAAAGTCGAAGACCAGCCGCTAAGATCATGATTCAGCACCCAAACGACTTGCCGGAAATTGAACACAGTTGAAATACTTGGCGCATTTCATCGGGATTCGACGAAACGACGAGTGGGTTACAATTTTTCCGAGCCACTTGTTACGCGTTGTTAATGTGAAATATGCGTATGCTATATGTCGAGCCTTTGGTCTATGCGCTTCTCGTTTGACAGATGTTCTGCTATATTTATGCAACGTATAATATGGATCTCGTTGGGATCATTTTATCTTTGTGTTATCCTCCTACTCCTTACATTGATTGTAATAATCGAAGAAACGGAAGAGTGAACGATATGAAAATTTGTGTACTCTCTTAAATCCTTACAGTGAAAAATTATTGTGAAAAAGTGGATGAAAAATTCACTGGATTGCAATGAATTTCTTGTGTAACTAAAGTGAATTATCACTTTAGTTCTATGAGTTTTGATAGCAAAAATTTTTGCATCAAAATTTGTAGTAACAAAAGTTAAAGTTCACTTCCCACCATACTTACTACTAATCGTGATGTAAAAATGTGAATTTTCTGTAAAAATGTTTTCTATCAAAACTCATGGAACTGAAGTGAAAATTCACTTTAGTTATGTACGAAATTCACTGTAATCCAGTGAATTTTTCATCCACATTCTTACAGTGGTTTTTCGCTGTAATGCGGTGGTTTTTCATTGTAAGAATTTAAGAGAGCTGTAG
This sequence comes from Aphelinus atriplicis, assembly GCA_020882685.1. Lineage (NCBI taxonomy): Eukaryota > Metazoa > Arthropoda > Insecta > Hymenoptera > Aphelinidae > Aphelinus > Aphelinus atriplicis. The sequence goes on along the minus strand of CM037075.1, from coordinate 2,460,297 downwards.
ATTAATTTTTTATAACAGCATCAAAGTTAAAAATGATTAGATGTATTTAAAAAACTGAATAGAAGTCTCCTTGCCTCAGAATCTTGATCTCACTGAAAACTCCTATAGTAATAATAAATAGTCTTCCTGGCCCCTAGAATAGAGATTTCAACTCTCAGCTAGATCTCATACACAGGACGTTGCTGCTGCTGCTACTGAAAACTCCCCGGCGATATTTAGTAAGGTTTGTGCCCCTGACCCATCTAGCTCTCTTTGTGAGTAAATAAATCGTATCGTTTGAAAAATAATACTGAAGTAAAACACTCAACAAGTTATTGAGTTAAGCGAATGTGAAGTTACAAGACACTCAGTGGTATCTTGTTTTGGAGTACATAGCTGCTGGCAATAGCTCGAGCATATTCTCTAAGAGCGACAGTTCTCTAAGACGATTAGTACTCTCAAATATGCCCGAGGGAATATCTACGCGAGCCAACACCTCCAGTGAGTATGCTTCGAGGAACATGTTAGTTCGCACGATCTATAAGTTATTACTCACGACCCAACTTTGTTCCAACAGCTTCTTGGCTCGCTACAAATTTGTTAGTTCGTCAAGCTAGTTTGTTTATTAATATATTCGTTTGATTTTTATTTCCCCCATAGTATTTGTAACAACTGCGTTTCGGCGACTAAAAGAACTTTGGTATCCATCGTTTATTTAAAAAATATTGCAAGTCCCTCCTACTTTTTTCAAGCATTCCAGCGATGCACATTATCTTGATTGGATTAAGCTCTGTACTTATCCATTGTCAACTTGTAAATCTGCTGAAATCCAAATCTATTGAACCAATCGTCATAATTTTAATACCTGGAAAATTAACACTCCAGTGAATTGTAATGAGTGTTGTTTGCTATTGTTTCACTGAAGAACGCCTGACGATATGATTAAATTTTATTAATGTTATTGTATATTCTATTCACGTTTTCCTCGTGTTATGATAACGTTGATATAATATTTATCCATTTTCCATTTGTCCATAAAACTCGGTTTCATAAAGAGTTTATTGACTAAGAACTTTGATATTTTTAATTTGTTTCGAATTATAAAAAAGTGAAAAGTGAAAAAGTGATGGGGGTCAAAGTGAAGCCAGTTAACTCGTGTTTTGATTGGTGTAGACCTAACCACGTGACGAGTCGAGTAAAATATATATATAGATGTAGGTAGTGAATGCAGGGGAGCGAAAAACAAAAGAAGAATAAATTTTGAGGTTTAGGGACGTATACTGTAGTTTTAAAATAGTACATTGTGTAACGAGCGCGGAAAGTTGCCAATTGCACACGCGGGCGCGTTGGTGCACGAGCACAGCGAGTGCGACATGTCGCCCAAGTATGCTATTGGCAACTATACCGTGCGAGTTGCTCATACTATTTTTCATCACGGGCATAAAAAATGACGTATCGCGTGGTAGTTTCGTGGATGCAAAATGGGTGATTGTGCACTCCGTTGCGATAGTGTCATTTTGTAACGCTAGAGCGTCATGCAATGACGCGAGTAATTCAAAGTAATTCAAAAGTTGTAGTTCAGGATGGGGGGGGGGTACACCAAACAGTTACGTTATATATCCAAATAATAAGCTTCCATTATGTTCAAATCGGAGTATTTCACCTCGAACCAATGAAATAAAATGAAAAAAACTGTCATAAAGAAAAACTATTTTCTAAACTATTCCTGATACTTTGTGTTTTTGAAAAATATCCAGTCGAAGTATTATTAATAAAAAAAGCCCGCTACAGTGTTCAATAGTGGCATGACTGTGCTTTGAAAAACATGAGAATTAATTAGTTTTTCTCGTCTTTATTTTCTTACCTTTCATTTTTTCCAGAGACTGAAAATTAAAGGTTCCAGGGAATTCGACATATATCGTTTATAACCAGAACACGTCGGGCCACGTGCCAAATCATTTTCTTCTTTGCGTGTCATGCGACGGTGTTGGGTTCGTTTCGCTTTCGGTTCGATATGAAGTAAGGGATCCTGCGATAACCAATAGTGACAACCTCGTCTCTTTCAGGGCATCGAAAACGTTTGGATTAAGCGCTGAAACCTTTCTCCATCATAATTTTCCAGAAAAACACTCGCGGACAGATGATAATTGTTAACGATAATATTTATAATTTACTACCGAAATGTTACCATCAATAATTATAATAGTTATATTCAATTTATTGTAAGTCAGCTCTGTTCAATATTATTCATTTTCAAACCAGTTGAGGAAACTACGTTATGGTCCATGTAGATGGGCGTTTTGCGTTTTGGATAAAATTCGAAAAGAAATGCAATATCGTTGCTGAGCAACAAGACATCTGCCTCTTTCGTTCCCCAGTTTAATTGTGAACTAAACCCTGAACAATATTGATTTTTTTTATTTTTTTTATCTTCAATTACTTAATTACTTTCTTTTACTCAATATTCTAACTGGGATCTTATTAAAATGCAAAATTTGCAGTTGATCTTCAGCAATTGGGAAGAAATGATAGAGAATCAAGATTCAATATTAAGGCATCCAAAAGAAGGCTAGACTAATTCACGATTCCTAAATGTAAAGTAAAAGTAATATTAGCTTTATTCCGTCTTTATTCTTTTGTACAATCATGCTCTGAGAGTCGGGGCTGTGACGTCTCACTGCCAGGTCTCTCACGGGACTGGTCTCTGGCCGCGTAGGGCCTCAGCACATAACCCTCGGGGTCGTAAGCCCCCACGCTTGGGGATGTTTGTTTTTTGCATACTTGCCCGCCCATAGAGCTCATATCAAGACGTACACATATAATATTTGCTTCACTCAACAATAGCTCACATGCATTCGTTTACAATGGTTCCCAATTTGGCTTTCTTTTATTCGGGGGATTTTGATGAAAATAATCTATTTCATCGTGGTTTGCTTTGGTAGAATATTTATTCATATAGATTTCATGGATACATTCCATTGTAATAACTTTATGAGGATCTTCCCATAGCCATCATAATTATTTCGATATTTATTGAAAAAGTATAATAATTGATCCTAAATAGTATATATATACATGTGAGCCGAAATTTCGTTTCGAGAAAGTGAGGTTGGCGACCAGTACCTCAAAATATTTCTTTTGGCGCGGAATCTATATTTTCACCATTTTTTGCCACGACACACGCAAACTCCGTCCTTGCAGCTTCCACCTTGTCGGCGCAGCTGTATGCAGTGTAGCGCGCAACCCGAATTGTTTGGCGAAAACCATTGGCTCTGGAATGACAACACGTCACAGGTGAAGCGGCGCGCTCGAAGCCCAGATGGTCCAGACAGGCCTTCTTCATTGTTGGTGTCGGACAATCCTACAAAATAAACGAGGATGAACAATTTACGTCTAGCATTTTATTGGATATGCTGTTATTACAGCTTACATCTCTAAATTAACGGATGCTTTAATCACTGATTGAAGTATATGATTTTATTTTCGAAAAACTTGTCCCCGAGCTTCGACTAAATAAATAAAATAAATCGTTATATTTATATTTTTGACGTTATCCACTGCTCAACATTTTCAATCGGTACTGTAATTTCATGTGCCAATGCTATATAAAATGAAATTTACTGAAGGTGAATACTTGGTTACAGCTGTGATATATTAGCTGTTCAAATCGATTCTTAATTTGACCGATTACGAAGTTCAATTGTTCCAAGCCTGCAGAATTACTCACCGAATACATCTATTCCATTTTTGATGTCTTCCTCGTTATGGAACTTTGATGTACCTGACATTACAACGTTATTGATTAATACAAATGACATGTAAAATTCTTCCACATAAAAATGCGAAATCATTTTGTTAACAATAGCTTCTCCAGATTAAATGCTCATGAAATTGATAATGCATTTTTAAGAATGTCAATAGCTACGCAAACTCTGTATTGCATCGAATCATCGATAGCGAGTGATGGTACATCACAGATTCGTTCACATTGAAAGTGTTTAATCTTAATAATTGAGTAATTGAATAGATAACAATTATCAAGCGCATTAATGCATCATATATATATTCTCTTACCATCATGAGTACGGCCATCGTAAACGTCAGCAACACTCGCTGCGTAAGTACTAATAAATAGTGCGCTAACAGTCAGAACAATGAAGAGTTTCATATTTGGCGAAACTTGGTTGTATATCTTGTCGAAAGAAGTTCTAAGATGTATTGGGGTGGACTGATCGTATTGCTACAGAAGAGAGCCGCTTTTATACCAGTAATCGATCGACACCAAGATTTTCTGCGCTTGGTTTGACGCATGTGTCTATGCGTCAGAGTCGACGAGAGAATCAGGGTATTCACAGGGAAACCCCCCCGAGTTTTATTCGAACTACAAAGTAACTCGATATAATCATTCAGTAGTAAGCGATATTCGCGGGTAATGAAAAAAATATCCACTGTCTATTTGAGAATCCAAAAGAATTCCGTGAATGAAAATATCCATAATCATTGAAGACTGATTTTTTTAACAAGGAATGCAAATAGTAGACAGGAAAGTTGCAAGTCTTTTTCCCGTAGGCCGAGCGTGAAAAGAGCTGAGCTTCTTTTCAAACTATTTTTCCAACTCGAGACTGAAATCTGCTCATTTCCATAATGGTACTAGCATAGCCTATATGATAGGCATGGAAAGTATACGCCTCAAATCTGAGGTGAGTTAAAAATGTCATAAGAGATGGAATATACGACACTATGGAGTCTGTAACGATGTTGAGTTGCTGCGAAATGTATACAAAACAGGTGCTCTATATCTTATGCTGAGGCTGGCACCAATTCCAGTACTTGTCTCTCGAAAACCCGTACTATAGACCTAGAAGTGGTTGAGAAAATGTGCATCTCGTTGATGTTCTCCTCTCAATCAGATCGAGACGAATAGGATTTATTTTTTCGTGAAGAAAAAACCACTGCTAACTGCATTAACAAAATGCTTTCTCAAAAGAGACTTCATGCAAAAAAAATGCCAATGAGAGATGTCTTCCGCCATCGACAAATGGACCCCAAACTAATTTATTGTAGCAATGGTTGGCTGAGATACAAACAACGGAAGCTAAAGGTATAAGCAATGGTTGCTATATGGGAAATCCAAAGATTATGTGTTTTTTGTCCTCAAAAGTACTAGAAACGAACTTCAACTCGATTTCCATCCATTCAGCAACGGTTGCTAGGAACGTAAATAATGGTTGCTATGGAAACATGAAGTTTCCATTGCGATCGACGATCCCCTATTCGTAGCAATTGTTGCTAAGGATGTAAACAACGGTTGCTAAGGATATCTACAACGTTTGCTATGGGAATTGTAGGGAATTTCCCAAAGACACCTTAGCAGCGGCTTCCAGAGAAATAAATAACGGATTTTGCTGGGAATTGAACTCGGTCTATGTCTAGCCATGACTTACCTGAGTGAAAAATTTCAGGAAAATCGGACGATATATTCTAGAGTTATTGCGTTCTGATGCAGCGTCGCATACATACGTACATACATACAGACATTTTCGCAGTTTCATGTTTTTGACCGGTGGATTCCGCAAATTAGGGTCCCAAAGTTTGATCTGGGAGGTCGATTTTAGCCCCGTCACAAAGCTTTCTCTTTATGAAAACTAAATTGCTTCATCAATTCGAATATTTAAAAGTTCCATTGCTAAAAGTATTTTTTTACGAACAACAATCTATATATGTATATCAAACTTTGTGATTGATAAAAATGTATAGAATTCAATAGAAATTGGATGAAATTCGAAAAAAAATCAATCTGAGCTACAGAACAATTAAATATTTGCCCGTATAGAATTGAATAGCAATTCGCTGTGAATGTATGAGTGCTTATTGTATGAACTTTCAATTAGCTCTTTTGTCATGAGGTAAATACCTGCTGAATCAGAAATAAATGCTTTGTAACGGGTGAAGATTCGATTACGAACACTATCAGCTTGAGTCACATTAAACATTGCTCAAAGAAAGAAAATGATGGGGAACTTCATTTTTGTTCCTGAACTTTAGATAAGAAATTGATTAATTCATATAAGTAAGTCTAATTCACCTTAGGCATGTCAAATGATAATAAAGATGTCAAATTGAATAGAACGAAAAACAATCTACATAGTTTTTATGAACAATTCATCGTGAAAAATCCAGAAACTGTACATTGATTGGATATTATGTATTCTTGGTTTTTAAGAGATAAGAACGATGATATTCATCAGAAATATAATAAAACTGATACGATTCCCGTGCAAGATTCAATTTTTGTATTATTATACAAACTAATACTGATCAATGACAAGACCATTTGTGAGCACCACGCGAAAAATAACGAGCAAGGCGTCATATTTAAAGGTAATTATTCTCTCATAAGACATATACATGTTTTCCCCAACATTGACGTGTATATAAAAAGCAAAAAGAAAACTGTAGAAAATTACTATGGGAATTTAATGTTATTATAATTTTATGTAACTCAATTCTACTTCTGATAGAGTGATATGTAAATAGCTAGGTGGTATGTACCCTTTTGATCATAAATTACCCTTTGAGCAACTAATTGGGCACAAGGAAAAGGATGAGATATACATTGATTTTAATAGGTTCTATACACACGGAATCTCAAAGCATTTTCATTTTAATATTAATGTGTGAACTAGAAGTCTATGAATAAAAAAAAAAAAATAATAACTATGTGAGCATAAAAATCAATTGAAGTTTTGTAAAGACTGAGTGCCGATAGCATTGTATTAGAGTACTGGACACTTTAGTACTTACAAATAAGAAAAATGTGAGGAGAAACAAAATTAAAATACGATTTCTTTCAACACTAAAGTACGGTAAAAAAAAGCAATTATGTATTAACCATATTAAGTGTATATACCATCTTGGGTGAATAGCAAAACGAATTTCATTCAGTTGTCTTTTATAAATGGTCAAATTTTATCACCCACTCGTGCAATTCAAAACGCAAACAAAGACGAGAACGCGACAATCTCGTGGCTTACAACTTCAATTGCTTTCCCAGACTTGTGGTTTGAGAGTTGAAGTTTGAAAGCTGAACATTTTGACTGGCAAAACAAATTTTTCATTGAATATGTTTGCGAAAAAGGAATCGACGTTTCCCTCTTGGCTTACCGTTAATAGTGAGAAACTTTGTCCATGATCTTTTTTTTTTTTTTTTTTTTGACAGAGCAACAGAACGGAGCAGTCTGACGAGCTGAGTTATTGATCACAGGCCAAGAATTTTTATTAACGAGATGAATTCACGCGACCGAGCATATTTTCGAAAATACTTGAAATAACTGAAGCAACTGAACAATTGATAGTGTTATTATATAGTTGCATTACTCCATCATCGGTATGCTCTACAAAGTTTTGAATAATTCAAAAAGAATTCGAAAATTGTAGACAATCCGCGACGTTGGAAATCTCTTGAATGCCGATCAATACAATGCAGCGAATGGTTTAGAGAGCAAAATCGGAACGAAAACGATGAATCGGAACACGTACAATCCGTAAGGACCAAGGACGAAAAACAGGAAGCAATTTTGAAAGTGATTGAATGCAGCCATCAGTATTCGCTTGGGAAATTCGCTCCCGCCAAAACTCCCTTCATCCCCCAAATCTCCGTGAAATAGTAGCGACAAGAATCCTGTCAAATGACCGCCAACTATATATAGCGGTCCAAGTGTTTGAGGATCACGTGCGATCAAATGAAAGATGTAGTTCTTCTGCAGAATGAGTCAGCTCGGGGACTTCACTCTCCTCGGGGACCGAAGCGTCTCGTGTTGCCACACCCATCGCTGTTCTATGCATGCACAATGCGAGGGAAAATTTATTTTGCGCTCCGTACATAATCCGATTGCGCGAATATTTTTTATTCGAGTGGAAAATTGACTATGCTGGTGTCGATTGATTACAACGAGAAATCTATACCGAGAAACTGAAATATCCTATCCCCCCCTCGAAACATACAGAGGGTAATTTCTAAAAAGACTTTTTATCAGATACGTATTCTGTAACATTCTCTAGAAATATTTTTCTATTGAATATTTAATTTCCAATATTAATCAGCAAATCTGGAACAGTTTCGAACGAAGTTTATTGAATGAATTGAGTTCATCTCATGGAGCATGAAATGCTACCACTCAGCCTTCTTGATGCAATTTCTTTTCTATCATCTTACCCCCTACTAAATTTGATTGGAAAGCAATTATTTTCAGTCAAAGTGAGTCATAATAATACTAATAAGATAATTCTTGAAATTCAGTATTATTCGCATTATTCATACCTCTTACCAGGAGACTACTTAGGATTTTTATCTTCAATCCCACTAAAACTTTTGGAGCTGGTTTCATAATTATACCAAATATAGATAATATGTACTGTCTGTATACAAAAAATCTAAATCAAAACGTTAGGACGAACGAGTGTAATTATTACATCTTTGGGTATCAAAGCTCTCCAAAAGGTTTTTCCAAACCAAAAGCGGTTTTCTTCCGGGTTGGACTCCGTAGCGCATAAAATATATAATTTTATCAGAGTTGGAGTTCCATTTTGAAGATATGTGATACGTATGTAACTAAAGCGTACTCAATCTAAAGCTCCGACGAAAACGCTCATTTAAAAATCATTGACGAGAAAGCTTGTGCTCCGATTTTATCATTGGCAATTATGACTAAACGTTGATGAGAATGAAAGAAAGCACTTATTTACAAAAATACATTCGACCTATAGAAATTCAAAGTAACAAAAACGGTTCCTCGATTGACATGAATATGTATTTTGACGGAAATAAGAAAACTGTATTGAGTGTAAAACCAAGATAAGGTGGAAACATCTTGCGAACGGAAACATTTTAACAGCTGAAGTATATGTATATTTATACATAGATTATTCGGACCAAAGCTCAGTAAACCCCCTTCTCGTTGCTAGCGGAAGCGTGTTTACTTGAAAGTACGACAGCGCTAGAGCAAGTGTCTTTTATCAGCTGTGCATGCAGCACGTGACGGCAATTTTATCACTCGTACCAGTGAAGCTCATTGATCGCGCCTCCGACTACGTATATATACACACTCGTGCGCGGGTAATGAGGAAAAATGACGCGTCTGCTCGAGAGATAAAAAAACTTGCAGTTTATTTTCTACAAAAAAATCTTACGCGATTTTCTCGCCGTATTCCGGGCGCTGTTTCTCCATACGAGAACAATAACAACTCACGCCTTGGTCTCGAATCCTACTGACATTTTTGTGGATGCAGTTTTTTGATACCCGAATAGGTGATACTTGCAGTCGTTTCTTCTAACGCTTTAATCGAATGCATTTATATACATTGAACATCATAGAGTAGATATACATTCTTTGTATAAAAACAAGACAAAATATCTCCGAGAAATCGAAACGTTCGTAAATATGTATGACTGCAAATATTATCTATTTGCAGGGTAACCATAAATCATCTCCAAACGTTTTAGTGAAATCGGAGACCCAAATCCGAATTGGTTTTCTAGTTAGTAATTAAACTGCATACTCGTAGATTAACTAGATACTCCATCATTATCCCAAAAAATTGTTTATCTATATTTATGAAATTAATGTAAAATACTGAATAACTGAACTGAAATACTTACATAAGAGACATCAACGAATCAGTCATGCAAAACATAAAAAGCAATTCATGGAGCGAGTAATGAATTTGAGAATTTAGCAAAACCAATATAAAATTCACACACACCAACCTGCGCGTTATTACAGAGTTCTGGGAGGAGCTACGGTGTGGGATCCAGAGCTCCCGGTTTGGGATTCAAATGGCTGATATTCTGGAGAGCTAGTATAAGTGGTGGTTGAAAACTCAGCTGTAAATGCAAAAAAAAATTATGCGATACATTGCAAAAATAGGTTGAAAAGAAAATCATGAAAAAACAGTTGTTTCTCAAGCTAGAAATTATTTCAGCGTGCAAAATAAATGACGGGTGAGAATACAAATCTGTGGGTCGGTGAAAACTTTTCATAAAAATTAGCACTCGTGCGAGCAACCTCGCATTGAATTCATTACACAATTCCAAAACTGGAATTAAAGCATTCAAATTGATGAGAGGAGGGGAGTGAAAAAGAAATTAGGTCAAAAGTCCCCTTCATTCTTTCGTTCTCATCCATTTACGAGGATTTGCCATTTCAATTTTTCACGACTGATTAAAGTATGTACATACAATGTCAATACATTGATCAACTATATCCTCGCGTGAACATGAAGCGTGTTTTCAAAAATGATGGATTGCTGGAAGGAAGTTTTTTTTCGACTGTTTTTACCAGGGTCTGTTTTTACCACTGTTTCGTTAAAGTACTTCGCTTTCTCGAGCAGAAAGATTCGTAATGGATGGTCCGTTACAGCGCGAGTATTCTCCGCGCAATCTCTGAAAGGTCGTGAAAAACGACTCGGCAACAAAGTACCTCGTAACATAAATCGTTGGTTCGCCGTTTGGAAGATCAATTAACAAAATGCAAAATATTCAACATGCGATTCCTCTGTTTGTCACAAATCTTGCATCGAGTGATTAGCCGGGAGTTGGACGCGAATAACGTGTAGTGAATTTTGTTGCAGGAGTCAGGATAGACGAGGAGGAGGAGCTAAGAGTTTTGGAGAGATGAGGCGGCAGTCGTTCTCGTCGAGCCTGTCGTCGGGGAGCGGCGGCGCGCCCGAGCCGCTAATCGTCGTCGAGGAGTCGACCCTGGGCGAGGACGAGTCCGGGGAGAGGTCGAGGAGCGACTCGCCGCCCCGATGCCTCGACCCCGACTCGCCTTCCCTCAACCCCTTCCTCCTTTCGCCGTGGCGGGAGGCCCGCAAGGCCTCGCTGCCCACCCCGCAGTGTACCTCCGGCATCACCGCATCACAGGTATACCTCTCCTTCATTTTTATCAACATAGAGGATGCAAAAATAAAATTCAACTCGATATTCCGAAATCGGGATTGACTGATCACCCCGGGATTATTCCAGCTGATTCGAATAGACTTGAAAAATAACTCATAGGAGCTTGAGTTATTCATGAGCGACTGCAGCGGATTAGGCATATCAGACAATGCACACGGTTAATTAACATCGTAGCACACTCGCGACTCGAATTGGTGCTTTTCGCCCTTCAGCTTCCAGATGAAGCTAATAAGATTTCGGAGAAATGCAATTACGTGAATTCAACAGAGAATACACGTAGAATCGTTGGGGGGAAATTAAATTAGTGTACACGCGGAATTAGCTGGCTGGCGGAGTCATGGAGTGCGAGGCGAGCTGTAATGCAATCGCTTCAGTACACACAGGAGCCTCTGCCATGATGAACGGGGATAAAAAGTTATGTTGGCGGCCGTGCGGCTAATTAATTGTGTAATCATACATCCGAAGCAACTCGCGCGTGAATAATCAAATCATCGGCAAATTTTATTTGGAGTCTCGTTACAATCCCATTGTTATATAGTCAATCAGCTGCGAGCCATTTAAAATTGCAGTAGAGCACTCATCGGTAATTGCGTAGAATGGATCCTCCATCCGAATCACGTCATTTCAATCGAATTAACCGCTCCGCGCCCCGAGACCCCAACGAGACGTTTGAAAGAAGAATCGATGATCTCGGTGATAAAAAATGATTGAATTATGCTCAAGTTTCACGTCGACCTCGTGGAATTCCAGGTCCTTAGGTTGGAATTTTTAATAATGATACGTTCGCATCCAGTTAAACGTCAAGATTACCAACTCCGCTTGAATATTATTATTCTATTCCAAGCAATGTATCACCAATTTTACTCCAATCATTCATTTTTTTTTATTCCGTTCGATAAGTAAACAATAACTGGAAATTGATTGAAGCACTAAACATTTCAATAACTGATCACAACATTCGAATCAGTGAACTCCTAATAGATTCCTAATGAGAATATCGGAAATCTAGACTGTGGTGTCTAGATCGAGGGAGAGGAGGGCTGGGGCTTGTTTTCGATGCCTTTCATCTGTGTAAGTTGATAGAGACAGTGTATGTACAAGAATTAGCACAAATCGTATAAACAACAAATGAAGCAGAAACAATAACAGGAAGAACAAATAAGTATATATAGTATGCTACAGGCGCCAAAGTCTCAAGGGCTATCGAGCACTGCGCGGAGAGACTTGCCCGAAGTTTAATTCTGAAGGGCATTTCATTAAAGGAATGTAGTTTAACGCTGAGTTTCTGTTACTCTGACGTAATTCGGTGGAGCTCTCTCTCCCTCTGCTTGATGTTCTTAATCTGTCGAGTCTTTAATTCATGCCCTCCAATGTATCAACGATTGGAATCGACTAGAGAGTCTTGTGAGTTACTAATTATCTGTAAATTCCACGTGAACTCTCCCCAATAAACTAGCTGTTGAACTAGAAAAGTTGGTTACTTCTATAGGAGAACTACGAGTGAAATACAAAGTGCGCAACGTAAATGGAGTGATAATACTGTCATATTCAAAACAACTCTCGAAGTAACTAACTTCTATTGCACAACATCATCCTAGTTTTGAGGTCGTTAGTAGCAACGAGACTGTACCACGTGTTTCATATCCAAAGTATATCATCCTATTACAAATATTGAAACGGAGAAAATCCGACTCCCAAAGTCTGATAATGGTATATATAATTACAGTTCTCCAACTGTTATTTGATAGTTTTGTAATTGTTCCGTCCAGGAAGTTCTTTGGCAAATTTTCGAGAAATCATATCGATCTTATTGTTATATCATGTTAATTTCTCAACATTTTTTCATATTCGAGAGTCCAGAATCTTTCCAAAACCTTCTTCTAAATCACTCAAAATTTCATTTCTATCGATCACTACTTTGCCAAGTTTTTCGCTGCAAAGACAAAATCAGCGAAGAGAAAGAGATATAAATAATCACGCGATCGCGCGGTTTCAATATACTCCTGTAGTAGCTACCTCGGAATAGCCCGAGGTATTTTTAGGATATTCTTGTCACGTTTTCTTATCAATTGTTTGAAAAAGTAACGGATATTTGTATTGAGCGGCTCCTTCACGAGTAACAATCAATTTTTCGATATCCCAAATCCATGAAAAAGGTATGAATATCTGGGAGATTCACCTCCCCCTCCCCAAAGGGGTAATTTCCATATCGTATCTCGTTTCCACCGATGACAAAGCTTTGAAAAAAGTATTTGATTTTCAGCTGGTTTATCAAGTACAGGATTATCGACCAGGGTTTCCAATATTCTCTACCATACAGTTGAATGAAAGGCTCGCGAAAAGGCGTTTACACATAGCCCCGGGCATTCTGAATGTTCAGTATACTAAGTAAACAGGCGCGCACGCGGAAATCGAACTCGGCGCCCCATCTTGTGTTAGTTGTACGGTTTACTTCCGAGTTCGAGCTTAGAATCGCAGCAACGTTGCTTTGGCTGCAAAAAAAACCTTGTCGAAAACTCGCGCACGTTAAATTTTCTACGATACTGAAGATAATCGTAAATATCATTGTGAAAAATAAAATTGTCGAAAACCCGATACTTGGAAAGCACTGTGGAATTTGGTCACCCCGTGACTGCGATGATTTTTTTTGTGACGCCAGCGACGATTATCGGGACATCGCGTGTATATAAATTTTGTTGAAAAAAGCATTGGCTAGTAGATGGATTGACGACGGTGTAAGTACGGATTGTAGGGGGGGGGGAAGGAAGGGGTAAGGGAGGGCAGGCCGACAGGGAGTATAGCAGGTGGAAGGGATCGAATCGGCGGTAGTCGGTAGAGGTGGGTAGCGCGGATGTATATAGACTGGGGTGGTTGCAGGTGCGCCGGTTGAGCGAGCGAGGCGGAGAGGGCTCGGGACCGTCGGCGCGAGAGGCGGCGTTCCTGGCGACGCTGTCGCAGTCGACGCCGCCGCAGCCCGGGGGCCGCAGGCACTCGGTCGTCACGATATCCCGCGTGCCGCCGACCCTGTTCGGCAGGACCAGGCGCGAGAGCATCGCCGCGTTCCCCATGGGCGGCGTCACCCGGGTGCTGCCCAACAGGAGAGACTCGGTCGGGCCGCCCAGCAACAGCGGCAGCACCCACAACCTCGCCCTCGACATCATGGACGACATCGCCGAGATCAAGGCTGCCAGGAAGGTCAGTCACCCCCTCGCAACCCCTCGCAACCCGTTCCTCCTTTCCCACCTCCTTTCCCGCCTGAATCTCGGGTCTCTTCGTACAGTACAGTTTGTCGACACACTCGATCAGCACAAACGACCAAAAACCTATAGGAATTTTCACTGTATCCATCCTATAATAATATCAGCTCATTTTACTAAACGAACAATTTATAATAATTTACTAAAAACATGATATTATGAAAATTCCTATGTGTTGAATTACGTAAAATGGCACCCGTGAAAATATCCCAACATATGAATTTCCTGATGTCAGCCGGGAGGACGATACCTATCGTAGCTTCACAAATCCGGCTTTAATTTGTACAACTACATTTTATGTTCAGTAAATAAACGACGAAAACTTTCAATGTAGTTAGACATCGTGTCGTCTACTCGCAGAATCTCCCTCCTGGGGATTTAACGCGCAAAATATAAAGTTTTGCTCCATGTAATCTTGCTTGCGCATTGGCCATTTGGGCTACACACGATAGTTGCAGCTTTTCTTAATGATCTTCAAATTTTTTCCTTTTAAATGGTTTTCCTACAATTGTTTCAGTTCAATGGAAAATGTTATGTATTCATGAATGCATTGTACGCATTCTCAACATTGTAAAAAATCACGATAAAGGAATTCGATCGCTCTTCTTTCTGACCTTTGCTATCGTTCATTTTCCGAAGGGCGCGGTGTGCAAGACTCATTTGTTACGTCCGAGGGTCACTGTCCAAGGTTCTGTTTGCTCGAGCTTCTATCGGACAACATTTCAATTACTTTCGTAGTGAGCGGTTGTTTGGGCGAGGCATAATTACATTTTTACTCTCGGAATAGACAACAATTTTTTTACCGTATCGTTTCCTACAGATTTCTCTGTTATTCCAATAGCAAAGACGTGGAAATACATGCTTGCACGACTTGACGTTGGGTCAATAGCATACACTGATTGTTTTTTGGGACGATTCTAAATTGTTACGTCGAGAAGTTGTTGGTAGTAATGATGATCAAGCAATTGTTAAATCAATTTTTCATTATTTGTTGTTTTACAAGAAAAAGTACCACTGGTATTCAATACGGTCAAACGAGTGTCCAACTCAAGTTGAATCGGTATGTGTGGTTTGCACATTCGTATAAACGGCTTTGCATACTACGTGATACAGTTCTAATATTACAAAGCAGTATTTTGATATGGTTTGACACCAATGTATTGAAGATTAAAAAAACTTTTATTCAATTACACTGCAATTGTAGAAAATGAATAATAATCTGAAAATATATAGGTATATCTTTCAAAACGAACTATGGACATTTACCATTTTAGAGAAATGGAATAGGAAACGATACTGAATCGTCAACGTGTTCCAACTTTTTTTCAAGTGCTTGAATTGCAAATACGATCAATAAAACATTCCGCAAAACGTGCTCTGCATCATACTCCTATAACGATTGTGAAATTGTAAATGTAATTACCATTTTTATGATCATAAACTATTGAAATTTTTGAAATTCAGTTTTATGTTGCGTAATATGACATATACATACAGTTAGCTGAAAAAAAAACAACTTAAAGTACTCTTCAGGCATAAATACTGCACGTGATTCCTACACGTAATTTCAAATTCTTGAAACTATCGGAGGGGGGAGTTTCATAAAACAATTATTGTAACATTGAGTTTGGATCAGAGCGTAATATGTTAAATAACATACATATAGCAAATATCGAATGTTGAAAATATGATTTGATTTCTCTCTCTCGGAATAATAACGAAATGAATATATGCGGCCTATCGCCAAAAACAACCGACGCGCGTGGAAAAATATAGATAAAAGCATGTATTTTAATTCTGTTATGGAATATATGGAAGTTAATGGGATTGAGCCTGCCGCCGGTAATCCATTTATCTACCTGTATCATCTTGAAGAATATTCTTCGTGGCAGCATTGCGTGTATTATGAATTAATCACGTGCCTTATGATGAATGAGAACAGCAGAGTTTTTTCAAATCTTGATTATCTCTATACCGCGGTAAAATAATTCCTCGAGACTTGGAAGCTCGAGTTAGACCCTCGTGACTCGCGAGAATATCAACGCAAGACTTTCACATGGTTCATCGATCGGTGATCCACACGAAACTGTATGCTAAAAAACATGTCATCTGTATTTGGGAAAAACATCGACCAGCCACGGAGGGCTTGGCAGGCAGTCAGGGAGTAACGCGAGCTCGGAGTTTCAGGTGCGGCTAAAGATGTGGAAGACGGGCTCGCGGGAGCGGGTGTGCGAGGTGCAGCCGCTAGAGGGCGAGGGATGCACGGCGGGACCGCAGCGCTACACGCAGCAGCAGCGGCGTTTCTCGGACTTTGCCCTGGCGACGATCCCGGCGGGCTCGGTGACGCGGCACCAGCAGCAGCGCCGGGCCTCGGAGATGCCTCGGGGCCCGCCGCCGCCCATACCCCCGAGGTCCGGGGCCCAGCTGGCCGCTGGGATCGTCTGCACCAACACCGATCTCATATCCATCCTCAGCTCGCTCACCTCGTCGGCCACGGAGATCGACAGGTGCGGCGCCGACGATGACAAGGAGCTGCCGGCCCAGTGCGCCTCCTCCTCCTCGTCGTCCTCTGCCACCGCCGCCGCCACCGCCGCCACCACCGCCGCCGCCGCCGCCGCCAAGTCGCAGCTCGAGCACAGGAGGAACAGGTGAGAGCACATTTCACCCTTGCCAAAGGTCAAATCATTGCCAACGTCGTTTAGGGTGCCTATGATAGTTCAGATGTCACCCTCTAAACCTGGCATTGTTTGGCAGTTATTTTTCTTCCGAACATCAACGTGTTGTCACGCGGTCATGTCTCCCTAAGCAACTGCGAGAGAGTCTCCCCGAGCATTATGGTGACAAATGTTTCGTTATTGGAAAGCGAGTCGAGAAAACGTTAGATGTGCCAAAACTCTGCTGGTTTTAGCTTGGAATTTAAACAATTCGATTGTACAATGATTCCGATGTTCCCCCTGGTCAGGCTCAAGAGCAGCCGGTCGAACAGCTTCGACGTGTCAATACTGCACGGCTGCGGCAACGCGAAGCAGTCGGGCGCGGCCTCGGCCCTGTCGAGGTCGGGGGCGGCGAACAACACGGCCTCGATCATATCGCCGTCGTCGTGGTTCGCCAAGCGGCACCAGCCGATGGCCAAAAAGCAGCCGCTCCGCCAGAGTACCATAGACTCGCCCTCGGCATTTCTCAACTTCAAACTGGACAAGTCCCGGGTGGTGCAGTCGGTTAAGGACCAGCTCGTGCCCAAGACTATGCCCGACAAGGACGAGGTGGTCGCGCACAGGAACAAGGTCGTCTGGGACGGTACCAGCGGCACCAAGGTCGACGCTCAGGTACGCTATCGATTGAATCACCTCGGGAACAGATAATAAAATACAAGTTCTCCAATATTATTTGCGACTTGTCCAAGTGGTAGTCTCACCTCCGGTCGACCAATAACGATGAGGCCAAAAATTTATACCTATAGCCATGCAGGCTAACTTTCCTATTCCACGGCGATATTAGGTCAATGATTTCTTATTCTATACGTTCAAAGTCTATCTGTATACACAGAAACACGTCGATACAGATGTACCGTGAATGCATAAAATTGACAATATCATTATTCGTAACCCGGAGGTGAAACCGTCTTCTATACAGTCGTGAAAAATTGTATGCTGCAAAGGCATTAGCTCCAATTCATCCACAAATAGGTGAACATTATCATTTTTCATAATGCATATGTCAATGCAGTCAGAGAATATATAATTAGATCGAGCTTTTCATTTTTCGTTTGGTTCGATCGGGATTCGAGCCAATTTAAAAGGATGAAATATTATTGATAGTACAGATTCAATTCCATCTTCATTCGTTTCTTGGAAACGAAAAATCTTTCCACGTCTTGATACGTAGAAGAAATTAGTTTGAAGAGAAAATATAAAATTGTATGAATAAATGGTAGTTACGATAAGATACAAATACTATATCCTACGTTTCTTTTTGATTCGATACCTATGGTACATTTGAAAGGGAAAAAAGCTGACATGTATGTAACAATGGATTGTGTGTTGCGCAGGTGCTGGGCAACGCGATCGAGGTGTTCCTGCGCAGCGGCGCCGGGACGGCGACGGAATCGGGCGCGGAGCCGCCCAACGGCTCGGGCAGGCCACCCCAGCCGGGGCCTAAGGCTGCCGCGTGGTGCCCGGCGACCCCCGCCCCCAGCAAGGACGACGAGCAGGCCGCCGACTCGTGCGAGCCGTCAATCTGCTCCAGCCTCAAGGACCTCTTCGTCAAATGAGACGAGGCGTAATCGGCTGGTCGCGACGCACAACACCCATGACATTGGCCGTCCGCCCCACCTGCCCCTCCCCAACCCCTGCCCACCACTCGGACGACTTGGTTATTAAGTTTTTATATATACGCGCGCGCTTGTGTGTGTTTGTGTATGTGTGGGGATCGAGCGAGGAATAATCGACTTGCCGCCGCTGTACGCGCTCCAAACTTGACGAAATTCTCGCGCGCGACATGTATATACATACATATATACGTATGTATATACGCATTTGTTTAGCCAGACAATAAACATCGCCCAATTGCACACACTCCATTCATTATTATTCCCGTTCGATACACATCGCACGATTGTACTGCGCGGCCTTTGTCACCGCGCGCGAGCTCGCGGGGACTTTGACCCGAGTGATATACACGTATATATATGCGCGGATATCAAAGAACACGCGCGTCTTCACACCGAGGGGCTTTTCACTCGAGTACTCGAGCTCCTATGCAGTACTGCTCTTTATTCTTGTCAACATCAACCGACGAGAGCTATTTCTCGGGTTAAAACACGACAAGTTCATGCCGCATCAAAGCTAATAAAACGGAGAACTAAAAAACGATGGAAGAGTACCGGATTGTGAGGAGCCCCGCGGTCGTTGTTTTCGTTTTCATTCACTGCATTGGGCCAACTTCCTGCGCGGCGAGATATACCCAACCGAATTGAAAATATATATGGAGCTTATCCGACCGAATTGCTGGGCACGTCTCATTCGTCGTCGCCTCCAACGAATCATTTCACGCGGTTCTCGCTTTGTTTTGTACATACTTTTCAGATCCCGCAACCATTATTAACACAGTGTGTATCATTATTTCATTAAGTTTCGATTATAGCTCCAAGTCGAACGAATCAGTACGTGTAACGAGTCCAGCAGCGCACCGAGGAAGAGCAAGAGTAATAGTTATATATTGTATACTGCGTGAAAAATTGAACGTTTTGAATGTCGGTGTGGTTGAATCACACGCTCGCCAGAACTAAACTTTGAGTCGCCTAGAGCTCGAGAGGATCGACGAGAAAGCCCAAAAGTGATAGATTATTTTTCTTAGCACAATACTCAAAATACGTCACAAAGAAATGATGAACAGAGGGGGTATCCAAAGAAAGCCGTGTGGATAATAATCGAACCAAAAAAAAACAAAATAACGAATGAAAGGAACGCTGAAACAGTGATAATAGGGCGAAAACACTTCCATCATCCTTCGCTGGACGAAGGACGACTGGAACTGGATAAACAAAATGGAAAGACGAGCATGAGCAAGTGTATCATACAAATATGTAATAATCAAATTTATAAATGTTGAGAGCAAATCGATGGCTCGGAGATTTTCTTCCCGTGTCCCCTCGCAATTTACCCGCGACGTTTGTATATGTAAATCCATGCATATATATAACAAGTTGAATATATATCTAAGGTTTTTGGAATGCGAGCGTTTCAAGCAGCCTTCGGCTCTATGAATAATCATTGATAATCAAGTGATGTGACTTAATAAGTGAACGATTCAAAAATTAATTTACTCTTCAAATTTACAATCTTCGTGTGAAGTGTATTCGAAGCATACTTTATCCGCAAAAAATTGGAGTTTGGAGTATGTTGTTGATATGACTGTAGAATGATGCTGATATTTGCGTTGATTATTTTTTATATATAAGTAATTCATTCTCAAGCGTCATGAATTGTGATTTGGATTCAGACAAATTGATGAATAATTTATTAATGATATGTAGGATAAAACATTATTTCCTATAAATTGTATTAAGCAAAATTGTAAGCTTCTTTTCGTGGAACTAGTGTAGTTTCTAACATTATTGAAATTTTGCTCGATAAATATCGTATAGGCCTGTCTATGTGGTGATCTATTGGCAATGCATAGATTATCTTGGATATTTGTTTCATCTTTCGATGATGATTAATTTGTACTCATTGCGAATCATGTAAAATTAGGGACCTTTCTTATAGATGTATAGGACAACCGTTAAGATCGAAAAATTGTTGATTAGTTACATTCAGAACAAGAATACCAAGAGCAAGAAAATTTCTCATAGAAAGAGCAAAATAAAATCAGACATTCAATCCCTACAGAAATATGAGAATTCTTCAAATTCTACAGTTAAAAGTTCATACTACGAATTACTACCAAAATATGTGATATTTGGTGGTGAGCAATGTTGCATCTGATTTATGATTAATTTTATATCTGAAATACTGGTGAACCAAATTTAAATTCTTTCATCTTTAAAAAAGAATAGCAAATTATTACAACTAAATGAATTCAACAATGACTAACCTTTTGCGTGCTTGCAAAATAATGTTCAGATATGGTTAAAAATGACAGTCATCTAGTGAGTGATTGCATTTTAGCACTTTTCTTAACCATCCGCAGTACGCGTTTTTCGAACACTCTCTGTATAGATGAAACTATGTCTACTTTCCTTTGGAAGATCGAACATTTTCTGAAAAACTCTTAAGGTGAAGCGTTTTGAATAGTTGTGTTGTGCAGCTGTTTCGTATTAATGTATAAAATGATGAATTAGCGTACGTATGTACATAAAATTGAATTATAAAAGTACCACAGTGTTTGGAAAAAATTTAAAGTAAGATATGCAATCAGCAATAAAAATTTTAAACCGTATAGGTCAGTTAACCTCTTCACATCTCTACGATTGATTTCTGGCTTACATTTTTTTTTTCCTTCGTCATAGGCTTTTTAATCAATTAGCTTGATTGTCTGATTATGAAATCTTAAAAGACCGCATTCTGATGCGCAACTCGATGCTCCAAATATATTCTTCATATATTTGGAGATCATAAATATATTCTTCCAAAATGTATCGCTATTTCTATTCGAATTTTCTTAGCTATAGGATTATCATTGGTAAGCTAGACTACTTTCATCCAATGGCTAAAATATCACGCCTAGCTTGCATCTTTCATTGTAAAACTTGAAATTAACTTGTCACTTAAATATTGATCCGAATTATTTACAATCGAATCCTCTTTTTAACGTAGATAAGTGGAAACTCTATTTTGGAAGCTTTCTTTTCTACTCCATCAAATTACTACATCATTGCTCTCTGCTTGAAAAATTCTTGCCATAAGTATTAAATTAAGTGGTACGCATCGCTGGACGGTGCGGTATAGCTGTAAATTCTAAAGTCGATCATAGTTATGTCGAATATAACACGGGAAAGAATATCACGACATAACCAGCGAATTGTAGAATTATCGATGTTATCACTAAAACCGACTCGTCTGTATCAAATTAAGAAATACAGACAAAAACTACAAAATGTTGCCCAAAATAAATCTTGAATGTTGAAAAACGTTTGGCAATTATTGTGTAACCCTTGAAATTTTTCCCTATTTTTGAATTTCACCCGCATAATCTGTTTGCTCTTGACTCCCATGCATCAACGAATGGAATGTAAATCGTCGATGTCGAGTAAACATTTTTTCAGAATACAGCAACAATTCTCGCCCGCTATAACTTTTGGGAGGAGATTGTAATGTCATTCGAATTATCCAATAGATTGAGCTCTAAATGAAATAGCCACTGTGATAAAAGCCGACCAGACTTGCGTGTCCGAGGGAGGAATAAAAGACGAGAATTGAATGTAGCGGTGAACTCATTACGACCATGCAAAACTGTAAATAAATTTGACACTGACTCACTTTGAATGAGCCGCTGACGGTGCCCGATGGACAGACGGATATATCTGTCTCGGCGTCGGCCCGATTGCATAATAATGGCGAATTTCCGCATCACTGCAATATAACCATTAACAATGACCCGAAGATAACCGTCGCACAAAACCACTTGGTCGTTTTTGTCCATTCTCGACGCGATATCGCTAAATTTATTTTTCACTTCGAGTCTAATTAGTGCAGAAGAGAGCTGAAAAGTAGTAACATAAAAGATAAATTTTTTTCTTTATGGCTAATTGGGATGAATTGAATTCACCCATACTTATAATCATTTGGATATTCGTGTTTCGCAAATGGATTTCTGTGTTGTGTGCGTCCCATCAACACCGTCGCCCAGACACGATCTGGAAGTACGGACAATGATTTTCATGGGAGATAAATCGAACGATCGTGGTGATTTTTGAAAACAACTTTATTCCATAGAAATTATTAGCAATATTTGTCGATAAGTCTGCACTCTTGGGAAACTATAGGATAGCCAAGGCGTGTGTGTGTGTCCTTACGTATTATCAAAAACAAGTGAAAAAAAATGCACTACTGCGGCTCGGGGTCCCGGGCTGCACTCCATCGACGAGAGACTCGAGTTTGGATGCTGCGAGAGGCTGGTTGACGTGCAATTCACGTGTGTGCGCGCAATAGCGAGCGATCGTCGTCTTATCACACTTGACACTGACCACCGCCGCGGTTGTATCCGAGAACGAAGGTCAATGTCATGAGGTTGCCGACGGGGTAGTCGCTGTCGGTGCGTTGGCCAACTCGCAGCGGATCTACGCCTTTGCTTCGCCGAGGTCGCCGCAGTCCTGTACGACCACCTTCTTGGACGTCTTGCCACTCTGCGAGCCCAGTGCCTCCAGCTGCAAATACATTTTTTCCCTTTTACTCCTTTCTCATCCGATGTTTGTACGCACCGCACGATATCGTTTGATCAACGAACAATAATTAGTTGCTTCCAACCTAAGGCTACTACAAAATAATGACCGAAGCATTTAATCTCGCTGGCTATCGAATTACACGTATATAGTATGTAGTACGAGCCGTTGATTCTATTTTGGTAGCAGCAACGAGGGCAAAAAATGCCCGAACGATATTGCCGCCGGTTCAGCTTGGCTACTTTTAAAAGCTTTCAAGTTTTTTTCTTTCCAATCAACCCCATGCGGGTTTCTCTCGTCCACGGACAATATTTTTTCATTCACTTTCACAGATGTGTTGATTTATATATTATATGGATTCGCAATATTTCAACAGGACAATAATAATTTGGCATGAAAAATATTACCAACCAAAGTTATTGTCATTTATTCTGTAAAAAAGTCTAAATCATTATTTTCTTATCAGCTGGTATTTCGAATGGAATTGAAAAAGAACGTATTGCTCTAAGGATTAGATTATGAAATTCGATTTGAGAAAAAGTCTACAAAGGAACACCTTTGATAGTGTTAAACGTTTTTGGGTGCTTAGCTAGACTACAATTTTCAAGAATCATAGATTCCACTTGATGCTGTATCGCGAGGTAGCATCGGGTTTCGAGAGGCATTTCAGAGAGTCGCCTCTTAAAAAGTAACTCTGCTAGGTATAGTCTCGCTATAGGGTTAGGTATATTATTGAAAGTGTCGTTGATTTCTGATTTTTTCGTACGGTACTACGTACAACTAGCGTTACATAGACACGAGAGATGTTGATAATTCCAACTTTGAAAAGTCTAGGGCAGCTTAAAATTGCGATGAGAAATTATTACACCGATTAAAGAACAAAGAGATGAACAAATGTGGATGACGAACGAGTGAGAGCTAAGAATGTAAAAAGAGACTGCAATCGCGCAGGTGCAAAATAATCAACATATGACCAAACGAGCCCGTACCTTCCTGACGACCTCCATGCCCTCGACGACCTTGCCGAAGACTACGTGCTTGCCGTCGAGCCAGCTGGTCTTGGAGCAAGTGATGAAGAACTGGGAGCCGTTGGTGTTGGGCCCGGCATTGGCCATCGACAGGACGCCGGGCTCGGTGTGCTTCAGCTGGAAGTTCTCGTCCTCGAACTTGTTGCCGTAGATGGACTTGCCGCCGGTGCCGTTGTGGTTGGTGAAGTCGCCACCCTGACACATGAAGTTCGGGATCACCCGGTGGAAGCTGCTGCCCTTGTAGCCGAATCCCTTGTCTCCCTTAC
This sequence comes from Aphelinus atriplicis, assembly GCA_020882685.1. NCBI lineage: Eukaryota > Metazoa > Arthropoda > Insecta > Hymenoptera > Aphelinidae > Aphelinus > Aphelinus atriplicis. Next base: position 2,435,929 of record CM037075.1, on the reverse strand, counting down.
ACAGCGACCGGAAGTTCTCCGCCGTTTTCGGCGTTACGTCCGTTCGCAGCTGCAACATTTTTTTTCCATCTTAATCGTCTCGCGTCTGGGGAGAGAGCGAGAGTCGCGAATCCATGCACCCGAGGATTATTTATTTCTAAAGAAATGGCAAGTGTCTAGCATGTCGAATACAGCTGGGAAAAATCTTGTTTCATAGAATTATTTCATAGGAACAGAGTAAACTGGACCTTTCATAGGAACAGAGTAAACCATACCGCCGACATCTCACCTCGAGTACTATTGCTCCGTGTAAGTGACGATAAAGATTTCTATCTGGTTTAATTATGAAATAGGGAAACCGAATGAGGATGATGACGTTAAAATTCAAAGAGATTATTGATATCGAACAGTTACTTTTCCCGTAAGAATTATATATTTATAATTTGAAATTAATAAATCAAGTACTATGCACAGTCATTGGCTGAGCCAACTTATGTCGTTACTTTCTTGGACGCCTACGCAAGATCCTCGACCTTCGCTATTCGGTATGATTCTGATTCGAAAGCGAAGAAAAAGTATTCCTGTGACAAATTATTCTAATTGAAAATTTCCCATTTCATTCCAATCGTTTGATTTAAAATAGACAATATTTCGCACTGAACGCTCGTTGCTCGTACATTAAGATAGAAGTGTGGAAATGTGGAGACTCCGTCAGAGTACAAGTAACATAAACTACTCAAAATTTTTCCCCAAATCTCACTGACTAGAAAATCGCTGTGCTTTTAGAAATTCAAAAATATAACGATTCAGCCAAGTTCTTCAAGATGCAATTTTATTAACCAGGATAAACTCTGGAACTTGGAGATATTTTTGATACCCAAACAAGTGATATTTGCATTCGTTCGTCCAATAACGGAATTTCCTGAATATTTTCATTTGCCTATATTATAACCGATCATTGCTGATTTCACGCATGTCATGCATAAAAACATGACAGTATCTCAGGGAGTATACTTGCTTGAAATTTGATAATCTTTGAAATGGTTCAAAATGAATAAATTACAATCCTTGCATAGGCACAATCCAGAAATATACTTGAAATGTTTTGTTAACGGCCATGGTGAATGCTTGATGGCGACTAGGCGGCGCCAAGCTGTACTTTGCATTGATTGTTCCGACCTCGAGACTCGCATTATTGAAATGTAGCAATAACGCTCATCGAAGTTGTTGGATATACATTAGCTACTGCAATGAGTAGATGAGCCCACCGATCGATCGCGAGGTAAGACGAGCATTCGATTGGTTCGATATCCTCAAGATGGGGCTCAAATTCGAGACCTTTGACATGAAGTAAAGCCACTAAATGCTCGCATTGAAAAGGGCTCGCGCGCAACGAGAAACGAAAATCAATGCTGCAGCTGCAACTATTATTATCAATCTTCATCGACTCGGCTCGACTGGTTGAATAGTTCAAACGAGACTTTTGACAACATTTTAAAGTGAAACGACATTCTGACTTTCATCCTATACTGGCCTAATCAAACTTATCAAGCGCGCACTGATGCAATTAAACGACATGAAGTGCATAGTCTTTGCTACGGACATGAAGAATTTTAACAAGTCGAAATCGCCGACGGTAATGGTACTTGACCTCCTTGAGTAATTTAGAAAAGGAAGTACGAGTTTGAGGACAGGGTCAGGCGAGTGAAAAGACACACGGCTTGTCTGATCCTCCTTCCCTGATTCTGCGAGCTATTCGCGCGAAACCAGCGTTTTTCAAAAGCCCACACGGCGTAGTTACAATAATTATACGATTTTCCACGTTATTACACACTGACTCAAAGTGTAGTTTCATTTTAATTCTGATGTATCTACGAAATAATATGAAATTTAACGACTGCTTTTTCACACATGAAATCATTCACACATGACTTCATCACAAATAAGTCTTGGGAAAAGTATGAAAAGATAATTCTACGTAAGTTTATAAAAATATGAAAAACTCCTCGATATGAGTTGAAACAATCAAAAACAAAGAGAATACCAGAAATAATTTATATTATTTTAATTCGAAAACCGATTCAATGTAACAATATATATTATTCGTTCAAAATAAATTCAGTCAATCCAAACACGCTGGTCGAATAGATTATAAGCTTGTAGCTATTATAGAGAAACTAATGTAATCGAATGATCGAATTCTGCGTTATCATATAGATTAGAAAAGCACACTTGTACAGTGAAAAATTAATGTCCGAATCTAACTCGATTGAATTAACCCTTCACGGGTAATATGGGTCTTTTCCCACCCGAATGTGCAGAATTTCAAGTTAAAATATGTACTAAACTAGTGATGGTCGGGGATTCGAAACCCCCTGCATTACTGTTGGGCCATGGAATACAGTTTTGATTAAAGAGTATTATAGCATTTGTTTTTTCATTTTTTTCAGCAACAAGTTGAAAAACAATGTCGGTGGACAAAAAAGGAACAGCACATTATCGAAGTAGACAGTGAAAATGATGTTACCCGCGAAGAGAGGCATAGAAACATTAATCCGTTGTAGCCGCGACATTTGAAAAATTTCGAGCCCGGCGTGACACTGGCTCATATATATATATATGTATCTCCATGCCAGGTACATACGCACTGTACGCGAATGTGTAGGTGTATATGTGCGTGGACGTGTGTGTAAAATGGAGTAAAACGTAATAAAATGGAAAGGCGAATGGATGCGGACGAGATGTGAAAGCGCGGGGGGGGGGAGTAACTAACCTCCATGACGATGCGGCCGACGGGCTTGCCGTCGACGGACATGTCGAAGAAGACGCGAGGCAGGCCCATCTTGCTCGCGGCCGCTTGGGCGAGTGTCCTGAGCGAGTAGTACTGGCCGCAACTCGCTCCGCTCTGCAGCTGCCGGCAGATCGATGCCAACGCCATTTTCCTATTTGTTTTTAACGCTCCACACGCTGCACACCTTACCCTAGTGTAAATGTATTTTCGGAGCACGTGCTCCAAACGCCGCTTTGCACTGCCTATACGTGTGCTCCGCTTCTCTCCCGCTATTTCCGTCTCTCTCTCTCTCTCTCTCTCTCTCTCTCTCTCTCACTCTCTCACTCTTTCTGTCGCGCGCTGCTTATACGTAATATGAAACCGGCGGTACAGGAGGGGAGATATCTCGCCGACGAGAGCAGACTGCAGATGCGCGCGCGATTTCAGACGAATATAAGTACTCATTCCTTCGTTCTAAAACCTCACGTTGAGTGCAATTGATTTTAATTCGTACATGTTTTGAACACACTCGTACGACCTATACGCTCCGCGACGAAAACTCAAATTTCATTTTGCGAAAATCAGGTCACGCACCGCGATACTCCCGCCGCGATAGGTGAATTATTAAAAGTGTTTATTCGGGAACACGACGATAATCCAAGCGATTTGTAAAATATACATAAAAATTGAATAGTCCACAGCCAGCACTCGGTTGACTTTGAAAATTCAATGTTCGTTCGCAAGTAGTGAAAAAGTCGTATAGAATTAAACTGAAAAGTCGATTATTATGCGAGTTAACACAATTTAGTCGATGCAAATCATCGTCGAGCCAAGTTTGCCCGGAATCAATGAACCTTGTTGTTTCTACACAGTTGTACGAACTGCGCAGTCGGGGTACATGCACAATATATGCAGAACGATAGAATTTGTTGGGGATGCGCGGCGACGCGGGGGTGCGCGCGACCAAAAACAAAGTAAGTAAGTTTGGGGAAACAGCAGACGACGAAGAGAGAGCACATATATATATATATATATAGATATATACATGCTCGCACTTGAGCCGCGCAGTACACGGCGCGCTGGCGGCGCGGCGGTGGCAGCAGTGTGACACACTGGCGATCCGCTGGCTGCGAGTGTGCTGGCAGCGGCGGGGAGAGAGGAGAGTAGCCGCGAACATGGCGCCCGAGTGAAGGACGCAAGTGATAGGATCTGCAAGTCCTGCTAGAAAACACTAGGAGAAGTGAGAGCCAAAGTGTCCGGCTGCGAGCAGCAGCCCGCCCCGGAAGCATGAGCAACATGTCGCCCTTCGGGGCTGGCAAGAACCCGCCCTGGGTCCGCAACGCTGGTACTTAAGTCCATCAACGCTACTAATAAGTTTTCTCTCTCTCTCTCTCTCTATCTCTCTCAGGAAAGAGAGAGAGCCTCTGCTCCATAATCTCAGCCCAGTATACAGCACCGGCTCCATATTATACGAGCCGGCTTCTGTATATATGTTTAATGTTTTTCACTCGGCTCGATCCGTTTTAACACTTCTGCACCATTTTCTCCTTTCTTCTCATGTTCTTATGGTAGGGGGCTGTTTATCGCTTTTTCACCCTCTGAAGCTTAAAGTGTTGGGGGAGGGGGCTGGACGCCGCTGATGCGGCTTTTCTTTCTCTCTCTCTCCAGCACTTTTTTTGTTTTGTTTTCCTATGTTTTTGCAACTCTGATTATAATAGTCACGAAAATTCATTGTTTTGGATCAATTATGAGTTGAGCAATTATGCATACTAACTTTGCATCCCGTGGAGAAAATCTCTCATTCAGAAACCATAAAACCACCCTATTATCCAGCTCGACACGTACAATGATGTATTGTATTCAGCTACTCTGAAGATTTACTCTTTGAAAACTGTTATTGCTCCATTATTTGACAGCACGGGAAAAGACTTTTCTCATCCATGTTGAATTAATAAATTCAATAAATTGTCATTTCACAGGCCAGGGAATTCAAAATATCCAGCAGCAAATGCTAGGTCAAGCAATGGGTGGCATGGGTGGACAGCCTATGGTTCAATATCAGCAACCAAATCAGCAAGTCTATCAACAAAGCTTAGGATTACAGCAGGTTAGTTACTCACATAACTTGATAGTTATTTTTTAAGAAACTGTCTCATTGACTTTTTAAAAATTTCCCAGCAAAATATAACTATGGCATCTATGGCAACATTAGGCTCAAATTTACCATCTGGTATTGCGAGTCAATTGTATCCTCAAGTAGCGACGGTTTCATATCCAACGCCAAGAGCATTAAATGCTAACGCGTTTACACAGTCAGTGACTGGGGTCACGCAGCAAGTACAACAGAATGTGCCACCCTCTTCGACTAAGCAGAGAGTTTTCACAGGCACAGTTACCAAAGTACATGACAATTTTGGATTTGTTGACGAAGATGTATTCTTTCAAACAAGGTCAATAGATTTCTAGGTTACATATCTATTTTTAGAATAATACCACAGTGGTACTGATGATCTTTATCTTTTGTTTTATAGTGCTTGTGTTAAAGGCTCAAATCCCTCGGTAGGCGATAGAGTTTTGGTAGAAGCATCTTATAATCCTTCTATGCCATTCAAATGGAATGCAACAAGAATTCAAGTACTTCCTATGGGTAACAGTAACAATACTGGTGCCTCTCAACAAACAAATCCACCTCCTCGACAAACGCAGTCCACGCGACCTTCTGGATCTTATAATGCTGTGCCACCTCCTAGTGAGAATACTAATAATAGGTAATGAAACCATTGAGATCGAATGAAAATAATTGACATAATACTTCAATATCATTTCATTAGATTGGGAGAATTGTGTTCATAAAAATTCAAAATTCTCAGGTTTTCAAGTAATACATCTTCATCATCTATAACAAATCGTACTAAAACTGGTAGAGTTAGAGAAAGATCTAGGGATCGAAGAGATGATGAAGAAGTGGAAAGAAAAAGGCGAAGGGAAGATAGGATAAGAGAAAGAGAAAAAGAGAAAGAACGCAGTCCATCCAGGACAAGGAGAAGTAAGTCCCCAAGACCTAGAAGAAGAACAAGAGTAGTTCCTCGATACATGGTACAAATACCAAAGATAGCTCTTGATTTGTAAGTATCTTCAATTTTTTGTGTGGGAGAGATTGAACTGTTAGATACATGATTTAACTTTCTATCCATGTAGGCCAGAAGCTGATGTTTTGGAAATAAAGAGGCGTTACCAGAATATGTACATTCCCAGTGACTTTTTCTCTGCGAATTTCCGGTGGGTGGATGCTTTTCCACCGCACATACCATTCACCCTCAATAAACCTTGTACTTTCCACGTTATGCATAAGGATGTTGACCCTTGCACAGAAAATACAGCTGTTCTAGAACCTCCTGATGCAGATTATTTATTCTCAGCAAAGGTACGTTTTTCTATAAAATTATATACATTTCAAAATAATAATACATGTGTAATAATTGAATATAATAATTTATATCTAATACATAATATATAAATTATTATTTATAAAATATTTTTCATAAACATTAAAAAAGATTTTATCAATATAATTTTCAATATCATTGACAACATGGACCAATGGACAATATCTTTAAGATTAAGAGAATCGATCTAAGAAAAAATCTAAGTATCTATAATTTTACATAGGTCTTGCTCATCTCTATGCCAGCTATGGAGGAAATCTACAAACGCTGTTGTGGTGTATCTGAGGATCGTGACAGCGATCGCGATTACATTCATCCAACCCGTTTAATAAACTTTTTGGTGGGTCTTCGTGGCAAAAATGAAACAATGGCTATTGGTGGTCCATGGAGTCCTTCTTTGGACGGTCCGAATCCCGAGAAAGATCCATCTGTGCTGATAAAAACTGCCATTAGGACGTGTAAGGCTCTGACTGGCATCGATCTATCCAACTGCACTCAATGGTATGAATTCCAGTGTTGATTGGGATTTTAAAATTTCTTTTTGTTAATTGGTGAATCCTTGAGGTTCATGCAATATTCACTGTAAATATTATCTAATCTCTAATTTTTACAATTTGAAGAAATTGAAAACATTCAATAGTTAGTCTAAAGGGGTTTGCGGGGTTTCTTGACCTAATATTCTATTGTAGGAGTTTTCATTGATAATGCTAGTGAATACATTGAGTAAATTTCATTTTACCAAAAAGTCTGTTTTTTATATACAAAGTGGTACTTTTAATGAACAAAATCATCAACAAGTTTGTGTTATATATATATATATATATATATATATATATATATATATATGTATCAGATTCAACATTTTTTAACTGTAGAACAAAAATAAAACTTGATATTATATAAATGGTCATGTAACATACATCTTGATTGAGAATATTCAAAAGGTTTTGGTATAGATATTGTGTTGCGTGTTTTAACAATAAAAGATGTGTAAATGCTCAATGAAATCTCCTATTAAAGGATTACATTTTTAACGCAATGACTAGCTGACTAAAGCGCTAATGGTCGATTTATTAGGCGTAAGTGAAACTAGGCTGGAGAAAAGTGTGACTGAGAGTGTTACGTATGCGTATGCATACATTAGCTCTGAGCACCGGACGACGTAAGTGAGAGAGCGGCCAAAGGTGCAACCGAGCAGTGCTTAATTGAGCTTTCACTTGTTCTTTCTAACTACATCTATCTGTTTGACGCAGCAGGGGCAATCTAAATTACAGTTGTATAGCGCAAAAAGAATAAACTAAATTGAGTGCATGTACATATGCTATGGAAAAACGGAAGGAAAAAGGGTTGGCGGGTGAGAGGCAGGCATTTTAGTGCTGGCTAGTGAGAGAGATGTGACGTTTGGGTATTGTTTTGTTTTCGTTGCGGCTTAGGTACCGCTTCGTGGAGCTCTACTACAGGCGGGCGGAGACGAGTCACAAGAGTGGGCGCGTCGTACCCTCTCGCGTTGAAACGGTCATACTATTTCTCCCAGATGTTTGGCGCTGCGTGCCCACGAGGATCGAGTGGGACGGCCTGCACCTCGGCTACAAGCGACAGCTCGAGCGAAAGCTCACCCGGCTCATCGAGCCCGACGCACCAGACCAGCAGCAGCAACAGCAGCAGACCAGCAACGCTCCGGCAGCTGCTCCTGACACCCAGGACGAGGCCAGCCCAGCCGGCCACGCTGTCACTCCCGCTGCAGCTGATCAAAAGGCACTGCCCACCACACTTCTCTCTTTCAATCTTCTATTTCTCTCCCACATTTATGTGTAATTACCATTGTGCGACTACTCGTATGCTGCAACATTTTACATCCCTTTTTATACCCATCTATCTGCGATATCTCGTTCATCTTCTCGTGAACGATCCGAGTTCAACAGTTATGCCACTTTTCTAGTCATTTATTATTGAACTAACTTTTTTTTGTGTAAGGCCAATGCTAAGCATGCTCATTGATATTGAAATCTCGTATACGAGCCGTACAGTGTGAGCTTCATAGTCTTGCGTATATGAACTATTTGAATTATTCGGAGCTGTACATGGAAAGCTGTCATGGGACAGTTTTAAATTTAGTTTCACTCACTGGAGATAATATTTGAAATTTTCATTAATTCAATATTCATTGATGATTTTTTAATTTCTATGTAACTTTCTTTGTGTATGAGTTGAACTTTATATCTGAAGACTTTCTTTAATATAAAACTCATTTGATAAATGAGATTTCAATTGATGTTTCTTTTCAAGTTTCTTGATATTTTATAATAATTTCATGAATTTATCTCAATTGCATAGTATTTTTCCATCTCAATATATACAGAGCTTCAAACTATTGATTCTCCAAAATCATGATCAATTAGCATGTATTAGTGTGTTCAAAGAAATCTAGCCCAGGAAAATTTTTATTTCAATTCAAATCTAATGAATTGTTATGACTTGTTATTTACATTAGTAATTAATAAATTTTTATACGTTATACCCATGAACCACACCGACACCAGAGCCAGGACACTAAGCGAGTTTACAAGTTTCTGATAACTTGTTGAAACGCCACTGTAACTCAAGATATTTGATGTTATTTTATGATATATAGATAGTTAAATTGCGAATGAATGAGATCAAGACTGAATGGTGGGCGAATCGTGATGACAAGAGTGTTCAGTATGGTTATAGGGGCTGCTTCAGTTTTGTAGAATCTTATTAATTATTGTTCCTGAATTAGCGCTAAAAAGTAATTTCTTCATTTCAGGAAGAAGCATCATCAGAGAAGAAGGATCCAACCCATTATTCTGAACTGGATCCTAAAACCATGAACGTAAGTTTCAATATAGGTCCGATAAAAACGCGCAAGGAAAACTCAAGAATTTTTATTAATAATCATTTTGAGATAGTCATTTTGAAAACACGTATTTCTAATCAATTTCAATATCAATTTCAATATTAATCAGTAAATTCAATGATTCTGTAATAGGTTAATGAGCTACGAGTGGAATTGGTGGCTCGTAATACAAATGCAAAAGGCTTAAGGTCACAACTGCAAGCAAGGCTTATGAAGGCTATCAAGTCAGAGCAGGCCAAAGAAGAAGGTAAAGATGAACCTGAAGAAAACGATAAGGAAGATCTACCATCACCCAAAGATGAACCAAAAGAAGATAAGAAGTCTAGAGATAGTAAAGAGGTATTACAATTATGATTTATGTATAAAATCTGTTATTTATAAATGATATAATGATTCTTAAACTTATTTGAAAGGATGAAGATAAAAAGAAAATGTATGATAGGGAAAAAGCCGTTTTAGACAAAAGGTATAATCTGACCGAAGCCCCGCATATTCTAGTTCATCCGTCTAAGACTGCTAAAAGTGGCAAATTCGATTGCACAGTAATGTCTCTGAGTGTTCTTCTAGATTATAGACCAGAAGACACAAAGGTAATAAACACAATACACTAACAATTGAAATCAACTAGTTGATGAGATTGTTTCATGAACGAATTTACAACTCAACAATTCATATTTTCTAGGAACACTCTTTCGAAGTTTCATTATTTGCTGAACTATTTAATGAAATGCTCATGCGTGACTTCGGATTTCGAATTTATCGTTCTCTGTGTAGTTTACCTGAGAAACCAAAAGAAAAAGAGGACGACAAAAAGAAAGATAAAAAAGAAGATAAAAAGAAAGATGATGATAGAAAATCCAAGAAAGATGATAAGAGAGATGAAAAGAAAAGCGACAACAAAGATAAGAAAGAAGATAGAGATTCCAAAAGCAAAACTGACGAAAAGGATAAAGATAAAGATAGAGAAAAGAACGACGATTATGATGATGAAGATGACGATGATTCTGATGTGAGTTGGTTAATAATTTTAGTAACACGATTCGGAAAACTTGTACCAAAACGTTTCATAATATATTTGGATTCTTTTAGGATGATGATTCTTCAAAAGACGGAAAAAAAGATAAAGACAGAGATGGAAAAAGAAAAAAAGTCAAATTATTCACATTTGATCCATACCTTCTTTTATCTTTTGTATACTTTGATCAAACTCACTGTGGATATATTTTTGATAAAGACATTGAAGAACTAATTTATACATTAGGATTAAATTTATCTCGAGCGCAAGTACGTAAACTTGTACAAAAAGTTGTAACGAGAGATTCCTTACACTATCGAAAATTAACTGACAAGATGAAAGAAGACGAAACTAAAGATATTAAAAAAGATGATTCTGAAAAGGTTGATGGAGCCACCAAAGAAGAAAGTGAAGAAGAAATTCTGAAGTCTCTCGCCTTGGGTAAGTTTCGTTGTCACGAAAATGATATTCCAACAATGATAGTTACTAAATATCACTTCCTGATTTGTTCTAGGGAACAAAAAGTTATTACCAGTATTTGTTGGGAGTGGGCCGGCTTCCAAGAGAGCTCGTCGAGAAAGTTCTATAGAAGAGTCAGAAACCGAATCGATACCTGATGGCTTCGTAATGTTCAAAGGTTCATTGCTGGATATAGAAAAATTAGTTAATCAGTTGAAAAGGTCAGAGGATGCTCGCGTGGATACTGAGACGAGAATGATGGAAATACAGCATGAATTGACTGCTTTAACTGAAAAATCTACAAAACAAAGCAATAACATTAAAGATCTGTCTGATGATCTGAAAATGTATAAAGATAGACTGAGAAACGCTGATGATAAGTTGAAAAAAGTAACGGTGAGTAACTACAAAATCTTTGGATTGTAAGATGATTAACTTTACTATTTCACATCAAATTGAATAAAAAATCACCATATTATGTGGAAGCTCATTTGTGAAGTATCTAATGATAAGAATCTATAAACATCTGATGTTGAATTTCTTATTTTCAGAATGAATCTCATTCGTACTTTACGTCCCTAAAAAGTATATATCATATCTCATCTAAATGTGTACAAAGTGATACAAAAAGAGTTGAAATAGTTGAGATTCAAGACGAGAAGTGCAGTACAGAAGTCAATGGAACTCCAGTTGACGGAAAATCTAAAAATGATACTCGATGGAGTGATGGTAAAGTCGTAGTCAAGAAAGAAGAAAAAGATAGTGAAAAAGACAAAAAGTGTGACAATAAGACTATTGTGAAGAAAGAAATTGTGGAAGATGAAAAGGATAAAAAATGAATCAATTGTCAACATAGTTTGTATTTACATAACTAAACTCTGAAGAGATGCACTAAAAATAACGTCTTCATTGTACCGTTTTTATAGTCGATCTACGCGTGCGCTTTATAACGAAAGTACTGAGAACAGCTTTATTCCAATCACTATACATTTAATTGTCATAATTCATATCAGTTTCTTTGGCAGTTTCTCAAACTTTCTAAATACGTTTAATATCAATTCCTTCGTAATCAATCAAACAAATGAAAGTGGAATAATGAGTGTATAGGCAATTTGTATTTAATTTGAAAGTATTCCATTATTGTCTACGAAAAAATATTGTCAAACTATATACTCCTGAAAATATGTTTTGAAAAAGCAAATTATTAAAATAATTTGTATGTTTTGAAATCAACGTAGTTTGTATTATTTTCTTTAACAAAAAACCGGATACGTTATCTTACCGATTTTTTGATTCTAATAATTGAATATACACATTGAGAGGCCAAAGGTATAACAAATGTAGATTTTTGCATTAACGAGAGTCCACCTTTCAATCAAAAGTATGTATTTGCACTATCAAGGACTCCCTCATTTGTAATTCATGACTGCATACATACTTATAACCGCGTTGTACATTTTAACAAAATGTATAAATGTTGATGATACAATTACTTCTCCATCTTTCAGTTTGTAACATTCTCGTGTCAATCTTCTTCGTTTGGTAACTATATACTTGGGCCTCTCGAGAATCAATTATGAGCAGTTCATTTGTACATTTGTAGTCATTAAAAAATCTCCAACTCAAACTTACGTTTAGTTTTTGTATTTTCCAAAATATTATGCTATATTGTTATATTAGATGCCGCGAGCGTGCCAAGCGTGCTTGTATACATGGACTGAAGCAAATATAATTCTTAAAACAGATTTATCCCAAGTTGTTTTAATATACAAGTCGGTATATTGTCCAAAGTCGTTCTTACAATTTCCAATATTTGTTTTGACTACAATCGAACATTTCGACAATGAATGTTTGGATCTCAAGTTGTTTTCCAATTGGTTGCTGAAAGACGCCTCTAGCTCTTATGTCGATTGTTGGGTGTCGATAGAAATTTTGGTCAATACGTTTTTCGCTTCTCTCCACTCTAGTTTCGCCTGTTGTGCTACTCGCGCATTAGTAAGGAAATATTTTGATCCTGCGACGGTAATATCTAATGAACATAAACAGGCGGCGAGGGTACCTGGTTTAAAACACTTTCACAATTATTGATTCCTTTTTGAGATGTCTGAATGCAAGAAGAATTGGTATGAGGAGACTCGACACCAAATAACACCAAGTATGCACATGTTAAACAATGAAAATCTGACGAAAATTTTTTCTTACCTATCAATAAAAGAGAGGATAAAGTGCGAAAGAGGTAAGGACAGAATAATTACAGTAGTGATCGGGATCTCACTTATCTCCTGAAAAATAATTTATCAAACTCTACTCTAACAATGGCTAAAACACGCATATTATTTAAAATTTATAACGAAAACTCAATTTTCCAAATCATATCATTACATCATATATTATATTATCAGTATATCACATTGAAAACGATCAAATGGGATCATATAACTTTTCCAGTTTGCAAACGGTGGAGGTTGATGAGTAGACTGTCCTGGCAGCATTTCAAGTTTTTAAATGCGAACAAAAAACTTTGGGGATTTAAGCTCTTCAGAAGAAAGTATTCTGCCAAGCAAGTCACTGTTGTTAGGAAAACTTTGGAACGATGCGGTCGTTACTTGACGCACATAGATTTGTCTATAGACGATTTGGAAGCAGATGATTATATTGACGATAATATTTTGATTGAAGTTGGAATGTTGTGTCCTAATATACAATCCCTCAATGCCGTTGATTCATGCCTGACACAACCTGCACTACTAGCTCTGATTAAAAACTGCACCAATATTCGGGAATTCGTCATAAATTCCCATACAGAGGATTGTACAGACGATCATTTTTCAAAGTTATTTCTACAGAACAAAAGTCTTGAGTGTCTACAAATAGACGAGAACGCTTATCTGAATGGCATATGTCTGAGAAGCCTACCGAAAGATTCAATACAAACTATCGTCCTGAAAAATTCCGATCAGATGGATATCGCAAGCATATCTGAAGTAAGTACATAGTTGTTTGAATGTCCGTGGTTTCATTACTCCTTTGATGAATCAAATTTGTATATGTCTTCATTTTTAACTATTTTGGACTCGAAAAACTGCTAAGCGTCGATCTTCACTGTTAGTCGAAGCATTAATCCAATGAATATTCATTTGAATTCTATTAAACAGCGGTTGAGACATTTCAAAAAATTGCATACGTTGGATTTATCCGATGACATGACTAGGGATGACATATGCAAAGCAAGAATTAATAAACTTCCGAAAGGATTGAAAGTTTTGAAATTGTGTAATTACGAGAACGTGAATTACCGTATGATACTTACCCTAAGTCACTTGCAAACATTAGACCTGACTTCAGCGAACATAGATGATGTATTTTTACAAAAATTAGCAGGACATTGTGCAGAATTAAGAACTTTGGTTCTAGATGGTGAGTATTGGCCTTACATTTGTACTCGAGCAACAACAATATGTTAAAATTAAAAAATAATTGAGATTTTTTTATCTCATTTTGCTATCTTGTTTTCGCTATGAAAAAAAAAAAACTGAAATTTGGAACATGCTAGCAGATATTTTTCTAAGTAGGAAGATTCATATACACAGGTGTGATGGAAGTATTACAGGAGAATTTCCTGACAAGCAATAATTCATTATGTTCACCGTGATTTTAATTTTTAAGTTGAATTATTATCAAATTATTTAATCTATTTGACTTGTTTTCAGAATGTTATGCGATAACGGACGTTGGTATCGGATCTATTTCGGCATTAGCTAATCTCAAAGAATTGTCTTTTGGAGCCAGATATTGTTCATACCTCAATCAGCCACCACCTTTCATCAACATCACAGACATAAGCTTGATCCAAAAACCAAACTTACGGAAATTAATGTGCTTTTGGATTTCCAATTTGAAAGAAAACGGAGTGATTGAACTAATCGAAAAATGTTACAGCCTTGAGATCTTGAATCTTTCCGGTTGCGAAAGGATAACGAAGAAATTAGTCAAGCGAGCTGAGAAAGCGATGAAATATCGAAATAACAACACCACATTGAAATTAATTGTGGCGGACACATCTATAAATCAATCGCAGTTCAAATTTGCTTCAGAGTTTTTGGAGCTGATATTCGAAAATACATGCGTGGATTATTCGTACGTTTATAAGGTAGGTGAAAATACAACGAGAGCACCGATCAATTTTAGCTCGATTCGGTTTTGAATATCAAACAATTAGTCTCTTTTCAAAACAGGATCGGCCTATACAATTTTAGATTCCGATATAAAGTGTAAATTAATAACCGCTTGGATAATAAGCATTGAAACTCTGTATGTATTGCAAGTATTTTGTTCTATACATCTCAGGTTGAGAAACTCTTTGAAGATATTTTTGTTATAAAAATTATCAAAATCAATAGTTGGCATATATAATGCTCACTAAACAATTTATAATCAATTTTTTTTAGCCTTTCCGAAGGATGGATATGTGAGGATACCATAAGTAACATTTTTCTGAGATATCGACCTGTTATAAACGTTTCTATTACGTTAAAAAGGTTTGTCGTAATCGCTAATCAGTATTAACGTTTACGTGTTTCAAAATGAATGAAAAAATTAATGGTTAAATATTTTCAATGGATTATTTTGTTGTGAGAAAATGGACTATTCCATTTCCAATGCAACAATTTGGAATAGTATTGAATACGAAATAAAAGAGTCAAGCTTTTACGAGCAAATATACTTTATTTACTGTTTTTGCAGTTTAGCCTCAAGACAATGCCAAATAGCATTCCTATCATAAGTGTTACATCTTGTAATCCGAGATTAGATGTAACAGTTTATTTTTTTCATAAAGTGGAGCTCAATTGAAAATTACATAATTTTCATACGCTGATCACTTGTAAGTTGGACATCTTGTAATTGTTGTGATACATTAAATAATTACATTATTTTACACGCACAGAATGAGTTTGATTTCACAAATTAGAAATGACAATTTTCTGTAAAAATTGAGAATCCTCTCATTAAAACTTGAGTTTTTCTTTTAATGTAATAAACTTGGTTAATGTATTTTGCGTATAATAAGTTTTTGTCATAAATTGTCCAAGCCCAAAAAAGTGCAATCGAATAGATTGTGTAAATGTTTATGAAATAGCTGGTAATTGGTGATCTATTCTCATCGATTTACGAGTGTACTTTTTGAATAATACTCTAGGCGCCAGGTCCCTTTCCGTGGATTTTGAAGGTCCCCAAATGAAACTTGGTTTTTCCTACGTATTTTGACCTCCTAAATCCGATTTTTTTAGGTAGAAGTCGCCAAAGTCGCAGAGAAATTTGTTATTAACAAATTATTGTAATAAAAGTTGATTAATGTTTATTTGCATTGAAAAAATTTTTTTTAGTTTCTATGGTTGATTCTGAATAGAAAACCTTCTATAAAATTTTTTCGCAAATGAACCGTTTCTGAGTAAAAAATTCTTGAATTTTGCAAAATTGTGATTTTTGCAATTTTCAGTCCTCAATAACAATAATAATTTTGAATATTTTTCAACGGGGTTTAGGCCAAAAGTAACCTTAGACATCATACTTCAAATATAGAGCAATTTAAACGACACTCCTTTGTCGATTGGTCATTTTTCTAACATTTAACATGCGTCTATTTCGTACTACTACATACACGTACTACAGGGTCACATTTCGTCCCATTGAAGTCCCCGAATAAAACCTAGTTTTTCCTGTGTATTTTGACCTCCTAAAATCGATTTCTTAAGTTAGAGGTCTCAAATACCGCGGAGGAAATAATTATTAACAGATTATCGCAAAATTACTCAATTAAGAGAGAACAAAATAGACGCATGATAACTGTTGGAAAAATGGCCTATTAACTGGAAATCGTTGCCAAGCTTATGTCTATATTTAAAGTGGGATACCTAAGGTTACTTTTCGTCCCAAAACCTGTTCCAAAATATTGCAAAATAATATTGTTATTACGGCTTGAAAACTGCAAAATTTTTCCGACATTGGAAAGTTTAGAAATTTTTTTCTCAGAAACGGTGCATTTTACGAGGAAACTTCATGAAACATTTTTTGTTCAGAATCAGCCAGAGCATCTAAAAAAAAATTTCAAAGCAAATAGACATTAATTAAATAATTTTGCAATAATTTGTTAATAACTATTTCCTCTGTGGTATTTGGAATCTCTAACTCAAAAAATCGATTTTAGGAGGTCGAAATACACAGGAAAAACTAGTTTTTATTCGGGCACCCCAATGGGACGAAATGTGACCCCGCAGTACGTGTATGTAGTAGTACGGAATAGACGCATGTTAAATGTTAAAAAAATGGTCAATCGACAAAAGAGAGTCGTTGAACTTGCCACTATATTTGAAGTATGATGTCTAAGGTTACTTTTGGCCTAAACCCCGTTGAAAAATATTCAAAATTATTATTGTTATTGAGGACTGAAAATTGCAAAAATCACAATTTTGCAAAATTCAAGAATTTTTTACTCAGAAACGGTTCTTTTGCGAAAAAATTTTATAGAAGGTTTTCTATTCAGAATCAACCATAGAAACTAAAACAAAATTTTTCAATGCAAATAAACATTAATCAACTTTTATTACAATAATTTGTTAATAACAAATTTCTCTGCGGCTTTGGCGACTTCTGCCCAAAAAAATCGGGTTTAGGAGGTCAAAATACGTAGGAAAATCAAAGTTTCATTTGGGGACCTTCAAAATCCACGGAAAGGGACCTGGCGCCTCGAGTATAATGCGATACTCATTTTGAATAGTCTAAAAAAGCAATTTTCATGTAAGATGAGTTACTTTTTTTCCTAATAAATCATCTCACCATACTCCATATATACCATACGAAAACTCAAGTTAAACAGTATTTTGCATTCCGCTAGTCCCACTAACTCCGCTACATTGCCTTCGTACAAATATTTTATTCAACCAACTATAAGTTCTCTTCGATTTCGGACAACATTTACTATTAAGATGATTCTTCTTGGTATCTATTCTTTGCAAAATATGTCATTTTATATCTACACCATCTCGGTAACATGACGATACTTATTAGAGACTACATACGAAAAGCAAACGCTATAGATTTTGAAAATGTTTCAAAAGATACGTTCATGTTATTGTCTCTACTTAATTTCCATTTGAATTCAGTAAGTTATTTTCCATCTATGATTGGGCATAACTCAAGCGACTTATTTTTATTCTTCCTTTACATAACAAATTAAAAGATATGTAGCACCAACAAAGGAATACAAAAACAAATGAAACTTTCAAAATTCATAAATAAAGTATCAATGCTTGGGATGAATTATACAATGATAAAAGTTAGGTTTACAAGTACATTGCAAAACCTAATCTCTTTCGATTCAGAAATACTGTTGAATTATCTTTTTTCATATTGTTCAAGCATTTCGGCTAACCATCGAGAATCGATGATAAATAAACTCTTTGACATTCAATTTTTCCGTCTAAATTGCTCGAACAATACCCTAAGACGAAATACACTTACAAACTAATACATAGGAATCTGCATTATTCAACTAAAATCAATAAAAAAAATCTGCCTATACAAAGTACCTTGTATATATATAATCTGACTAATACGTTAAGCTCCGTATTTACAAAAATGTCACGCCTCAGAGAGAACGTTACTACTAAAGTCCATAATTGTTCTACGACTACGCAAATTGAACGTAATAAAAATATGCCCGGCACACAATTCAGCCTTGCAACTATACAAACGGGATTACGAATGAAATGAAAATGTACAGTGAGAAGTGAAAAGTACCTTTTCTGAATTGAACATCGCTGATCAGCTGGAAAACTGATAATCGATATGGATAACAGTACATATAGAATAATTGCCGGAGTTTGGACGAAAACGAGGAAAAATCCCATGGAGTATGTACAAATCAACGATGCATGTAACCCGAGAGATGCGCGAACGCTCGTTGAATGAGAGGCAGGCAACGGACCTGGGCGAGCCTTCCTTCCAAAAACGTGTGACGCAGTCTTTTGGCAACGCGTGTGAACGCAGCTCACACATCTTCGTCATTGATCCCCCATTGGCGAGACACGCGAGCGGTGGAGTATATCGCACTAGGGTTATATGTCGATGACGAAGAAGATGCGGGTGTGCTAGGAGTTGTGGGCTCGGCCGGTGGCGGAGACGGCCCTCGCCGCCCTGGGTATCAGCGTCGATGGTGTCGGCTGCCTCCTGGGGATCGCCGAGCCCGACACCGGACTAGTCGGGCTCAACTCGCTCCGACCGCTCGGTGGCCTTAGTCCGCGAGCTCGCTGCTGCTGCTGCTGCTTGTTACATCCGTCACTCCAGCTGCAAAACCAAACACATTCTCATCATTGCGTGTACCGAATATTGCCTTTTTCTCGTGTGTGTTTCGATCTTTGTTCACTTTAATTCGTCGAGATGAGCTATAGATATTTGGATCGAGGTACTCGATGTGCAAATTATCGCGATGAAAAATTTGTGAACAGTGAAACAAGTCTCGATTGATTTTTTGTGTTTTCTACGCGACGTCTGGTTATTGATTACGTGACACGCATATACAGTAGATTCTGGGAACAACTCACCATGCCAGGCTAAACATCGCAGCATGAAACATTATTCAATGTGAATCCATTATGTATTTAAAATAAATCATTCGTTTTATGAACTACGAATCAAATACATCCTACAAGTCATTCGACCGTCTACCTCCGGTACTCATGCTTCACTTTCACTTTTTAACTTTCAAGTACAGAATACAAAATATTATCTATAATACAGGAATATTCATATGTTGAACGTGGAGAGTCAATTTGGATAAACAAATTACAAGCGAACCATATCAGAGGACGAGAAAACTCGAATGATAAAATCGAAGAAAACTGAAATGACTTCGATAACGAGAGTATGTGCCAAAATAAAAGCATCTGCTCTACTCTTAATTGTACTAGAGTGATTTACAATTTCGTTCATTTAAAATATATACCAATCAATGGTATGTGACCGCTCTATAAAAATATATGCAGATATTTTCAATGTTTTCTTGCAGTGGTATACGTAAAACGCGATTTACGTACCGAGAACAGTGTGTAAAATCTCATTTTAATCATACTGCTGGCAAAAAGATATGTAATTCAATACACGTGAGAATTTTGTTTCTCAACTTTTTCGCACTAGTATCGAATGTTTCGATTTAACAATGCTGGTATATGATAAT
The DNA here is from genome assembly GCA_020882685.1 of Aphelinus atriplicis. Lineage (NCBI taxonomy): Eukaryota > Metazoa > Arthropoda > Insecta > Hymenoptera > Aphelinidae > Aphelinus > Aphelinus atriplicis. The sequence continues at coordinate 2,416,150 of CM037075.1, read as the reverse complement.
TTGCAACTTTTTCCCTCGTATAAAATTATTCGAAACTCTCAACAACAATGAACAGGTGTAAAAACTTCCTCTGGATAATAGTTAGTCGCAGATGTACAACATATCTAGATATATTGCGCATGTACAGCTGTTCTTTTTCAGTTACAAGAAAGGACGTTTCCATGCAGATAAAAACGACAAAGCCACAATAGATAATTACGCAGATAGATTATATAGCTAGGTAGAGGAATAGTAAGCGGAACAAGTGGGTAGCAAGTGTTCCAGGTAGAGGTGCAGGTAAATCAGAGCGTTCAACGCGGAAATCAGTACGCATCCCAACAGTAAGTCACACAGACTGGCGGACTCTACCTTCCCGATCCTGAAGCTGTTTTCCAGTCGGCCACAGCAAAGAGTCGAGACCCCCGCACCAGCAACAACAACCAGGTCATGATTTAGTTAAACGTACACGTGTGCGGCCAATCGTGCGATGCAGGACACGTGAGTGGTGGTTCATGAGACAAAATTTTAGTGATGATATATATATGTTAGTGATATGTGAATATTAATTAGCTCGATCGCACGTGGAAAATTATTAAGCGGCCAAATTTGATTTCCCTTCAAATTTTCTTGTTAGTAAGAGAGTGAAAATGACGCGTGAATAGCTTTCTGCTTCTCATCAGTCTCGTAACGTGTGCAGAGTCGTCATATACGTATTTATTTATTGAGCAATATGCAGGATAATCTCGCAAGAGATTAAAGCTCCTTAATAAAAAAAAAAAAAAAATTATTGAGCAAGTATAATCCAGAGAATCGCGAGTATTATAAATAACGAATTCAAATATGCTGTTCTACATTTCAAACGTATCCTTGTGATTCTCATGAATGATTGTATAGACAAGTATCTATCATCAGTAATTAATTTATCAATGAATTTCTCTCGCAACGCATAGCAAACACAAGAAAATTAGTGAAACGATTATATATGGAATGACAATATGGATTACGATTGGTGCCAAGAGGGTAATGAATGATTGAGTCCTCACCTAACGAGAGATCCCGTGCCATTATCCTGCGGAAGTCCCTGTAATATCGACGCTCCTGTCGAAACTGGTCGTAACTTTGAAAAAAATTAAAAAAAAAATTATTCTCTCCCATTTGTTTGGAGTAGATAATTACAGGAATATATATGTATATGTATATGTAATGGGGTATATGCTGAAAGATTTAAGCCATTACTGCAATCAATCTACTTAAGGTTTTATCAGCTATTTGAAAGTAATTCCAAATTGATTACAATATAGGATTGCTCTACAGAAAATTTGATACATTTACAATGTGTGCATTGAATCTTCCATCAGTATAAAGTGTTACATAAACTCTTTGTTTGAATGACTCGTAAAGTTTGGATGCTGATGCAAATATGAGAGAGTATACGTGTATACATTGATAATTCATTCTTATAGAAACTATTATCTAAATACGTGCTTATAAGTTGAAATTATCTATGATGCGTATAGCATCACCCATAATCGTTGAGAAAATAGAACTATAACGCATTTGTCCAAGTCAGATTTTTCATACAAGTATAGATTGGGAAATTTTCAAAAATTTCCAAACACATCGGAGACAAAGCGGGGAAAGTTCTGTTTTCTCAAACGGTCGATCGACGTCCACCTCGCGTTCCCTCGAAATCGATTGGAAAAAAGAAATTGTACTTGGCGGATCCTCGGAGTATGAACAGATTTCAAAATCCTTGGATACCATTGTCGTATTTGAGTCTATCTATAGATAGTCGCCGAGTTAATTTGAAAAATATTCCGAACTGATTGAAAAGAAGATTAAAAACTGTCGGAAGCGTTAGCAGCTCAGAAAGATGTTGGAGGCGAGATGGACGTGGGCGCCGAATAATCATTGGGGAAGCATCTCGAGAGTACTCGCGACGGTCTCACCTTGTCCGTCTGCGTAGTTGCGTTCGCTGTGTCCCTGGTGTCCCCGCTGCTGCTTCCGTGATTCGGCGGCGTGCCGTTCGTCGTCGACAACCTGCTTACTTGAGCCTGTCGGCAGAGAAAACATGATTGAATCGAGCAGCTCGTGGGGGGGCGATCGAGTGGGTGTGAAATGAAGCCGCACCTGGAGGGACGCTATCGTCCGGTCCTTTTCGTCGACTTGACCCTGCAAGAAGACCACCTGGCGCCGCAGGTCGACCAGCTCGTCGACTACGCTCGGGTCGATCGGCTGACTCGACAGCTCGTGCGTCCCGTTGCTGTCGTTCAGGGTGTAGGAGAGACCATTCTGAAAATCAAGCATACGATCGACGGTTGTGATTTATTGTATACCCCTCGTGAGATTCGCTAGCGGTGTTTTGCGTACAAACCTTCAAAAGATTATCGAATGGGTTGAGAGAATCCGACTGGAAATTTCAACAAATTTTAGCGTTCGCTCACAAAAGCATCACACATTTATTCTCTAAATTGGAACGAGACTGTATATTTCTTTTCTTTTTTTTTTTTAACAGAAACATGTACAAGGAAGAGTGAGACAAAAGCAATCGTGACGAAATAAAAATGATAATGTATGGCACACATCGCCAAGGCATCGTAATAATATCAACTGAAATGATCGTGACAACTGTAATACGCGCAAGAGTTCCAATGAAGAGTGATCGAAAATTATAATGAGCAAAACATACCCTCGTCAAACCGTCCTCACCTGACTGCGATTGCGCGCCAAGCAATGATGGATGAAATAAAACAAATCGTGTCGCAAAAACAAACAGAACAAGCGTGTTAATAAAATCAATGGCAGAGATATCTGGTGTTTTTTATTCCAGCTCGCAAAAAGAAAAACAATCAGGAAATCAAAAATAACCGAGACATTTCAAAAATCAAAAATAAAAATAAAACAATGGTATATATATGCATACGGGTGACTTTCGGCTCGAATTACCTCCTGAACGACTCGTTTCAATTGCAGGAGCATTGTTTTTATGGAAACAATGTCCTGTAACATGTGGTTGTAGTTCCCTCGCTCGAGCTTGAGACTGGTTTCATCCCCCGAATCCACACTCGGCGACTGTACCTGGCACAAACAGACAAATTCATTGTACAATATTGTATGTGTATACAACTGTGTGGACGCGTGACCAATGACTTACATTCCTGGGCGGCCTGAGCGGGCTGAAGAGTTGGCTTTTCCGCGAGCCATCGAGGGATCTCGGCGAGTCTGTGCTCGACCTGCTGTTCAACAGACGCGACGTTCGGTTGTTGCTCAGTCTGTAACAGAAGCGCAAGGCGCAAAATCAATTCGAGTGTCGTATTGGACGCGTGTGTAGAACTCCTTCGAGCTTCTGTCCAAATATGTAGGATAATACATGCGCATGCAGCTTTATCTGCATGAATTCGCGGGCTTGTCGAGGTGGATGAAGTGATAAATCGCTCGAGCGATCGTTCCAGCCGAATGTCGCATGAGCAAAACACGCGATCGGCGTGATTAATCCCCGAGATAAGCTTTCGGCTTATCGTACACGGACGATCCTCACGCGAAATATCCCACTGGGCTCATGATTCGTTGGGACACGTGTGTCATTCAACAGGATCGCGGTACATATATATATATGTGTAAATGTGGGTGTGTGGGTGTCGCGATCGATCGAACCTCTCGGCCTCCTTGAGCCTGGCCTTTGACGCGTTGATGATGTCGACCATCTTGACCCTCCTGGGTATGTGCGAGCTCGGGGGGGCCGGCGGCTGGTGGGTGGGCGTCGGCGAGGTCGGGGTCGGGGTGGTGCAGCCGGACGACAGGCCCGAGTCCCGGGCGTCCCGCTCCGCGGCCGGCCCCCGGAGGGTCGGTATGCCGCTGCGCCGCTTGGCCCCCTTGCCCTCGTCCGCCTCCTCCTTCGACATTGTTGTCGCTGATGCACCGACTGATGCGCCCACGTTACCGCATACTTGTTGCTCGTCGATCGCGAGTCCCGCCGCTACGTCCGAGCCGACTGCATCTGCTTTTTTTTTCAACACCTTTCATACATGGATCGTCTCGCTCGCGCGATGGCTTTTTCTACTCTTTTATTTTTCACGGGTGATCAATCGGCGGATTATTATAGTCGCGTGTGTATTTTGCTCCCAGTTTATTTCGCCTCGGACAATCGGACTGAATGCGGCTCGGCGAGTGTGCCAAATTCAGAGTCGCCTGTCCGAATCGCCCAAAGTGCTCGGAAACAACTGAATATCGTAAACAAGCGGTATTGCGCCGCGAATAATCTCCCGCGGCAGATATATATTCCTCCCCGTGTAGTTGCCACAGGACGCGCGGTTGAATCGAACAGTCGAGAGGAAAACCTCGCGCGTACGCTGGGTAAAAAGGACGAGCGACGAGACCCGGCATGGAATCATGGATCGCACTTTCTGCGATTGAGCGATACGTATATACACGGCTCGAGGCTGTTAATTGCTCGCGCGGCTAACTCCGATGTTGACATATCCAAAGCGGACGTTCGTATATATACATATGTTGATATATATCATCGCGGCCGAGAATAGCCGCTTCGCGGCTGCGACACTCGTCGTCGCGGCTTTTTCCCGTTCTCTCGCTCGTCAACAAAAACTCCCGCCCCCTCGCAGCCGTTCGCGGGAAATTTTCCCTATACTTCCCCGTCTCTCTCGTGCTCGTATACATAAACGCAATAAGTCTAAGCTCCGCCTCATCATATACACCGAGCGGAACACGTGTTGTATATTAACAGGCTCATATCCTTATCGCAAAAAAAACGTGATAAATATGCATACACTCTTCCCGTTTTACTCGTTCTCTTTTGTCCTTCTCTCCGATCAGCTCCGTCCGCATATATTATTCCCCGCCAATTTCGAACTGGACTGACGTTCCGGCGAGTCTCGCGTGATGATTTCTACGCGCATTAAGTGAAACACTTGTAATTGCGCGGACGCGGCTTCTCGATGATTCAGCGTTTCAAACGCGCGCGTGCTCTTGAACGAGACAAGCGTCTATTAAGAAGTCGGATCTGCACGAGTACGCCGCGATTGGGCAATTCGCGTAATTTTAGAAGGCTGTACCGGCGCAGCGTCGGCGGCGGCGGCGGCGGCGGCGGCGCGCGTTGGTTGCTCATTTTTGCCACATCTCATGCGATCTAAACTGGTACACAAGCACATGCGAAAGGCGCGAGTCTTTGAGAAAAGCCAAAGATCCAACAATAATTGTTTTCTTGAATTAATAGCCGACGAGTCGTCCTCTCGTGTTGACAAACACTGACCGCACCGATGCACGTACGCACGATCGATCTATACAATCCAGTGCGGGCGCGAGGCACAAGGCTATATCAACGTATAATCTAATCGGTGAGCTCGTCGCAATTGCACACGCACTGATCCTGCGCACACCTAGACATTCTAACGTATTATAGTTATACTCGCGCGCGGAAAAGCCATCGCGCGCAGTCGGACGTGTGTGAGCCCTTACTTGGTGTATACAGTAGCCACGAATCGATCGCGCACCAGGTGTGTATTGCGCGCCGTACCACGGCTCAGCGAGCAGTCGTTTGGCGCGCGAGCGCCATGATACACGAGCAGTATAGGTACGACTGACGCGCGAATCGATGCTGGCGGGGAAGACGGTCCCCGGGGGGCCCACGTGGCCTCACCAGCCCCGAGTACCACCGCGAGTGCCCGCACTGCCGCCCGCGACTGTCCGCGACCAACCGGACAACTACTGAGCTGCACCAGCTCTCCTCGGCCGTGCGACTCGCGCACGCGCCAACCGAGCCGCGCGCGCACAAAGCTCGATCCGCTCGATATGGGCCGCGCAGGACACGACACTGCGCAACCTGTACGCAGCTCTGCCCCTGCTGAATCACCCACCGTCAGCTGTGAACGCTGGCTTCCACAGTCGATGTGTCCCCCCGAATTGCGAGTACCCTCAAATGCGCGACTCGACTTTTACTGTAGATCCCGCGTTCCTGGCTCGCCCCGTTGCGTCAACCCTTCCAGCAGCTATATAGCGAGCCGAGTTCACAATCGATGCCCTCGATTCAACAAACCGCCCGATTCGAGATAAGGGCTGCATACATGTATTCGCTTGTATACATGTATCCCTGCGGAACGACTCGGTTGTTATTTGCGTCGTCGCGTGGGGTGACGTTATTCGTTCACTCTATATCCGACTGTTTTATCCGAGGGGCTGGTGGTCTCGCGCTTGCGCTACCACGATCAATAGTACGCGCGTCGGAAAAGTCAGAGAGGAAAACTGCCTGACCCGCGGGGATAGCTCGGCTCGCGCCGACTCGATCTCGAACTGGGCCGGCCGTGCGAAAATTGGCAAACGTCCAACTTCGATCGGATATCGGATCGATGGTGTATTGGGCTGTGGATCTAATCGAAGGGAAATTTGGAATCGACATCAGCCCGAAGCGATGTTTTTGATATTGGGCTTGTCGCGCGAGGTACAATTCTCAATCGTACCGAGCCACTCCGTTCGACTTGGATGAAACTTCCTCGGACGCAGCGGTCGGGTCGAATCGATCGTATTTTATTCCTCGGAACAAAAAATAACTCGTCTGCCTGGCCGCCGGCCAGGTGTATACGCATCCGCTGATAAGGGGTGACTGGCGTCGTGCGCCAGCCCCCCGGCCGACTAGCTCGTGCGTCGCTGCCTCGGCGAAAAGCGAACTTTTATACCCATTCGCAGCTTGCATTATTTATACGATTCGTACCGGCCGGTTATCGATTCGAGCCTGTGGTTTTAATATTAACCCTGTGTATATACGCTCGAAACGATCCCTCGGTAGGTTCAGCGCCCGATAAGGTCTATAGTATACGATAGTTAGACGGTTCATCTTGGATTGCGTCGAGCCGAAGAGGGACTAACGAGAAAATATTCCGAGAGTAATTGATATGACTGGAGAGGTTACTTATTTTCGTTTAATTGAGATAATTCAAATTTCACGAGCTATAATTTCCCTCTCGTTGAAAACTTTCATCTGGCCAGAGAGGCTATTTTTTTTTATCACGACCGAGGGATATTTCGAGGCCACTCGAGATTCATTTCACCAGTCTAGACTTGTGGCATTGTACCCTGCAGTCTGCGAATCAGCTGCGGTATTGAGCAATGAACTTATTCCATAATGAAAAGTCGGGAAAGCAGCGAGCCAAGCTATATCGGTGGGTATAGTCTAGACCGAGTTATGACGTGGACGGAAGAAAAGAGAGACAGAGAGAGAAGGGAAGCAAAAGGTCATCTCGACATTTTCGAGATTCAAGTCTCCTCCGGACGACGTTATATCTGACTCTCCTCTGTCTCCCTCGTGTCTGCTGGTTCGTTTTCTCTCTGGAGGAGATATGGCCGCGCGGCCATAAAGGTAGAATTTTGGCTCGGCTCAGGCGGAAATAATACAGCGGAAGTTTCGACCGATTGAACAAGATGTAAACCGGCTGTCAAATATAGCGAGCAAAGCTATTGGCAATATTTATCGAATGCCGATTTGCCGTCTTTCCTTTCGTGTCTTTTGGCGCATCGATGCAGATGAAAAAAAAAGGCCAAACATGAGCGAATAAAAGCACTTAAAATCCGCGTAGCGGCTACTGAACAAACGAGGACGCTAACGTGTGGCCTAATCCCAGCGCATTACAAATAATTGTTTAGAACGCGCGCGCAGATCGAGAGATCAAAGCCTGCGAGTGGTAATCCACGCGGCGCGGGCTATTAAAACTGATTAAACCCGTTGAGTGAGCTCTCAACTCGATCCCTTTCCTCCTTATCCTCTCGCGGCGAGTCTGCCTCTTTGTCCTGCGATCCGCTCGGTCCATTAGAAAAGCAACGCCCGTTTTCGTCTATATACACTATATCTCCTTTGTCACTGCACTGCAGTCACGAGTGTCCATCCGCCGCGGCTAGTATTTTTCGCGGCGTGCAGCTCGCCAAAAAGCAGGGCTAATATTAACGGAGCGATTTTTTCGAGCTCGATTGAATGCCGCGGGTCAGACGGTGCGGCAAAGACCCGATATCGCGTGTATGTTTGTATAACGTATGATGCGCCCGCACGCAAAGTGCAGGAGGTGCCGCACGACGTTAGCGAGGGGCTGAGCGAACGTTACCCGAGGGTTGCCGCAAATAGAATAAGCTACGAAACATATACAACTCAGCCACTTCTCGACGCAATTCAAATCCCACATATGCGGCTGAATTTCTACCCGCGTCACTCATTGTGCTATACGTGTAAATACTCGCGGTGCTATAGGGTATATAGGGAAACGAAGAAAAAAGTGAAACGAAGCTGGGTGAATTAGAAATTCAAACGAATTGCTTGTGCGTGCGAGTGTGTTGTGATGGATAAACAAACCGAAAATCATTGGCTCTCAGCGTGGCTGCGTAAAACGCACTTGCTCGCACGCTTTCGCGCTGCAGTTACACCTGCTGGCGCCCGCGGGTTATACAACAGGCCGTCGGCTGCTCGCACAGCTGCGAAGGAGGTGTGTTATACATACATACACGTACACACAAGCGCAGACGGCCAGAAAAGAAAGAGGAAGAGAGAGAGAGAGAGAGAGAGATGAATCTAGAGCATCGTCCCTGATTTCGTTGCGTGCAGCTATCTCCTCACGTGCAAAGCTCGGCTGTTGCGTGTTAGCGCTGAGACGCGTATTCGTTATAAGGGGGTTAGTAGTCGATCGGCACAAGACCATTGATCCTCGCTTCCTATATCCAAGCCAATACTTTTACGCGTCCATCTTATTTTCACGATTCTAAATACCGTCGAATGATTTACTCAAAACTTCCTCCCCGCCATACGACCTTTGACTATCGTCGAACTCTTGCATTCGACTTGTCATCAGAATGATTCTCCCGGTAACCTCAAATTTCTCATTGTACAATATCAAATTATTGGGTTTTTCTCGGATGATAAGGGGCGATGATTATTATAAATATCAACTAATTGCCCATTCTGCTACCGATACAACTGTCTACCTGACACAATACAACATCGCATCAATCAAATGAAAGACAAGAAGTCTTGGGATATATAATTGAAAATATATCAAGGAGCGACTTGATATTCCAAGGATATTTTCTCGTTGCTTTGCTTAACAATCGCTAGGTGTGATCCGTCAGCGCGAAAGTCGCGCTCCAATAACGGAAGAAAGTTCTCGGCGCCCAGTCGAGGTTCGCAGCAGCAGAAAAAAAATCACCGATAGTTTGGTGAATAGCTCGATGAAAACCGCAACTCGACCGGCTATTGTCTCGAACGAAACTTTGTGGGAATGAATTAATTTTCTCGAGGAATAACTCGTCGACATTCATTAACTCGCGAGTACATCCGACTTCCGCAATCGATCCGCAAACACACTGATTTCAAAAAGTCCCGTGATCTTACGGGCAAAAGTCCTCGAATGATCTAGCCGAAGAAGCAAATGAATATACGGCACGAGGTATAAGAAACACCTGCCCGCGGATATCTGCGAGAAAACGCAAGAGAGCGGGACGTCCGGTGTGACGTATATATATGTATATATATGTATAGCTTTTGTCTCGGCGTCGCGCGCGGAGGTCAGACAGCGTGAATATTCACAATGGCGCGAACGCGACGAAACGTACAGCTGATGGGCTGCGAGTTTCTCTCGCCGTTTGCCCACAAGCCTCGCGTCGCGGAGGAAAACACGCGTAAAAGAATCTCGCTGGTACGTGAGATTGCTCGCGTCGGGAAAGCCGTCAATTCGAGGCGGCCTCTCGTTGTTTTCGTTGATTTGGAGAAAGTTTTGGAATCCGATGTGATTATCGCGACCGCACGCCGCGGATCTTTGGCATTTCGAACTGCTCTCGCGCGCGCGCCTCGAGTCAATTTCGGTGCGCGAACGGATATGGAACAGGTTGTGTTTTGAGTCACGAGTCCGGGTTATCAGAGCGTCGCTTATTAGCAATAATGAGAGTACATACGTACGAACAGGATGTATAATTTGAGAACACTGTGGCGAACGAGTAATTTCGCACAGCTCGAACACTGACACCGTTGTTACGCGGAAATTCGACAGGAAAAAATCACTTTACACAATGCGCGGCGTGAACTTTCTCCTTTAATTAATGTCAAATTGAATCGCGCGCACGTAACAGCTGTACCCGGTGCACACGCGAAAATGAAAGGAGGGACGGGGATTCGTTCGTCGCAATACTATATTTTCGAAGCGATTTTCGGGTTTTGCACTTGCGTACGAAGTATAGTAATGGAGCGAGTCGATTGGCAAGCTTGGCCGATAGCTTCCCTTTGGAAGCGAGTGATGGTCGCCGCGCAAGGTCGATGTCTCGTGTCTCGCGAGGAGCCGCGAGCAAATTATGCCGCGGACAAGCGTAATCGTGCGCGCAAGCGCTAACGATCGCCAAGGTTGAGGTGCTAAGGCAAACCGGTTGGGCGCCACTGTCTTTTCTAGCCCCGGCTAATTGGCTGCGAGCTGTGCAGCCCTTTCGCCGCGCGCAGCATTCGCAAGGTCCGATCGAATCACGCGCCCCTTTCCCGTATCCACCTATACACCAACTACAAATCACCTTATCGTCCTGCTCTGTTCTGTAATTTAGCGAGTCGCTCGGCTTGTTTATATAGCTGCGATTGTGGTATTGTTTTTGTGGCTCTAAAGAAATATACAAATGCAAGTTGGATTGCATATGCGGTTAGATTTAACAGATCGGTATACGTAGCGCGAGAGGAGTATATTTTCAAGTGTGTATAGGTTCGTCGATTGATCGCGAGGATGAACGTACCGCGGAGTATTCGCGACGGCCACTATTGAAATGCGAGAGAAACCGTTTATACTCGCGTGCGGGCAAACTTGGTTTTTCCTCGCCAGCCTAGTTTTACAGGGGTATATTTGTTAATAGCATTTCATAACGACAAGTATGCCAGCCCCGGTAATACAATATTTCCTTTCGACAGATCTCGGCCGCTCTTGAAACTAATCCATCGAGCCACGTAAGGTTTCCTCCAAACTGATTGTCGTGTTAAGTAAACCATTTAAATGCCTATTCCAATTCTTATTCTCGAGTGAGCTGATGTGTGTGATAATACTGCCATTGAAATCCGAGAATAACTCACGTAATGAAGTAACGCAATACAAGGAAGATTCGGAATTCAATCTACAATTTGGAATAGGTATATAAATTCTTCAACTAGTGAAAATAAAATATCTGTATCGTACTGGGTAATACTCATAATGGCTTAAAAGAAAGAAAAATGTTCAATCTAATCGTTTCTATCTAATCAATTTGTCATTCCACGATTGTTAGCAAATAACCACAGAAATCTTTTGCATCTTTCAAACATGTTTTATTAATTGTAATACATAAATACAGTAAACTATGTAATAAAAAAAATTGAATTGTATATGTAATCGTAAATATTTGAGCATTAATTCAATCTCATAACTAGAAACAGGTCTAAAATATTTGTAACGTACGCAATTAATAAGCTCGCATCGTATTCATATATTGTTGAGCGCACAATAAAATATCTTGTTGATATTGCGCAGTTATAGTCACTAATTCATACCACCAATTGATCGCATAGCTTGTTTGTCCAACAAATTTTGTTGTCGTGAATATTCTTCATTGGCATCAGTTTTCACAATAAAACTATTATAAAATGGATCATGGAAAAACACTCCGCGGGAAATGAGCAGAAATTAATTTTCAATTGTACGCAATTTGACAAATTATATACTGTTATTACATCTTTTGATAAATATATCATTCCTACGTCGTTTATGATTTCATGTCAATTGTAAAAATGTCATTTGCTCTGTATTCCAATATATACTCATGGAAAAAACTACTTAAAATATTCTTTAGCATGGGTACATGTCTTTCTACGGCATTACATCATTATTTGTACTGGAGTATAGAGTTACTTTTGCTCCACCAGAACGAATATGAATATCTCGTACATCCCGAGCAATCAATTTTCTATCTTGTACACTTTTGACTCGTAAAATGCGTAACTTAGAGATTTATTATTTTTTTTCCAGAAGCTTAAGAGATATGGAATGTTTATACGGACAAGCTGAATAATTTGAATTGTATAAGATCGTTAAAACAATGATTACCCGTTGACAGAGAATTGAAGACCAGTCGCAATCGACGTCGTTCCACTGCCGCTCATTTTTGTGGAAGACGATCGTCTCGCCTCCAAAAGTTCCTCGCCCTTCTTCATCGGTCTCACCATCATCACTCCTTTCTCTTCAAATACTGCTAATAATTCTTTGTTGCAAGAAAAAAAATGTCCTGCACTTGTTTCCCTTACAGACACACTTCACACAGTTGACACTTTGGTTTCATTGGAAGTTTTCAAATCGAAGAAAATACATTTCTTTCTCGCTGCACTTTAGGTCCATTCTAGCAAAATTACCTTTTTTAAAAGTACTTTGACTTATTTACTTGCTCTATTTTGTTTATAATGCAAGAGAGTTTATAATTATTCATTTTTACGTATATATACGTGAGTACAAATTGAGCGTATATGATATACTTGAATTTTGGTCTATGTGTAAAATCGGTGCGGAATCGATCGGCTAAAAATAGTTTTCTAAAAATTCATCGAGGACGAATTGTCGGCGTTTGCTTTTTTATCTGAATAATCCGGATGGAACTGTCGAAAATGTTCACTTCTAAAAAATGCTCAATAACAAATGCGGGCGGAAACAGTTGACTTCGTAACCATAATAATATCGCAGGTTTCTTCAATAATATCAAGCTTTAATAATACATCAATTAGACGAAAATCGTTTGCATAAATATATTTTTTTTTCCCCCAGTTCAAACTGTGTATTTTAATGATTTAAGATTCAGCCATCGCGTAGCTCGTCGAATTGTCCCGAGCGATTAGTCGTGCAGTTTAATTATAATGTATCCAACGGATCTCGATATAGTTGATGCATTCATTATTCATTGCATCACGAGACGAAAGGAATGAAAAAGGTGGGTGTAGAATAGTCAGTTAGAATATAAGATATGTTTCAGTTAGCGTTTCACTTGTTATTGCGATATACACTCGTCCAGACGGGAAAGAGAAATTAACGGCTAATCAATTCGGCGCCGACCCATATCGTATCCGCGATTATCTTGCGGCGTTGCGAAATCGATTACAATATTAAATTTAAGCCGAATCCTTCGCCGAATTCGCGACTATGTCGGCTCGCTCGACAAACTGGCCGGTTGCAGCTGAACTCACTCGCGGGGCCAGCGGCACATTACAATCATATATCATCGGTCGCGAGTTCGCGGTGGCGAAAAGAGACGTCGGGGAAGAAAAAAAGGGAGTTCCGGAGCTGAGGCAGCAAAACAACAACAAAAAAACTCGTGTGTGTGTGTCTCTTTCTCTTTCTCTGTCTGTCTATCTTCTGAATCCTATTTCGGGTAAGTGATCCAAAATAGGCGTGGTAATTTTGGATGCGCCCCCTGCCACCGGCGTTTGTTTTTTTCGCTCCGGCTCGCTCGCGCTTACTCAGTGTCTCTCTCTCCCGAGCCTACATCTGCGTGTACAAGCGCAAGCTCAGGCTAGTTGGGGAACGTCAGCTGGTAGATGTCCCCAGCCTGTTCGTCCTGATCGTCGGGCTTTTGCGCTCGCCTAACTTGCGCGCTAGAACACAATAAACACACACGGCCTCAACGTCACTTGTCTCTCTTTCTGGGGGTGTGATTATGCCAATCTGCACACGCATCATCTCTCTCTCTCTCTCTCTCTTTCCTCTACTCTAAAGGAAGCCTATTGTCGGTCGGATCGATCGACTCGATTGATCTTGCTGCCTGATATGCGTCAATCGAGCCAATTAAACTAATTACACGAGTAATTTAATTTGCAAACTCTGTTAGCTCTATTGCGGATATCGTGTGTACGTATATGACATTCTTACGTTCTCCGGGCTTATGAAAACTCCAATGAAAACTCGGGTGAGGAAATTTCGAAATCCGTTCTAGCCAATTTTCTTCTAAATAATCGACAATAGGCTTACCCTTACAGCTGCTAATGCAATTTAGTTTTGAGCATGACATTGGTGATTCGTAATCTCGCTATATGCCAAAAAAAAATTACAAACAAAATGTATTTCCAATGCTTCTCGAATTTTTTACTATTTGCCAACTCTTCTAACACCAAAGTCATATTCTAACATTACAAATTCAACTGCAGCTATGTAAATCACGTTTCTAATCTCTGACAGAAAATATCACTACGATATGATGAGAGATGCCGTGTCTTGACAAATTATTGGCGAAGGATGGAAAACAATGAATGAGCTACAAAATATTAACGCGTGAACCCACCGTAACTCCTTGTAAGAGGTACAAAGAGAAAGTTTTGTTAAAAGAATTTTTTTTATCGTTGTTACAACTTTTTCTTCCTTCGATTACATTCGATGTAAATTTTTCTACGTGAGAAAGTGAAAATTTAGCAGAAAAGTACTATGCAAAACTCATATCGAAATATCCGCATCTAACACGGTAAGAAATTAACTCGAATGGAAAAACAACGAAATATGTTGAATATGCATCTCGAAAATTGAATGTGATAAACGAGATAGAGAAATGACGATGTTAACGATGGTGAAAAAATGTTGCTCTTTCGGATCAGATTCGTGATTTACATTGTATGAGTGTATGGCTTATTTACATGATTATCTAACCGTAACTGTTGCAGGTCAGCGAATGTTGGATGAGAGGAACAAAAAAAAATGAAAAAAAAAATTGCGAAGGGTTAGAGCAATTACAATTACCTACGAAAATATACAGAGAAAGTAAGACAAGTCATATATATATGAGACACGTGTTTCGCAGCAAAATTAACGAATTATCCATGCGAAAGGAAGGAAACGGAGCGTGAAATAAAAGTTTGGGGGAAAAAGAAAAAACAATGGAAACATATATATGATGATTGTTTGCGATGATTACGCCTCGATTGAGTGATAGTAAGACGCAACACGAATTCACACATAGACGCACTTTTCCGCATTTCCCCACAAGCTTATGATTTATTTTAAAATTGAGTTCCTCTCTCTCTCTCTCTCTCTCTCTCTGCCTTATAAACAAAGAGCAATTTTCGTGTTATCGTTTGATAGCGTCGAGCGGCATGAGTCATGCCACAGTTTATCAAGAGCATCGCGAGTGCCAGGTACAATCTATTGAATCTGTGATAATGTAACGATCGACTCTGATATCCCGTACGAGGTGTGCGGGTTCGATCAATTCTCGAGCAACATACGAAAAAGTAATGTCCCCCGGACCCCATACGAGTTGAGCAAAGTTGAAATCCTCCAACACTTGGCCCGTGCAAGGGGTTGCTATCCCTCTCGACAACTCACAAAACTCACTGTTCGCAAAAGGCACAAGACACTCGCGATGATCGGGATCGGGCAAGCCCGTGTGTATATATACCAGCAGGCAAGGAGGATAAAAAGCGAGGCGCACGAGCGGGACGCGCGTCCGCGTCGTAAAACCGCGAGCGGAGCTGCCAGCGGAGGCACACGCTCGGAGCGACGTTGCGATGCCGACTGAGCTCACGAACCACCGGCCTGCGAGAGTCGAGAGACTCGAGCCTAGGCTGATGCGCGCGAGCCGCGCGCCGCACACGCTTGACGCTTTTGCCCTGCCCTTCCTATACCATGGGGGGTCCAACTTTATTGGCGCATGTGTTTCACCTTCCCGTTGGCCCGTTCCCTTTGTTCCTCGGCCGCTCGACGCGGTGCGCGGCCAACTATAACTATTCGAACCTCTTACTCAGCCAGGAGTTTTGTATATGCATTACTCGAAATACTGGCGTATTTGCGGGGGCGGTGAGATGGTCTGTACTAGTTTGGGTTCTGGGCAATTTTAATGAAAAGTATGAACCGTGAACAATGAAATTTGAGTGTGAACGAGAGTGTATAACGAGTTCATCCCTATGAACGAATTGTATGCATAGGAAATTTTAGATTCGAAAATTTTTTACTATTCACTACGTCTACGATTGAAGCACAACTTTTGCGCACACAACTCTTCACTCAACGTCCATGCAGCTTCGGAAAATTAAAAATGAATCGACTATATGGTATATTCTGTTATTGAATGAGGCAAGGGATACACGAATACGTGTCGTCTCGATGAACACGGAGACTCACTCGAGTTGTCGGAAAAGTTTTGCATTGAATCCCACAGCCGGCGACTTAATTTCGACTATCTGGCGCAGCTGCAGCAAGGATATCTGCAAAGCCACGGCCACAGAATCGTCGGGCCGCTTAATAATCCGACGAGCGCTTGTCGCACGCTCAGCGAAACGCGACGGGCATCTATTGCCAGCTGCGCGCGGGGCAGAGTCACAAAATTGGCTCGCGCAAAACTGCACTGCGCACAAGCGAGAAGAGGATAATCCCGGCAAAACTGCTCTGCCAAGCGCGTCGGGATGGGAAGCATAATAAAAGCTGACGAAGGTACACATTGTACATGAGTGAGGGCTCGCGCCGCCGCCCTGTATATTGTCTCGAGTGCCGTCGTGACTTGGCGAGATCGTCTTATATCCTATACCACTGTACTTTCCGGTCCCAGAGCAGTTTGCCAGCCGAAATATTGTATACCGGTGACCCGGAGACTGTGTAGCGATTGCCGAGCTTCAGAATTACTTTGGGGACAGACTACTACTACGACTAGTGGGCCCGACTGTGGATATAAAAGTCTACGATCCATAGATCTAATATTTATTGACGTGTCTCGCGACGACTTTTCAAAAAGTTTCTCATTATAATTACGCGTAGAGCTAGATTATATTCATAGTTAATCGAAATTGAGTTTTGAAGCACTAATTTTTATTGGAAAATTTTTCTTCAAAAGACAAAGTCATTTTTTTATCATTATTTTTTCCATGTTTCCCGCACCCAAAAACATTAAAATACATGCTCACTCAACCAAAATCGACTGTCATTTTTCGACTTTCGACCTTCGATATCTCGAGATGTGGGCATGCTAGAATTTTTTTACTATTTTTCCCATACTCACTGAGGTCGACTCTATCGAATTCCACCTCCAAATCGCGGCGCCCCAGAAATAATAATCGAGCCTTATGATTAATAAATTCGATGATTTATTCCTTCGAACATTGAATTCAGAATCTACGCATGGAATACACAATAACGGGAGTGTATTCTGGAGAGAACCGAAGGATAGTATTTTAAAAGATATATATAATGAATTCGAAAATACGTGATTCCTCAATGCGAAATAGAAAAGAAAATGTACAACGTGGGATAATTTAATTTTTCAAGTCACCAAATCATGGATAATGATTATAATATATGTTATTTATGATCAAATCATCAAGTTATTCAACTGTTATATACTGATATATAGAAAGACATTAGCATTGACCGCGGTATGGTCGGTAAGTCAATGAACGCAGACGGTGCTGCCGCCAGGCAAGGTAAACACTCGCTGTAGCGGCGTTGAGTCAATCGACTATATTCTCTATAGTACCACCTGTCGATAACGTAATTACCTATACTGCACTGCATTTTATGCAATTTTACTCGGTCACTGCTAGATAATCAAACATCTGATGAAAATTCAGAAAATAATGGGTGATATTTGTTATGATGATCGTTAATCACAGTTGGAAAATAAATGTTATTAAAACGTCAAAAGCCATTATTCCAAAGCCATACATTTTCTAGCAAAGTAAACTCTCTTGATACGCAGTAAGATTGATGTTGTTTTCTCAAATTTACTTCCATCTATATTCTCCCGAATCCAAAATATACATACAAAATTTGATAATATCTGAATATCTTTTCTGCTATTCTCGTTATAGTACTGTCAACAATTCGTTTTACTCATTCAAAAAATAATAGTTAAACTTTGCATGAATAATTTTACAGAGGAATAATACGCGATTGAATCACAAAATGCAACCGATCAACAGTGTCTATAATACACAATCAAACTCCGGAAAAATCACCAGTACATCACCAGGATGTAATTCATAATCGCCAACGAGATACAAGTTCTACGGTATATTCGCACGCGATAAGTCGCGCCGCGCCGCGCCGCTCTCGTAAAACTGGAAAACTTGTCAGGATAGGAGCGGGGGACAAAAATTTACTCTATCCGGTTTCTCTGTATAGAATCTCAACCGAGTCAAGTGGCTCACGCGTACTCCCAACGCAAAATAAACAATGTGTCCCAAGTGAACTCGGAAATTTCGAGAATGAAATAGAGTAGCATAGTGTTTTGATGTTCGCAGGAAACATGACTGTTCCTTTATGTGGGAGAGATCATTGCTGGCTTTCGCGAGTCATTTTAATTTCTCTGCAGCATATCCTAGTTCCCCCAATCTAGACGGCCACGGATCATAGAATATTTTATCAGTTTGCATGTGGCGAAGGGTGCTCATTCGTTTCGAGTGATAGACGAATGAAGGTCATTAACCCAATACAAAAAAGCTTGGGCTGCGAAAAAAATGGACTAAGAACGAACATTGGGATATTAAGCGCATAGTCCTTAGGGAAACAAACGTCAAATTAACTAGATGTGGATATCGCAAAAGCATGCAGCAAAAACAAAACATAATGTGAAAATTAGTAATGAAAAAGCTCAATTGGATCAGAACTCGAAGGAGATATCATACGACTATTCCATTTTCATTATAGGAAGCTCTAGTCAAATTATGAAATCATGATGAGTATTTCGTTTTCCATACGAATAACCATAATTTCAAAAAACTTGGCATAGAACAGTATTCAATTTTGCGAGGAAAAAGGTTTTATTCACTGTAAACATTACTATACGAGTTGCACAAACCAAAAATCCAATTTCCTCACAAAATGTATACGCCCGGGGAAGAAAGCAATTATACCCACCCAGATTCAGTATTCTGGTTATTGTTGATATTGTTATTGGTTGAGTTGCTGATTGACTGTTGAGTTTGTCCCAGCAATGAATTCCATTCTCTCATTGATTCTTGTCCGTTCATTTCCAGCTCTAGCATACTAGTTGCATCATCCAAATCTTGCATGATGAACATCGAATTACCCCTGGAAATGTACCATATTCGTTTTTACATTGATCTTTCCACTATACACGACGTGGCTGGCGTTGTTAACTTACCGACTATTAACACCTCCGAAGGAACTTGCGTCACTGCGTTCGTAATCCATCATCAGATCATCCGAAGCAAGAGACTCGCAGGAAGACAATGTGCTGATGCTACCAGCTCGCTTACGCATGTGCATTGGGCTATTCTCCACACTCCTCATTTGCGTTGTATCTGAAAGCAAATAAAGTTATACTATTATAATGGCTTTTAGATCCAGTGCAATGTGTTTTTTTACTCGCTCAATGCACCAACTTTCAAAAACGCTATTTCCATAAGAGTGCATATTAACAGCGGCGCGGCTAAATGATTTTACATAGAATGAATAAAACATTTTGATGAACACAAAATGCAAATCTAGAAAAGTGATTTTATCATTGGCTATCAGCTGAGTGCAAAAAAAAAGATGAGTATTGAATAAACTCTCACTTTTTTTAGGCGCAGTTTCTAAGACAGTGAGGCTGTGATCGGTATTGGCTGCAGAGCTCTCGCCTCTCAGCGTCTCATCGAATACGAGTCCCGGCTGATCGGCAATTTCGTCATCGAAGAACTCCCTGCCTTCCGATAAACTCAACGAGTTGGAAGCATTTGTCGGTGTGCCAGGACTGTCATCGTCAATAGTGTTGCCCGATTTCTCCATCACGTTCGTCTCCTTCTTGGGCTTGACGTCGGTTTGAGAGACGCTAGCCGTGGGACTGTCAAAGAGACTATCGACCGGCGAAGTCTCGTCATCAATGAGGGTGGTGGTGGTCGCGGCGACTGCGGCGAACGCCGGGTCCTCGATCGTCAACATGACCGACCTGAGCATGCTGCTGGGCAGGGCACCAGTCTTGACTGCATTGGTAATGGCCCGGAAGTGCTGGACGGTCGTTTGGGTGACTGTGTTGGCCGGCAAACTCGGCAGCGTGTCAGGTCGCTGGTGGCTGCCAAAGTCCTCGCTGGAGCACAGCGAATACTCGTCTGCCATCGCCTCGCCACCATGACCAAACTCCTGCTCATCAGAGCTGGGAGTACTGAAGTCCGTCGACCTGACGATGGACGAGGAAGTGGAGGCCGGTAGTTTCTCCGATCGAGCTCGGTCCTTGTATACCTTCTCCTCGCCGAGGCCATCGTCATAACCCTCGGACGATGTGGTAGACATGGACGTGGTCGAAGTGCTGTAGCGGTTGTCCTTGCTAGGCAACAACGCCCTCTGGTACTGGTTGGTGCGCTCCCGAACCAGGCCATTATTCAGGTTCAAGCTGGGAGTAGCTCGTTGTAATTGCTGTGGTGCCAGGTTCTTCGGCAGAGGAATGACGGAGATTTCGGTGATTGTGTGCACATCGTCCACGTCCCTTACATCGAAACTCTTTCCGTTCAATACCACGCCCAGCTTTCTGGGCCTCTGTCTATCGTAACGAGACCAGACGCTCTCGTCCGAGTAACCACCATGACTTCCGATTCCAGAGTCCTCTGTGCCAGAACCTTCTTTTGAGCTGCAAGTAGCACTTCTTGTGGGGCCACCGACTTTGCGGTTCTGATTGGCCATGGTCTTAGCTGTCTTTGAACTGGTCTCTGCCATTCTGACCGCGTACTGCGGTAGTGGCAGGTGCGACGATTGCGTCGTGTACTTCCCCACGGTCTCGTTCCTCCTATTATCCATACCCGGTCCATTGTTGTTATTGATGTTATTATTATAAGAAGGCTGATTGACTGGCGAGGGTCGGGGTTGATTCTGAGGTGACCTGGCAGGACGTCCCCTAGAGGTGGTCTCCTGATGCACATTCCGGAAGTATTCCGTGGACTCGTGACCAGTCCCGTGGCTGTTGTAATGTAGGTCGGTGACCTTGTCGGTGTACCTAGGCTGCTGACTACGGAAGCCAAAGCGGCTGGTTCTGATGGGCAGACCACTAGACTCCTTCTTGGGTGGCGCAAGTCTGGGAGTGGATCGACCCGAGGACGAGTAGTTCTGATAACGAGAGGACGGCTGATGGTAGTCCTCGTCAACTTGCTGGCGTCGGCGGGACTCGTGTTCCGGCCCCACAGATTTGGAGCGCGCGTGCTCCTGGTACTTGTTGCTGGCTATCGGCACAGGGATTCCCGTGGGTGCCGGTCTTCGCCGAAACCCAAACGACATTGAGGTGCCCCGTGTATGTGGCGCGCCCCTCTTCGACGCGCTCTTGCTATCGCCCTGCAACATAAATTTCAATCAGACACTGGTTCAAGGGGTGATTGGTACGAGAAATGGCTCTTTCTTCTTTCAAGAAATTGCGAATCCACAGGGGCGGGTGAGTTAGGTGGGGGAACTACCCTTCGTCTGACGAAGATGTATCTCACAGAGAATGAGAATTCACGGTTTTGTTGGATAAAAGTTCGAATTAAAAGTTATTTGTTAATTTTGGTTAATTTTTAATTGTCAAAATGAACTTACAACATTCAATTTTGGGAAAAATTATTTCATACAGGAATAATTTTTGTATTCATCAATTTAATATTTTTAAAACAGTTATTACGGTATTTCAGCTTCTTTCAAAACTATAGATGAATCATATTGGGTTTGTACTGAAAGTCTGGGATACAATTGGAAAATAATTGAATTAATAACAGCTTTTTCGTCAATAATAGAATCAAACATGCGATAAATTAGGATTCCAGTATCATAAAATATGAAACCCCATAATGGCCAAAATTTCATGTGTAACAATAGAGTGTGGAAACTGATCTTATGACGCACAGACACGCGAATATACTCTTGGATGGTCAAGGTCATCTATTGATAAAGATTGCAGAAGAGTAACCGAGCTCAAAGTTCATCTTCTTGAAGCTCTAATCGATAATTTTCAACTTTGACACCGTTGAACGAGTTTCGAAAAAGATTGATGTGTATAACAACAAGCGGACGAATTTGATCGGTGAAACATAGACGTAGCGATCGTCGACCTGTATTGGCGCAAACCCAAATTGCCGCAGTATTATCTCTCGCTACATATGAACTCCGTTATGTGCGATTCTAGCAAATATTTGAAATAAAAGTGTCAGAGGCTTACCATTTGGCCGGAGCCCCAAGATTTTCCTGTTTTGGCGAACACGCGCGTTTGCAACTGAAAGATGGGCGACTACGAGTGAAGTTACGAGTAATTTAAAGAGCTCTGAGTAATGATTATGTTTAGCAGGAGATTGTAGGCTCTTATCAGCCAGCGATATCGATCGTTTTATGATCAGAATAATGGATGATAAGAAGTATTAGGCTTGCAAGGCCAGTTTCCCGCTATTGCTGACTTCGTGACTGCACTTGGGTAAGTTTTTGCAAAATAAAGCCATTCGGATTAGATTAAAAATTTGAAAATGTCAAATCCATGGATCGAATCGGGAAACTCATCATTATGAACAAAAACTCGCAGGTTTCGAATAAGAGTCTGATGATTTTTTTTTGCGAAGATATTGGATAGAACTAAAAGTTAAGGAAATAGAACGAAAAACAATGTTGACGAAACTTTTAATAAAGAAGAAAAGTAATTTGGACGGTCATATATCAGATTCTTCGAATGATGGCGAAAACTTTCAAATAAAATTGAAAATTTGAAAGGAAAATAAGGAGGATAGACGTGTAAGATGCTGTTCTTTCAATAAGTAATTAGTTGAAAGACATATAATACAAAAATATCGTCGTGTCTAATATCTTAGGAGATACATAACGAGCAAAAATTTATATATAAAAGAGGTGAAAAGTGAGACGATAATCCCCGAAGAGATTGCTTTCATTCCGGCCGGTCTCAAGATTGCCCGACGAATCGATGCGGGAAAGCAGTGAAGTATACGTATAGCTACAAGGTGAACTTGGTAAACTCATGACGCAGTCACTCCTAATTGCCACTCGAAAAGCTCTGCGCTCCAGCTCGTTTTTTCCAAAATTCCCCGAGTGACACTGTCACTCCACTAGCCGTCCCAACCGAATGAGTCTACCCGAGATGAGTACAGTTGATGGAATATGTCCTCGCGGGAAGCCCACGACTCACACTCCGGAAAATCCGGGGAATGTGGCTGACGACGACGGGAAAGGCAGACGGACCGGGGCAACCGCATCCCTTACCACAACGACGTCCTTCTCGTTCTCGTCGAGGTCGTCCTGGTACCTCAGCCCGTAGCGGACGTCGTCGTCCTCCTCGTCGTAGTAGCTCGCCATTCTGCTGGGCTTCTCCTCTTGTGTGTCACACGTCACTCTGCCATGCCACGATTCCTCGTGTATTTGATTTATCTATATCCGACTGGTCGAGAGACTGCGACGTTGTTCACATGTCGGGAGCGATCGTGTGCGCGGCCCCTACTGCGGCGTATCAGGACTGCGCCTCTTCTCCGAGGAGCCAGAGAAAGAGAGGAGAAAGAGCCCGAGAGCGAGAGAGAGACGGAGCTAGTCTCGTCGGGGTGGATTGATCGGACGCAGTGCGCCGGCGTCGGGGCTGCTGCTGCTGCTGCTGCTGCTGCTGCTGCTGCTCGCTCGTATACATATGTACGGCCGCCGCCGGTGCGCCACCCCTCCACAAACACCCTCCCAGGGCCGTAACTGCGCGCTTTTTCACTCAAGACCTCACCGCCGTGTGCTTCCCCGGCTCTATAGCTTTCATCCACGACTAAATTTTTTTTATTTTTTTATTATTTCTCGTGGACAAATCATCTTCGTAGACGCATCTATATACGTAAATCATTTGTCAATAGAACTAAGGGAAATGATTAAGTTTCACGTGAAATTGCGTTACCGCGAATGTGAGCCGAATCTAAATACATAAAATGAACATTTCCTCTGAAAATTTTATCCGATAGTTTATATCAGTGGAGTACTCGATAAAATTAACAGTTTCACGGGATTAACGAAGCAGTTGATTAAATGGCACGGACGTAGAACTCTGCAAGAGATTAGTCACGTAAAGCGAGATGTGTATTAATGATTCAATTGTAAAGCCGAAGCTTGGGAAGTACGGCCTGCGTCAGCTACATAACGCAGCGCCCACGCGAGAATCACACGGCGAGACAAGACCAATTGTTTTCTCTGACGCGTGCGTTATCGGGTTTCATTTCGGTAGCAATGCCTATGTGAATATACCCACCACCTGTTCATGCTCCATCCACTGCGTTTGATCGGCAACTCCGTTGTGCCAATTATACTATATAGTCAAAGGGTATTCTCGGGTAAAAAAGTTTATTTTTCAGCTTTTGCTGGCTTTTGTGGACGTGCGGACGTGTGCTAGCGCAGCGAAGGGCGCTCGAAAACTCCAGAGCGACTCGACGGTGGCTCGGCAACGGCCGGTGCAACAAGACGAATATAGAACTGCGCATCGAGTACACGTGAGTCCAGAACAGAACGACGGCCGGCTCTCGAAATACGACGTCCGAGAGATAGCCGTTGACTTGGTGGCTCTCGCGAATATTAGTGTCAAAGTGGAGCACAGCCGAACAAAGGGACGTTTGCTTACTCGACGTAAGACTCAATTACTCTGTCTCGCAATAGTTTAATCAGAGGCGAGAGCTCCCCCCCCCCTCCTATCCTCGCTTTTTTAATCGTCAAGCAAATATTTATACGACGAGTTTGAATTAAATTTATTGGTCGAACCTATTGAACGCAGGAGTCGGTTTTATAAGCTGGGATAGCTTTCGCGTGAAATAATCTCGTAAGGATCAGATCGCGCGTATACGGCTTCCAATAGAGAAAGAGACGTATCTGTTACATATTTTTACATGTTATTCGCCTTACGCAACCGATATCGGTTCACGCAATCTGTTTTATAATCGAATATCGATACTCCGCGTCAATAGAAAACAATCCGAACACAACCAATGTGCAGTATCGGTCTATTTCTCTTGGGAGATGACACAATTGATCGAAATTCAAGATCTATTTGGCAAGTGCTGTACGTAAGCGAAGAAAATTCGAGGACAAGGTCGTAATATTTGATGGAAACATGCGAGTGGCGGAGGCAGGTATACATCACCAAGGGATTGGGGCGTGATCGTGAGGGAAAAGGGTTGGGAAGAGGGTTGGGAAGAGTGGGATGACCGAGAGGAATGAGTCACCCATCCCTCGCTTAATCAATAATCGCGCCTCAAACACTCTATATCGAATTCATTCCATTTCGTCGTATATTTGAGACATCCTGCTCATCCAGAGAAAATCCAGCTTGTGAATGTTCAAATATTCGAATTGTAAGCTTAGTAGTAAGAACATTTCAATTCATCAGCAATGGATGAAAATGACTTTCCTCTCGAACATTATTTGTACTTGATCAATTCTTCATTAAGAAAGTGATGTGAAGCCTCTCTTTCAGCGATTCTAGTCGTTTCGGCCTAATCCTGTGACACGTGAGTGTATAGGTATAAAATATGAACATATTGAAATTAATCGATGAGTGCGTAAAGACAATGAAATGTGAGAACAACAATTGAAATATAATTTTGAAAACGTGTGATATATACCAGCTAGTTATATTCAAGTGTTCGTCCGTAGCTAACATTTTAGATTGAACACATTGCACCATCGTTGTTAAATATGATTTCTACTCTATGTTGGTTGGATTTTCATATTTTACATTGACAAATTTATGTTCGCGCATTTCCCGATGTAGGTAGTTAAAAATTATCAAAGGTTTGAAAACTACATGAAATTTGAAAATTCTTTGAATCCCCATGAATCATTATAAGAGGAAATAGAGCTCCCGATTTTCAAGTAAATTATAATATAATGTGGTCTAGAAATCATATGATAAATCGGAACGCACCTCACATACGCATAACTCCATATATATCCCAGTATTGATTTCAATCAGATCAGCTGCATCGCGTATTGCATAAAGACCTGCACCTCTGAGAGTATATATAGCTATAGTCGGTATACAATGATCATAAATTGTCTTGTTTCGAGAAACTTTGCTCGATTTACTCGAATATCTGTCTAAACGGTTTTTGGTAAGCTCAAGTGTTGTACTTATTTCCCACCATTAAAAACATTCAATGTTAATGCCGCGGCGAGATAGTTTGATAATGAATTGATTACATCCAATTTAATATTCACTCGATGCTCTGCAATTAACGCGTGGCACTATACACTTATACGCGACTTTACTAATTTTGATTGAGCAATTATGATATTAATTAATAGCGAGAAAATGTTAATTTTCTCAATTTCTCGTGAGAATCAAATATGTTCATGAGCTTTTGATTGCATTTATTTTCTCGAGCGAGAGAAAGAGCCGAGTAATTAAAACTCAGTGGAGTAACAGAGCAGATTGATTATTAAATGCAAATGATTCGCGTAAACGTATTCAAGAACAAATTGTTCCATGTACTTTCACTCATACATATACCGAAATGCTGAAAGTCGGTCTTTAATGAAAAACATGCATTCAAAACGGATTCGCGTTGGCTGAACCTGACGATATCTATAGCATGAAGAAAAAACCCGAGGGAAATTAGGTTACATCAGAGGATCATTGAATTTTTCACCACATCTCAACTGTATACCTCGTCATCTCGATCTGCCGATAAAAAATTTCTCGATCTACCGATTAATAATTCAACGAAGGAATGTTGATGGACAAGTTCGTAAGATAGTGTGCGCGCAAAGGAGCTATGACCCAAGCGCGATGAATAACGTAAGTCAATACCTCGCGCGCACCGTAACTCTTACACGCATCGAAACGATGGTCGCGAGCATAAGTGTCCGGAGAAAGTACACCCAGTCGGTAGCTGCTACCGATTTATTAATTGGACATTATCAAAGGCGTGATTAACACGAAGGAAGCTGCCAAGTAGATTCGAGCTCGGCGCGTCAGCCAGTATCATAAGGAAAGTCGGGCCGGAAGAGTTTGGGATTCCGTCAGCTCGGCCTGGCGTGACGCGTCCTTTTTTGCAACCACTGCAGCTGCCACTGCACATACGCGTCTAGAGCTTAATTGATGCGCCGCATTCGACGTCTTAATGAAGTAAAGCCCAAGACGAGAGTGTTATTATGTCAGTCCGCGAAGTTATGCGATACCGAGGAAGGCCGGGGAGCGCGGGAATTTAGTGTTATGCAGTTGGCTAACAGTTATTACGCGCTTCGTGTTGTAATGTATATATACACACGTATTTGCCACCGTATTATACACAACCTTTGCGATTTACACGTTTTTCAAGTTCTATGAGAATCAACGATCATTAATGAGTCCAAAATTCTTGTTTGTTGCGTCATCTTTCAGTTCGATAAATGAAAACTCCACATGGATTTAATTTTTGCGATGTTTCTGAAATGCTTCACATTCTCATGTATAAACACACTCTCAATGAAAAAGAAGACACGCGTACATGAAGCTCACTAACATTTTCCATAACAAATGTTCTAGCACGTAGGCTATATACATAAATATCTATCGTTTAGCTGTCGTTCGAAGATATACAAATTCGACAGTGGCAGTGGAAGCCGTTTTCTTCCACTCCTTAATTTCAGTAACAATTTAACTTAATTTCTTTTACCGGTGAGAAAAATTGTTGCACTTCAACAAATATATGTAAATGCGATATTCATTGTTGTTTTGTTTAGTGATAATAATCAGCTTTACGAGACCAGCGAACCAACCTGGCGAAAAGTCGCAAAAAATAAATTGACAAGGAGTTTTCATTTATTCAACTCCATATTACGGATTGACCCTTAACGATCGCAACAATCGGGAATTTTTAACAATGGATCGAGTGTTCCAACGAACATTGACAAGACCAAGCTTATTATTTCGAAGCTGAGATCATGGTAGTTATACTGAAATTTACAATAATCGCATCAGAAATTGATACGAAACTAAAATTTGATATGTCGATTTTTGAATATGCCAAGCGGAAATTCAGAAGACGCGTCCAAAAACAGTAATGGTTTCTAGATGATAAATTTCCGATTTGATATGACTCCTGGGGAAAGCTATGTTGCCTCTAAAATCCCACTTGTTTCATCTTTCATTTATTATTCCTGACTAACATCGCTTATCCTGGTGAAAGCTAACATTTGCCACTATACTAACCAGGAAATCACTTGCGGGATTTGAATCTCCGATTCTGCTGAAACTTTTTGAGGTGGTTTATGGATTACCCAAATAGATGATATATGCTGTTGTAACAATTTCTCTGAGATATTTATCATGTTCTTATCCGAATAATGTACATACATAAAATTTCGTACATATATACACTTGTACAAAATCAAGAACGATCGGTCAATATCTCGGACAAGTCAGAAAGATGTCGCGTACTCGAAAGAGGGTCCGGGCATAAATCGCAATAGCCAACGGAATCGGCCGTGGAATCGATCGCGGTTACATGCGCTCGGTACAATATAACCAACACACACAAACGAATGGGCAACGGAGGCTGGATATGTAGATACTGGCAGGCTCGGAATGGTTATTCGATTTAATCGGGCCCCTGAACAAACGGCCAGCCGCAACTGGATTTTTGCCCGCGCCCCGATAGTATAACAAGCCGGCTCTCCGACGACGTGTATTAACGGAGGCTCATTGTGCTGCCAGATCCTCGGGCCTCTCGGAGGATGGACGTAATAGCGATCGCGTACGGGTCGCGATGAGAATTAAAAGCCCCTCAGTGTACTTTCTATACACCCGCGGCGCGACCGGCAATGTTTGCCTGATCCCTTCCACCCCAAAACTATGTATATATGTGTTATCAAAGGTCCCGGGCTATTCGCGTACTTTTTGCGGACATACATATACATGATGCCGCGTTATCCGCGACTCGATCGTATGGCTGCAGGTGAGAGAAAGTTCATGAGATTGCGTTTTTCCAGCGGCCCGCTCGTTACAGTTTTGATGCGGCGTATACAATGCGTACGGATCGGGCCGCGGCGTCCAAAATAATAATCGTGGATAGATCGTGGAAGGCGCACGTGAGACGACGGTGCGGATCTCAGGGCCGCGGCAACTCGAACCGATCGCAGCCGCGGGAGGGGCGTTGAACCTGGCTGAACTTGAGCCGCGCGCGGCCGTGTGGGGTAATCAGCTGCAGAACGGCCGGCGCCGCGAGCTCGAGCGCATCTATTATATCCGCGGCGCGCACAGCCCGCGGCTGCAGCACCTAACTGCGCTCGCTCGCAGCGGTACTCCATCCTCCGAACAGGACACACGCCCGGGATAATAAGCCGATATACGCGCGCGCGCGCGCAGCAAACCAGCCGCTCGCGCGCTCGAGCCAAACCCTATATCCACTTTCCGCAGCAACTTAACTCTGCAGCCTGAAGCTGCCAGCGAAACATCCGCTACGTATATATGTACTTTCTGCTTCGAATACTCCCGGTATAATCCCCAATGCAGTTTCATTTCGTGGTTGAGGAATACTGGATCGCTAACCTATTTTGAATCGTCGATTTCATCCGTCGCGGCTCGTTGAAAATCGCGAATATTGTCGTTCTAGTGAACGTCTATATATCGTTTCGCTCAACCGCATAGTACACCTCTGATAATTGACTCGGGTGTCCATAAGTCAACGGAAGAGAAACTGACAAGTCTCCCAATGAAATTTTGCGGCTAAGAAAGCTTTGAATCGACCGCACTCGCCGTTGTCAAGCTTATCGAGTTACTTACGGCCGATCCCACGATTTTTCCCGGGTATCTCCTCTGCGCCACTCTCCGGCTCGTTTATCTCAAAGGGTGAAAGCGCCGCATCGTATATTATATACCCACACTGTCGCGACACTTTTCGCCGATCGGACCGACAGATTTCCCACTTGTGTACAGGTACTATCGAGCGGATATTCACATTTCTTATTCGCTCCTACATTTTCATCTGGTGAATGCCTTTATTAACTTTTGCAATTCCGTTATGCTATCAGTGCAGTCCGTTCACGTTACAGTGTATTAATATACGATACGAAAATTCCCATTCGAAATGTTCGAATTGTAAAGGTAAGAAGTTAGATTCAAAGTTATTTTATTCTCGCACACCGAATAGTCGTGATAATAACGATTTGAAAATACGCTCGAAGAAATGTTTCTCTGTGGAAACTCCCCGAATTCAAATTTATATAGTGGCGAAACATTACAGAACCATCAAGATTCTGCTAACTCGAAAACAGACAACTCCGAGCCGGCGGGTTTCCCAACCGCCATACACAATAGCGGCATTCCGTCAATGCGAAATTTCAAAAAAAAAAATAGCTCCGCTCGTTTCTCACATGCTGTACAGAAAGTAAGCGTATAAATCCCGCGGCTACATCAGAGAATAACGGATCCGTCACGGAGCTGGATACTCGCTGCACGGGGCCATTGTGAAAAGAGTATGTTGAGCGAGACACGAATTGTTACGCTCATACGCAATAGGATTCCGAGAGTGAAATTGGGACAATTTATTCGGAGAACGCGTGATTTCAGTGATTTCCCCCTCCCCGACACGGCTATTAGACTGTCCGAGGCGAACTGTACACGTCGAGCCATTTACATTGGGATTAAATTAGACGATGGGTGGAACGATGAGAAAACGCGGCGCTCGATTTGATGATTTTTTTTTATTTCAATCGGAAATAAAATATGGGTCGATCAAACCGAGGATTGCTCGTTACGAACTTTGAATGTTATCACGATTTTTCAAGTTGCATTCGACTCTTCGCGGAGTAAGTTGTCAGCTTTTCACCTCGTGATTTTCTCCAAATGAATTTTCTCACCCTGACGAGTCACACATATGTACGAATCATCCTCGCGCGAAGATAATAAAGTGTGATTCTAATCTAAAAATTACACGAGTATAATTGTTGATTCGTAAATAGAGGAATCAGAAGTTACTTGACTCAGGGGGAATTAAAATCTCAGGGGGAAACAGTTCTGCTCGAGGATCGGCTATACGAGCATTGAAAACCAACGCCGCCGACATTAAAACTCATCTCTGGCTTTAGCTTAATTGCGTCTATCAATCACACGGCCAACACTTTGGGCCGTAACAAGCCCGGCAAATCAGCCGAGCTTCTCTCTCTGTCTTTCTCATGAGCGAAGTGCCAACGTTCGCCCGTCATCGTTTCTCCGCGCGCTTATACGGGGCTATGGGAAAAGTTGGCCGTCACGAGGCGCGCTGCACGCGAGAAAGGATGAACCGGCCGCGGCGGGGTGAAGGTGACACGATTCGCCTGTGGCTCCCATGAACAAAATCTCAATATGAGTATAGGAGGCGCGATTCGTACACGGAATATCGTCGGAAGAAAAAACGTTCGGGAAACCTCGGATTGTCATATTCCGGAGTGCCGTTCAGAACGATCAATTACATGATTCTCGTTGATTCTATCGTATAAATACGACAAGACGATTCATTCGAGCTGGCGCATATGGTGAGGCTTGATATTACCAAGCGAACTTGCGAAACGCAATTTTAATATTCGCCGCTCGGATTTGTTGGCGCGCGAAGAATTTCGTGGGTGAAGGTATACATTCATGCGCGTGTACAGCCTTCTAGAAAGTCGCGGGTCAAATTGTTTCGGGGGAAAGCCACTCGCGACTCCTCTCGAACGCTCAAAAATCGTATTTCCGCAACGAAGAATCGAAAGCGGGTCAAACGCTCACCCCGTCCGAGCGACTTATGCGTCCTCAAATAGTCAGAAATCGTTGATTGAAATCGAATTAGCCGCGCCGCGAAGACGAGAGCGCCAAGTGCGCGTGAATCCGAAAACAGCTTGCGACGCGGGCCGTTATCCCCCCGCGGCCGCGCACGGATGCATCTGAGAAAGTTGCGCGCGGGAGGAAAAAACCCGGCAACGGTATGCCGGCGCGTGAAAAGACCCATTGTGTCTGAGAGGCGGGACGGGGGATCGCGTGAATTTAAGACTGTCGCGCGCGTGTGTGTGTGCGCACACGCGGGGCAGAGGAGAGAAAGATTTTGTTGGGCGCGCATATTAGGCCCCCGCGAGAAAGAAGCTTCGAAAGTTAATAAGAATCCGACGGCGATGGCGCGGTCGATCCCGAACGTTACGATCGGTACGTCATCGCGTTTGCCTACCCGCGGCGATTATATCCTCGCGGCGAGATTACGGCCTGTCTGACCGAACTTGACCGAGACGAGCATCGCAGGCATATATACCTGGACAAATCCGCGCTTCAATCATCCATTGTGCGTATGAGCGGAGACGAATCAAAGCCGAATAGTAAGATGGCAATTCACTCCAGTTCCTTTCCCACAGCAATACGCGAAGAAGCCCAGCCGCTTCGGCAAATTCTCACACTCGAGTGTGTGTACGCAATTGAGAGCGGCCGCGCATCAGCGTGTTCCCGAGAATGAAGAATGAACGAGAGGAGAAAATAAAACCCAGCCGCTCGCGACACTGTGCGAAACACGAATTTGCGCCTGCCAAATATCAGCGAGTTATGCTGCTGCGTCGACTACTTTGTGGATAGAGCATATTGCATGTACCGGTTCGCGAGAATGTGAGTTATGTGCAAGTGCGGCTAACTCGCTGATAATAACGACGGTTATTCGCCGTAACGGTTATCTTCCGACAAGATTTTTTGGGAGCTTTGCTCGCTGTACGCGTTGTGATGAATTAACTCGTCCGAGGGCTGTTTGGTCGCTTCGCTGCGCCCATGATTCATGTCGTGATCGTGGCTTATGTGTGGAGAACGAATTATGAGCCATTGAAGGTTCTGCAAGTGGAAACATTTTTGAACATGTCTCCTACTCCGTGTTGCTCTTCTTACCGTACCCCTCAAGTTCCATGATGACGAGAAAAAACTTGTACGAGACTCGTTATGTGACGATTACATATTTTTTCATCTTTTAATGATGCGGATAATCCGAAATAGTATGTCATATATGATTGACGAGTCTCCATCGACGACGACTACCGGTGACGACGTTCAATAGTACGGACAACGCTAAATTGACTGAATCTCATTGGAACATACATATGTATAAAAGCACATTTGGACTCTCAAACTACTTCCTGGTGGATTTTGAAGTTGACCACGCCTTCAACGAGCTCGAGCCACGGACAATTATATTCGTTTCCGCGAATCTAATACAAGACGCGTATGGTTGTTTTGGAACGCAGCTCGACATTGAGCGACGGTAATGAGGAATGCGCGAGCGCTCGCATGACCCTGAAACAGTACTAATTGGACGCGGAGATCGTGCGGCAAGTGGCTCATTGACTGCACCGGGTCGCCGGAGGAAAAATGGGCCGTTGATGAAAAAAGAAAAAAGCCACAGAGCGGATTCTCGTGCACGCTGGCGCTCACTTGTTCTCGAGCTGCAGCTGAAAACGGGTCAGACGCCGCACGAGGGATCGGCCGCGCGAGAGCCGGTGCGCGCGCGCGGCATACCGCATTCAACGGCTCTCGCGAGAGACGAGCTGAACGTCTTCGAGGATTTTATGACTCTTTAGTTCGATCGCGATTAGGCTTGGCTGGAAAAAATTATTCGTCCGAGTTGCATCGGAACAAGCTTTCGCCGGAATATTTTTTGTAATTTTTTGCAATTGGTATGAAAAATGATAATATTCACAATTCGTTTTCTACGGGTGAATACTTGTTGCAGTAAAAATTGTTGCAGTCATATGTCGGAGCGGGAGTTACGTAACGTAATTATATAGTTTGAGGAATGCTCTGAAATTGAGATAAGGACACCCAGAGTACTCGAGAAACTGCACCAGTTAAACTAGCTCCGGAACGAGTTGCCAGCAGATCAGCAATGCGATCATACCAACTCCTTCACTTTCATATCATACACAACGCCCACCTGAATCGTAACCTGGATTCTCCGCTGCAGCTCTACGATTTTAATCCCGCGAGTTTACTCCGCGCGAATCATCTCGCGAACCAGCATATATTGGAAAAGCACAAAAATATGTACGCTCACACGTGTGCTTGTTAACATAAGTATATACGGGGAGAGGAAAAAAGTTGGAAAACGGCATCTGTACATAGACGAAATTCCCCCGAGTCTCGGGCGCGTGGAGGCACGAAAGTGAAAACGCAGGCCAGACGTGCGAGCGCGTATATCGGGCATACACATCCAATTATCCGAGTAGAAAGGATCAAGCCATTATGCTTGATTATACAATCGATACGGGCGGGCGAGCAAAAGTCATCGGGCCCCGGTGATTTGGCACAATGATCGGAAATTGATTGGATGCGCGCGGTGTGGAGAGAAAAAAAAGGCCAGCCGATATATATCGGTTGGAGAGCTAAAAAAACAAAAGGAAATCGCCGCGCCGACCCATGTCGAACTCGTGGGGGAGTGAAAGAGCGAAAGTTAACGAGATACGTGTATATATACACACACTCGCATGCGAGCTGAAAAACCGAGCGAATATATATACGTGTTTGCCCCGACACGAGCGGCTAGTACATATATACTGGCTTTTGTTGATTGCCGCCGAAAGTCGCGGAGTGACTCGCGGAATGCGGCTTGTCGATATATACTTATACACATTCGAACCGGGGGGGAAAAACTAATGACAGAGCGGCGGGTTGTCTGGATTTTACCCATATGTATATGGGCACTTTTTCTTTTTCCGTTGTTTGCTCCACGCGAGCGCGACAGTTTCCCGGCTATTCGGGCAACGTATACAGCGCGGAGAAAGTGCATAGCCTCTTATCACAGGTTCAGGGCCGCCGAGTGACAGATGAAAGGATGCGCGGCTTTCCTCGCTAGCGCTTTTATACTCGCGGCCTGTCGTACTTTCCTCCACGCTACCTTTTGTCTCTCTATTCTCCTACGATCCCTGTGGATCCTCTGGCATGTTCTATTGTAGAGCGATCCACAAGTGATTTCACCAGGGGTTTACTCTATGTTTTCTTCGTTAGGCAAATTTAATTTATTTGTTAAAGGGAGAAATCTCGTTTGGTAGCCATGAGTCGTTTGAATTCGTTCAGGTTGAACTTGTCAAGAACCTCGGAATTCAGCCTCGAATATACATCAACTAATTTTCGGGTCTAATTATATTTATCAATTTCATCCGCAAATCGAGTCCAAGTTGGCGGTACAATTTTTCGAAAAAAGACTCGTTGTAACAGCTCAAATGGTATAAGGTATTTCTGAGTAGGTCTATGCAAGTCTTGGAAAGCCATTGCGGGCCTATACAATTCAATTGGAATAACTATTTACGTATACGGGAATTAGAGAGTTTGACCTTGTTTAAACATTCAAAGCGAACACTATAGGAGGACTAAATTTTCCAATACCAAAACTAATTGGTTGGAAAAGAAAATCTATAGTTGCGGGTATTCAAGGTTTGAAAACGAGAAGAAGCTTACAGTAACAGAGTAGAATAACTATACAAATAATATAACTTTACTGTATCATAATTTTAACAGACAGTTCAGATTAGAGAGATTGCGAAGAATCAAGATTAGTTTTGGAGAGCAGATTTGGAAAGACGACGACATAATAATATAAAACATAATAGCTCTTGAAATGAAACAACAGCGAAATGTGAAAATTTTTATCTCACATTTTGCTGTGTCTTTATAACGTCTTTATAACTATATATTTTTAAACGTCTTTAAACGTCTTTATAACAAGCGACGACGTAACGATCGCATGATTTGCACGTCAGCAACGGTCCACATCTGTACCAGCACAGGTGAGCTCTTATCCACACATTTTCGAATCGTAGACCTCTCAAAAATGACGTAATCGTTGCTTCTCGTAGGTTATATTAAGACCGAAAGCAATTATTTAGTTTAAAAACTTTCCAACGAAAATTGTGATACACACGAGGATTGGCAAAATTCACTTGTCACGAGTGATGAGATAGACAAAGCGGAGAATTGCGTATAAGGCTTGGGCCCCTATTGAAATCCACGTGGATGCGGACAGTCCTTGAATAAGCCGATGCCGATCGAGTTAGCTGGAGGTGAGATCGCGGCGCTGCGGTCTTTCGTCGTCATTGTGTCCGCAAGGCATCCTCGCAAGGATATACACGATTGCTTCGAATTCACCGTAGCACCAAATTGATCTCGGCGAGAGCGACGAACGCCTTGGATTGATTGCTTCACTGCGATACTCGCGGACGTGTCACCGGTGTCGCAGTCGACGATGAGAATGGCAGAGATCCAACACTTGTTGGATTTCACAATGATCTCGTTTTTTTCTTCTTCTATGTGGAATTTCGCAATCTCGAGATGCACGAATCGTAGTTTTGGCGAAAACCGACGGGGATAGATCTTCCTTTGGATGCTTCAGCTCAAATAACGACTTACGCGTCGCGGATTGAGCCATTATTCGCTGGACTCGCGCAGTCAATCGGAGATCTTGTCTGTTGACGTTGAAAAAACCCCGGGATATCCACATCCGATCTGCTCGACAGGAGAACCGACACTTCCTACACGCGACGTCGTGCTCTATATAGTTACGGCTCCTTATCAACCGACATATCACTTTGGCGAGAAAGTCCTTGGGCGCCAATCACTCGGTTAAATCGGTCCTGCTCATTTTCCGCGTCCTCTCGTGTTCTATCCCTCTATGTATAGGTATTTCCGCGCGCCTCCACAAAAGCCCAACATCCGTCTACTTTCCAGCATATGGAAGGCTTTCCAAGCGAGCCTTTACACGTGTATACCTTTCTAGTGTGTCAATGGACTATAGGCCGGGTCAAAAGGATGCCGAGTTGCTGCTCGCGGTCACGATCGAACGAGGATGAGCTTTTACTTTTATAGACACTTTTTTCACACGAGCTTGTTTTGCTTGAGTCAAATCCAAGATGATTGATCACTATCTTGGTAAAGAATTCACCCATAAACGCTTCGTACTTAACCAGTGACAGGTGTCGAATTATACTTGTGATCATTCTCCACTTGTACGAAGTATGCAATTACTATATGGATTCAAACGCGTTTGACGAGAATATAGTGATTTTCTCGGAAGTTCTTATTTCTTTAGAACCGACGTATAGGATTCTAACTGTTAAATTCCTCTTTGACATTATCATTGAGAGTTTTCCGTCGATATGACGGCTGGTTGTTTCTTTAAAAACGCATCTGTATCGGGTAGTTTTGATTGATTGAGTATTCGGATGAATCACTTTTTTCTCAATATTTCGCGTGAAACTTTCGAAAATTGTACGACACGAAGACACATCGTAGCCGAGATGACAGGGAACGACGTAACGCAACGGATCTCTAGCTCACGGGGTGCTTGCCGTTCAACGCGCGGCTGCCCAAACAGTCATAAATTCAGCAACCGCTGGTGTTGGTATATATCAAGTGGCGAGACTTGGCTTTCCAGTGGAAAAAAGCCCTCGATACACCGACGCCGTCACCCAATCATTCCCAAGCCGTTCAGGCTTACACCGCGACGATCTCAGCCTAACGGAGAATATCCGCCGGACTGGTCCTGTCGACGAGCCGCTACCCGTTCCGGACCAAGATGAGAAGAGGCACGTTGCTGATCACAGCTGTCCAGCCTCTGCCGTACATCGCCGTTTTCTTTTACGCTCAGACCGGCGTGTCGTCTCGTTCAACCTATAGCGATCCTCTGCCGCGAGACCGATTCAGGGCAATAAATTATTTTCGGGTTTGATTATTGGCAGAAGAAAACGGAGAATTTCGCGATCCCGTTTTTCACAAGCGCGATCGAGAGTTTTTTTCCATCCACAGTTAGCGCGAACGAAAAGTTGGATCAGATTTTTTATGACGATAACGAGCTTGCTCGGGTAGTAATGAGCCTCCTTCCACGATTTTTTTTCTTTCACTGGTGATTTAAAAGTAGTTCTACCAATTGCGCGGAGAGGTTGTCGGGTTTTTTAGAAACCAGGAAGTGTGGGGTGTGTCGAGAGCCGCGGCTCGTTGACTCTTCCTCGTTCGCGGATAAAGCCAGCCTCGGCGAAGAAAGAGCCATTGTTTGTAGGTAACAAAAAGACATAGAGTGTGTGTGTGTGTGTGTATATATATCGAGTCTGCACTCACCTGTTTCTTGGAGGATTTCTTTTCCATGATGCGGTAAGATGGCGAGTAGCCGGATGCTGCGATGACGGCGCCCGCCTTACGAGATACGCATTGCCCCATATAGATCGGCAGTTCTCACCCGAGCACAACCTGCGGACACAAGTACACGTCGGTTAGCTGTCGCTCGCACCGTATCTGCAACGATCCCTTGTACCCTTGTACCGTAACTTTAATTAGCGTCCCATCACTTTTTTGTACGAATCCAGCTACTATTCACACACAGCCTCAAAGCCTCATTTGATTGAATATTAAGAAAAAAACAAACTATCAACATATGTGGACTTCGGTGTCCGATGATCAATCGGTTAAACGCGTGATTGATGAAGAAAATTGACATGTAGATTTGTCGTCGTTTCGGCTTCTCCTTTATCTCGCGGAGGAATCTGATCTCGAGGCGAGTTGGGCCATAGGGTCATTGCCCAGCCTGATTCGTACAAAAATTCCATTAGAAACTGCGGTTTTGTCGGCATGACAAATCCCTCCGTTTCGCAAAGCGACCCAGCAAATCCAGGTTTAGCAAGTTTTGTC
Organism: Aphelinus atriplicis; assembly: GCA_020882685.1. Taxonomy (NCBI): domain Eukaryota; kingdom Metazoa; phylum Arthropoda; class Insecta; order Hymenoptera; family Aphelinidae; genus Aphelinus; species Aphelinus atriplicis. Next base: position 2,377,621 of record CM037075.1, on the reverse strand, counting down.
GTAATGTGAGTTTTCCCATCCGCGCCGCCGCCGCCGCCGCCACCAAAAGCAGACACGTCCCCGGGCGTGTAGAGCGGGTGAAAGTACACATCTATTCTTAAATTATGGTTAGAGATTCGCGAAGGTGAAGATAAAACTGGTCGTGAGCAATGAACATGGAAAAATAGAATTAGTACACGGGAAGACGTGCTCGCGTAATATGCCCCCTGGAGACTGGTTATGCGACTCGGCTGCAGCTGCTGGGCCCTGTAGAAAGTTCATTTCGCTCAAAAGTTGCCGCCGCCGTTGAATATAGCTGCGCAAACGTAATCGCTGCGCGCCTCTCGTGTTAGACGCTTACGTAAAAAAAAAATAATAATGATACACATGGCCCGATGGGATGAGGCTGAAATGATTTGGACAGGCTAATGCGCGCTCGTTAATCATATTTCGAAGCACCTTTCGTAAATACAACATGATACTGTTCTATTCACGATGAATTATGTTCTTTTTCGTTTTCTCCATCGACTATTAGCGAGCATCATGCGCCTTTCCAAATTGCGCCATATCAATGCTTCTTCGACAGTTTCTTTTCAAATCAATGGAATTCGGAATTCAGATGAAGCATCATTTTTATTTATCGATTGATGTTAGAAGAAATTTCGGTAATATCGGACTTACTGGGTAATTCTCTTATATTTCACGATTTTCATACATATCTTGTCACGTCAAATCTGTATTTTTACCACGTTGCATATTTTCTAATATTTTTTATGATTTGTAATAGTCACACGGGAAATATTGTATCTGCGAAGTGTTGATAAATCATTAAAATAAGTAGTTTCTAAGAATTTTTCACAATAAATCTCACAATGAACTAAATCTATAAAATTAGTCATGTTCACATTTTCAAATTAATTTTGAAAATTCATACTCCTCAAAAATATTAACTTGTTATCTGAACCAAATAATACGGACCAATTACTTTACACTTTTTCACAGTTCCTGTGAGTATAATAAAAGTGCGATCATGTCCTAAACAATGGTATAATCACGATTTTTTTCATCAGTACGAGAGTTTGGTTCAAAACGCAATCATTCCACGCACACCAGATTTCAAACAGTTTTCTCTGCCTGTCTGTCCTATTTGCGCTGCCACCTCGTAGCTGAGCAGCAGCTACGAATGAGAATCGCGGAATGTTCTCGGCAGCCCAGCCAATTAAATCTGTGGATGGGAGGATGCGCGAGTCGCGACGCTAATGACTCCCACGATTAATCATGGCTTGGTAGCAAATAATAAGCCGAGTCCGGTGTTGCATATCTCGGACCTGTCTGCTGTGCGAAAGAAATCTCGCTCTGCGATAGCGAGCTTGGCGTCGTCGGTCTGTTCTGTTCTGCTGGAGAGGCATTACTTTCGCGACTGACTTGAAGAATGTGATCAAGGACAAGGTACGATTACTTTTGTAACTCAGTCTGATTACTACTAGAGTGGATCAGTCGTACAAGAGGAGAACGTAGCGAACGCATGATTCATTCGAGAAACACGAAGGGCTGCTTTTACAATATTAATCGAAAGATGTACGTGAAATTCGTATGGGACACACTCGTAATATTTTCAACTCGTTTTTTCCCCTCAATTCCAATGGAAGCTGCTGACTAGGAATGGACCCATGAGAAAATGATAATGAAGACAATGTGCTGTTACGGAGAACGAATGCGGCGTTTCACTGATTTGATTTTTCCAACGTTATAATAGTCATGTTCGGATAAGAGAGACCGATATACAATGCGCGACAACTCGGGAGAGGCCAATGGTACCTATGTATACGTATACAATGCTCAAATCACGACAACATACCGAGAGCCGCGAGTGGGAAGTTGCGCCACGACTAGATGTAGATATCGACGTGTTACATTCTACAAAACGTGAATCTACCTGCGCGCTTTCCGCCTCGCCCTTATCTGATATATTCAGCCGACTTAAATTAATTATTTCAATTACAGGCAAAATAAATCTAGCCTTTTTTCCCCCTATCCGTTTCGTGGAAAGAAGAGATTCAATCTCGCGCCAATGAGAATGCTACAATCAGCTTTCATAGTACCAAGATATACAAGGGATAACGCGTTTTTACACACACCTACCCGCGCAAGACGTATACGAGATTGCATGTCTATGGTTTCACTCTTTCCGATTGTATCATCATTTTCTCCGTGATATACTTTTCAATCACTATACGTATTAAATGAAAACGAAAAAATAAACCGATTCATCCGTCGTGTTTATGTATTTCATTTCTGATGATAACTTCAGTAATTCGAAAATTGTATCTATTCAGAAGATTGAATGAACTTGTAAAACATGTTGTCGCACGTAGTGACTATACGAGAGTCAAAAATCTTTCAAGGATTGTATCCAGTGAGCAAGTCTTTTCTCAATATCATCACAATACTCGGGAAGAATTATAACGATTGATTCAACAAATATTTGCACTGTTGACAATACTTAGAATGATGGTATCAGTTTTGCGCGTGACCAATTACGTAAGGACGTTTGTGAGATGGTTTCCCAGTATCCAAATAGACGGTATATGGATTTTCGATTCTCTGGAGGTATGCGAATTATTGATTCTAGTCATACAGTATGCGTGTGCCTGTCGGTTTATGTTCGAAGGGTTATATACGAGGGTTTTTCGCCCGAGTACTCCCAGAGCGAGTACACCATAAGCAGTTCTTACGACGAGTACTGCGTATTCATGCATGAATATTTTATTCTTGCCAATATTGATTATAAGTTACTTCTCCTCGATAAGTTTATGCTGACGAGATGAAAGCTTGAATGTCATCAACTTTGGTACCATGACATTCGACAGTTTTAGGGGGTACCTGAGTGAGAAGACCCTCGCAGACCGCTTATATACATAAAATCAGCACTAACTAACAGGGTAACTCGAGAAAATCGAGACATTTTACCGAATGGCTGTATGGCCATGGCCAGTAAATAAGGCTCATCATGATTGGCGACCCGAATTCCTCATGCTTTCCTCCCTAGAGTTTTCTCTTGTATCTACCCTCTCACGTGATTATGAAGCGTCTGTATATATCTTTGAATGTCACCCAATTTACTCTGCTGTAAAACGTCATCGTGTAAACAATCATCGACAACACCTAGTCCCAAATTAACATAGACCTGTCAATTGCTTCGAATACCATGATGATTGTGAAGAAAATACAAGATCTAGCATTGTTATGAAAACGGTCCGCCGCATATACAGTGAGGGACATTTGACCGAAGCTTACAAGAATGTATTAGAGGGAGTATTAGAGGAATTTAAGGAGCGCTGCAAGGTTACAAAGCAAAAATCGAATGTCGATGAAAAAGGAAAAAAGAGGATGGTGAATTATTCGATAGTAAATTAACTCTGCCAATGCAGCCAATTAACAAAGTTCACAAATCCACAAACTCCTGTAGGGTAAATATTTTGAATTTATGTAGACGACGACTAATTCAAAGTGAATAGTGCGACTGGGCGTCGATCAATCGACAGCGCGGCGATGAATGGACAAGAAAGGACGGAAGGAAGGGTCGTATACGCGGCTATAGGGAGGAACGTACGGGATATCGCGAGGAATTAATCAGTAGTTGGCGCTGGCGATCGATGCCGGCTGGGCGTTGCGAGCCGCGCGTATAATAATGCACGTAACGCGCGGGACGTTGACGCAATGCAGCGCGTGCAAAAATTACACGACTACACGGGCAACGGAAGTCGTTAGCAACCAACTGAAGTCTCTCTGCCTACTTTTTTCCTTCTTTTTCTTCTCCCCGTATGATTGTTTCTCTTTGATTGTCTTGTTTCGACGCGCCTTTTCACGCCTCGCCATTTGTTACTGCGTCCAAACGGCGGGATACCCAAAATTCGAATTCTCATGGCAAAATCCGGGATGGGTGGTGCAATGGAAGGAAGTCGCGATATTTCATTTACAAAACGACATTCGACTCGTGAAACATACGGCAATTACGATCACACCCAAAAAGACCCACCCACAAGACAGAACCTCTATATATACCGTCTCTGAACATATGTATGTATAACCAATCGAGCTGTCGGTTGTATACCACCACGCGCATGCAGGTATAATATACACGTGAGGTCGGGCATAATAGGTGCGTATCTCTCTATATTAAAAGCCAGACCGCCGCCGCCGCCGCCGCCGCCGCCGCCGCCGTGAAAGTTTTCGACCCCTTTTTGGCTCCCCTTTTTGGCTCCCCTTTTTGGCTCCCCTTTTTGGCTCCCCTTTTTGGCTCCCCTTTTTGGCTCCCCTTTTTTGCTCCCCTTTCTTGCTCCCCTTTTCTCACCCTTTTTTTTACCCCTTTTTTACCCCTTTTTCTGCCCCTTTTTCCACCCCTTTTTCCCCCCTTTTTTCACCCGCTTTTCCACCCCCTTTTTTCACCTTTTATTCCACCTCTTCCACCCCTCAGTTGGAGGTCCATTTTTGGAACTGTTGATGACTAAGAAGAAAGAACATCGAAGCTCGGATATTTACCATAGCAACCGTTGTTTACGTCCTTAGTAACCGTTACTATGGAGTGGGAAAAGTCAGTTAGAGGTCCATTTTCGGAACTGTTGATGACGAAGAAGTAAGAACATCGCAGCTCGGATATTTACCATAGCAACCGTTGTTTACGTCCTTAGCAACCGTTACTATGGTGTGGGAAAAGTCAGTTAGATGTCCATTTTCGGAACTGTTGATGACTAAGAAGTAAGAACATCGAAGCTCGGATATTTACCATAGCAACCGTTGTTTACGTCCTTAGCAACCGTTACTATGGAGTGGGAAAAGTCAGTTAGAGGTCCATTTTCGGAACTGTTGATGACGAAGAAGTAAGAACATCGAAGCTCGGATATTTACCATAGCAACCGTTGTTTACATCCTTAGCAACCATTACTATGGAGTGGGAAAAGTCAGTTAGAGGTCCATTTACGGAATTGTTGATGACGAAGAAGTAAGAACATCGCAGCTCGGATATTTACTATAGCAACCGTTGTTTATGTCCTTAGCAACCGTTACTATGGAGTGGAGGAAATGAGTTAGAGGTTCCTTTAGTTTTCTCAGAGAGTGGCGATTAATGCAAGTTGAGGTTCAATTGCAATACTTTTAGAAAGCACACTGCTGAGGCACTTGGCAGTGGTTTTTCCAACTGCACAGGATACAAAATCTTCCCTCTTTTTCCACCCCATTTTTTACCCTCTTTTTCCACCCATTTTTTTACCTTTTTCCACCCCCTTTTTTTCACCTCCCCTTTTTTCACCCCCTTTTTTCACCCTTTTTTTCACCCCCCTTTTTTCACCCTTTTTTATCCGTCTTTCCACCCCTTTTTTCCACCCTTTTTTCCACCTCTTTTTTCACCCCTTTCTCCACCTCTTTTTTCCATCCTCTTTTTCCACCCGTGTCTTCGAATAAATTATTTATTCCCAATAAATATGTAATGGTACGATCTCCTGGAAATTTTGCACACAGGTTAGTCGCGGCAAAATCTAGGCCGAGTTCAATTTTCAATAAAATCCGTTGTTTATTTGCCTAGCAACCGTTCCTAACGTGTTATCTCACGAATCTTCATAAGTGCTCATTGGGACTATGAGAGTTGATGAGAATCAATGAGAATCGAAGAGAATCGAAGAGAATCGGGTGAGATATTTCCCATAGCAACCACTGTTGATATCCTTAGCAACCGTTGCTTCGTTTATTCCCAATAAATATGTAATGGTACGATCTCCTGGAAATTTTGCACACAGGTTAGTCGCGGCAAAATCTAGGCCGAGTTCAATTTTCAATAAAATCCGTTGTTTATTTGCCTAGCAACCGTTCCTAACGTGTTATCTCACGAATCTTCATAAGTGCTCATTGGGACTATGAGAGTTGATGAGAATTAATGAGAATCGAAGAGAATCGAAGAGAATCGGATGAGATATTTCCCATAGCAACCACTGTTGATATCCTTACCAACCGTTGCTTCGAAAGTTGGAAAATCAATTTTAAGTTACACTCGATGACCAAGAAAACTGAATTGTTATATTTGCTCCATAGCAACCGTTGTTTACCTCCCTAGCAACCATTGCAAAGTAAGGCTGAAAATCTGAAATGGAACACGCGGAATACCCAAACCAAAAAATGTGATCTAGCACATGTCACTATTAACTTAAAGTTAAACCCACTATTTATCTAAAAAAACAAACGTTTAACATGAATATAGCTGACATTAATCTTTTATTTTGATTCGATCGTTCGTTCAGTATTCTTTTCAATCGAACAAAATCGAAGGTTCAAGTTTAAAGTTTTATTGTTTTGAATGTAATTTTCTTTTAATTATTACTACACTTATTATTGAAATTATTGATTTCTAAAGAACACACGGGGGGTTGGCGAGCGAAGCGAGCAGGGGGGGTACCCCCCTAGTTATAGTAAACGAACTCGCGTGATGCCGAGCATATATGTATATATAGTAGCCATAGCTGCTCACGACTCGCTGGCTGTATCGATTGAGCGAAAGACTTTGTTGTGTGCAACGCGTCTTTCGCGCGTTTGTTCGCCTATGAAGGAACAATCGATGAGTACCGAAGGGCAAGGCCGGTTACACTGCGGAAAATATCTGGCAACCACACTTAGGTTTTCGCCGAACATATAATGTTGCAGGAAAATGCGACAGCAGAAAATATGCCAAGTGTTACAAATCTTTTTGCGGAGGAAAATTCGACTCGCCTCAGAAATCATATTCTGAGAATGAATGAATCGCACAAATGAAACAGAAATAGACATGAAAATTGAGGAGTACTCATATTTAATAACTATTTATACTATCTGCACAATTTATTCATCTTATTGAAGAATAAGATGTATAATTCATCGAACAGTGGGACGAATAAGCTTCTTTTATTCATAATAGAGAATGTATAGTATATGAAATAATATGGTTTTGTATAATTCACTACATTTTCTTTTTTTTTTCCAGTATATAGTATAGGTTTTACCAAATACTTTTTGTCTTGACGTACTAGGTACGACACGTCCTCAACAACAAATTCAGTTGAGGCGTGTGTGGGTTCCCTATACCGATATTCATCCGGAAATATCGGGAGAAAACGCGTAGTTTTTGATTTTTACTGTGCTACGATCGACGAGAAAACGAACCACTACGACTCGAGATATATAGCAAGAGTATAACGATTTTCGTTTTCTCCGAGAGCTACTGTTTACATATGTATATAGAAGCGAGCAGCGCAGCGAGTATGTGGCATTCGATGTTAACAAGCCGCCTCTGCGTAAAAAATAAAAACTCACGGGCATAACCTTATTGTACAGTCGTTAATGCGCCCGAGCGTGCGCGTAATTGTTTCACTTGGACGCGACAGCTGAGCGAGCTGCGATTTCAGGATGGGAAAGTGCAATAACCCATTATACTTGTATGCAATTATCTTTTACTCGTATGTACGAAGGTTAATCGGTATACGAAAACTCACCCCGAGTATACTAAAGTGACTGACTCGCGATGTTGCTTCGGGGCAAAAGTTTCAATCCGACAACGCGCTATACGCGTCAATCTCTCAAAGTATTTAAAAGTTAGTTTGTGCTTGGCAGAGGCGGAGATTTTTGCAAAATTATTCCAAGCCTCCTACATTAGGCGTGTAGTCATTACTTCACCGTCTATCAATAGACATATCGATTTGTTTTCTGAAGCTTGGTAGCTCAATCGTGAAGCGAATGCATAAATAATAAAACTGATTATGAGCGAGCAACAGAGTGAAACATTGAGAATTTATTATTGATTGTCTCCGTGACATCGATATTATCAAATGAATCGAGTATTCTAGCCGCTCACCTCCGTCGAACTATACTATTACTCGAATCAGCGGTACGCGAAGAAAACACTCGACTGATTAATAAGGTCCTTCCTCCCGCGACGGGATGATCGCGAGCTCGGGGGAGGAGTTGAGTTATACAACGTAACGCTATACGATCAATTTGAATTTCCGATCGTTGCGGGCGATGCGCATTGATGGTTATGCAGGTGCACCCGGAGACCTTGCGCGGACACACGTCGGCTATATCACGCCCGCAAGTGTTCCTTTTCTTTGTTCTGTGACATCCATACCGTCGAACGAGATTCCGAACACAGACACGTTGTCATTTTTTATTTTTCAGCATTCAAATTTAAAGCCGACAGTTTTGTTTTTCGATAAAAATTCCATCGGTGCAGTATAATATACGTTAGATTATTCGCGTCTCGTGTGAAGGCAATCTTTAAATTTGTTATTTCGAAGCTGGTATATACAGGTATATATCATAAATTGCTCATGCCCAACTCGATCCGAAACGTGTATCCCATGATTACTTCTCAGAAACTACGAGCCACAACCAAAGAGTCGGATGCAAAGGGATCCCTGTGTGCGAGTATAATAATAAGATTGCAATGGGTTATTAACTTGGCCTGACGGGGATCAGGAGCGTTAGCGATGGACACCAGGAGGAAAGAGGGTCCGATAAAGTCGGAGAGGGCCCATCCAGTGTGGTTATATATACACGTGGGGGCAAGGAAGACGTAGCCGGGGGGACAGCCGGGGGAGTAGAAAGAGGCGAAGAGAAGAGAGAAGAGAGAAAGAGGCTGAGGGGGGAATGGGTTCGGCGCGCATGCACCAACCGCGAGCAGCAGCGTCCGACCCACTTTCCAACCTGCAGCGTCTACTCACAAAAACGAAAATCCCAGGGTCTGCTGCTGGCTGCTGGCTCTGCTGCGGACGCCTCCGGACTCCAGCCCTCCCCGAGCTGCAAAGTCAAATTCATCCGTAGTTGGGTCGTTTGGCATGTCGTTTGTAATCGTTGCCCACGTCGGCCATCGACCCGATGTCTCCGTTAGGCGCTTATCGATAAAAATACCCCACACGCGTATATCCCACCGGAGCTTCCCCGCGTGCGATTCTATGCGATCGATAGCGTGGCGGGGGTTGACGCAATTCGGCTCGATCAATTCCACCATGCTCGGGTGTTGTAGGCTGCAGGCTGTTGTTTCGTCGAGCGCCAAACCGGTGCGAACACATACCTATATATATAGGGGACGATCGAAGAGTGCCGGCGCGCACGGCAGTGTTGCGAGAGGAGGCCGCCCCGGAACGGTCCGCCCCGCGCGAAGCTGCGACCAGCGGATCTCCCGGCCGATCAATATTCCCACTCGAAACTCCTTGCCCGATGCACCGAGCTTTCGTTTCCCACGACATAACACACACAGCCCACTCGGTTGATTTTTGACAAATGATTTTTGATAAATGATCCCGATGACTCCGGCTGAATGAGTTGCATGAGTTGCATGAATGTAAGTATTGAGCTTGAATCCGCTGAAAGCAATGAGCTCTGTCCAAGTGAATAAGTGATGCAGATCTGTTTCACCCCCCCCCCCCACTTCAACATCCAACGAACCCGACCCCCATTTCCATTGTCCCGATTGCGGAATATTCAAATCGAACTTTCTTACACTGTGCGCGACAAATTGAATTTCTCAAAGACGTCGTGAATATTCCGCATTGGATCTTCCCCCGAGCCTGACCCGATAAACCACGAAACTAAAAAATTCACGAATCTTCGAGTTAGCTCCGGCTTTGGAATAGTAAAATATATTTCGCGTCGCGTTTGGTTAATTGCGCCATATACGTAGGCGTACGCGAAATCGGGACCTCCCGCGAGTATCACACAGCCTGGAGAAAAGCTGGTGTATACATTCACGTGGCCAGTGCCGCTCACAAGAGGCTGCAGGATCAATAGTCACATGGCCGCGCGCGAGTGAATGAGCGTCGACTGGTGTGTGTGTGTATATATACTCGGAGGCGAGCTTGCAGCTTTCCGGCCGATCCGAGGAGAGTTTACCTTGAGTTATGCGCACGAGAGCCGAGGGCAGGGGCCTCATCCTCGCTGCTGATCTGCCCGGAGCTGCACTACGGAGCTCGTGTTGGGCAGGCCGTGTTTGGCATGACGCACTCGCGACACCGCCTCTAATATACCTCGCGCTCACTCCGAACAACAGTCTCGCGTTTGTATATACTTGAATCCTCGAGTGTGTTTGTGTGTCAAACCGAAATATCGCGGGCTGGAACAACAATCACGGCGCGACACAAGTATAGGGTGCACCTGGCGCGCACTCGCGACGCGCTCGCGGACTCTCCAGTATAGATACTGATGCGCGAGACTCGCCAGCGAGGCAGCAGCTCGCGCGCGCACATACTCCCACTCCTCCAGCCACCAGCTACGCGGCTTACTTCAAGCCGACGATCATATATATATGTACCGCGCGACTGCCCGGGCAACATCCTGATGCGCTGCCCTCGCATATACTCCGGCCAACCTATATATCTGTATATTAGGCAGAGTGGATCTTGTATATATGTCAATTGAACATTAAATTCACAATTATTAGGAAAACAGAATCGATCTAAGTAATTTCTACTAAATAGATACTGTCATCAAGCATCAATATATGAATGTAATATCCCAAAGTTATTGATTCTATCCTCTGGTATGATTGTCATTCATACAACTGATTCTGTAAGTCTTTCCAGAGTAATGCATTTCTAGTTGATTCTCATAATCAAACTAGCTTGCACAAGTGTCTCGTACACAAGTCAAGATTTACAAAATATTTATACCTTCTTTGAGAATATGTGTAATGAAACTTTTGTTAGATATAAATTGTATGTATGTATGTTGTTTAGTGAGAAAATTTTATGATTAGCAAAGTAGTTAGTATATTTTGTAGTGAATCAATAGATACGTTTCATCCAAGATCCATCTGATAGGACTCATCAATTGGATCCACCTGAAAACCTTACTGATGTGTCTTATCAGGTGGATCTTGGACAAAACGTATCTATTGATTATATTGTCTCGTGCTGGAAAGGTTCGAATTGTGCAACATGCAAAATTCTATGCCGGTTAAAAAACAAATCGCCACACGTGGTAATTTGGAACTACGTAGATAATTTGTTAACGTATATCGTGCTCGATATATATATAGATAGGTGATTCTGAGCTCAATCACAGGGTGAGCACGCACGTGCTAAGCTTTTTGCTATGACGCGTTACTTCGAGCTTGCGTTGCCACATGTTTTACAAGCGTATCCATCCAATATTTAGAGGAAAAAGCTTTCCATATCTCAAAATGGATTTTTTTCAATTTAATGATCGTAATAACGAATGATCTGTTGTAGATTGAGGAAAAAGTGAATGCTGGTTCGGTATTTGAGGCTGCCAGTCTTTCGAAAAAGATTGCCTTAGGAAATTTAGGGAATGGTCTCGGATAATTATAAACTTTCATCCGATAATCCTTTATAATATATTAACGAATGAAACACTGAGGATGAAAAAAATTATCGAAACTTGTAATATGATGCAACGAAACTCCTTGATCGATATTTTTCTATACATCATGTTTCAAAATTGAACCAGCAAATATTTCATTAGCATTTTCATTCTTTAAATTGTTCATGCGAATTTTACATCCCGGTGCTATGGGACATTTAAAGTCACTCTTTAGCTACCTTGATTGCGCGATTCGCTCATCCAGCCAGTCCTTACCACAAGATTTCTGTCCTTTCCATCGTTGGTAAGATAGCGTCCTCTCTCAAACTCACAGATACCAGGTCCGCCTACACACTTCCACTTTTACTCCGTCTGCCTATGTTTTCTTTTAAATTTTATACCATTATGTGAAAAGAAGAAAGATAAAAGTAGGATTGAATAAATAAAAAAATTTGATGTTTCCGAACTTCTGGTTGTATGGAAAATATTTCATGAAAAAGAAACATCCCACATACTGTTCCGAAATGAAAGTTCTTAATGAAATTACAGTAAAAATCCAATAAGATTTTTCTGAAAGAAACTAAAATAACTTCAATCAGGAGCAAAAACAAAAACTCTCACATTGTGACAAAAAGAAAAAAAAACAATGAAAATTACATGTTCATCCATTTATTAATAAGTCAATCAAGAAAAGATTCTTTTTCTTCTTTTAAATCAACATTTGGATAGTGACCAATTTGTTAATGGTTCAATAATTAGTAGATGATTATTTACATATTGTACTGATCAACAGAGACGTTTCGAGCCGTACGAAAAAATGCATCATAAGAAATTTGAACGTCAATCCCATTAATCAATGCGTGAGTATCTACAAAAGTGTAACATTGCTCTGGGCAATGACATTTTCTTGTTCATTTTAGACTTTAACTAGTATCATGTGACTCAAACTAATGAGTCGATGAACTTATCTGAGCCGTATTTGAGAGAATGTAAATATTTCCAAATGCGTGTGCAACCAAGTAACTCGGTATTTTCCATATTTTCCATCATGAATTATATCTGCTAAATATATAAATTTGCAATTCGGATAATTTTGAACGGTTTGGCAGTGTTGAAAGTGTTCTCTCGGCTAATTTTAGTATAAGTATGCCACAAATTCTTCTGTTCTTTCATCTTTCGAAAAAAAAGTCCCAATGAATAAATTCAAATAACTTGAGCGAATCGACTCATGCAGCTGTCATCGACTTTACCTTGTATAATTAGGATATATCACGAAATTATATAGTGTGCGTAGAACAATGGCGCTTGAATCGTAGTAACTTTGTCTTTTGAAATAGGCACACAGCACTAACGTGGATCGATGTAGGAATAACTTGTCATGTTGATTTTTCTCCCTATACAAGTTGGTATAAAAAAGAATAATGTTTGGTACAGGTATAAAATAAGTTTTTTCTTCTCATCTCTACTGCATATACAAAAGTTTCGCCTTCCATAAAAACGCTCATATTCAAAAATCTAATTCTGAAATCCCTTCATTGCTTCATCTAAGTATTATTGCACGTCTCACAATGATTCATTTTGAATATATACTAATACATTGTCTATTGGACGATAGTAAAATGGATGTATATATTCTTCCGCAAAACTTCCGCAAAATATTCATCCAAGAGATACATCAGAGATTTTCGGGATCTCATTGAGCATTCCACTTATGTACATTATATTAGCTAAAGAGTTCTGAGGGTCTTGTCGATGAGTCGCAGCATCGTTTCGGGGACGGCGTCAGTCAGTGCTTTACGGAATCCTTCGCATGGCAGTAACAAACGGAATATTTGTTTCGCGTGTTTCCTGTAAGGCACATAGAATTCTCATCAGTTGTCCAACGAATTTCCTTTCAAAACTACTTAAAAACTACTAAACATCAATTGGTGACTGATGTATCCATCAGTAATCCATAATAAGTGAATATTCAATGAAAAATGAGTAAAATCATTCATCATTGGTAAGAAGGAAGGGAAAATCAGGTGAAAATCTCTAATTCAGAGAGTAAAGCATGAGAAAATAGGTTTGAGAAAGATTACCTCGCTTGGAGGTTGCCGTCCGTGAGAAGCTTGGCGGTGGTCAAGAATAATTTGTCCCTGATGTCCCGCTGTAAGCTCATTGCCTGCTCCGGGCCTATTTCGTCGACGATCATATACAATAGTCGTGCGGTCGTGGCATGAACGATGGTGTTTTGGTGACTGAAAAACACGAAGCAAAGCTTGTCATTGTAAACTCAAATTATAACTGCTCGAGATGCGCAATTTACAATGAGTTCTTATATTTAAATGGACTAGTGGGGAACCCCCCTAATTGCTTCGGTCGCCAACCCCCTACTTATCATTCAGTATTACGATATCCATGATAGAAAATGATGTACATGGAACCCCCGTCCAATGGTGGTTACCATTGAATTTCATGAATTACAATCAAGTCATGTAAATAAGTGAACATAAATCATGCAACTGTTCTAGTTGATTCTCATAATTAAACTAGCTTGAGTAAGTGTCTCGAACGCTTGTGTTTGATCATGAGAATCAATTAGATATCCATCACTTTGAAAAACCTGATAAAATCAGTTATGTGAGATATAATCATAACAGAGGATAGAATCAATTACTTTTGATTATTTTGTTCATATATCATTGGATAACATTATCAACTTAGTACATCTTACTCAAATTGATCCTGTTTTTCTTATTTGTATGAATGTCAATATTCACCTGACAAACATGTGCTCATAAACACGTGAAATACTTCGAAATCGTTCAATTTGATTTTTGATTTTATTTCTTTAGCAACATGTGATTTGAGCACATGGTGTTCTACTACGAGTAGAGCACTATTACTTTGAATGTTGTCAGATTTTTTCTGTTTTTTTAAATTGAGATCAGAAAGGATTTATCAAGCCTTGCATATCACCTGAGGATAAATCACTTCTTTTAAATTGTAATAAAGGGGGGCAAAAACTTTCACGGCGGCGATTTGGTTCTTAATATAGAGAGATATCTACCTGGCACCCCGATTCGCTATTGTCATGATAGTTCGGTGGGGCGCGAAGTGTTCTACCATACTGTCCAGAGCTCCGTTGCAATCCTCGCGCAAGAACCTGTTGGTGTCGGCAGTTCTGTGTAGCAGCGGCCCTGCCACCTCGTCGAGATCCTGCAACAACGCAACAAGGCTGCACGTTACAAACGTTCGAATTGCAAATAACGATTGGTTGGTGAACAAATGTAACCACCTGATCGATTCCTCGAATGTGGGCACTGAAAACATCAGCAGCCGCGGTACACGCGACTCTCGCCACTTGGGACCTCAAGTTCTTTATCTGGTTGCCCAAGAGTCTCGCGAGCAAACCAGGCGCACAAAAATCTAGTTGTTCTGGCTCTTCCGTCGCTATCTGTGACAATTTCCTCAATCCCCTCAATGTTACTTCCCTGAAAACAGCATTTGTCAATCGTATCAAATCGCTCACAGTCACAGCGTACACCGCACACATATCGAAATACTCACCAGTCTTTGCTCTCGAGCTGCGCGAAGCACTGCTGCACCGCCTTGGACATCTTCTCGTTGTGTCTGCTCGCCGGCACCGAGCTAGATCTATGACAGTTGGCCTGCGGTCTCATTTTGCAAGGCGACACTTTGCACAGTCTTCTCGGCACGTCGATTGGTGTTTGCATGCGCGACTGCAAAGCAAAAACGATCGAGTGCGTATGAGAATCTATGCAACATTGGAGGAGTTACACAGACGATGGAAAGAAAAATCTATGGCAAAAATATTCACAAAACTTCACTAGAAACCGTTGTAGAAAACGCGCAAATGGCCCATCTCGGAGGAGCTTAAACTTTCGTCGTATTTTGAAAGTTTATCTTATCGGATCTCGAAAGTCTGGAAGTACTCCAAAATTCGAACCAATACCGGTTAAAATTGGAAAAGACGCTCAAAAGTTATAGAAACGAATTTTTTCTACACTGGGAGAAGTTTCCGGTGGAATTGATAGTGAATAACCTGGTAAAAATTACTGATCGAATAGTAATCGGTGGACGTTGAGTCCGTATAACAATTAGTATACAGAACGCCACTGTGAAACCGAAAGGGAATTGGCTTGCCCCGATACATTTTTTATGAAAAAGTTCTTTCATCGCGTGGTTTTGGATTTTTTCAAATTCAACTCTATTTCCACTCCGAGATAACACTAAATTCACGGCAGAACATCGAGCGCATTTGTGAAACCCGATTATATTTGACCAATTTGGCGAATTACACTCGCAGGATAATGCGTCGTTGCCAGAAAATATCTTTGACGTGGCTGTCGATTGTGATCACACAGGTGCGTGAACGTCCGCCAACGCAATCGACCCGCGGGCATTTGCGGCTATTAAGCGGCTATTAAGTGCCTTTGCCAAATGGAGAAATCGATAGTGAGTGTGTGGGGGACAACCTGTGGCTTGACGTCGTCCGTCTCGTCGGTCTCGGAGCAGCCGTCGAAGCCGATCGGTAGCGGCGGAGTCTCGTCCGAGTCGTCCCTCGGCTCTTCGCTCACGAACCGCTTAGGGCTCGGCGTCTTCCGAGCCTACAACAAGGTTGAAACGCTATTAGTCCTTGCAGTCGATACTCAAAGTCAAATTTGCAGTTGCAAATTGTCGCACTTTATTATTGATTAATTCGAGCACTCGTAGGTTCACAAGATCCAACAGAATCGTTATCCAAGGGACAGAACATGGAGTAACAAAATCGTCTAAGAGCTATGGAAAAATGTCAAATTTTGCTCGAAACTATACTCGCTAAAAATTTGCTCTTCCATTATTCAAGTTGCCGACCCATGCATTTCAAATTTTCCCGAAAGCAAAGCACTTTACACTGAAGGTCTTGCGACTCTACACAAAGCAAATCAACAGCTTGATGAGGCATTTACCAATGCGATGCTATTGCATTTATGTGTGTCGTTGGACTCGGGAATCGTCGTGTCGGTCGTGTCGTTGTCGTACTCGCAAGGTGTCCTGGAACGAGCAGACAAAACGGCTTGTCGCGGCCCGTTCCGAAAGTCCAGCGTCTCGAAGGCAGCCTCTTCCTCCTCGGGCGACTCGGAAGTCTCCACTCGATCGGCATCGCTGCTCGCGTCAACCTCGTCCAGGTCCACCTGCCGGTTTGTATAACTTGCACGTGAATCAATTGTTGGAAAAAAGGGGAAAAAAACCAAACGGGTGTACTGACCGTGGAGTGGGTGGTTCTGGCACTGGCCCTGCTCGGCGCCACAAGCGACTCGAGCGAGTTGTTGCGCCTGGTCGAGCCGGGCTTGGCCAGGCTGCAGCTCGTCGACGAAACGGCGCTCTTGGGTCGGACGTCGCACGGGTTCACCGGTTCACCCTCGCTGCCGGACGTCGTCGGCTCCTCCACGGAGATCGGCATATTCTGCGAAGGTAGACAAACGTCAATACCGTCGTGGGCGTTTCTTTCCAACCTATTTCACGGATGGATTTTCAACGGTTCGATCGTAATTCGAAGGATCGCAGAATCGAATTAAATTAATGGGTATAAATTCGTATTGGTTGTTAACAGCCTCATATTCATTGTTCTGAATAAAGACCATTTCACCTATTTTTTTTTCGATCACGAATGATTCACATGAGGTTCATTGAAAATTTGTACAAATTTCATTCGAATCGCTCCAGTCTCATAATTTCCATTATATTTTCCTATACTCAACTATACGCCTACATCGAACTATACCACGACCCGAAATACGCGCAACTGCTCGCGTGCAGAAAAGTCCGGGGATCGTATGAAGTGAATGGTTAGCGTGTGATGAAATTTTGTTCTCAAATATACGTATGTAATACAAATGAAATTTTGTTCTCAAATATACATTTGTAATACTTATTATTCAAACACACGACACAGAAACTTTTTTCTAAAATGCCACAATATCATTTGGATTAGACTATATTAAGATCTCTCGAATAACTATATCTTGCTAGTTTACTTTTAAAAATCAAAACTTCATTATTCTCCCCTCGATTGATCTTTCGAGCCAGTAAATAAACTGTAACTGTAACACCGAGCTTTTATCTCTGCAAAAAATCTCATAGATCTGGGACGTTCGAGCTCGTACATCAAAGTTCGTACTTTAAAGCTCTGTGTCTACGTAGCTAACGGAACTGGAATTGCCGGGTGTCGTGCAAGTGCTACGGGCTGATAAGATCGATTTTATTTTGCTTCTACGAACAGTCAATATTTCACATTTCGAATATGAACTCCATGCGTATATATATATGTATATATCGTCGATTAAAAATCAATTGCGTTAGCATATGTGAGTTGATCAACTCCACCACGAACTCGTGTACTCGCGTTTGCATATAGATGAGAAACCGAGTTGTTGTGACAATTGAAATACAGTACGACCGGTGATGAATATTTCACAAGACGCTTTACTCTCCCATTATCCGACTATCCCCCCTACGCTGGATTATCGAATTCGGGGACTCTCGTAATCTTGAGTAAAACAGCCATCAACGGCGTAACCGTCATGGAAGGCGCAACAAACAAATCGATATACAAATTGCCGCGTACGGCTACACGCGCGTGAAACAAGTATACAGGTGGAAAAAGTGTATACTCACGATCTGGGGGCTGAGCCTGCGGCTGACGTTGCTCTTGACGGAGATGACGTCGAAGGACCTGGTGCAGGCAGGCTCGTGGCCGTCTGACGGGGCGGCGGACTCGTCGCTCTCGTTGTGCGGCGGCGGCTGCGGCGTCCTGCTGCTCTCGCTCGATCTCGTTTCGCCCGCATCTGGCGCCGACGGAGGGTAGGGGGAAAAAAAGCAAACAGCCGTTGGACAATTGGTTCCGGCGAGAGCCGCGCTCGATTCTAACGACACGCGAGCTGCCCATTCGCCGATTTTTTTGCCTCGTATACGTCCTTTTAATGGACGCCCGATCGTTTCTTCGCCCGCTGATAACACACTACGCGCGGACGAGTGATTCACGCTATCGCTCGTGCGCGCGCGCGCATACACATACACACGTATACACGTATCTCGAGGGATCTGCAACGGTGCAGGTACCACGGGAACTATATCTATCGACTGGGATCGTGTGACTTGATGGGTTATTCGTCTATTCGGTGCAGACTGGGCCGTAGTAACGAGAGATGACATTATTTTTTCTTCTCTCGTTCCTTTCAACGTACATTTTTTCACCCAGGTTTCACCCTTCAATTTGAATAAATAACAATTGTGCCCCGAATTCGGGAGTTCGCTGGATAGTTCGGAAAGGGCGTGTTTTCGAACGAACCCCCCGCCTCCCGCACAACCACACGCACGCAATATATCACGTTAACGCGTATATGGATTTCCATTCGACGTTTGTCCTTGAACTAACTTGGTGCGCAATGACGCTATAGATACGTCCGTTCAAAATTAAGCCAAGGCCCGTTAAGAGTTTCTCTAACTAGATCCAATCGGTTTCGAGATAAACAAAAACCAATTTCAACTCTCGTCATCTAACATGGGGTTGATTTATTTTCTTCGAGCGTGCGGTTAAAACTACTATTAAAAAAAGCTACGCTCTGGAAGGTTTTTCAAATTCCATATAACATTCTCGGTTCTTCCGGATCACGAATTCTCACTCGTTCTTCAAATTATTCAGTGACATCGTATCTTTTTTATTTTTTCGTTGAACTCGATTTCTTCGCTGGGAGGTGTGTCAAAATGCCCGTGCAAACATTCCCAAGTAAACCGTAACACGAATCGTACAATAATTCAACTGTGCTCTCTAAATTCCTTACAGTGAATGTTCATTGTAATCTATCACTAGGTGTAACTTGTGCAGTGGAAATCGGTAAGTCCACTTATATTATTGACTGTATGTCACTGATTGAATATCCACTGTAACGAGTTTAAATAGTGGTTTCGACATTTCGTTAAAAAGCATACAATGGCGCCAAGTGAAAATCAGCCACACGAATGATTCAGGAGGCGGTAAAACGTCGAATACCGATACGATCATAGCCGTATTACTGGGGCCGCTGAAATCGTAATGCGCCGGGTATGCGCGCGACAGGTATCGATCTCTCGGAGAATCGGCGGTGGAGTGGCTGTCACGTCACGTGCCAGGGAAAATAAAAGAAACGAATCGAGAGACACGAAAAATGGGGAAAGTTCTGGCGTTTGTGTGCAATCGTGTGTGTGTGCATATCGATTGGGGAGTCTCGAGTGCATTGTTGCAGCGTGCAGGAGTCGACAACGCGCCAGAGGTTAAGAACCTCCCGCTCCAGTTCAAACGTTTTCGATCGAAGTACGAGGCGAGGCTGGTTAGGTGGTATGAGCACGGCCGACTATCTGTTCGGCCAATAGCGCAAGCTCTGCTGCATATGCTTATGTACTCATACAAGTCCCATCGGAAGCTAAGCCCCTAACGTGCTTTAACCTCTGTTTTGTGTAAACAGCTGCTCATTAGGTTTGCATAGAGGTACATTATCAAGGCAGCCACTCGTGTGTCTATGGACAATTTGTGCATTCGGATATAGTTATTAGCTTTTGGTGTGCGCAGCTATGATGTCGGGGAGCGAAGTAATGCAGCTCGCAATTCCACCCGAGTGAAAAGTTTGAATGAATTCGTTCGAGTGTTGATCTTCGTGATCGCAGGTACCTTGGATAATCAAACGCGCATGTGAGAAAAACACGATTTGGTTTGTGTAATGAGTTTGGAGTCGTTGAGAAACTATTGGCGAATGTTTTGTTTTTTGAAATATTACATAAGCGCTGAAGTTCGGAGATTAAATTTTACTGGTAATTCAATGGAATCATTATTTTCTCATAATCATCTGCGGAAATTTTAATCGAGTATGTTCTGGGAGAGACGACTCCATATACGTGCGAATCATTGGACGATATATATTGAGCGTCATTTCGATCGACAATGAAAAATATACTTAATCATCTTCACGTAAAATCTTCATTATAAGGAAGTTCGTGTCGGTTGCGTTTTAGAGTTTCGCACCAGCAAATGATCATACAATTATTTTATCCACGTTGTCAAGGGGTAAAAGATGTATCGAAACGATTAGAAACAGGCTCGCAATGAACAAGCAAAAAGTGCCAAGTCTGACGATGTTTAGGAAATATGAAATCAATATGTGGGATTCGCATCGATCTAAACAATCAGCATAACATCCCACCGGGTAATTGAAATACGACGGTTGGAAGTGATCGCTCCCAGAACTCGAGTTATTTACGGACTCGGGCGCACGAGGTCGCGAACCGGCGGAACAGGCGCACAGGAAGAAAAGAGAGGCGACCGCGAGTGCAGGGCTTATCGGTGTACGCGGATCTCGCTGGCTCGGGAAAAACGAGGGCTTACCGTGACGGGGCTGCTCGGCCGGGGTAATTTTACTGCTCGAGCTGGTGGCGCTGCGCGTCCGGGCCGAGTCACCGGCCCCGCTGGCGTCCGTCTCGGCTGCGTCCGGCTTCCGCCCCGGTTCCTTGTGTCTGCAAAAAAAGCGGACGGTTCGAGTTATGCGGGGTTGAGAAATGTTGTCGGTGAGGATTTCCGATCAAATACACGTGGGCTGTCGAGGGATCGAAATTCTTTGCCTGATTCGTTTTTATTCGCGGTTCAACGATGGATCTGTATAAGGGGGAAAAACGATGGCATACAGAGTACGAGCGCTGTCGGCGAGCCTGAGAGCAATGATGGGGGTGGCGTTGGTCTCGGGCGGGGGGCTGTCGATGCCGATGGCCCGCCGGCACCGGAACGCACACGGACAGCATCCGAGCAGGCCCTCGGCGAGCTTGCGCCCGCAGCTCGGGGCCTTGAGCGAGCCCAAAGACGAGCGGCCGCTTATCAGCGCCTTGTCGTCCTGCTGCTGCTGCTGCTGCTGCTGCTTCGCCTCGTCAGGCCACATGCAGTACTTGAATATCATCGTCGACGCGCACTCGTTTACATTCGAGCTGCAGTTCCGAACGGACGGAATGCACTTCAAGTTTGTTTTCACACAGGGTCGAGGCGTCGTTTAACGATGCCACTTTAGACTTGACGGCATATATCTGGATTATTCACTCGATCAACGAAAGTTGAAAACTGCACTTTTCAACTGGCGTCGTTTGGATTTGCGTATTGATGAATCGGGTAGGACTCGAGCCGGAGGCAAAATTTGCCTCTCGTTACATTATGCACAAGCCGGCGGACTTGGCTCGCCGTGAACTCTAGTTCCCAAAGACCTTGCGGCAGGTTACTTTCGCGCGGTCAAAACTAATCGTTGCAACGCGACCGAGATTCTCGTTGAATTAATTCAATCGAAAAACAGCGGCAGAATATAAGGCCGACGATGTCATTCCGGTGAACTTGATCCACTGCTGCACCAACGCGTGAACACAATCCGCGCTGATGAATCAAACAAAGTGTCGCTCTCGACGATTGACCCGGGGTCAATCACGCGGATGGATGAGACAAGTGTATGTAGATGAACGAGGGGTAAAATTGGATGACGGTCGTTCGAAGCCACGGTCCACATAGCATTTGAATCAACGAGCTTGTGTCTAAACGAGTCTGGTCATGTTTGGCGCGAGCCGCGTACATGTAGGAAAAGAGCAACGCGCGACTGCTGCTGGGCTCGAGGCGCTCGCGACACCGGGACACGCACGACTGCACGAGGCTCCGCTGCGCGGAGCGCCTCCAGCCCCCTCGACGGCTGCCCGTTACGTGTATGTATGTATGTATGTATATGCATGAATAGGTGTAGACTGTAGACTGTGGCGCGCGCGCACACCTCGTGCCCGGCCATTAAAGCTCTGTTTACATTTTAAACTTTTTCCCTCTCTATCGATTCAGAAACAAAGTCCTTCGCCCGGTACAAATTATTTCGAACTTTCTCTTGATCCTACGACGCAACGTTCTCGAACGACGAGAATGATGTTGATCACTGCGCGCTACGGATCCACGGAAGAGGATTTGGCGCATCTGGAATCGATGGGCTCGCGAGGTACATATTACAACGATTATCCGACAGACTTCGATCGTCAGCGAACGCAAGGGATGAAAAACAATCCCGAGAGTATAGAGCCGAGGTTATTAGTCGTTCCACCTTGTTTGAGTTATAGGAAAATTTTACGTGATGATTATTTATCGTTATATTGCAGAAAAAAATGAATGGAATCCAAATCAATTGTTGGGGAGAACAGTTGTAAATGATAGTTCGATAATGTAAAGTCGGACATGACCGAGCAGAAAGACGTTCGATGCAAATTAACAAAATTACTAATTTTTCATTCAAAATTTATTTAGAAGAATCCGCGTTTTCTTACTTGCGAATGATTCTTATAGTTGAAGTAAATATCAAATGAAAAATTAAAAATCGTCGTAGTCGATCGAACATTTTCCATGCCGTTTCGTTTTGAAATAATGAATCTTCGTTTGTCACAGTAAGCTGAAAGTTCGGATATTTAGAATCCCATACACTCATTCTATGACAACATATAACGAATGATCATTGCATACCCAATCCGACGATCGAATCCTCAACAAATCAACAGACCGACTTCGAGAGCCAGTTACTTTTTTACTAAGAATTCGAAATCATCCGCAAACATTCATCCGATTCGGTCTGGGAAAATGAAAAAAAAAAAGAATCGTCGCTCGTATCAGGACGATCGAGTTGGGCATCGGAGACGCGGCGTTGAAAGGACGAAGCGAGCGTGGTCGTCGCGGGTGAAAAATTAATTGGCAGCGTACGGCGGCGGCGGGGGCAAACATAGTTGACCGAGGGCGCGCTCGCACCCTTGAATCGGCCGGCCCTCCCCTTCGATGAGCCCTGCAACCTGCCCCCCGAGAGCTGATCAAAATTCAGGGGTGCGCTAAATTATTCACCGACTCGGAGCAGCGCGAACTGACCGATCCGTAATCGCGCCAGCTCCGCTCGGCGACCACCACAATATACTCGTGCGTAAGTACCTGCGCACGGGAATAGAACGCGAAAAAGCCGCTCGATATACATATACTCGCGCGAGCGTCGACGCGTGCGAGCCACGCGCCGATGCGGGACACGCGACTCTTTTGATTTCCGACTCGGGCAAAATTCACTGCCGGCCGTATAGCGTATGTGGCTCTCGGAAAATCGTCCCGTAGTATCTAACGGAGGCTCGCTCGTGATTTGGCTGGATTATCCATGTGCATATACACACACAGGCCGACACGAGCAAGATGAATTAATAACGAGATGAAAAATGCACCGAGGGCTAATGGTTGGCGGCGAGCTCGTTTCTTGTGCAATGACCCAAATTGATCGGATGATTTTGCATTATATATGCGCACCGCGCACGATCGTTCGGATTTCGCGGAATCTAAACACTAAGCATGTTGATTTATTCACAAGCGGACTAGTTTGTCGAGACGAATCCGAGCTCGTATATCGAGGCTATTAGCAGTGCGCCCCGATGAACGCAGCCACCCACGTATATACGTATATGATTTGACGCGTGAGTCAGTTGGCGCGTATAGTGATTCAAACGCGTGGACGGTATATATATCGATCGACTTCGGCCACCCACTGTCGGTGGGAAATGACCATTTCACACCGTGATAACATCGCGGCGAAACCTATATATATAATATATGGGATTGGATTTTCGTAGCCGCATATTCGGACAACAAAGTGATCCAGCAGTTTTGGGGCCGATACGATCGTGGGTAAATTGGTTTTGGGGCAAATGTTCATATGCACACCGAACCGATCTATTTAGTTACGAGCTGATCGTGATATCGTGTGCGTTGTTTACGTGCAACGACAGAGTCATTGGTGTTCATTCGACCGACGCGTTTTTCACTTGGGACAGAATATTACACTCCTAAATCGTTTTTCCCAGCGCAGACGCGATTGATATTGAATCAACTGTCCTACGCGTTTGACGCTGTGAGACTTGTATATACGAAAATGAAACGATCTAGCGTTTCTAATAATTCATCTCGGGGGAAAAAAGTAGACCAGTGCACGCCACACGCGCGAGTATCGGAAAAAGCCAATGGACTGGCATTTGAAGAGCTCCGAGATACATATACGTGCCGGGCGACGTGAAAAATTCAGCCACTAGTCGGATCCCCATCGGCCACTCGGTAAGAGGAAGCTGCTTCAACCGGAATTCCTTCGTTTACAGCTAGGACGAATTCGAGGGCGCAAAGAATTTTGGGGGATCGATAAACTCGTCTGCGTCTCGCGATACACGTGACATACCTGCGTGCCGTCGCGTTTTTATCAACGTGAGCCCATTTGGACGTGACCCCGTTTCGGAATTAGGCCAGACGCGTTAGAGCCAGACCGAATGAAAATTCGGTTGGTTGGGGGGAGGAGCGGCCACCTGCTGACGCACGCCACGCGTCCAGCCCTTCATTACGTTTCTCCTTCGTACGCCCTCGTTATTAAGCAGGATTTAGCCGGGTGACAAAGTCTCGATGGGACAATTCATTGCCCTCGTGGGTATGGCGAGTCATGATTTCAATTGGGCTAGAAAGCTTCGCTGCGCCCGCTCGATCCGGGAATATGCATTTTGTCGGCGATGCGCTCTTTTGAATACCGCCTGTGGCCGGGTAGGACTAATCAACATAATTTTTATCGATTGCCAATGTATTACCGTTCCTTCAAAGATTTTTAGCTCTTTTCTAATGCTTGGCGCTGTTCGCCGACGCGATTGTGTCCCGACGAGGAAATTTCACGGCAAATCACAATTTGATGCAGAGGAAAAACCCATCGTTGGTATATATATATATTGGTTGGAAAAATAATCAATATTAAAATGGAATTACCCCGATGTGTAAGGTCACGTCGAGGGTATAGGGGAATTACGTCCGACGCGGACAACACGTGTACACACAAATGTCATATTTCTTCGCTCGCCGGTGAAAAAGCGACTGATAAAGAAAAAAAAACTACCATCGTATGGATTGAGCTTGAATTATTCAAGGGAGTGTAACGCCCGATAATGAAGCACTTCATACAAGTGCATCCCGCATCTAATGTATACACCAACTGGCCGTTAGTGTGCAGTGGTATAATTTATCTGCACTTGAGGCGACAAGCGACAAAATCGATATGTGTACGCTTATTACAATGCGATTTCTTTCCCGCTTGCACACCAACATCATCGCTTCCGCGTTTCATCAAACTGTATGACATGAGTACCTATACAAAGTCCATGTTTAATCCAGTAGTGATTAACGAGGTTCCAATGAAGAAACCTTAATTATTTTCACCTTGAAATTGTTGACCCAAGCCTCGTGGAAATCTTAGCGGTGAGCCGCGGCAACACGAATATTTCCGTGATGAAACGATTTCTATGCGCCTGGGTCGATGCATCACTCATGAAAAGCCAGACGATTCCAACGAAACGGTGTGTATAATTTACGAATGCAGAAGACCATTAGAAATAATCACTTTTGCGCATCGCGACGTACGTGCATCACCTCGTGTTTGACACGAATCACAAAATAGTTTCTCGCACGAAAACACAACTTATTTTTTAGTCGAGCAAACATAGTCGGCAAAGTTTGAAATACAATACGCGATATGTCTTGGAAAGTTGACGATCGGATTGTGACAAGTTTGACCCTCGAAATTTTTAGCCGCACAAATGAGGACAACGTTACACTACATGCGGATATGAAAAGGCTCGCTATAGACTCGGCGAGTCACGCGGAAACGTCTCAGTCGCAGCTAGTGTATCCGGCGTGGCGACAAATGCGAGGTGGCAGTCAAAACACGAACACGAGTTTTTCGACTGTAAAAACCGGGGGTATCTGCAGGTCGTCGGGGCCGGCGGTGCATAGCGTGATTCGCCTTATCGAATTATGATCTGCGGACATGCGAGAACCAACGACGCGCTGCTTATCTGCCCGCATTAGCTCCCTAAATCATCGTCGCGGGTACAACGACCGTCGAGCCACTGTTCGTGTACAAGCGGAATCCGAAATTCTAAAAAAATTACTCCGCTTTGCGGGGCACGAATCTCAATGTCGATTTGCCATCACAGACGTCGGTTTCTTAACTAATCCAATTCGAATCTGTAGCATTACGTTGATGTATCCATCTCTGACCCAGGAATAAAACTTTTCGGCGTTTTGATTTTCGTCGGCCTTACATGGTTGGGTTAGTATAAGAATTGAACGCACCGACATAATTTCTAATAATTTTCAAGTAGAACCAAAATTCGGGCAAGTCGGCTTAAAACACCCTACAATATTAAAAAATCACGAAAGATATCTTCAAAGGCCAATTATTGGATTGGAGTTTTACATTTCATCGTACTCCATATACTATTGGATTGGCCCTAAAACATTGTATCTCTCATGATTTCGAATCAAATTATTATTCACCGAGTATTTCTAAAATGTGAATA
The DNA here is from genome assembly GCA_020882685.1 of Aphelinus atriplicis. NCBI lineage: Eukaryota > Metazoa > Arthropoda > Insecta > Hymenoptera > Aphelinidae > Aphelinus > Aphelinus atriplicis. Next base: position 2,350,879 of record CM037075.1, on the reverse strand, counting down.
TATTAACTGGCTCGATACAATGGACTTGAAATTTTTACCTGAGACCCGAGCGTTTTTATTCAGAAACAAATAGATCAGAAAAATTTCCCTGAAGAACTGTGTGGTTATGGTGAGACTTTTTTAACCGATTCAGTTTAAGCCAAATTTTTTTCGGAAAACTGAGGGTGAAAACACCCATTCCGTCCGGATACACTCATAGTTCTTGTACATTTGAATTTTGATGATTCAAAAACGATTTCTGCACATTTGAGGAAGAGTTAGTCACAAAGTCATTTATACTCACATAATGTGTGCTGTGATAGGTTCTCCAAAAATGTGATAATCGAAAGGGGATACGAACAGGAGTCTCTTCAGTGAACTACGCTCATCTGTTTGCACTTGCTTCGTTCGTTTATCCTACGATTCAAAGAAATTTGTTGACTTTTGTCCAGGAAAAATCACAGCAAAAGTAAAAAAAATTAAATAGTCAAAAATACTAACAGTTTTCACTTGAATTCTCTTATTAACATAATTTTCATATCCATATCCATAAGCCAGAGGGTTTGAAGCAGTTTCGTACATTCTCATTTGCTTCTCGTCTCGCGCACGTTGTTGCCTTTTGTATATCGACTCGTACCTGTTGTCGTATCCAAAATTATAGCAATACCGACATTTTACAAAAACCGACGAGATTCTCACTTGAGTACTCTCTCGATATTCCCCAAGGTATGAACCATCCATTTTTTTTAATACCCATGGCATTACATCGTAAGAACTTTATGGTACTCCCTCGGGGTGCACTAGAGTGAGAAACCCCTCGACCAAAACTATATATGTGTCGTAAACAAAAATGTATACATCTACAATGTTATATTCACTAATTATACTCACGTTTCAGTGACTTCTGATGAGTAATGATAATGTGGCACATTTCCCAAATCTCCTTGAGCATGATTCACTGTTTCTAAACCTTTGTTCAATTTTTCGTAACTCAAAGCTCGCTGATGATACCTTTTCAAGCCTTCTTTAGCTGATCTCTTACTATACACTTCTTCGAATTTTGCCTGTGATCAAATGTTATTGGATACGACATATTACATCAAATTCAATCATTGTTTATGGGCTGTCGAAGGCTGTCGAACCGATTTGATTACCTGTAGTTCAGTATCCATGTCGTCGAAAAATTTGTCGAATTTAGAATTCTTGAAGCCATTCGAGTGAGCTCGCCTGAGATGATAATTCGTTCGAGGAGCTGCACTTTGCACTGTATGATGTTTCTTTCTGTATAGAGCCAGGTAGCTGCAAATCATTTTTTGTCGTTAACAATGTTATTTTAGGATTGAAAATACTAGTTATGTGAATGGCAGTTGAAACAGAAGAGAAAAACAATCAGTTTATACAATCAGTTTACGTTGCATGAGATTTTGACTTGTAATAATTAGATGTTCAATGGAAATAGCTCTTCAAATGAAGTTAAATTGCGATAATTACTCATTTTGATCTCCATATTGCAATTGCTGACTATCCCTGTGCGAGATCATCTCGTGATTTTCAGCGTACATCTCGGAATGTCTCCGACCCTGGTAAATAGGAATCCGGGACTCTTGCTTCAGAGCTTCTTCTTTCAACGATGGTTCACTGCTGCTTGGTCGCAACTAAATCCCAACAAACACCTCGTTATAAAACTCGGAGACGAAAAATTTTTATAAATCGATTTTCTGACATTAATGGTCTATTTTTTTTTCTTTGAAATCAGTGCATTTATGTTTCCCTAGATGGAAAAAATTAGTTTTCTCACTCGATTTGAATATTCATTGTTCCGTACGATTTCTCGCGACTTTGATTCATGAGGCGGTTGACGATCTGATTTTCTTTCTGTTCTCTTTGGCGTTGCGTAGGGCTTTTGTGGTTTGTTGTACTTTTCAAGTATCCCCTCGTAGTGATATTCTATCTCAGGATTGTTTACTAGAAAAATTCCAAATAGTCAGTTGAATACAATTTGTCCAATAGCTGTTTCATTTCAACGAATTATAGCTATCATTACCTTTTGAAAAATCAGCTGATTTTGAAGCACGCTCGATTTTCCTTCGCGTTCTATCATCCTAATGAGAAGACAGCCATATTTTAGCATACATTGAACGACCGTTAATTTATGCATAGTGTTAAGAGTATGTATACTATGTAATCTACATAACCTATGTCGTAAAGCCTAACAATAGTAATCTGTCAACTTGAAGCAGAAACATGTGCGGCGAAAATTATTGTTGTATTCAGTAATAAAGTGTAATTTTTGGAGGCACCAACAGGCATTTTACAACGGAATGGTTTTGGAAACGAAACAGAATAAAAATAAACATTTAATATTTAGCTTTGACGTAAAAACTAGAACACACATGTAAGCCGCGCGAAATCGATTTGTAAGGATTAAGGCTAGAGATTTCGATTCTTATTCTTATGTGGATAAATTCACTTCCCGTAACATCAAGCATAATCGTCGTAATGCGTGAAAAGTGCAGAACTACAATAATTGTTGTAACGTTGATTGAAATTTAAAAATGTTTTAGAAATAATTTTTAAAACTTTGCTTCCATTATTTTAATTGAAAAAATCCGGGATTCGTTACTCACTCTATAAATGCCAAAATTTTACTTGAAAAAAGTCATTCAAATTTCCAATTCAAAGTGGAGTTTTGATTATTTTCTCCAGAAAAGTTCATCCATGTAAAATCGATGAACTAATAATTAGAGGTCTTTTAGAGCTTCTGAATTAGCAAACTGTTTTTACTATAACATGATGAACATTATATTTTACAATGTTTTTGATTCTTCTAAAACGTTATACACATCGTTTTCCGGTATTTTGAACTCTATATCGAACACGACAGAATATAAACATACTCGTACTCGTTCTATTCTTTGAATGCAATAAAATTTTTCCGGAGATTTTTTCTGATAAATATAATGTAACCTGTTCTGATTGAGGTAAGAGTTTCCAAGATGATGTCCTTTCACTTTTGTCAATTAATCTATCCACCGTGCCGGTTGTAGTTCCATGTTCACTCGCTGGTCTGGTCCTCAATTTTTTTGTCGTATTATTTCTAAAAAGATAAAATAAAAACTCTTGGAGAAAATTTTTCATTGATAGAAATTAATAAAATTGAATGAATGAATGAATATTTTACTCTTCATTTGTATTGTTTTCCATTTTTGACACAGCGATTAATTGTCCCCTAGATCGAGCAGTTCCAGGAGAAACCGAACCACTGCCAGCGACGATCCATTCTACATCAGCTCCTGAAAAATTAGTTAAGTTGGAGACATTTGTTTTGAAAAAAAATTATAATTTAGCTTTGAAAACATGAAATTTTTAAATAAATTATAAATTCACAATATGTTTACAATTTTTATGAAATGTTAAGTTCACACCCTGACAGATGCTTTTATGTCGAGAAAATTTTATCTATCTCTTCAATGAATCATACAAATTGATTGAAAAAATCGTGAAAAAAATCAAGAACTGTTAAAATTTATTTACCTGAGTGTTGAGAGTTCGATGATATTTGGAGACCATAAACCACAAGGCCATCGACCGATACAGTTGGCAACATTTTTCGGGCTAATCGAGTTTTGATTGCCGTTTGGATAGTTTGTCCATCTTGTTTCCCTTTGTAGAAATTCTTACTAGCTTCAAGGATGTCCTGAAATAAAACGATAATTGAGAGTTAGTACAGATCACCTCTAAATGTAGGCATATCATGTCGTTAAATATTCCTGTTATTACTACTTCATTCAGAATATTTTATCCGTTTGTTTGCCCACGATCCAGTTTAATTTCTAAATAAAAGACTATCAAATGAGGAAGCAATATTATTTTTATTTTCTATAGCTCTAGCTTCTCTCGAAAATACATGACGAAGCAATCTGATCGATTTGAACCGTACCTCGGACTCGTAAATTTGGGATATCACAGCCAGAGTTTCAAGAGCAGCTAGTCTCACTCTCTTCCGCCGATCGCCAACGATCGCTACCACTTTATCGATTGCAGTCTTCACTTTGAATTCGGTGCTGGGGAACGTTACCAGTGAAAATATCAACAGTTGAAGAGTGTTCTCCCGCATCTGAAATACCAATCCCATTGAAATAATGATAACAATAATAACAATGTCGGTATATAAGAATGACTACCTTTGCATTTCTCGCTCCTACGCACTGGGGTTGCAGCAGTTTTTCAACGAACAGTCCGGGGCTGGTGCGAAGCATGACGAGCCTCGCGAGGTTGTTGGCGTTTGGGCCTCCTTGGCGCACCAAGCCCCACGCGATCAGGGACATGCGGTTGTTCACCGCCTCTATCGACACTCCGTTCAGCACCACCTTCATGATTAATTGAAACTCAAATTTTGCGGTCAAACGAGTGTGATTGTTTTCAACTATTTGCTTCTAGCTACAAACGACAATATTGATTTATCCAAGTTATCGAAAAAACGGGAGCGACATCATAAGGAGGCTGATCCTCCTGACTTCAACCCAAGGAGCGGGAAATTTTTCTCTCGCAATTTCACTTTTTCGATAATTTTGAATAGTTTACTAAGCCCGAAAAATCAGTATTCATCGTTAAAAACTCGTGAACGGAAAAAAAAGTTTAAAAATGATCTATATATCTCCGAACGATCAAATTATCTCAATCTACAATTTTCTTGACAAACTTTTCAATAGTCAGCCTCGTTTCAGTCTGTTAATATTGGCGCGGCCGAGAGTGAAACGTCCTTTTTCAAAAGTAATAAAGTTGTTACGTAATTTCTTCTCCTCGACCCTCAAGATGGATAAATTCTGGATTTTTCCCCAGTCGAGAGGGTGGGGGGGGGGGGCATAAACTGACAGAATAGAGGGAAGGACTTACCGTAGCTGCGGCGAGCGCGGCTGCGGCGACTCGGCAGTTCCTCTCGCCGCCGAGCAACGCGTGCAGGAGCGAGCCCAGCCTCTCCTCCACCGCTTCCAGGGCCGACGGCGTCCTCATGGCCGACGCTATCCTCTCGAGGCCGCGAACCCGCGCGCGCCATTCGTCCTGCAACACAATCCAACGATGCTTGTTTCAAAAAGGGGTCCCGGATTAATAGAAATAATATCTTATCAAAATATGCTCAACGCGCATGTATAGTGCGGCTCTCTATATCAACTGTGTAATCTCATGAAAGGGCCACGGGGAAAAAGCTGGGCGATCGAGTTCAAAGTGTTTATATATATCGGAGGTGAGGAGCGCCGGTATTTTAATTGCTCATAAAAAAATATTTTTTCGTACATAAACTACTCTTTCTGAATTCCTTACAGTGAAAAATTCACACTGTAAGCTTCAGTGAAACATTTTTCACTGTACTACAATGAAATTTCACTGACTAGGAGAGTGGGCACACCCTTTGGGTCACCGATCACGATGAAACTTTGTGAGATGGTTAATGGGTCCTCTAATATAGCTTATATCTCAAGCCATGAAGTCTAACGTTTTGATTTGCAGGAGATATTCTGTCAATTCGATCGATTTTATACATTTACAGTATAGCTATATTTATGGATTTTTGTATGTATATATAGACATACCGTTCATGCTTAAACTCCAATATGTTTGACACACAAAGTGTCATCGTGATTGATTTCCCGAAAGTGGTGCCCACTCCTAGTGAGACATTCAGTTACAATGCTTTCACAGTCAAAATTATCAATTTTCATTGTAACTTCAGCGACGTTTGACTGTAATACCGTGTAAAGAATTCAGAGAGTAAAGAAGACCGTTTCTCCCCAGTCGCGCATCCCGAGTTACGCCGCGCCGCATCATAGAGCACAAGTGTGCACAATGCGGCAGGCCCGCAGTTCACCCCCTCAGACGGAATTAGTAAAACGCCGCGCGCGTCTCGTGTAATCAGTGAAATATGAATTCAAAGATTTATGCGCCGGATAAATTGGGGATAATGGCCGCCCGCGCGGCCATAGGCTCGATATAGGCTCGCGTGTGCTCGCCGCGAGTGTATGCGCTGCAGAGCGCCGCGCGACTCGCACGCAACACGTGTGCCTAATTGTTTTCGATGCGGCCGCGTGTGTATAGCGCCCGCATCCGCAATTTTTTTTTCCACCCAAGACTTTTTCAACGAGTCACTGTACGCGAGCGGGATTACATATACTTGCCGGAGGATTAATAGTACTACTCGTACATACGTATGGTTTTTTCCCTGCCGTTCGGTATGTACTTGATCGACTGGGCGGGATTTCTCCCCGAGCGGATCCGTATACATATGCAGATGCGCGACTGGGAGGGAGGTTCTCGGAAATTAACGCGAATCGCGTGGAGTTCCAGCGATGGTGGATTTCTAATTTGGCGCGAGGCGCGAAACGATTCGAAGGCTCCTCGAATTTGCATTATACCGCGGGAATGATGATTTATGTCTTCTGCGCGGATACGAATAACTGATTTTGAAGCATTCGCCATTATATAAGGACCTCGTCGACTTTTTTCCTTCTCGATGGAAAAGCCCAGAAATCATTGTTAATCCACGCGATCGAACAGACCGGTATATACAACTCAAATATTCAAACTCGAGCCTTCGATCGGATTTTTGTTATACTTATATCGAATTATCAATCAGGAGTGAATTTGAAATGAAACAATTGGACATGAGGTGATTGAGCAATTAGAAAATCTACATAATAGCGGCGCGCGCGCGCGAAAGAAGAGCAATTGGGTTTATCGTTGGGCCGGGCGCTAAACGAGTCGGTGGGTCGACGGGTCACGAATAGCCCAGAAGAAAAAGCCGGGCCGCGCGCGCGCGGGCGAGTCTTGAACCAAATCAGTATGCACCATAGATCAATGGCCCCCCCTCAAGGTTAATCACGTGTCTCTTGCAGCTCCCACTACCTCAGGCTGATGCGCTCACACCAGCCACGGCGTAAAGGAGAAACCAGTTACGCCGGACTCGTCCTACCGGCTGCCTGTCGCACGCTAACACAGTCAGCTCGGAGCTTCGGATTTTCGGTTCGGTGGACCCGCGACCAGTCAACATTCGATGTGATTGGTGTAAACAGCGCGTGTTTCCGAGTGAGATTTTCAATAAAATATGTCACAGATCAAACTCGCTTTGATTGTTATTACTCCGGGAATTCAATGATCGAGTTTGATGAGAAAACATTAGCACCCGGACTATCGTCCAGTTGCGATTCTCAAGTATAAGCAATCGTATTCATAATCCAAATATACGAAAACGAAAATTCAAAGTTCGATGTACCGTCCACGAGTATTGCCGAGAATACGTCTACACCGATGATGACTCGACACTCGAGACGAATATTTTCTAGAGTACTAGTTTTACTTATTTTTTGTATTTTTGTTTTATTGATTCTCGTCAAAAGCAAAGCCATCTCCACGAAAGATGCCAGCCAAGATTATTATAGCGCGATGGTACGTACAATTTTATATTATCATTCGTCCCGCATCCCCATTGACACGCTGCGAATTTCTTCAGAGAGAGGCTTCAATAGAGAATAATGAAAGAATAGCCAGAGTGAAGGAAGTATGTAAAACATTCAAAATGGGACCGTACAAAACCGAAAGTTACGAAGTCGAGTTTAAAGAGCCCCCAGTTCCCCAATACAGTGTATTCTACATAGACAGGTATTTGGAAAAACCATTGGTTGTACCGATCCAAGTGTTGTTTTTTAATTTGAAATAATTCATGGATTGAATTTAAATGTTTCAAGGAGGCACAACATATCGTATTGTCCTATTTACAAAGCAGCCAGCACTACGTGGATACACAGCTTATGCCTGTTGAATGGCGTTTCCGAAGAGGAAATACTGAGCGGAAAAGAACAAATTTCCGTTATTGCAAGGAGAATAATGCCCGAGCTCGATTACCCCGAGGCTGACGAGGTACGAGATACGATCCTTCTTTTTCAAAGAACGATAATGCATATATAGTCAGAATGAACGGGACAACTTTTTACTTTTCAGCTGTTGAATAAGACAGCAAAACTGGTGATAGTGCGGCATCCTTTCGAGAGGCTGCTGAGCGCTTACCGAGACAAATTGGAGAATTCCGTGGCCGGTCGAGAGCACGGTACATTGCACTTCTACAAGCGATACGGAGAATCGATCGTTCGAAAATACAGAGGTAAGGGCGACTGGTCAAAGTTAAATTATTCGATTTACGTGTACTTTTTTCCATACACCTCCTCATTTGGTGGTGAAATTTTTAATGCCGTTGAATGAACTTGAGACAAGAAGGTACCGTGGCAAAGTAAATTTCATTTTACAACTTGATACGAAACCACATGAGAAATAGTACAGCATCACTTTGGCCGAGTACATTTCAAATTCGACATGTGGATTTCGATGCGTAAATTATAACAGTGGAGAGAAGATTGTTTGAAAAAAGTTTTTCGCCCAACACCAATCGTAGTCAATTCCTATACATTTGTTCGGAATAGAATCTGATCATTTTAACAACTTGTTCGACAAAATTATAAAAATAATGTTTAAATCAATACCACATCGACTCTTAAAACCAACGAGGTCGACATTGAATGTTTGAAAAATGTAGCTTGTGGATGGAAATGGAAAGAAAAAAGTATTCGTGATTGTAATGGCGAACGGTATATACGATGATGCCCGCCCGAGCAGACAAGAGCCGTCCGAGTGGGAAGAGCAGCCATGTGATTCGGAGGCCCGGAGTCGCGGAGCCCGCGGGAATAGAGCCGAGCTGGCGCGAGTTCGTCGATTACCTGATCGACGCCGATCTGGCCAACTACGGCGACGACCACTGGATGCCTTACTACCTTTACTGCACCCCGTGCTCCATTAATTACGACTTTATCGCCAAGGTGAGTGTGCGCGCTTGGTTCGCTGACCCGCTGCCACCGCTGGCCCACCAGATTCGTGTGATTGATGCACGCCCCGATCTCAACTGCCCGATTACACCTTTTTTCCTACACGCCAAGCAGATTTGCGATGCGTGATCGAGCAAGATTCTGCGAATCGGTGGTAGGGCCGCGGGCATTTGCATATACGACGCTCGGCTCAATTTACGGCTGCTCGCAATACTTCTGTACCAGCTTTGTTTACTCAATTAAAAATTTGACCAGCGGGATTCAATTGAACTCGCGCTAATAAATGGAACATCAGTCAGCCGTGTCCGTTGTTTAGAATCTGGTGAATGACACAATGGGGAGGAAAACAACTCACTACCCTTTCGCGTTGCAAGTATATCCAGGTATCTAACTCATAGGAACTTGTTTCGTTGTCTTGTTTTACGATTTCAGCTTTCATTCACTATCGGAAGACAGATCTGACGTTTCAGCAGTAAATTCTAAGCTCGCGTTAGACTTTCAACAGACGTGCGGAATTACACTTTCAAGCCTGTGTTTCACTGTCGATTCGAATTGAATCCGAAAAACCCGACATCAACGTCAACTCTACTCAATTTACATGATTTCAATCGCATCATCAATCCACCACTAAAGTAGCTCATTTCAACATATCGATACGTCTTACGAAGAAAGATAAATGTCGGAACTATCCTCCCGTGAATATTAACGAAGAAAGAGTTTAAACCGCAATCGAATTGTAAAAAATACTAGTTTTTTTGTCAATTATAATCTGATCATTCTAAGCTTTCATTCCATATATTTTTTTACGTCGGGAAATTCCAGGATGTGCGCCATGTATCCTTTTTGCGGGCAGATTGCGATATGTGATTTCATTTGTCTTTCTTTGTAAGGCGTATCGATATATAGCAATTATGAGCAGGCTCATTGTTGTGTACCGGCGAGCCCACAAACATTGCCTCAGCAGAGTTTTGTATAAAAGTTTTGTTGAGATAAATCAGCCAAGCACTGTCGGCGTGTGTCGACAGGTGGAGACGCTGGAGCGGGACCAGGCGTTCGCCATCCATCAGCTGGGTCTGGCCGACAAGGTAAGGCCGCGCTGGAGTCACAGGAGTGACGCGGCTAAAGTCGACGCGGCTCGGGTCTACTTCGGCCAGTTGACCAGGCGCCACGTGCGCAGGCTCCACGAAAAGTTCCGCTTGGACCTCGAGCTGTTCGGCTACTCGGCCGATCGGTACTACGAGCTCGCCACTGCCACGCACTGACCGACCCCGCCGCCAATTCGCCAAGCTCCACATTTGCCGAGCTGTTGCTCCATCGACGGATGATCTCCAGTTGTCAATGATGCGCGAAAGGGAGTGTGTAAATATTTCGACGTTGTTGTGCTGGCGTTCTTTATGATTTATTCGCGAATTGGGATAATGGCCGCATTAAAATCGACTGAAATCGACTGATTCTCCCCGCGAATAATCAGTCCGATTGTTGTTTTTCATTGTCGAATATAAGTAGACCGAATTTATCGGATCGCTAGTCTGAATAAAGAGTGTGAAACATGTACGAGCTGAGCTGATTATGTAGGGAGAAAAGTGTGGTGGGCAACAAAATGATCAGTTTGATCAATTTGATATAGCGATGAAAGAGGTTCGAAGGATAATCCCGCGCGAGTTGTAGTGTGGATAGGCCGCGTTTGATTCGCGACGTCGATATGGTCGTTTTTCATCGGATTCGAATGAAGCTCGGGGGCGAGTGGGAAAGAGCCGGTTGACGCTCGCGTGAATGGATCGCAAAAGCGCATCGAGTCGAGGGGCGGGCGCGCGCGTGTACTGCACGTATATATACGCATATATATATACGCTGGAAGTTTTGCGCGCCCGGCGCTCGAGGAGCTGATCGATCGTCGCTCGGTCGCTCGGTCGCTCGGTCGCGCGCGACCCAGTTCCGCGAGAGCCGCGCGCGTTTACACACACGCGAGAGGCTTATCGGGCCTATAGCTCGTTACAGCGGCACCGGCTGATCGTCGTTGTATTAAATGTAACGGCTGCCCCCTACCCTCTACACTCGGCGGCTTTCAAAGCTCGTATATACACGTAAACACACAGCCGCGCGCAGCCGCGGCGGCTATATAGATCGGAGCTTTAGCATTTTTACCGGCGCGCGCGAGCTCGAGTTGAACGCGACGATGGACTTGTTCGTCTTTTACCCGTTAGCTTTATTATTCAACACAATCAAACAGGGATCATTTTGACGTTCACTCAGCCCCGGTTTTCTCGTTCTCCCTCGTAATGCGGGCATTTTGAAAATTCAATATGAATTTGGATTGCCGACGTCTCTCGCCTTTCGCTCGCTCTTCTCTCGGACAGTCTACGTCGGACTATCGTGATATAGGCTCGTGTGAATTTTCATTTTAACACGGTAAATTCAAAAAATATGCATATGCGTGACACGCCACTGTGTAGTGTTGAAAGCAACTGTATGCTTGATAACAAGCCCCTTCCCATTCTTAAAATGGTTTTTTTGAAAAAATTAGATATGCTGATGTCGATACTTGTATTGAACGTCGAGAGAGTTTCGCAGGTAGCCTCTAACTATACGCGGAATCGCAGTTACTCCCCACCCACGAATTAAGTAGTAAAGTTCAGGCTCAAGGAAAGTGGCACGGTCGTTGAGTTTTCTAATCGACAAAATTACCCGGTGACAGATTATGCTAATACCGCCTATGAATATAACCGATTACACTCAAATTGATCTCTACACGAAGAGAATAGGAAACTGGAGTGTTCGACCAAATGGATATGCATCGTGCCACTTGAGTGTCACGAACAGTGAAACAAATTGAAACTTCAACCGGCAATAATATTTTAGACTTTCAATGCAGCAATACTCCAACGTGAAATAGAGTGTAAAAAAATAAGATGATTATTGAAAAGTTTACTTCACGAGAGATCCTTATATAAGTTTTATAAATTTAGAATTTTAATAATCTTTTAGTTTGTTTTTATGGTATTAATTATCACGTGTTCCAATGAATATTGTATTGCAGTTAAATAAAGCTATCGATCAAACTTTGTCGTGGAAGTGTCTCTCGTATTTAAACAAACATTCGCCACTCTTCCATAGCTCACGATTAGTTCAGAAATAGCATTTACCTATCATCAGTAATAGAATAAAAATTAAAACAATCAAAAGACTTCCGACGCAATATCGAACTGTACCAGTCTTGACCTAAATATGCGTCAAAGGTTAGAATAAAAATACCGCCATAAGGTAGTGATTCAAGGGACTATAAGAGAAGGTCACCGTTGCATTTGACTTGCTCAAGTGCGAGTGTCACTGTACCTTTGTGCAATCGCGCATAGTTTACTCAACAGTGATTCAACGGCAAGGTATCAATATATACTCTTTTTCGTATGCCAAAAAATAATTGATATGAAACGTGAGTCACCCGAACATGAAAACTCCAGAATTACCTTATTATGAAAGTCAGCCAAGACTTCATCGTCGACCAGACCCAACTCTTCCCAGCTGAGCTCGTTGTTCTTCCAGTCGCTTTCGCTGCTACTGTCGGAGGCTCGTTCCTTGGCGTCGAGGGCCGATTTCTCCGCGTCGTCTTCGATTACATCAACATGTTCTGCTTCGTTGTCCGCGCTATCTCCCAATCCGGACACGAACTTGGTGTCTTCCACAATTTCACTTTCGGCTATTTTGTTCGAATCGATTTGCCCTTCGTCGGTCTTTTGCACCTCCTCTTCGACACTTGTCGGCGACTTTTCCTCGTTGCTCCCTTTGACGGATTCGCTGTCCTCCACCGTTTCCGAATTTTTGGTCTTCGGACTCTCCGCCGGAGGGTTACTCTCTATGGACGATCTTCTGCTCAAGTCCTTGGTCGGACTCGACAGCTCCATCAGGATGTAATTTCGCTCCTGGCGTGGGAACACGTCGAATCCCGTCATTTTCGCCGACGAACTGCGACGCCTGTCTTTACCTGCCGATCGTTAGCAATTTTATCATTTCGTAATAGCGCTCGAGGGACGAGTGTTGGACTAGAAACGACCTTACCACTACCATCCCTCTCGTCGCTGAAAGAGAACCTCGAGCTGTTGTCCGAGGCGGACCTCGAACGATAAGCGGACCGAATCGCGTTCTCAAAGTCCTTCTTGCTCTTCTCGTGGATTTCGATACCGCTCTTGTCCCCGAACACGCTGTCGATGTCGGGCGACCTCGTCTCCGGCACGTCGCAAACGTCCCCCAGTAAACTCGGACTGGGCGTCCTCGCTCTGTCGATCGAGTCGCCTTGCTGCTCTAGGTTGGAGTCCGGTTCCTCGCAGACCCGGAACGACGGTCCGTCGTCGTCGTCCATGTCCTCGATGACGATTCTCGGAGAGGAAAGTGGCGTGATCGAGTCGCGGCGGGACATCCGGGCTTTTGCCTTCACCTCCTCCGTCTCGTTCAGCTTATAAAAGGGGCTAGAAAAACAAAAGGTAACGTTGGGATACCCACACAGGATTGCAGTCACCCAACCACCAGGGCCAGAGGACGTTAAAATTGAGTGGGGTCGGTTGGAAAAGGCGAGACGACTCACGCGTGCTCGGAGCTCTTGGCGAGGATGCTCTTCTTGGGGCTGAGGTTCGCCTGGTGGGTATGCGGCTCCCTCCTGGGGCTGCTGGAGGCGGACCGCCTGGGCCTCTTGGGCCTCTGCCACCTCATGCTCGCGAGATCCGGCTGCGACGAGGAGCGTGGCCTCCTCGGCATTCGCGTTGCCGGTGACACCGGCACCGGGATCCTCGTGCGCGCCAACGCAGCCACCGGCTGGGGCGCCACCGACACGACCGATTCTGCGTCTTCGCTGTCCGGGGTTCGCAGCTTCACGATCTCCCCGCCGAAATGCACGCGCCTGGATCGATCAAGCCCCATTATATGCGATTGGAAATTGAATGTCGAGAGAGTCGAGAGAGAATTTGCCCAAACAAATTAATCGGTCAGACCCTGTGATCTCCACAGGACAAACGGCTTTCATCGAAAACTTACACCTAAACCTCCATCTAAATGATTACGAAAGCACTCGGTATGAATCACTATATTTATTTGGAATTTTACAATCGCGTAGGTCCTACGTTGAATTCAAGGATTGGCATTCGTCACGCGAACAGTGCTTTACCTCACCGCGACGTTGTACAAAGCTCTGATGTGGCGGTCTACAGATACTCGATTTTCACCGTCAAGCCTCGTGAAAACAAACGTCCTGTCCGTCAATCGCTGCGCAATTTAACCGGAAACCGGAAACCTCTCTCAGCTCGACGCGTCCACGAGGGACATAGCTGGTGACAATCAAGTACTGACCTGGGCGTCTTGCGACGATCTTCGGGTGCAGCACCGTCGTCGGCGGCGGCGCTGGGGTGAAGCTGCTGCTCCTCGAGGATGGTCATTGTGATGGCGGTCTCCTCGTTGAACTTGATCTCGGTCTCGAGGAGGACGCGGGCCGAGCTGACGTTGGCTGAGTTGCCGGCTGAGCCATCCTCGTCCTCGTCCGCGATGCCCGAAGTGTCCGAGTCGTCCTCGCTCTCCCAGCTCTTGTCGATCGCCACCACGTCCTTTATCGAGTCCTCCACCGAGTCCCGCCTGCGCAGCTTCTCGTACACTGCTCTCGTCTGTGTCGCCCCCCGACAACGCATCCAATATAACACCGGTATCGAGGAGCACGTTTATCGATTATTTTGCAAATATTTGCGCAAACTCTTTACTGAGTATATTATTGGATCAATTGATCTTTATTCGAGAGGCTATTCACTTCGAAATCACTGGTGATATCCATTGATTTTTTTTGTGATTTGTTTGAATTTTTTGACAAATTCTAGACTGAATAGCCCTTGTTTTCAATTTAGCGAATGATACTGGAAGTTTTGTCCGTAACCAAATACCGCAAGGGGCTATTCGCGCTAAAATAATACAAAAAATCACAAAAAAATCAACAAGTCACAAAAAATCACTAGTGATTTCGAAATGAATAGCCCCTCGTCTTTATTGGCAAACGGATCATCCAAAGAGTTGAGAAGATAAGTTGAACGAGATTCTCCATATTAAAGAAATGAAATTGCTTCTCTTCGATCACAGTGTGAATAACACACACGGAAGGAATACGGGCAACGATATTCGTGTAAAATTGGTGAAGCGCGTCTATGACTCACCGTGGCCGGTTTTCCGCGGGCCGTTTGCACGTCGTAGACGTCGCAGAGCAGCTCGAAGTTGTCGTAGATGGAGGGGTCGAGCTGGTGGAGATAGTCCCGGAAGCGGGCCGGCCCGACCGAGTCGCGTATCTTGGCGAGCGAGCGCAGGGCCGACTCCTGGTGGGTGAGCTGGACGAGGCGGAGGGCGAGGGCCTGGGCGGCCTGGCGCACCACCTGGTCGCCCGGGCGCAGACTCGAGCGCGACGGGAACAGCAGCAGAGGCGCGCTCAGGATCACCCCCGTCGCGACGTTCGTCTGGTACGCGTCCAGCGCGTCCGCTCGGTTCATCCCTTCGTGCAAGATCTGCGCCAACAACAACGCGTTTCTTTCTTTTCACTCATCTCGTCTTACAATCGTTTGTTCAACCCTATATACTATGTTATCTATTTCGAATCGAATCAAACGATTTTGCGATTGCAACTAGGATTGAAGAAGATGAAAAGAGGCTGGATCGGACTGACCTTGAGGGTGACGTGATCGCGGCTGGGCGAGTGGAGCAGGTAAATCCTGAGGACGTCGAGGGAGCCCTTGCGCACAGCCGGCGCCGGGTTGCCGAGGTTGTCGATCAGCTCGGCCAGCACCAAGTTGGCCATGCCGTCTATCGCCTCGGGCCCGAAAGTCGGCAGCACGTCGACGAGGACGCGGAGCGCGTGCTGGCGCACCTGCCACTCGGGGTCGCGAAGCCGCTCCCCGATCTCCTCGAATATCGAGCTAGCCTCCACATCCTCGGGGAACTTCCTCGTCCGCACCTAAACGCTCACACACACGAATTACCTATTGCTATTTCAACCTGCTGCAACGTCGCCGTTGGCAATTCTCCATCTCGTCTCACTCTCTTTTTTTCTCTCTCTCTCTCTCTCTCTCTCTCTCTCTCTCTCTCTCTCTCTCTCTCTCTCTCAATTATCAAAGTTTCACTTATTTCATCGTGTAAACATTCACTATTTTATTCATAAGTTATTTCTAATGAATGGTTTTCATTTGTGAGTACCGCGTCACCGGATAATCCTTTGAGAATTGATAAATTGATGATCAATCTATTGATGCCCGCGCGATACATTTTCCGTATAAATCTGCATACACTGAGAGAAATTTGGTTTGAGAAACTCACTATATACCGTAGAGGAAACAAAAATATAGTAAATCATACTATATTCATATCTGAAATTCACTATATTATAGGGAAATTTACTATCTATTTATCAGTATATTTTACTGATATATAATGAATAATCATACATAGGTATAGTTACTGGTTTCGTAAATACACTAACTTTTGTATAGTAAAATTCGCCATACACATATATGGTTGTCGCCTTTTTCCTTCATATAATATAGTGAAAATATAGTAGGGTTTAGGCTTTTTCTTCAGTGTAGATGTCTGTAACGATATGAATCTGGCGAGGGACAACAGTTGCACAGCAGAAAATGCAATAATGAAAATATTGCAAAAACGTTAATTGCAGCTGTGACGAGAATAAGTTACAGGCGGCTGGGGGCTTCGGAAGAATGACAAGAATGCGAGGGAAAAAGGATATGGATATGGTGTATACTCACGACATACTCCCAGAGGGGAGTGAGCTGGACGGGCCGGGCGGCGGGGTTGGGCATCCTGCGCTTCGACTCGGGCCGGACGAGGAAACGGCCGTTGCTGAAGAGGCCGTCGTCGAGGACGGGCAGCGAGTCCTGCTGGGCTTGTATCGGGCCCAGCTCGCTCGAGCCCGTCATGGATGCGGCGCTCGCGCTGCATCCCCGCATATCTCACTACGTACCATCGGCCGCCCACGCGCCCGACTCCTTCATCCTGAAACGCGCGTTCGTTACACATTTACATTAAATATTCAACCAATCGCTTCGACGAACCGATCGGATACTCGCGCGAAACGTAGCCACTCTAAAATTAAAATATTTATTCGCGTTCACTCGTATAGCCGTTACACTCCCGCTCGAGCGTTAACTTCGTGAAAATAAGTATATAAGGTAACTACAGCCAATGCCAATGAAACGGCGCCGTCTCCTAAGGATTTTTTGCAAATTCGACTATGATAGACTTGAAATTTTTAAATTCGGCAAACAGCATCTTAAAGCTTAGCTCAATATCTATCAGAAATCATCTCTATAGTTATAATCAGACCACTTTGACTTATTAAAAATTGGAATTCAAAAAAAAAATGCAAAAGGGCCAAATGCACTACACGTTCAGTCAATTTGACACGGTTCCTTAATTATTTGTTACAGCTTATACAGGCCTACAGGGACGATCAAATTGGCATTGGAATAAACTCTCGGTCATATTTCCATTGATATTTATGCAAAACTTTTAACATTCAACTCAAAAATACATATCTAAATCATCGTAATGTGTCGTATAGAAATATTCAACGATTTTACTCAGTCTTTCAGAGAGCACCGGAAATACGAAATCCGACAAACGTTCCAAACTGCCTGCAGTTACCTTATATATATACGCTCCGAAACATAAGTTGGCTATTGGTAAATTGATACCGTGCAACATTCAACATTCAACATAGGAGAAAAGCGACTCGCTTGGGAACGATCGATCTCTCATTCACGCTAATGTGCAAAGACGACATAGGCTGAATGTGTGCTCTTGAACGTGTTTTCAAGGATTCGTATAAAATAATAATACGACGTAAAGCTCAACTTCGACTCCATTCAGTCATATGACCATTGTAAACATGCGCCAAGAAAAAATGAAATTTGTTCTCTCATGACTCGTTTTTCCACTCCAATTTGATTCGGTATAATGTGTATAGTTCGTATCCCGAATATAATGTACTAACAAGAGTTCGAAATGCCATCAATGACAGGACGTCATGCGAAGTGTAAGATATATGTATGCAAAGCCCGCATGAATCATTAACGAGCCGTCATGTCGAAACGACAGCTCTAGAACTGTAGGGAATTTTTCAACTGTTGCCGGCGGTTAGGTACGTTGATATATGTATGTATATGCGGGAACGAGGGCGGCGGTCCTGACACTGTCAAGGTGAATCTCGTTCGATTAACACTCGCGCGACTATACTTATTTCGACGTCGTACTTTCCACGTGGGCTTATCAACGAAATCACGCGTTCATCCAGACGTTTTCGATGTTTCGAATTGAGCTCGATGGAATAAACATGAGGGCTCGAGGGGATTGATAAGCTCGCGGTCGAAAGGCAACGAGCCAACCAAGGGGCAAACGAATGGAAATTTGACAAATAAATATTTTACGGTTATCATACTTTAATCGAATGAAAGGATACCGGTGAGAGTAACTTGGCTTGATCCTCATTCCACGAATGCGTCGCGAACCCTACGAATTCATTTTTATTTGATATATCCATTAAAAAATCGAAATCGTACAATTGTGTTTTTCTGCGAAGGAAAAAAAGCTGGAAAATAGTCACGCACGCTAGACAAACATTAATAACTAATAACGGAAGAGTTGTCGATTCCCAGCAGACATTATTCGACGAACGATAGCGATCGTGGCTGAGAGCCCGAGAGCCGTGTAAACAACAATTGATCGAAGCGCAAGCGCGCCTGGGTGGCAATTAAAAATTGGCAAGCTTGCCACGTGCACTGGGCGGACAGTTTTATGCCTCGGCGACACGAGCCAGAAGAAAGGATTTCTCGCTAAAAAGCGGCCCCACAGAAACCGGGCGCAAAAGGGAAAAGTTTATCGTCCGATCTGTCGGGCGGCGTCGCGCACGAAACCGTCGCCGCCGCGTCTTCCAAAGTAGTACACACGAAAGGCTGGCGCACGATAATCGGGGCGGCGGAATGGTGCGTGCCACCAGACCCGACTGACTGGCCCAGATGAAAAGTTTGCCGACGAGGGACGGGAATCCTCGCTCCTCCGGGTTACGCCGATCGGCGAAGCTAAAGCGCACGCGACTCTGCCACTTTGCGACGATTCACCTGCTTGACACTTGGGCAAACATTCGCTCGTCAGCGTACGGGACGCTGCAGATTGTTATTCCGCGAAGACGAGAACCAATGGGAAATCCACCGCTGAATCGTCAGTGGAATATGTAAAACAGCCGCGAATTCTCCAGGGCGAACGAGTGGATCTGAGCGTTTATATACGAAATCGCGCACTTACGGACACGCGACTCGTGTGGCTCGAGCACTCGCGGATCGTTGCCCCGTGAAATTCCAACTGAGCGCGCGAGTAGTAACAGCCGACACGTGCCAGACGCTCGCCAACTACTCTGGTGACGATCGAACACTGTACTCACCTACGTTTACCCTTAAACCTCTTGTCTATTGTCAGCGGCTTGGTCCTCCTTCGTTTCCTCCCTCGCACTTGGGGCTCGTCCAATTTTCCCATAGGCAGTCGCGTATCAGCGACTCTCATGGCAAGTGCTCGGCACGGAGGAGCAACGGCTCGGTGCAGCGATCATATTTTATGTCTTTCAACTTTCATCCTCCTCCCCCCAACACTCGCAATGTCTTGGATCAGCTGTGGCTCGAGAGTCGACAGAGCTATACAAGAGCTGCTCCCAGCCCTTCGCGGCATGCGACTGGTGGCTCGAGCGCCAGGCGGTGGAGGTGGCGGCGGCGGCGCGTTTGAATATCGACCTCCTGGTGCGCGGCGGCGCCACGCGACCCACTATATGTACACACGATCCCCACCCCGCCGCCGCGGCCGCCGGCCGCTGCTCCGGTCTGCCTTCGCCTTTAACTTGACGTACGCGGCATTATTCACGGACGCGCGCGGCTTATGTGTGTATACTCTCATGAGTATGACAGCACTTGGTGCTTCTGCTTATTCTCTCGCACGCACGTGTATATACTGTATATATCGCGTGGAATCCACTTATGAGCCCCCTCAGCTCCACCCGCGGCTGACTGCACCAACAAATTCAACTGCTATAGCTTATATTATATACATCCGCTCATCTTTTCATATTTCATCTGCCCCACGTGTGGTGCTCTCAATCGTTCAGCTTCGATTTCCTTCGATCGTATATTTCCATTCTCATTTCAATTAGTAAATTCAATTGAATCCCCACCTGAGATCAATTGTCACATTTGCGACTTTTTTCGCTCGTCCGAATATGAGTATTTTGGAAAAGCGTTTGGAGCTTATCGTTATTTTTTCATGTGACGAAACATATTAACAAATTGTGAATAAATGCAAAACTGCATCGATCGATACATAAAAATATTTCACGAATAAACCTTAATAATCAGCGTGAATACTTCTGGGGATATATAGTCCACATCGAAAATAATAAAATTTTCCGCTTCGAATGGATCATTAACAATTACCATATTTGTTGTTCGTCCTGTACGTTTTTAATATTTTACATCCACCTGAGTTTGTGACAAAGGATTACGGGAGAAAATGTCATTTAAGATTGATTCATGTGGGTAATTTAATGCTACAGGACTATACTCAACTCGGAAAAATTCAGTGATATGACGCTTATGGTAAGAAACCGTAGTTTCGCCGAGCACAAGGCAATTACCGAAAAGTATTTTGCACCATGCTCGAGAATGATATGACGGAGAAGAAGGGGAAGGCAGTAGAAATTAGAGACATGGATCACGAAGTCATGGAGCATATGAGGTCTTTGCAACAGACAAATACTCATTAGCGCGACTCATGGAAATCTGTGCAGAATTCATGAAAGATGAAATACAATTTGAAAATGCAATATAGAAACTTTGATTTTAGCTGATACCTACAATGTAAAACGGCTTAAAAACATAACTTTTAATTTCATCGTAACTCAAGAGATGAACAAAATAATGAAAAAATTTATTAACGGAACTAACTATCAACAAAGCCAACAACTATGTGTCCTTGGTCATCCGGGTAAGTAACAAAGAAAGATAGATAGTTCTTGTAACCCTCGACTCGTCCCTATGTATAAAACTCAAGCTATCCAATGAGGAAAAATGTCGGAGGATAAAAGGGAGTTTCGGTCGAGCGTAAGTACGAAACGAGGCTCATCGAACAATATTACGGAAGCGCGACGGTCGTTTGGCGGTATGGCGAACACGTGGAAGAAAAGGTATATACAGGTATAAGATATTCAAGGGACGGCCTACTTCTCTCGAGCTGTATCTTCGGCCATTCATCGCACTTGTAGTCGGCGCGTATCGCGCATTGTATGTACGCAATCTTATCGCGCGGCCCGCGCGACTATTTGGGTTTACTGACCCTCTTATTTCCTTCTTCCACCCATGTATATATATGCTGATATGCCTTTTCGCTCGCATAGCGGCTGTATACATATGTGCATTCACGCTCCAACATTTTGCTCGCCAAATCACGGAAAATGTTGCTGGAGGTGACGAGCTTGATCTATCGATTTCCCGTTTATAATAAATCGTTAAATTTTAAATGATTGATTGAAAATTCAAACTATAATATTCCAGCATTCGCTGTAGTATTGGTTTTTCACTTTGCATTTGGATATGAGGAAAAAACTCTTAATTAGGATTTTAGTTGTAGACCCTTGTAATTTTCCGTAATTTTTAACTCGTACGAATAAGTTTTACTTCTTGCATGTGTAATATAATGAACTATAGTGCTTGATTCACTACCAGGTGAATTTTGAAAAGTTTTTTCCATTTGGGCTAAAAAGAAAAGTGGTCGACCTACTTTACACTCTCTCAATCACTTTTAAAGCCCGATTGTTACAAAAGTGGATTCAATCAGTCGAGAATTACCAATTCAAATCTCAAAACAGTCCATGCCTGCAGTCGTCTATCGACTACAGCTACATAATAACGGCAATGTTGCTGTGAGAAGGAAAGCAAAAGGAAATAACGGAACACCAGGATTGCCAAGAGACGTCCCTTAATAAATAGTATTTACCAAAGCGTCGGGGCTGGGAGAACGACACACGCGATCATTCTACAGCCCCCGAGCTCGAGCAAAGCTAATACAGTCAAATCTCACATCAAATCTGTTTTGATTAGTGCAATGGAATTATGAAAATATGGGTCAGCAGGAAAAGCCATGTAATACACATCCGTTTATATTTTCATGATCGCCCCTTTATTCAGGACAATCTCGCCTGTGTCCATTCTAATTTCCATTCTAATGTAGCGATATCTATAAGTTTACAAAATTCATATCTCTTACAAGAATACTGCTTCAGCTTATTTCAAAATTAATTTGATTTAATTCGAAGATTTATTAACGAAAACTGTTCTTGACTTATCAATCTACATTACGAATTTTTTTAAATCCGTTTCGACAACTTTTGTCAAATTCGTATCTCAATTGAAAATATTATATTGCTTTATTTTTATCTTAAAATTAATGGAACGCGCCTGCTCAAAGTTATGCAGAGACCTGTCTAACAATAGAGTATCTTAAATCAAAGAGAAAAATATTGACTCGCACTCAATAAACTTTTGTTCAAAAAATCATAAAATCAAATGGTATTTGATCGCATTATACAATATTCAACATGTTTATAATAAACAACTAATAAATTTCATCTTTTAAATCTTTAGTAAGTAACATAGCATATTAATATATCATGTAGTACGTGACTTTGAATATTCATCATAATATAATGAATCAATATAATCAACATATCAATAAAATGTCAGTGGAGATTAATTACATATTTTCTTAAAATTAATTATAAACTAAATTTATCAAAAAATGTTCAATTCATTCAAATATTCGCCAAAGCAAGATTCACAACATGATTTCTCTTTATTAAAAAACAACTGATGCTTGAATAAAAATGTCAATTACAAATTTTGTTAATCTCATTTTTAAATATCGTGAAATCTTATATTATCGACTGAGAAAATGTCATGTGAATCAGAGTTAAATTCATGAGATGTAACTCTTTGATTTTTCAGATAGTGTTCCCGTTGAAGATATATATTCAAGTATTGAACATTATAATTAATACTTTGGTTTTATGGCCAGATATTTCACAAAATGTTCACAATCATTCTTAAAACTTCAGAATGAATTGAAGATTATTTGTATCACATCTCTAAATATGCTTTCTAATGAATGCGATATTCCATTAAAAGAATTTGTTCATTCAAGGCCTGTACAACAATCACAATAGTACGTCATAAAACTCAATGAATCAAGTGAGTAATATGCACAATCGATAAAGCAATAAGTTTGAAAAAATCGTACAATTTACACTCGAGGAATCGATCACAATGTCGACGTGTAAAAAACTTTCTCGTTTTAATATACAATAGATTTGGTTTGTGACACATGCTTGAAACTTTGAATATGATAATCAACAAATCGTTATGTAAAAAAGTCGCAACAATTGTTTCTAAAATCTATGATCATACAATAAATGATTTCATAATGCAATCATTTATTCAAAATCAAGTTATTCTTTATAATTCATCTAAACTAGTTGGGCCTCGTGTTTTGAAATAAATTCTTGAGTTTCCTCGGGATCGTTGCTGTCATGAACGATTGGTTTGGTATTTTGCACTGGATTTTGAGAATATAGTATAACTGCATAACTGACTATAGCAATGGCAAGAGCAGTATTGAAGCTGATTGGAATACCAAAAAGTATCCAACATAGAATAGCTGTGAATACAAGCTCTAAGGCACTGGCAAAAGTTTTTACTATTGAGTTAAGATTTTTCAAAAAGAAACTAGTAATTATACCTATGGCTGCATTGTTAAACATGATTAACAACACTTTAGGATCCATAAATATGCTAGGCCCTGCATTACCCAATGCTTCCAAGAGATTCCCTTGGATTACTAGTACAGCAACATTGCACAAGATGCTATCAATGTACATAAAAACATTCTGTACAAATATATTTACATTTGTGCCTTCTCCCTTGAGAAGGTATTCATTGTAAACACCAGCTAAACAAGAGCAGATTGTCTGAAACAAACCATGATATCAAGTTGATGCATGAAAATTACATCTAATTCCTTTATAGAGCTACTTACTTGAATAAATATGAATATAATATTAATATTCAAATGGAAATCTGTTTCTGGGTACCCATTGTTTTCAAGATTCATATGTTTTATCATGCATCCTATAGTTAGTAGAACCAGTGAAATCCATTGTTTTGCCGATAGTTTCTTCTTGAACACTACCTGCAATTGAAACTCAAATTATGAGTGAGATTTTTATACAGCATTATTCATTCATTTCAAATGGAATGTTTACCTGAAATATAATTCCTGTGAAAACAACACGCAACTGTAATAGCAAAAAGTAAGTAGGAGGATCGAAAGCAGCAAGATTCACAAAGGACAAGTTGTTGTACAAGCAGTACAAAGAAGACGGTACCATATACAGCATCAACACTGAAATAAAGAAGAACTCATATGGTAGCAGAGAACCATTTTCCGCTGTTCTTGGAAAATGTCAATTCTAAAGGACAACTCACCTCTCCTATACTTGATGACTTCGTGGAACAAACTACTGAATGCATTTCTGAAAGGAAAAAATGTTGAATATTATTTATGGTTAAATTTCTATTGCACCAAATAATGAAGAAGAAATCTTACTCTTGGCAATACAGAACAGCAGAGCTTACTAATTTTATAATTTCAGTCACGAGCACAACAATCACAATATTGTAATCATAGTTGCCAGCCCTTTGAGACCAAGTAACAATGATTCCTTAAAACAAAATATAGATGATATAGGATATATGTTTTAATTTTGATTGTTATTGTAGATAGCGCATATTATCAACAGGAAACATTGTTAAAAGCAATCCAGCAGAGATAAGATAAGAAACTGCCAAATATTATTCCGATGTATGTACATACATAACTCAGTGGTGCTTAGAAGAGAAACAAATTTTATCAAAAAAGGAACAATAAAACAAAGTTTATGACATGAATGAAAAATTTCTCTAATTTATTATTAAGAGGGTTTATTATTTATTATTAATAGGATTATTTATTTTTAAGAGGACAAGTCTAATGATAAATTCACCTGAGGCCGAACTTTAAATTGAGTTATTAGATAATAAAAGTCAGAACCATATCAATTTTTTGAAAAAAAATCCGCAATGTAACAGAAACATAACCTATTGGTGGAGGGAGTGTGCCCACCTTGATTGACGAAAAGGCCGATGTAGAGGAAGAAGATGAGGGTACTCCAGCGGCCAGGGAACAGCTCAGACCAGTTGATCTTCCCCATTTTGATTTCTCAATGATTTTTCTCACCTCGAGTTGCGTGTCATTTTGTATATACTGCAGAAGCCGACACTATATATATATATATATTATGCTCGAGCTCGACGTCGACTGCTTCTGACTGTTTTCATGTCATTTCCTTTCTCTTCTGCTCGTTCTTGACTGTGGTCGAATAGCCGTATCGTTTTTTCCCACCTAAATGTCGCTGCACGAAAGCGGCAAATTAATTATTGCCACAAGCATAGCCATAATCTCGATGCGTTTGTTGGTAATCGTTAGCTACCGACCATAGCGCAGTGAGAACTGATCCTACCACAATCGAAATGATCGCGCAGTGCACCGGCTGATTGTACGTACTACGTACATACACCCACACATGCGCGCAAGATATCGCTCCGAAAGTGCAGAGTGGGTGGTGGGCATTGGACGCACTGCATTGCCGTGAATATAAAAGTAATATGCGAAATTGCATCGTGAGCTCGATCTTCTGGCATCTTTGTAATGACTGTGGTCAGTCGATACATCAAGCACGTATTTTATTTTTCTAAACGGACAATTAATGAGTTTTTAACAAAATTACTTTTGATTACAAATTATTAGCATTTCATTATTCAGCACGAAAAATCGTATCATAACAATTTTCTGTTCAAAATTTCCAATTGTATTTGACACAATTATCAACAGTGAAAGTATATACTTTCACTTGTAACATATTTTATTATTATCAAATTTATTATTAACAGATCTGCATTCTTCTCAATAAAGGATGTTTTAGCGTAACACATGCTGTTGCTGCACACGCTAAAATCTCTTGCAGAACAATCATGTAATATTGGTAGCCAGAAAGTGGCTGGAAAATAATAGAAGAAATCCAGTTGGAATATGAAAGACCTATGAGATAAAAGTATTTACACTCAAAGAAACGTATCAAACTAGAGTCTTCGAGCCAGTGTTGGATACAAACAACTTCAAGTTGTTAATTCAGGAATGTTACCATTTTTGAAAATCAGAAATGTCTCAAAATTTCTGTGTTATCACCAGAGAAGATAGATTACTAGAGAAGAGAATATTTTTTTTTAGCTCACCTAAATTTGAATAGTCATCAACGTAAAATAAGTATAAATTGATGATTTTGCTCTTCTAGATTTGTACCAACGGAATCATCTTTTTCCTCCCTATCTGCAGTTGACTGTTGTTGGAGCTAGCAGTTCGATTAACATATTACCAGTTTTCTTCTCATATTTCATTTTTGAGCTCCAGCATTTATATGATTTTACTGAAAATATCAGAATTATTGGTCTTCATCTTAAATGAACTTGTTTCACTCGAATTCCTCTTTAAAAGGTCAGCAAAAGAAGGTACAAGTTCATTGTTGAGATATTTGTAAAAAGCTATTGGTGAAAATTAATAGTCAAATCAAATACAATTCTTTTGTCATTGAAAAATTATGGTAAAATTTCATTATCTTGGTGATGATGGGTATTGGATCCCCATCAATAACCATACTAATATATTGAGATAACCAGATTAAAACAATTGCAGATGAGATATATGCGACTACCATATAAGAATCTTCTTGTCACCCACTAGCCAGGAAAGGTAGATGTTTGCTGCCAGCTTTGAATCCTCCAGCTAATTCTGGCATTGAACTTGAAACGAGCCTTGCACAACTGTGGTAAAATCAACTGGCTCTACAAATCATGCACAAAATGAATTTATATACAGAATGTTATCACTAAAATGAGTTTTAAAAATTGACTTGGTTTATTTATTAGATATGAAGGATGATACGGAACCCTCATACAATTGTCTATTTCATATGGCAGAGCATGGCAGCTAATACTTTGGCATTTATAAATGTTTGAACACAGTATTAACATAATAATTATGAGTAATGAAAAATTCTTCTCCCATATAAATAAAATAACCATATTCATTCAACAGATTACAATACTATCATTTAAAATTTCAATAAACTCAGCTAACACAACGTACCAGTAATTTTTGTCATAGGATGTAATCCTTACTGTCATGAATAATTGGTTTGGTATTTTGCACTGGATTTTGAGAATATAGTATAACTGCATAACTAAC
This sequence comes from Aphelinus atriplicis, assembly GCA_020882685.1. Taxonomy (NCBI): domain Eukaryota; kingdom Metazoa; phylum Arthropoda; class Insecta; order Hymenoptera; family Aphelinidae; genus Aphelinus; species Aphelinus atriplicis. The sequence continues at coordinate 2,323,580 of CM037075.1, read as the reverse complement.
TATAGTAATGGCAAGAGCAGTATTGAAAGTGATTGGAATACCAAAAAGTATCCAACACATTATAGCTGTGAATATGAGCTCTAAGGCACTGGCAAAAGTTTTCACAATTGAGTTAAGATTTTTCAAAAAAAAACTTGTAATTATACCTATGGCTGCATTGTTAAACATAATTAACAACACTTTAGGGTCCATAAAAATACTAGGTCTTGCATGTCTTAATGTCTCAAAAAGATTGCCTTGGATCATTAGTACAGCGAAATTGCACAATATACCGTCTATGTACATAAAAACATTCTGTACAAAGATATTTACACCGTTTGTACCTTCTTTCTTTAGAAGATATTCATTGTAGACACCAGCTAAACAAGAGCACATAGTCTGAAATAAACCATGACATTGAGTTGATGCATTAGAATCACATTCAATTCTTATATATTACTTACTTGAATGAATATGAATATAATATTAATATCCAGATGAAAATTTGTCCCTGGGTAACCATTGCTCTCCAGGTTCATGTGTTTTATCATGTATCCAGCTGTTAGTAGGACCAATGAAATCCATTGTTTTGTTGACAGTCTCTTTTTGAACACAAGCTATAATTGAAATTAGAATTATAAGAAAAATTTTCACAAATAAAATACATTATTCACATTTGAATGACATATCTACCTGAAATATAATTCCTGTAAAAACAACGCGTAACTGTAACAGCAAAGAGTAAGTGGGAGGATCAAAAGCAGCAAGATTCACAAAAGACAAGTTGTTATACAGGCAGTACAAAGAAGACGGTACCATATACAGCATCAACACTGAAATAAAGAAGAACTCATATGGTAGCAGAGAAACATTTCCCCTGTTCCTTAGAAAACATCAATTATGGAATAGAACTCACCTTTTCTATGCTTGATGACTTCGTAGAGTAAACTACTGAATGTATTTCTATAAGTAATAAATATTGAATATAACTTCTGGTTAAATTTTTATTGCACTAAATAATAAAAAAGTAATCTCACTCATAGCAATACAAAATTGCAGAACTAAATAATTTTATAACTTCGGTCATAAGTACAACAATCACAATATTGTAATCATAATTGCCAGCTCTTTGAGACCATGTGACAATGATCCCTGGAAAGAAAAACAAGTGACAATGTAGGGTATATTACATGGACTGTTATACTTTTACAACTATAGTATAGATATTACACATTAGCAGGAAATATTATAATAACCAATCCAATAGATATAGTCTTGAGGAAGAAAAAAAATAATAATCCAATGCTTATAATTTAGTTTAATAGTGTTAGAAAAGAGAAAATGTTGAAGCACTGAACAAAGTTTATGTCATAAACAATTTTTCTGATCTACTTTTTCAAGAGGACAAGTCCAATAATAAATGCAGGACATGAACATAAGTAATCAGATGATAAAATTAAAAGTCTTTATCAGATAACCCAATATATTAACTCGATCTAAATAAAAACAGGTCAATTTTTGGAAAAATCCGCAATGCAGCAGAAGCATAAGTTATTGGCGCCGGGAGTGAGCTCACCTTGATTGACGAAGAGGCTGATGTAGAGGAAGAAGATGACACTACTCCAGCGACCAGGGAACAGCTCGGACCAGTTGGTCGTCCCCATTTTGGTTCCTCAAATCCTCGTTGACTTTTCTCATCTCAACGTGCGTGTCATTTTTTTTTGTAAACAAAAGATGTGGACAGTTGCTTGTCTGTACAAGGTATCCGCGAGCATCGCGAGATTCGCTCGAGCCAACGCATATATCCATCATCTTATGCCGCCTAAATACTTATTGCAACTCGAGCTCGACTTCGACTATATTATATAGGTATATAATCTTGCCTACAGTCGAATGCAGTCGATGTACTGCACTGATGCGCTGTGCAATAGACTGCTTGCTTCATGCTTGATGGAGAAAGCTCGCGGATTCGAATTTCCAACAATCTTCCTGATGCTCTTTTCTTCTTACCCTGAGTGCTTCGAGCCCCACCAGCTATAGTTATAGAGATACATTCCTTCAAGCGTTCATACGGGAGGCTCAAAATTATAATGTCACGGAAATCCAAAAACGAAAATGACCGCACCATAAACATCAAACACACGATTCCATGGACTACGAAAACGACCCATCAATGTCAAACAAAAGGTAAATACAGTCTTCAATTCAAAAATCCAACCTTACCCAAAATAAGCCAAACAAAGTTTAAAATGAAATTCAAGTCGGAACAGTTTTTTTTTTTGGTTCAAATGGCCCGTATAGAGTCTGACTAAAAAAGGTACCCAGTTGAATGCTTACAAAGTGGCCAGTATAATATTCAAAAAATATTAGGACATTATTGACATTAAAAGAGGAAAACAAATTTGAGGCCGAAGTAATTTTCATGTCAAAGGCAGCAGAAGCGAACAAACTCCTTTAATTCCGATAAATCTTTAAGTATCTACAATCTATCATCACAGCTGTACAATCTTGAGTCATTTTTCCCGGGATTTAGAAAGCAAATGAAAAGCGTTGCTCGAAATATATACCGATTAATCTTAGCTCGGAAGACATTATACTTTAGCATGCGAATCGGAAGCTGAAATTTTGTAAGTCACAAGAAGAAATAAATTTGCCACTTTTCCAATGAAGACAAACGAAGTGGGAAAAAATCTGTTCGATTATTTCAAACAGGGATGGATTCCTGGCCAGACAATTAATTAAAACACGCAGAAGTATGCATTATGTGTGGATAATTATTATTTGTGCATCTATAAAACACCTACATGTGCCAACTGTAAAGGGATACACAAAAGTTCAGATTACAGATTGACATAGCATTTAGAGAATAATGAATTACTTTCCCCGAACCAATATGGTTTTCGTAAAAGTAAATCATGCACTGACAACTTGACTCTTTTGACTAACGATATTCATCAAGCTTTTATTATCTCAATTAATATTAACATCGAAACATCGAAGATGTATGTAATTATATCAAAAAGTCTATTTAAATTAAACCGCTATGTATGTAAAATGTGATTTATAAGTAATGCGTTTCGATTGTATGATATCAGAAAAACGAGGATCATTTGAGCGACTTCACATAGCTCCGGCGGACCGCCGAGTAGTATAGAAGGGTTGTGGACGTGAAGCATAATTGACACCGAACGGTCGCGCGTCAGACGGTCCGGGCAGTATTACCTACCCGCACTCCATGAACCCAGGAAAAATTTGCGATTCCTACAATATTTCCAGTGTATCAATTCGAAGAAAACGTTGGAAATCATTTTCGCTGTTTAATTTTTCATGTTAAACAGCGTAGAAACTTCAAATACGATAATCTCGCTAAATAATGAGCATAGGGCGAAAATAAGCTTGATCCGCGGTCATTCGACTTTTTGCTGAAAATGTTATATGGGGTTTAGCCTTGCAAATCGGAGATTCCTACACAATTCCCAGTAATTGTAGTCGAAAGAAAACAATAAAATTTTCAATATTTCATCGAATCAATTCAAAAATCCATCCGTACTGTGATATATCAATAGCTTTAGTCCAGCGCTGTTTGCTTGAATTATTTTTTTGAAATCATCGAAAAATAGCAATATTATAATCTAGAATAATCGTCATATTTTTGAGTATAATTTCATGTACTAAGTATTTTCAATACATAATTATTGTAATTATATCACATTATTATCAATTTATGAATCGAATTTGTAAAAAGGATAGTTAATAAATGTTTTTTCCAACTTCCAATCTGTTTTTTGCACATTCTTTGGTATGCGAATTTATTGTTAACTGGATATACACCATTGCCTTCGACGACTCATTTCAAGCGTTTTTTGTGTATCTGTTTAGAGGGAAATTGCTGAAAATACGATTCTGGTATACTCGTTATTAGATGCCAAGAGATTATCAAAAATTAATATAACAGTTTCACCTTCATTCCAATAAATTTTCCTCTTCTTTAACGTAAAGACAATTATTATCATATAGCAAACTTACATATTTTCGTGCTCTTGATAGCTATGTGTACGTAAAAAGTGTGAGCTAGCATTTGAATAACATTCCAAAAATCAATAAAGTATCCATGGTCTTGTTTTACAACTAGTTAACTCATTCTATTCGGACTACTGTTTACCGTGTAATATAGTCTTCTCAATTAGAAACATCAGTACGCGAAAGCGTACGAGTTGGTTGAAATTGATCACGGAAACAATATAACGATTTTTTCGTTTTCTTTCTCACAGGCACGTTTGTCAAGCTGGTGGAACGATAAAAAATATTAAACTTTGCTAGCAAACAAAAGATAATCAAAACCCTGTTCTGGAGCTTCTATCGGTGGAAGAACAGTTTTGGCTTACACGGACATGTTTTAATAACTGTGAAATGTTGTTAATATTCAAATCTTACGTAATCATAAAAATAAGACGTTGGAACATAATCTTGATTTGTGCAAATAATTTCTCTGAAAGCCAAAAAAACATTGTATAATTGTTCGACTTGTTTATCGTGCAATACACGATGTAAAATGTACGGCTCTTCAACTCGCATCAGTCACATTTCTAAATTATTTTGAACATTATTCTAATAGTTTTTCCATGTGATAAAAGTGGGATAGTTTCAATATAGTGAGTGAAGGCATACATTTACAAGAGGGTACTTGAAAGCGTATAAATAATTGTGCTTCTCCACGTGTCGCCGTTCTTCAGTGGATAACACTATAGATATGAGTGATTATTTCAGAAAATGTTTTTCATATTATCAAGATATAAGTTCAGATACAGCTGCTACTAGTTGATATATCGATGGCATACAAAACTGGGCTTCACTTAGTCGGCCAAAATAAATATTGAATGAAGTGATATTGGATGGAAATATCGATAAATACCTGGATCTAAAAATTCATGAACAACACGTAGTGGCCCGAGAATCGGAGAGTTTCGCCCAATGATAGGAAAGTCATTTGAGTAATATTGGTGTCCCACCTCTTGCAAATTCACCTAGTTTGACGCCACAGCATTATAAATATTATATGGATCCAGCGCCGCAACCTGTACATTTATATACGCTTTGAATACACTCGACAGATCGATTGACTATTGTGAACCACAAGTGCAAACAATCTTATGGCACACGTGTTTTGCCGTTTGAATTAGAGGTGTACTTTTTTCAATCAGTCGCAGAGTGCGGAGCATCACACCTGGATGATTTTTATCGAGTGGATCATCGAACTCTTATACATCGTGTATCGCAATGCTTACATTGTTTATAAACTGCTGCTCATTATTCTTTCATAAACTCAATTTCATTGAAAATTATACGGAAATATCAAGACTGCGTAGCGTGATAAGAAAATTGCTGATTCTTGTGCTACTCCAGTCATCCACACAACAATCTGGTACGTACTCATAACATAATATCATTGTCAAATAGTTTACATCCAGAATTATCTGTCAAGCTTTAGATAGAATTCTCAATTGATTTTTCTTTGGAATCTTTTAAAAACAACTCATTTTAGCTGACTCGAAGCTCATATTATGATTAACTCTTATTATGAAAAAGGACGACTTTGATACAGAACTGGATAAAATTAAAATCCAAATTTCGTTGGAGAATGACATGCTCAATTGAGATGAAAATTTTCATCAGATTCTTTCTGTCACTTTAAAGTACTCATTTGCGATTGTCCTCGAACAAAGCGAGCAATAATTTTACACTCGCGCGCTTGACAAGCCGCAACGTGATATTTTACATCGAAAAATTATGAAGAAAGTAGTAAACAGAGCATTGAATGATCAATTAGATGAGATAAACTGGTTTGACGACATCTTGTTGGGTACAAACGCCGACAAATTGGACTGGAGTAAACATCCTTGTCGGCGGGCTTGCAACGACTACGATCCAATGGAGTGCCACTACGTTTTCCCTGTGGAGCACTACTACGCGATGAGCAAGGCCTGCTACGACTGTCCCAAAAATCGCACGGACTGCTTTAGGCCGCACTGCATACCCGCCGATGGAATAGAGCGCTCTGTCGTCGTTGTGAATCGGCAGATGCCCGGACCGGCCATTCAGGTGACACACATAAATTCAACCTATACGACTCTTTCTATCAGTTAATGTTGAAACTATACATTTTTAAACGATTAATTTTCAAGATACACTGATTGTAATTTTGATCCAATGTTACCGTCCGTTGAAAATTGCTATGAAAAATGAAAATGTTTTTCGGATTCTCAAATTAGTAGCTCACAAGGAGAGTATCAGCTGGCTTTGGTTGTCTTGGATCTTGCTGAAACTTCGTGAGATGGTTTTTGAGCAACCAAACAGGTGATGTGTACAGCCATAAGGCCCAACATTTCGATTTCCTGGAGATGTTCACAAATCATTGTTATACTTCTTGCATAAGCGCAGGAAAAAGTACTACGCTCCAACTACAAAAACACACTTTATTTATTACAAAAAATACAAAATGACGGCGTACCAGCTCGTCAAGGGAAAAAAAATTTTTACTTTTTCTCCACTAGCTTACTTGTACAGGTCACAATTTTGAACTTACAACAAAAAATCGAACGGTGTCTTGAAGTAAAATAAATAACTCAGTGAAGTACGTAAGATTTTTTTGAAATTCAAAATTGGGGCCAAATAACGTCAATTTGATTTTTTTTCGCGAAAAAATCGATCTAAAATCGGCCATAAAATCGGTAAAAATCAAGATATCGTACGTACTTCACTGAAAAATCATGTTTCCAAGCTACAGTTTAAATTTTAAGTGAATCGGTTGAAAATTGACGGCGCTATCAGTAGGCTAATGTCAAAAAAGACGGTTTCGAGATAGAAGCGTTCAAAGTTTTGAGTACTATACTAATACTATACGAATTTGTTGAGAGAATCGATTTTTTGAGGCACTTAGAACTTTTTCCCCCATTTGATCGACTTTTTATACCATTCTTTGATAGTTTATGGAGTGCTTGAGCCAATAAAAAAAAATTGGAAAAAAAAATCACAAAGGTATATTACCCCTTAACCCGTTTCGGCCCAAAATGCCACTCGAAGCGTGTCGTTCTTCGGTACCTCAGAACTTTTCTTATTCGCAACAGAAAAATTTTTCAAGGACATATTTCGAAAGGTAAATACTTGCTCTTTTCGATGGTGTCGATCAAATTTTTCTAAAACAACAAATTCGCTTGGCAGCAGTTTTTCTATGCCTGATATTACAGTTTAGAAGTTTGGATTATCTTAGGAATTTTTCTTTGGATTGGTAATATAGTAAAGATTAATTAATAGTATGAGACATTGTTTTGACTCATGTGTATACTGTAAATAAAATAAAATATGATTCTAAAGAAAGAGAACCACTGATTTATTAATTAATAATCACACGTCAGATATTAATTGGAATGATGAAAAAGTCGTATTACTATTTATTTCACAAACGTATTTGTACTAGCACAATTGTATAGTGTAATATGTAATATATATAATTGTGCTAGTACAAATACGTTTGTGAAATAAATAGTAATACGACTTTTTCATCATTACACTATACACAGATGTATAGTGTAATATGTAATATATATATCTGTACATCTTGATTGTCTTGTCTTGTGGGTAAAAAATGGTTGTCTCGGATTTATAAATAAATTTATTTAATTCTCTACGAAAAAGTTAGAGGTGACTACAAATGCATCCAAGACGGACGTCGGAGTTGCGAGGGGGGACCGAGTTGGATCGATCTAGTTGAAAATGTTGCTGAACCTGGCGGGCACTTGGCCATGGGAGCCGTCCTTCCAGACGGCCCACTTGAGCTGGTAGAGCCTCCGGGCGGATTTGTCGGAGAGTACTTTGAAGCTGGACTCGGCGAGCTCGGCGACGACGGTCACGACCAGGTCGACGAAGGAGTCGGGGCACCAGAGGGTCGGGTCCATCGCCACGGCGAAGCGCTCGGGCTCGGGCTCCCACAGCATGAGGTTGCTCGTGAGCCAGCTGTGGTACCTCTTGCACGACTTCTTTATCCTCGCGTTGAACCTGCGCACTTTGGCGCCGCTGTACAGCGTCAGCAGCTCGCCTCTGCTGGCGGGCGTCGCGCCCGCGTGCCACGGCCGCAGCGCGGGGATGTCGCCGACGAGGTACAGCAGCAGAGGCTTCCTCGTGCCCACCGGCGACGCGTCCACCAGCCGAGTCTCGAAGCACAGCTCCGCCGGCTGCTGCGACTTCGAGCCGGATTTGAGCGCTGCGGAAACACCGACACATGTATACAGCTCAACAACGGGTACATTCGCAAATTTGTCGCGGGTTTCATATTTTTTCCAACAGTTCATTCAAACCCCACTGTATCAAATTTAAAATATAGCAGAAATTGTTTATAAGTAATTTTACTAATTTTCAGTAAATCTAGTAGAGTAGTTTCTCTATTTCAAATCTAGTAAGGCATGTATAAGATATAATTTGGAGAAATGTCCGATCAACTCATACCGAAAGAGAGGCGTTAACTTCTATGACGTGAAATGTCCTTGGTTAATTTCCGGACGATCTCAAGGATCAAACATATACCAAATTATATAAATTTCTTCCCGGGGGATGGGTGGCTGGGAGTTGAATAATTACAGTTTGGCATTGCGTTTACAATAGCAGCAAGCCTCAGTAAATATTCGATCGAAACATGAAGATCGAGTACTTATTAGAAATAAACTCGAGAAATATGTATTACCGACATAGATATTCATATATTCCTACGTGCGATCGCGTGTAGTATAGTTTTCGAATAATCCTGCGCTCGAGGCATGCGGAACAACGTCGTTGAAGATGGGCATGGGGAGGGGGAGGGGGGGGGGGGGGGACCGAACGAAGAATCACTCGGGCTTGTTGTCACTGCCGGCAGAATTGCTCACCGAACTTGGCGACGGCTCTGTCGAGGAATCGCGCGAGAGAGGCTTCGTCGACGACGCCCGAGCTCCTGAGGTGGTCCGCGCAGTCGGCGATCGTTTGCGAGTCGTCGTATTCGAGGCAGCTCTCGAGCCTGGGCTCGCCGTGGCACGCACCGACCAGCACCAGGCTCAGCAGCGTCGTCACCGCGAGCCGCATACTCCAAGCCACGCGATCGGCATACTACTATGCCTGCACTATATAGTCTGCTGCGGCAAAGCGCTGGCCACTGCGTATAGCGCCTGCGTATATACGAGTGACTGCGGTGACGAGGGGCCCGAGGGGGCCTCATCGCGGGGCCCGAATAAACGCCATCTCTGGCGGGCGGCGCAATCAGTGACTATATAGAGTTCCGCCCTGTGCCTGTGATAATCTGATAAGTATATATTATTACCGATCAACCTGCGCAAGACTTCGTTTTTCCAGCTTTTCCGATTCTCGACTAAGCTTATGTTATAGATATGGGCCCGATGGACGAGTGCAGAATCTTGAATCATTAAAACTCATTTCAAATTGAAATTCACAATATTCTTCAATTATAATAGACAAAACATATTTGTTGAGCGAAACAATTATCTATCATTAATGTTTCCATACAATTTTTGTCAAGGATCCACATTATATAGTTGTCAAAAACTTCGACAGGTAAATCGTGCGCCGCGTTTATGCGGCAAAATTGCATCCCGAAATCGAAATCTTCTAAATCTAGACAGATTACAGAATATGGTTATGATTATCGTTGTGTAGACTGAGAATTTCTCTACAAATAACGTTTGAACTGGATATTTTCAAAGTCGAATGTTTCTGTATACAGAAAAACAAAAGTTAAGAAGTCAAGTCTGATTTTTTATATCGCGCTTTGTTACGGGTATTTCATAAGATATTATATGGTTATTATTATTACACTTATCTGTCCAAGTTTTTGCCAACTATAATGTGAATTTCACAAAAATTTTATATAAACATTATTGATAGACAATTTTTTGCTCAAAAAATTATATCTCCCTACATTTTCGAGTAAACTGTTTCGTTGGTGAATAATTTTTGAAAAAACGAAGAAAAACCGAAATTTTGCAGCGTTAATTGTTAATAACAAAAACTGCTCAACTTTTCGACTCGAACACAAAAATATTCTTAATCTACACCAAAATCTGAATCGGAAGAGCCAAAGTGTTTTCGGAAACCTATAATAGTCGAACATACTCATAAGGGATATATATATAGGAGGTAATTCGTTAAATGAGCCGCCGGTGTCTGCTTGGTACTCCGGGCGCAGGGACCGATTCCGTAGCCGATGGATGGCCCAAGCTCCACCCAGGTTTTTCCTATGTGGTTTGAGCTGCTGAACACGAATTTCGAGGGTGGACAGCCGGAAAATGGGCAGGAAAATTTTTATCGAGAATTTCCCGAGAGCGATAGTTCCGCTGTTCCGGAGTAAAAAATTCCCAAACTTTGAGAAAATGCGATTTTTCCGATTTTCAAGGTGCTGCTGCTCAGTCACGCCACAATATTTTCCAGTCCACCCAGTCTCAAACTGCTGTTTTGGGTCTCAACTGGAGATTTTGATAGTTTTGAAGCCGGAAAAATGGTATTTTCCAATTTCCCGGCATTAGTTTTCCAAGCACCTCCAGCGCCCTTCGATTACGCTTATTCATGTGCTAAAGGGTTTTCCGAGGTTGGGTCGATGGTTAGATTCGACCCAATTTCTTTCGATAATGTTTTCCCATTTATTTGAATTCTCTAAAATTCAATTTTCCGAAGGAAAATTAGGAAATTGGTAAAAATATTCGGAAAATTCATATAACACTGAAAATAGCAATTTTAAGTGAAAATCTCATGAGGGTAAAATCCAACCATCGACCCAAACCATCCAAAACATTCCAACCATCGAAAATATTGTGGCGTGACTGAGCAGCAGCACCTTGAAAATCGGAAAAATCGCATTTTCTCAAAGTTTGGGAATTTTTTACTCCGGAACGGCGCCTTTTCGTGAAAAATGTATACGGACCTTTCTTGTGCAGAATGCTGAGGAGAATATAAAAATATTTTTTTTTTCGCAAAAAAAACTGATTTTTCTATCGCTCTCGCAAAATTCTCGATAAAAATTTTCCTGCCCATTTTCCGGCCGTCCACCCTCGAAATTCATGTTCAGCAGCTCAAACCACATAGGAAAAACCTGGGTGGAGCTTGGGCCATCCATCGGCTACGGAATCCGGCCCTGCGCCCCTACTATATGGGCGCTGTTGCTTGCTTGTCGAGGCACTTGTATATATCGGCCTAACACGCAGTGACCGTCGGCCGTTGATCTCGTGTTTTTGTAAAAAACTTTAGATGACAATTGTTATTTTTATTGAATGAAGAGAAAAATGTCATCTAGGTGAAGATAGACATTAGTTTCGCCTCTGAAATAAGCCAGTAGAAAAGGACGGTTATTGTGTAGCTGTGAAAAATCAAAAATTCTACTATGATCACCGACACGAATGATCCAGCTGACAACACCAACATCAATACTGTGATCGAAGATGAATTCGGAGCTGCGGATTATCGATCTCAAATGGTACTCAAGCCTGATCATGCTTCCAGACCTCTTTGGGTTGTAAGTGCACTTGTTCATCTACTCATCATAACCTGATTCCGCTGACATTTTACATTCGAATCGATTCCATTTGCTTTACAGGCTCCAAATGGACGCATATTCCTTGAATCTTTCTCACCAGTTTACAAGCATGCTCATGACTTTCTCATTGCTATTGCGGAACCAGTATGCAGACCAGAACATTTGCACGAGGTGAGCTATTGAGTTTATACAGATTACGATGGTAGAGGAGACAATCATCCTTACTAATGAACATTGAATTGATATCAAATTTTATTGTTTTTAGTATAAATTGACAGCTTACTCTCTATATGCTGCTGTCAGTGTAGGACTACAAACAAACGACTTGATTGAGTATTTGAAAAGACTGAGTAAAACAAGCATTCCTGATGGTATTATTGAGTTCATAAAACTTTGTACATTATCCTATGGAAAAGTGAGTAAAACATCTAAATCACACTTTTGAAGAGCTCAAAACTTTCACTTATAAGATTACATTTCATCAAACAGGTGAAACTTGTACTGAAACATAACAAGTATTTCATTGAGTCGCCCTTTCCAGAAGTTTTACAAAAGTTACTCAAAGATCCTGTTATACAAGAATGTAGGTTAAGGAAGAATGTTGAAGAAGAAACTAAAGACAAGGATGGTTTCATCAAGAGTACTCTTCAGAAAAATAAAGCCTTACAGGTAGGCTAAGTTATATTTTATAATCTGATTCATCTGTAAAAAGATGAGGATATACAATTGAGAGACACATGTTGAAACTTTTTTGAGTAATATTTTAATCAATTTATTCTACTGCAGAATATTTACTTACATACTCTATATATTTGTTTCAATTAGTTCACAATTTTGTATTGAATGTTTTATTGACATACAAATATTACAGTTTGGAACAAAACCGGCTCCAAATTCGCAGCCTGCTGTAGCAGGTGCTACTACACTGCCTGCTGACACAAAAAATCAGACTAATACCGAAGAAGCACCAGTACCAGATGATATTACAAATTTTTATGAGAAAATTGATAAAGAAGATGAAGAGGATGAGGATCAAACATTAGAGACTGTGAGTTTTGAAATTGATCAAGAGAAAATTGAAGTTATCCAGAAAAGATGTATTGAGTTGGAAAATCCATTACTGGCAGAGTATGACTTTCGCAATGATAGTGTGAATCCAGACATGAAGTATATATTTTATTTATTTCACTCAAAGTATTTTTTCTGTAGATATACAATTTTAAATATTTCCATTATTCCAGTATTGATTTAAAACCATCAACAGTTTTGAGGCCTTACCAAGAAAAGAGTTTACGTAAAATGTTTGGAAATGGAAGAGCAAGATCTGGTGTTATTGTGTTGCCTTGTGGTAAGTTTATAATCACCAAAAATTAAAAAACAAACATGATTAATTTAAAATAACACATTATTATTTAAGGTGCTGGTAAAAGTTTAGTGGGCGTGACAGCCTGTTGTACAGTCAGGAAACGAGCTTTAGTTTTATGCAACTCTGGTGTATCTGTAGAGCAATGGAAGCAGCAGTTTAAAATGTGGTCAACTGCTGATGATTCCATGATATGCAGATTCACAAGTGAAGCCAAAGATAAGCCAATGGGTTGTGGTATTTTAGTTACAACATATTCTATGATAACTCATACTCAGAAACGGTCTTGGGAGGCTGAACAAACTATGAAATGGCTTCAGGATCAAGAATGGGGAATTATGGTTTTAGATGGTGAGTTCTTAGTTATTCATGAATTTTCAATTGAAAGTACAGCAAAAAGTCGTTAATATTGCGATTTCAAAATCAATGTTACTTTCTTTTTAACAGAGGTTCACACCATTCCTGCCAAAATGTTTAGAAGAGTACTGACACTTGTACAATCTCACTGCAAATTAGGATTGACAGCTACTTTATTGAGAGAAGATGATAAAATTCAAGATCTTAATTTCCTTATTGGACCAAAGTTATATGAAGCAAATTGGTTGGAATTACAGAAGAGGGGATTCATTGCCAGGGTACAGTGTGCCGAAGTCTGGTGTCCAATGACTCCTGAGTTCTATAGAGAATACCTGAGCTGTAAGCAGTCCAGAAAATTGGTGAGATGATTTTAAAATTGAATTAATTCTGTTGAAACTTTTAACATATGAAATTAACAATATACTTTGATTCAGCTCTTATATGTTATGAATCCCAACAAGTTCCGAGCCTGTCAATTTCTTATTCGTTATCACGAGAGACGTGGAGACAAAACCATTGTTTTCTCAGATAATGTTTTTGCTTTAAAGCATTATGCAATTAAGATGAACAAGCCTTACATCTATGGTCCTACTAGTCAGGTAAATTGAAATTATTCTTTTGGCTGATTGTATACTGTACACAATTTAAAATTCATCTGTAATCACAAGAACAATGTTTTTTGTCATGCTCCTAGAGTGAAAGAATACAAATCTTACAAAACTTCAAGTATAACATGAAAGTAAATACAATTTTTGTAAGTAAAGTGGCCGATACGTCCTTTGATCTTCCAGAAGCCAATGTATTGATTCAGATCTCGTCACATGGTGGATCTCGAAGGCAAGAAGCCCAACGATTAGGTCGTATTCTTAGAGCTAAGAAAGGTAATTTGAAATTTATAAACTTTAAAGTATCTCAAATAATGTTTGGCACATTTAATAAGATAAAGAAAATCAACTTGTGTCCAGGTGCGATTGCTGAAGAGTATAATGCGTTTTTCTACACTTTGGTATCCCAAGATACAGTTGAAATGAACTATTCAAGAAAAAGGCAGCGGTTCCTTGTAGATCAAGGATACGCCTATAAAGTTATTACAAAGTTCAGTGGATTGGATGAAGTAAGTATAATTGCTTGAGTGAAATTAGGAATAACCTTGCAGCTAAAGTGAGCAAACAAAATCTGAAACACACACTTATTTTATTATTTCAGGAGCCAGATATGATGTACAAAACTAGAGAAGAGCAGGGTCAACTATTGCAACAAGTACTGTCAGCTAGTGACATGGATGCAGATGAAGAAAGACTTCCTGGTGAAGAAAGGCGTCCCATCGGAGTAAGTAATTTCGCGTATGATTATTAATAGAGATCTCATTAAAATAGGTGTAAGGAATTTCACATAAAATATAATACTTTCAATTTTTAATTCATTACAACAATTTTTCCAGGCTATACGCAAAGCTGGTAACATGGCTTCAATGTCTGGAGCTGACGATGCTGTTTACATGGAGTATAGAAAATCTGCATCATCAGTAACAAACAAACATCCCTTGTTCAAAAAGTTTAGAACTAAGTAAGAGCCTGGAGCTTAGTGTATACTTTGTTGATATTGCTAAGTATAGTGATTTAATTTTTACGGAATGTAGATCGTGTATATATAATTGGAGGAGACTTAACAATTTACATTTGTAATTAGATTCAAAATAACTGTTATGATTAAGTCAAATGATTCTAAGAAGATTCTGCTTACCTCTTGAAGAAAATGTATTCAAAAAAAATTCACGAATGAAATATTCAATTACAATTAGACTTGAAGTTGGGGGAAAAAAATGATCACGCAACAAAATGCTCTAAAATAAATCATTATAGCTAAAGTTTTAATTACTCCATATTTTTTTTGTGATAATTATCAACACAAAATCAGTATGGCTCAATGAAATCTCAGAGAATTTGATAATTTTTTTGTATGAACAAACAGGACATTAATTAATAATATCTTTCACAATGAAATGTGTGATTTTAATAAATGTGACTTTATTCTTGAACAAATGCAAGAGTTCATATACCTACTACCCATATAGATAAATCAAAGAATATAGCTTTAAGCATCAAAAATCAAATGACCAAAATGAAAAATTTATGACAAGTTTTTATATCGTTCTATAATTTATAGTTTTTGATTTTTTTTTAAAAAATCTTTCTGAAACTTTTTGTAAGTGAAACCTTCTACTGTATATTATCTAAGTATCACTATCAAAGTATCAAAGTATCAGTTCAACTTTTGAAGTTCAATCGAATCGAAGCCGAGTCGGCGAGACTCGAGCATATATATGTATATATGCTCATAAATATATATATATATATATATATATAGGTTGTCCGTCAACAGATAAAATTGCACAAAATTATCGCATCAGCTGACTTCTGTACGGAGTTCCAGAAACAGGTGGGACTGCTATGAACCTATAATTTATAGTTATTTGAAAAACATAACGTAACTCACAATGACATTGGCAACCTCGAAAAAAACTGTCCATTTACTTAGTGGATGTGATATGCCACTTGTTGGGAGTAAGTTCATAAATACCAAAATACTCATTTTTATACAATCTTCGAAAATTATTGTTACTAAATTTTTTTTAGCTGTTTTGAAATAATATCGTAGGTTTATCAATTTAGCATTCATCATAATACGTATTTTCAGTTGGGACTTACAAGGTTAGGGGACTTGAAACTATCAAGAAAGTAATTGATGAGAGCTTGGAGGTAGGATTCCGATCAATCGGTGAGTATAGATATCTAGATTTTTCAAAGATGCATTCATCTTTTCGGACTGGTTAATTTTAAGTTTATTTTCAGATACTGCTGTTGTATATAGAAATGAAGAGGAAATTGGAATTGCTCTGAAAGAATTATTACCCAAGTATAATTTAAAAAGAGAAGATATTTTTTTAACAAGTAAATTAGGTAGGCATCTTGAAAGCTTGATGAATTTACTTGTTGAGATCTCTTGTATATCATTTCAACAAATATAAGCTTTAATCAATGGCTTTCAGCTCCAAGTGACAATGGCAATCCAAAAAATATACACAAATCTGTGGAAAATTCTTTGAAAGCTCTTCAAACTTCTTACTTGGACCTTTATTTAATACATTGGCCTGGTGCTGGTAGAACGTTAGAAAGTTCTCCTGAGAATCCTAAATTAAGGATCAATACATGGAAAACTTTGATCGAACTGAAGAAAGAAGGGGCACTAAAGTCTATTGGCGTTTCTAACTTTACAATCAAACACTTAGAGCATTTGAAAGAAAATTGTGATGGATTTATGCCTGATGTTAATCAAGTAAGAAATAGCTCATGAATTTTATTCTAGATTATTTATTCAAAGTTGATGTAAAGTAATTATATTCTATTTCTTTATCTAGGTTGAATGTCATCCACACTTTAGGCAAGATGATTTGATTGATTACTGTTTCAAGGAAGGAATCCATGTACAAGCTTATTCTTCATTAGGAACAAGTGATAATATTACTTTATTGAAAGATCCAGTTGTAACAAAAATAGCGTCTGATTTGAAAGTGTCTTCTGCAAGAGTTCTGCTAAAGTGGGCATTACAACGTGGATTGGGTATAACCATTTTTTTTCTATTCAAATATCTATTGCAGTGATGATTTTCAATTTCAATTAAAAATTTAATTCAATTTTTATCATTATCTATAGATCCAAATTCCCTTCAGTAAATATTTTTATATGATTTCAGGTATCATACCTAAGGCAATAAAGAGTGATCACATCAGAGATAATATCAAGCTTGATTTTGAATTGAATGAGTCCCAGATGCAATTATTATCAAATCTGCCCCAAGAAAAGTATTCTTGGGACCCAAAGAATGTTGCTTAAAACTTTGTAACCTTTTTGTTTATTGTAGTTTAATATTTTTTAATAATTATTCTATTTTATCTCTTTGAAACCATCAACTTCAATTCTCAAAGTTCACTTAATAATAACTGTTATTATAGCTACAAACCATATGGAAGATACAATTGCCAAGTTGTGCCTAGATAAATATGAAACTCTTAAAAAAACTGGAAAACCATCAGAAAATGAATGGACAGTTCTTTCAGGGGTGGTGTTAGAGAACTGTTCAAAAGAATTAAGTGTTGTAAGTTTATGTACTGGGACGAAGTGCCTTAGTGGAATAGAATTAAGAAATACTAAATATCAGGATCGTGGAAATAGATTAAGTGATTCTCATGCAGAAATACTTGCTCGAAGAGCATTTCTTCGTTATTTGTACACTCAAATTGAACAGTTGATAAATGATGAGATGAGTGAAATTTTCTATTTGGATGAAGAATGCATCAAACTGAAAGATGTTTCGTTTCATTTTTTTACTAGCCAAACACCATGTGGAGATTGTTCTATAATTCCAAAATTTAGATATGAACACTTAGTGAGTTCTCCAAAAAAACTAAGATTAGAAAGTCACGAAGGAGAATCAAAGTATGGATTAGTAGTAAATGATGTATATAGAACTGGAGCAAAATGTATAGAAAACGAAAAAATACAGGATCCTTATGGCGAGGGTCAAAATTATCATGTAGTTGGTCCTATAAGAACAAAACCTGGACGAGGTGATCGGACATTGAGTTTATCATGTTCTGATAAAATGGCAAAGTGAGTATAGGTTTTTCTTCTGTACCATAATGAACTGAAAAACAAATCACTAACTTTTAACCATTGAATAAATTTAGATGGAATATTATAGGCGTGCAAGGCGCACTATTATCTTTAATGATACCATGTATAAAATTTAAAAGCATAACAGTAGGTGGAAGTTGCCCTTATTCCTTGGATTCAATGCAACGTGGCCTTTTTAAAAGATTTGATTCAAATATTGATACTCCAATAATCAGCCAATCTAAAGTCTCTTTTGGACAAATGAAAGGAAATGAGAGAATTAGACCCTGTTCATCAAGTATTATTTGGTGTGCAGCAACAACAAAGTTTGTTATAACTACTTTAAAATTTTTTTTTTATATTGATACTTGACTTTATGTTGATATATTTTTAGATCAATTGAAGTTGCAGTAAACGGTTTTAGACAAGGAGTAACAAAAAAGAGAAATAAATCATGTAGTCTTCTAATAAGTAGGAAAGAGATATTTAAAACTTTTCTTCGAGTTTATGAGAAGTTTACTAAGGGTAAAAGCTTTCCATCTCATCCTAAGAAAATTACTTACTATCAGTGTAAAAAATATTCATCTGTATACCAGAACATGTGGGAGGACAAAGTAGAAATGTTTCCACTATGGCCTAAAAAACCTATATCTTTACAGGAATGTTTATCATTCTAATGTAAAACTGATTATTTGTTATTGATATAAGAATGCTTTCTTCTATGTTACAAGAATTTATTTGAGAACGCTTCATTAATGTAAATATGTACAACATTTATCAGTACTTAGATAACATTTTTTTTGCATTTTGATATTTTCACTATATAAGCTTTCACTTATTGATAAGATGCTTATGTATAATGTAAAAGTAAAAATTATATATTATATACAATAATTTTTTCGGAAAATAAAAAAATTTACAAGATTCTTCGACTGAGATTAGAATATCCAATACCTACACAAGTCAATAATACCTGATTTTGCTCAGCATTTATTTCATCTTCTTCATCTTTGATATTCTCAAGTTTGAAAGTGATTCCAAAGAAATCTCTTAAGTCTCTCAAAAACTGAACTCTGTAATAAAAAGATCAATGCATTTATTTACTCATATTTAGCATTTGTTTGTATTTCATAACTTTTTTGTGCAAATTATAGTGCATTTCAAGATCTCTTACGTTGCTGGTGTCAAAGGTCCAACAACTACTTTTGATACGTCCTTTTTCCCAAGAGCCATAAAAAGCGCGGTCAAACTTTGGAATGGAGAATCTACACAGCCATTTCTAAAAAATAGTGTTTAATGATCATTCAAGTAATTTGATAAATATATGAAAATTTAAAAACTGTTAATAAAATTTTTAATATGTAGTTTTTGTATGATGTGTATGACAAATGACCTTGATAAAAAAAATTTGTTCATATACCTGTAAATTTCATCAAGAAGTTTCATAGCTGCTTCTTTTCCTAGGTCTTCTGGAATACAGGGTAAAGAGCCTGCTGTCATTACAGGTGAGTAAGCTTCTCCACTGAAGAAAACTTCATCAGTGGTTTCTGCAGTGATATTAATGCCAAAACCTGTTACGAGTAATTATAAACATTAGTAACAATTCTTTAATTGAGTACGCATAAACATAAATGATAAAACAAATTTCACTGAAGAAATGTTAAATTCTAAAATCTTCAAAATCAACTCTTGTCTCACGGAGAGAAAAAAAAATTCTTACCAGGTGATTTTCCACTGGATGCACCTCTACTTGCATCTGTATGGATGTAGATATCAGGTATGAACTTCAATAAAACCCCCTTGGCTGATTCTACAAGTCGATTAGAAATTGCAGGAGAAACTCTCAAACTGCATGCTGTGCCTCTTATTCTCTTAACCATACCACTATTTTGAAGCTGCAAATTGTTCATTCATTATTACACATGTGAAAATAGAAAGAAGTACTAACAACAAAGTTTTAATAAGTCACCTGAATTGATTTCAGAAATTTACTAGCTGGACATCTGAAATAAATTTCTCCTCCTCCTAAAGGTGCAACACCTCTTTTCTTAATAGTAAATGTAATTTCATTGTCTCCGGCTAGAAATCTTTTGAGAATTGGCAAAGCACAAATTTTAATTCTATCTACACTGGGATCTGAAAAAAATACAAAGTTTGGAAATTTCTCTTCAGAAATCTTAATATCAAAATATAAGCTTACCTGCAACATTATTTGTAACACCTTTAAGTGTAATGCTAATTGGAGATTTGCAAAAGGGCGCTAGAGCAATAACAGCTTCAAGGTAATATCCAATACCTCTTTGTGTACTACAGTCATGATTTACCTCTCCTCCTGCTAATAATCCAGGACTGTAATACAAACTTGTACCCGTTTCATTCAGTTCTATTCTTGAACCATTGGTAATTTTATCCAGCAATCTTATGAAACTAATTTCGTATTCTGAAAATATTATTAAATTTTAATTCGAGTTTATGAGAATACAAATCATTTGCCTCTAACAAAAAGATTTATGCATAGTCAACGAATTTGTGTGATCTAACCTCTTAGACCAGGATCGTCGTCTGTCGATCTAATGTCCGTTATTCTTACAGGTTTCCCTGATAGAGTTGACAATATCAATCTGTACCTCAGGTAATTACAACCTTCGTAAAGTAAGATATTATTTTTCACTTGAGCAGGCATTTTTAGAGTTTAATAAATCGTCAGATAAACAAACACATTTTCCGACCATGTGCTTTTTCATATACGGCGACCGCAAGTCGCAGAATGCGCATGTGCCATGACCAAGTCAATAACGAAAATTTAAAAATCCATGACTAAATTGTAAATAAGTTGGGGATTGAAAATTCAAGAAAAATTCCAAATTTTTATCAAAAAATGATTTCTTGTCACAGTAATGATACATTATTATTTTATTTTTCTTTGTGTAAGGTATTAAACTAAGTTCCAATAAGGTTATGGTCATAAAACATGATTGTTAAGAACAGTCAATTGTCAGACGTAGGTTTATAGGACGGACCGTGACGGTGGCCTTGAGACAGCATGTGTCAAACTTTTTCTTCTGCCACATTCCACCATATTCCGTCAACAGAAAGATTAATATGCACTAAGTTTCTTATAAAACAGTGAGTTTAGAGTGTACAGGAGGTAATTACAATTAAATAACTCATCATTAAAGGTACATTGAGCATATGCAAAAAAATTGATACTCATTTTGTTTTATTAATCACATTACTGAGTGTCTGATCAGCTTGAAATTGTCAATGAAATCTTCCTTGATTGAGCTACACTATGTGCATGAAATTATTATGTAGAGTCGTAAATCTTTGTGCTAACTCAAATACAATGTTTATAAATAATTCGTCTAATATCCCTTTTTCAAGCAAAGTTGGTAAATATCAATGAGAATATTATACTATTAATTTTCAGGTAAACATGAGCGATAAACCAGTTTCAACTGAGGAAACTGACAATGCCTCTGCATCAGTAAACCTTGTGAGCTACTTCAATAGTAGCACGCCAACAATTTTTGATGAGATTGTTTCTTCTACCAAATCAGACATATTCCCTTCAAACACTCCTTCCAAATTTAACATGCCTCCCGGGACTCCGTCAGGCAATATTTTTGAAAATGACTCATCATTTGAAGATCAGCCTAGTGAGCATGCAACAATTAATGATGTTCATCGAGATGCTTGGATTCCTTCAGAAAACACTAGCAAAATCCTTCGAGCAATCATTACCTCTACTCATGGAAGTAATCACGACAGGGAAAACTTGACTATGCCAGGAATTACCTTAGCCGAGGAGATGTCAGACCCTATCAAAGAAGCTGTGACATATTTTCTAGGCGATGAAGAAACGTTGAACAGAAATGTTTCAACTCTATCAGATGTAACTCAGGTAATGATATATTGAAAAGTACTTCAAAAAAAAAGCAAACAAAGTGACATTTTTTGAATGAATATTTTGAATTTGAGTACGTGAAAATTAAAAAACTATAATTTACAGTCGTGATTGTTAGATTTCAAATAATCATTACTCATGCGTACATCATTTATGTTGTAGGATGAAAGAGGACTACGGAGTTTAATCAAAGAGGGATGTTATCGAGCTGCTGTAAATTTATCTGGGAGACTTCTGACTGTATATGGTCAAGGATATGGAAAGATAAACCATCCAAGTAAACATACACCACATTCTCTCCAATTATGGTTCACTAGATTAGCTCTATTAGTCAAATTAAGACAAACAGAAATATTGGAAGCAGAATCAGCACCATTTTGCAATCTTGAAAAACCAGACATGTATTTTATATTTTATCCAGAGTTGTATGGAACAAGACCTGGTTCTATGGCTTCCTTTGCTTTTAGATTATTACTGGCCGAGATACCCGTGTATTGTGGTAAAGGAAAGCGTGCTATAGATAATTTATACGCAATCCTTGCAACAATAAAAAAAATTATTCGTAATCTAGAAAATGGTTTATCAGAAGATGGGGGACCTATCAAGTTCAATGTAGAAGAAAAAGACGACGCGATCCAGTTGTGGAAGGCAAGAAGATCACGGACATTGATTTCTGTAGTTAACTGTGCTCTATGCATTAAAAACTACATTCTTGCCGCAGAAGTACTGGAACAATTATCTAGTTCGAACAAGTGGAAGAAAGGAGAAGTGGAAATTATAAATTCAGCTATCGGTCGAATATATTTATCGCTCGGAGATGTTACTGCTGCTGAAAAAAAATTATCTGTTGTCCAAACGGAAAATCAAAAAGCTGAAAATGCCAAAGAATTGATTGACAAAGGTTTGATGGCAGTCGCTCAAAATGCATTCCCAGAAGCATTGAGATGTTTCAAAGCTGCGTCAAACTTGGATCGCTCAAATATAATGTTACTGAATAATATAGCAGTTTGTTTACTTTACACAGGAAAACTCGAAGCTGCAGTAGAATTAATGGAAAATATGGTGACAGTACAAAATCCCGTGAAAAGCTTGCAAGAAACTGTATTACTAAATATGTGCACACTTTATGAACTACACACAACTCATAGTAAACAATCCAAGCTTCATTTGCTCAGGCAGTTGAATAGGTATAATGGAGACGCAACAAATATTCAATGTTTGAAACTCGCAATGTGAAAATTATTATAACCATTAGAATATTGATAAATTTTTTATTTAATTTAAGGATTACAAAAGTATTTCTTGAAACTCCATAAAAAACAAACAAAAAAGGCAATAGATAAAACAAATTTTCGAGTATACGCTTTTTATTTCTTTTTGCGAATTCATGTTCCACAGTATGGATCCTTGATACCTAATTCGGGATAATTAATTCAAAAGCTTACAAAATGACATTCATCTTTTCAATACGTAAATTGAACTGATTATTGAATGTTGAAATAAATAAAAATCAAGGTTATTCCACGAAAAGAAAGGCATGATGTACGTTGTTTTGAAAATTGTCAGTGAAATTGGTTACTTTGTGTTTGAAGTTTTCCGTGCCGGAATCTACCTAACATTAGACATGTAGTGTTACAACACAATAGTGTTACAACACAATAGTGTTACAGCAGAACATCCGATTTCTCTTCAACTTTATTTAGCATGAATATAGTCAGTTTAGCATTTTATTTATTATTATGCTTCTGCATCTAAATTTGCACTATACGCGTACGAAGAACTTGCATAGTCAAATGTTATTTGAAATATTAATTAAAAGAAAAAATGAGACGTTGAGAATTGTTTTTACAATTAACTAAGAAGCTACTTTCCAAGAAATATAGCTCAATTTATTGTACATAAGGATGTATGAAACTTCAAATAGCAGCCATTTTTCCAATTTCATAATAATTTTTAGATTTTTACCTTATATAAATGACAATGTCTTTGCAAGATACAATCCAGAAGCTTTTAGATTTACAGCTAACAACCTCGCAGATACAGTCCCTTTCCCCTTTAGTTCCTAACTAATAGTAGTTAAACTTATGTCATTCATAAACTAGAAATCAATTCAATTCTAAGGGACTAACTTGATTTTTAATGGAAAAATCTGTCAATGTATGATCAGATGTGCTTTGTATACCGATGAAAATTCTTCGACGCGAAAAGATGTTACAAGATGTTGATCATTCTCTAAAATTGCTTTAAAAATACTTTTTTCCATTCTTATGATTGGACATTGAATAGTTGATGTAGAGAGAGACTTTAATGGGGGAAAATTCAAATAAGTTCACAACGTCGTCAACAGTAGCCAAAGCGTCCATTTGTTGGGGAAATAAGAAAGTGGAAGATGATCAATGTTTAAGTGTATGTGTTTACACGTATACAGGATGAAAAATGGCTATTTGATTACACTTCATTCCCGAGTAGAAATTTCAATTTTAACCGAAAAACTTTTAACTTTTGTTAATTTTGTAACGCCAGCTCGAGACCAATTGTATTGTCTTATTGGAATATAAGCAATCCTCAATACGACAACTTTTGAGTATCCTTCAAATTTCAATAAGATAATAATCCTTGATCAACTAGAGTTAAAAATTTCTTTCATCCTCGAGTCTCGGCGCTCGAGATTGCTATTTTTACTCTGAACGACGATATAAAATATATTTTCCTTTACTATCAATGTACAGTACAGGTAACAGTCGAATACCTAATTATCCATTTCCTGTATACAAACAAGTTTTGTATACTTTTCCTTTGTCTGTAACGTCCATGAAAAATTTGCATACAAAAATTAGCACCGGACTGGCTACCTCAACAACGTGCATCAACTCGACGGAATGGATGAAGCATAGTATGAAAATCTCTCTACTACCCAGGGTACCAATAATTTTCAAAAAAGAAAAATAGCAAGCTCGAGCGGATTAACCCGGGTTACGCGCGGTTCCCAATAAGCGATCAGCATCGTCTCTGGGAAAAACTTCTACTCGGGCATCACTCTAGACAGCTCGGGCATCACTGACATCAACATTTAATGCGAGCGTGACGAGCAGACAGATGGAAGAGTAGTAGCGACGAGGGTGGCGCAATGAGTTGGCCGGTTAGTTCGATGCGCACTGAACGCGCTGAGGTCCATTATCGTCTTCTTCGTAGGCCTGTCGCGTGTCTCGCCGCCTGCTCTCTTGCTCGGGATCGAGATCCACGAGGTTGCACTCTTCCGCACCATCAGGCACGATGACGGTAACGCGCGGTGGCAGGCACTTCTCCAGCTGGGGAATGATCACAGGGTCGATGGTCTTGGGGAAGTTGACCACGAATTGAATTATGAGCCGGCCCTTGTTGAATGGGTCCTTGTAAACGGGCATGCCTTCGCCGGGGATGCACTTGAGGTCGCCATGCTTCACCACCTGACCTGGCAGCGAGGTGACCACAAGATCTCGCTGGTCCAGTGTCTGGATTACTTTCTGGAAGCCGCAAAGGGACTCGACCAGCTCCAAGTTCATGCGCATTATCAGGTCGCTACCCGAACGTCTGTTGATCAAAAGACACATCAAGTTAAGATTGGAGTAAGGCTAAACAAGTCCTTTATGTCTTCAATAATTTTTAACTCTATAACAGTTTTAATTTCTTAATTCAACTCCAAGTTGCTGACAAGTGGAAACGTCTATGCAATGCCAGTATCTTATATTTTGGTTACCTATGGCGTGAATGTACTTTCAAAAGGACCATTGGAAATAGAACTTTAAAGACATTTAAAGCCCAGCTGACTTTATAATGAAATTAGGAAAAAATATTTTCCCAATAAGGCTTTTGCTGATTAGATGATTCATTTTGGCGATTAGCCAACTGTGACTTGAGAGTGATACATTGAAGATACGGATTTTCAAATGAATCAATTATAGATGATAAACGGGAGAGAAAATTGAAAAAATCACGAAAACACTGAAAGATCTCAAGCTTAATTTTGAAATTCTTCAACAATTGAACTATTTACATGAGTTGCATCAATGATAACAGAAAATATTTTTTTGAAACAATACAATAAATAATGTGATAAAAAACATTGAATCTTCTTTGGATGAAGCAGAAAGAAACTGTAACAATCTTAGATGCATGTTCATAATTAACATATGATATGCCTACAGAAATATTGTACTCACTTGAAAGTCTCGTTTTCCTTTTCATCCAATAAAATAACAATATCACCAGGTTCTCTGTCAGGCTCCTGGTCACCCTCGTCAGTGAAAACTATCTTCTGTCCGTCAACCATGCCTTTGTCAACATACACTTCTAGTATTTTCCTGTCCCTGATGGTTTTTTTGCCATTACAGTGCTTGCAACGATCCTTAGGCTTGATGCGTTCTCCTTGACCTCTGCACTCGCTGCAGCTTGAACGCAACTGTTGTAGCATGCCTGGGCCAAGCTGTTGTATTGTCACCTGGATACCTGATCCATGGCAAGCTGAGCACTGCTCAACTGCATCTTTCTTGCCTCCTATGCCTTCGCACTTCTCACAGATGACATTCTTCTGCAATGCCAACTTGCGAACTGTACCCTTGTACAATTCTTCCAGTGAAACGGACAACTGGTGGATGACATCTTGACCCTTTCGTTTCCTACGACTGCCGCCACCCATTCCACTCATTCCACCTCCAAAGAACATTTCAAAGATATCCATCGGTGAGGAGAAACCACCACCACTCATGCCTCCCTCTTTGAGGGCTTGCTCACCACCCTGATCATAGATCCTTTTCTTCTCTGGATTAGAGAGCACTTCATATGCTTGTGAGATTTGTTTGAACTGCAAAAGAAAGCAATCGCATTATTTCACTTGAACTGTTTCATATTTTCATTGCAGAATATATTGAAATAATGTATGCTATTCAATTCAGTTAAGATTACTCGCAATTATTTGGCGAGCTAAGATTTTTTTTGGTGTGTCCGAAGTATCATTCTTACATGATTTCCGAGAATCTAGTGACGATCCAGTTACAGAATGATTATATTTTGCGTGTGCCATGACTAAATCTGATACACGGTACTGCAAGAAATGAAATTTCACACACAAAATTCGAAAAAATATCATTTTACACGCAAGTGCATATAATACTCCTATTTTGAAACCAATAAAGAATTGTGTTCAAATTGCATTTCCTTATACGTACATACTATTGTAACAAATTATGTCCAATAATCATGTGATCTTGTGATACTCATATTTGACTCACTAATATTGAAAAATACCACCAAAATTTGAATATGGTCAAAACAGGAATCATGTATGCAGAAACTCACTCCATGGTAGGAAAAATTCGAACTTGCATAGGAAAACTATACATTTGTGCAAGTGACTCATTTTCTATGTATTTTTCTGAATACATGCACAATATAGTTGAATATGCAAATGATTTTACTTATTCCTCAACAAGTTCTTACATACTGTTGTACGTTCAAATTTTTTAGAGCCATCGAGTTATTTTGCACATTGGTTGAAATTAACAGTATGTGTGACAACTACAAGCTTCTGCTTTTGGACAAGTGTGGTTGTCAATATTTACAATCATCTAGTCACTGTTGTCTACCAATACTTGTAGCAAATTAATTTATGAAAAGTCTTCTGAAAATTATCTTTTTTTAGATCCCCATGAATTGTTGCATGAATTTTAATTAGGTTAAATACTATATTAAGACAAGCTTAATAGTGGGTTATGCTAATTTTGATAATTAGAATACAACCAACTCAACTCATTGTTATTTAATATCAATGATTGTCCTTGATTAAAAATGCTCAATAATTATGACAATTAAATGTTCAAAGATTAGTCGTGAAGATCATTATACTAACCCTCTCGCCTTCATTGGGATTTTTGTCAGGATGGTACTTGAGAGCAAGTTTTCTGTAAGCTTTCTTCAAATCATCTTGTGAACATCCAGGTTTAACCCCTAGGACGTCGTAGAAAGTTGTTTCCTTAACCATTGTTTCTGAGTTATCCACTTTTGTTGATTAAGATTACACAGCTAGATGTGCTTCCTTTGTCAGAAGATGAAGGATGTCAGAAGAGATACTGTGAATAGAGAAAAAAAATCAGAATTGTTACATCATTTCGATTTTGCTCATTTGCGTTCCCCTACCGAGACTCATTTACGATTCAAGCTTGACATTAAAGATTCAATTCAATTGACCTATTGATGAATAATAAAAACATATTGGACAGCGAATGCACGTAGAAAACTTGACAAAAGTAATAATCGCAAATTTTTGTACGGTAGGATCGAATCCTAGGCACGCGATAGCAAAACAAGCGTTATCTGTGGCTTTTGCGGTTACTGATAACTGAATGATGGCAAATGAGAAAGGAGGCGAAGGTCCGAGTGCAGTCACATTGAGTAGCCAGAAAAAGCATCGAGTCTCCACGTTCGCAACATTTGCAAGTTCACGTCGGCCGGGCAATGTCGAAGAAAAAAGTTTGCACGCGGGTCAGGAAGAGCATACGTGTTCGCGCGAGGCTCGAGCGAGCCAAAATTTCAAAACACGTGCGAGCAGGCTGATGCGAGGGATTACATAAATTACCTGACGCGTGAGCGCGGGGGCACTATTGTACACGAGGCTCTCTCTCGAGCTCGGGGGGAAAAAACGCGGTGCCGAGAGCGAGTGCTCGGAAGAGAGTCGGGGGCCCTGTGGCGGAGGTATACAAGTATATATTGGTGTATATAAGTTGCACGCGCTCGCGCAGCGAAAATGGAACTGGCGGAGGATCGATCGCGCGAATCGGAGACCGCGTGTGCGGCGCGCGACCTCGAGCCAAAACTCGCGGTGGCAATTAAAACGTCAAAGGCGGAAGCGCCTTTGTATGCCTGGTCGTATTGGTCGTGTCGTCGTCGTCGTCGCAGTCGTCGTCGAAGCTCGTGGGCGCGCGCGAATGGCTCGAAGCAACGGCGCGCCTCTTTCTAGACTGTTCTAGCATCGCTCGGCGAGCGAGCGAGCGCGCGCGCGCACAGCGATTCTTTCCATATCGCGCGAGAGACATGCACGCACACGCGAGATATTAAGCCTACTTTCGGACGAGCGAGCCGAAAAGTGGCGTCGGCGCGAGGAACTCATGGCGTGACAAGCAGCTCGACGGCCTCCATTGCGCGCAGGCACACGAGTTCCGTGTCGCGCGAGCTGGTGCCTGTCTCGCGCGCGCGCCGTTTACCTGGCTGCCGCTGCCGATCAGTCCAAGTCCGACGACGCTCGAGAAACTCTCGACACTAGTCGACTCTACTACGCGCACGGGGGACTTATTCTGCTCGGTCACCTGCGCTTGGCTCGCGTCCTCGTCGCTTGCTGCGCTGCGGGCTGCTGCTACTGCTGCTGCTGCTGCTGCTGCTGGCACTGTCCAACAGTTCCAACTCGGTCGAGCTCGAGTGGGACTTGCTCGCTGTGTATGTGTATATATATATATATATGTATGTGTGTATATATATATATATCGCTCGCGACGGCGACCGACGTCCACAGCAACGATCAGCTCTCGCAGCTCTGCTCAGCTCTGCTCCTGCGGTATTGCAGGCGCTTTTCACTATCGTTCGAGAAACTTCCGCCCGTGCGAGAGCGGACCGATGATCCACCAATCGCAAACCTGCCTTTCTCCCGGAGCACACGCGCGCGCACGGGTCTTTGGTTACAACGCGCAGATTCGAGCTTCCGTTGGCAATTGCGTGGCCTCTCGCGCGTGTTATAAACTTTTATAACCAAATCAGCATTGATCAGCATGTATGCAACAAATGATCCGACCAATCCCCGTCTCGAGCGGGATCTTTGTCCATGTTCCAAGATTTTTTTTTTTTTTTTCTTCCTAGGCTATAACCGCCGGGGCCATGTTCCAAGATATAGTTACTTTTTTTTCCCATTCTCAAAGATACTCGTTCAAGCGATTTTCGTATGTATGTACAACATACAAATAAACATTGAATCGAGGAGTCTCGATAAAGGAAACTAATTCATTTTTTAAAATCAATTTGTTTTATTTAATATTATAAAAATATTTGTGGATCTTTGACTAACTTGGACAGATAGATATATGTACATATAAAGAGCGTATAAAATTTCATTTTTGAACATATATTTTCATGTATAAAACTGAATTTTATAACGTTATACTTCTATTATCATCAACTTTTTACTTCTCACTAGTTAATCTTATTCAGTCACTCAATTAATGGTGACTTTATCAAAAATAATAATTTGGCAGTGGTACGCTCAATAATACTTATCAGAATAGCAGTTGAAAATACTTGGTGTACATATCACATTTTCCTTATGTTTAATTATTACTCGTTCAAGAATTTTTACTGAAGCTTCTTTCAGTAGTAGATCTTGTGTGGTCCTGTATCTTCTCGGCTATCTCTGTTTATCTCTGAAAATTTAAATAATCATTTGAAAATTTTCATTTATAGTGTTAAAAATTTGCATGCATCAATGATTTATGTATTACAAATGCATACATTGTAGTTTTTGAATTTTTCTAAAACTTGCTCTGGCAAATTGTAAGATTCCAAACAATTTTGTATACTATTGCGAAAACAATATCTCATAGCTTCAGGTGTCCTATGAGTCAAGTACTAGAAAAGAAAAAATTATTTTATGGTAATGATATCTCTATTCCGATATCCAAATAATTTTCTCCATGGATTATAGTAAGAATTCATACTCACACCTTCAGAAAACATGCGTTGATACAGTTTTGAACTTTTTGCACAAAAATACAGGTCATTACATATTATGTAATCAAGAATCATTCGACGTTCCCAGGGTTGCCAGAGTCTATAAATACTTACAAAATGTATTTATTCCAATTTATAACCATGATACAAAAGATTCTTGATACTCACATTTTTTTAGGATTGCCAATATGATTTGTCATGCTGTAACAAAAGAAATATTCATTAATATTTTATCATTCAAATGTAAAGATCATATAATAACAAAAATTACCTCTCATCAATTTCAGATTTACTGGTGGGAAGTCCTACTTTACTTCTTATTGAAGTGCATTTCATCTTATCAGACCTAGAATTTTGTAGAATAATTTTTTAATCAGAGTGTTATTAGGCATGGATAACTTATTTATGAAATTTTTTAAATTTATGAACAATGCAAAACATAACAATAATAAGTCAGTCGATAAGGTATAAAAATTGACATTTAGGATTAAGAATTCAAATACTCAATAACTAAGTGAAGATCAAGTCAACATCAATCATCAGAAGAACTCAATAACTAAGTCTAGAATTTGGCATGTAGCTTTGATTTTGACTACAATACATAAAAAATATTTCCTTGCAAGCACATCACAATATATTATCTACCTCAGAAAAGCATGAAGGATAAGCGGGATAGAGATCCCTTATCTTCATTCACAGTGTATATAAAATGCATAATGAAAAAATTAAAAATCCATCATAATTTCATTCAATTAGTTCAAATTTTCTAGCATATTTTGATAAAAAGTTTTTGAAACAATTCTTTTTGATTCATGACTCTGTTTCTTTCTTTTCACAACTTAGTTGTTAATACTGGATATACTTGATTTTTACTAGACGAATAACTTACTGAAGTACATTGTTTTTCAACTTTTTCTTCTGCTTGACTACCACATCAGTTCTAATAATTGGTTCACATACAATGCAGGAATCCTGACCATTGTGAAAACTATAAATAAACATTTTCAAATTGAAATGGATTTAAATGGATATTATTTGAAATATGTTTTTGTGACACTAACTTGTGACAGCAAGGATCAAAATCTTGATAATCTTTTTCCTCTTCAAAATTTTGTACTAGCCTGAAACATTATAATTTTTCATGTTATTCAAATTTAGCCATTATTTGTGATGTAATTTGCACAACAAAAGCCATTTACCTGTACTGGTCAATATTTAAAAATTTGTTAGCATCAACGCAGTCTCGTATAAATGTAACATTATATAAATGTTTAATATTATGTTCTGATGAGGAATTGAAATATTCACTAGTAGTCATAGTATATAATGCAAATTCATTGTCACACGAGCCTCCAACTTGCTAAAACAGAAACAAATATTCTTAAGCGAACAGACTTGAGATGAGTGCTCTATATAAAAAACCATCAAGTCGTAAAACCCGCATATTTCAGATTTGTTGAGAAAGTAACTCTCTCTCCAAGTAATACACAACCATATGAGTAATACAACACCGAGATAATTTCAAGTATGTATAGATAAACACCTGAATAGCTTTCTTCAAGACGTCTTCCATTTCTTGCGAGACTCCTACAAATCTGAATGTTTTGCGGGCAAACAGCTGCAAATTGAGTGGCTCATCTTCGCACTCCGAACCCGAACTCCAGCCCTCCATTTTTCCAAATGCCGCTTGTTTTCTTTTACAGCGTTATCGGCGATGTACGATACCTTTCAGTATATAGGTATACTTAGTGCAATTGCACCCACGCACATACTGATCGCAACTCGACGCCTGCTTTGCTGGTCTGGTTCGCGTTTGTTGGCGTTTGTCAGTGACTAAAACCGGCAACTAATCGTCAACACCACGGCTTCGATAAGTTGGAAACCTCTTGTAGCATCAGTCGGTAATTGGATTCCCCGCAAATTTTGACGATCACGAATGTGGCCAAAGAATCAAAAGTTTACGAAGGAAGAAAATCTTTGCTTTGCTCTTCTAATACAAATGTTCCCTCCTACATATAAACGCAATAAAGGACTCCCAACAATGTTTTATCCATTGTTGAATTCGATCCAACCTGTCCGCATCCAAGTTCAAAATGACTATGTCGAAAATGCGTTGAACTGTTGTAAACGAAACGATCATGCAGTATTGCCGAGCGTAATTCCCTTGATTATCCGACCCACAGGCCACAACTCGATATAATTGCACGTTTGGATCGCAGAAGGAGCTATATATATATATATATATATATATATATACATGTATAAACGGGGGTTCCCGCGCGTTCTTTGCCGGCATGCGCGCGCATCCGACGAAGACAGCCGTGAGCCGATCAGCCCCTTGCTCCCCCTTCCTTCTCTGCTCACACTGCCGCCCCTCTTGCCCCTCGCACACGAGTACACATATACATATGCTTGCCGCGCGCGCGGCTCTGCGGAGGGGTGTGTGCGCGCACAATATGTGTGTAAATCCCTCTCCTCATCCTCCGGGCACGCGCGCGAGCAGTATGCGCACACACAGACAAAGGGGGCCTATATCATGACGCAAATTGACCGTCGATTACCGGTATGAAAAACAATTTGGAAAGTTACCTCGCGTCGCCACCGCCGCCGCGGCTCGCGATCGATCTAATACGCATCACGCACTCAGTGTCGCTACACAATGACACATACGTACATATGCCCACATAAGTGCGCGCGTGTGTGTGTGTATTGTACATAGGTATGTTGGACGAGCAGGCGCGCGCGCGCGAGACGACCGGATTAATATCGGGCGTGACGTAACGCACTATATTGGGTAATTGCGAGGCACAACGACGAATTATTAGGTGCAATGATGAGAGCTCTAGTCAGATTTTATGAATTAATGACCGGCTAATTAAGCGCGCGGTTATAACCGCGTGTATATATATACACGTGCTCTGCACTGCGTTCATAATCGACCAGTCACGATCGCGTATACGTATAGGTATATACACATGACACATAACCGCAGCGGGCGTTTGACACAATTTTTTTTCTGCGACGAATATGTGCATGTATACTATAGGCTTCGGCCTTAATGGAAAAATTGAAAACCTAGAGCAATTGTTTTCCAATCGATTTGACAATTCGCAACGCCAGATCATTCATTCAATATGACTTTCATTAATTGCACCAAGTAAAATTAGCAATAGCGAAAGACTTGTATTTGTATATTTATAATCTATATATAATCAGATAGCGGCCTGGGATGGGACCACTGCGAAAAAAGCCGCGTGCGAGGCCAATAAATTCCTTGAGCGCCTCTCGCCGCTCGCGGGCGAAGCACGTGCGAAATGCCCAAAAACACGTATATCGCCCGGTGTCGCGCGCGTCCAAATTCCAATACAGGCTGGGCTGTGTGTATATACATATATCGGCTGTAACATGGGTTGGTTGCGGCTGACGCGTCACCTGACGGTCGCTCGCGAGTCTCGGGACAAAGCGAGCGCGTCGTATACATACAACACGCGCGTGATTGTGTGCGTGTGTCTGTGAGCTGTATATATACATATAGGTATAGGACATATCGCTCGCGCCTCGTTTGTCCGTCTCTCTCTGTCGCCCGGTGGCGGGCTTGTGCGCGCGCGCGCGCGCGCTGAAATCCGGCAAAGTAGCAGTCAGCGAAGCGCGCGCTTTCCGGGAATGCAGAGGGAGCCATATTTGCTGTGGGAGAG
The DNA here is from genome assembly GCA_020882685.1 of Aphelinus atriplicis. Lineage (NCBI taxonomy): Eukaryota > Metazoa > Arthropoda > Insecta > Hymenoptera > Aphelinidae > Aphelinus > Aphelinus atriplicis. The sequence goes on along the minus strand of CM037075.1, from coordinate 2,289,295 downwards.
CGCGCGCGAGCGCGAGCATCAGCCGTCGCCGCCGCCGTCGCGCTCGTGTGTGTGTGTGTGTGTGCGCCGGGCTTGGAGAGGCAGCGCGCAGTAACCCCTTGGTGTGTGCGTGAGAGAGAGTGATACACTAGCGCGCGGAGTGTGCGCGAGCGGCGAGGCGAGAGAGGAGGGAGAGGTTAGCGCGGCGCGACAATCGGGAGGAGAGAGAGAGAGAGAGAGAGAGAGAGAGCCAAGTGAGCGCGGAGTGTACTCTGCTGGCGGAGATACGATAGCCGCTCAGTAGTGCCAGTTCGGAGGTGAGGAGCGCGCGCGCGACGCCCGCTTACGCTCGCGACGAGGTTATAATCCACTCGGCGGAGCAGCAGCAGCAGCAGCAGCATAGCAGTATAAAAAGAGAGGGAGCAAGAGAGAGAGAGAGAGAGAGACGGCGAGAGAGCGGCCGCCACACACCAGGTGTTGTCTCGGGCGCGCGCGCGCCAGCGCTGTTTTTCGGATGTGTATAACCTCTATTAATAGATGAGAGCGCGAGCAGCGGGATTTTCCTCGGGCCGTGCTGTGTGCCGTGAATGTGTGCCGTGAGCTGGCCGCTGTTGGCTTTCAAGTAGCGCCCAGCGACTCGCGAGCCACTGGCTCTCTCCACCTCAAAGAAGGAAAAAGAAGGAAGGAAGGAGAAAAAAGTGCTTCGGGATATATAATGTATTTGTAGTGTGTGCTTTTTCGCTTGTTATTTTTCCCCCGGGTACGCGTGATATACATATATATCCCCGTATATGTATGCGTATGTGTATTGCGGATGATTGCGCGATTATACGAGGCTGGAGTATATAGTGCGGCAGTGCGCGGTTACGTGACGCGGAGAGAAGGTGATTCGTTCGTTCGTTAGTTCGTAGTCGTCGTCGTCGTCGTCGTCGTCGTCGCGGTCGTGCTCGTTGTTTTCGTGTCGTAGTCGCGCGGTGCGGTGCGGTGCGCGCTATTTACACGTCAATGGGATTCGCGACCAGCGGCAGATTCTCCTGCACTTATGCATCCAAAGAGCTGCCCAGCCCGATCAGTATCAGGTGAGCATATGCGTCCGCCAGCTCGTCCGAAAGTGTGTGCAACCTTCCAGCTCCCCCCTCCCCCCAACCCCACCTCGCTTTTTTACTTCCCGCGTATATGTATATACATACGTACGTGTGAACGGCTTTTTACTTCTTCCCCCCTTTATACCATTACGAATACGTACGCGAACGAATGTGCGAGTTTTATCGGAGCGCGACTGGCCCCGCGACTGGTCCCATTCACGGATCGATCGTTTATTTACCCCCCCCCCCGCGATACACAACGTCATTTATGCTGACTTTGCTTGTCAACAGTACACCGAGTCGGAGTGAGTGTGTCGCTTCTTGGCCCGCGTAAACAAAAAAAACCCAACGGAGCAGCTGCGAGAGCGGAGCCTCGCCGTATAGGTTAGGTTTCACAGTCGCGCGCTCTCTCGCTCTCTCTCCGTCTCTCTCTCTCTCTCTTTCTCTCTCTGTATCACTTGCAATTCATTGTTTGTAAACAACAGGCGCGACTCCATTCAGGGCCAGTTGTGTTTTTTTGTTTTCCTTCAGATCGCCGATAAGATTGATAATACGGTCAATAGACCAACGATAAGCCTCGTCTTGTGTGAACTAATGATAGATTAATTATCTTACTTGGTCAAAATGTCAAAGTCGCCGATTCGGTGTATTGAGGTTTAGTTTTGAACAAAAATTAGTCCTCGCTGTTTTTCCACGCGATCGAGTATGCTGATTTTTAAATTGAAAATGTTTTATCCTTGTCGGTTTATCAACTGTTTTAGACGAATTCCAGAAATTCAAATTTATACGTTTTTTCAACGTTTCGTCATTCTCGCGATTCTCATGATTTCGCATATAGTCGGGTAGTAATTCGTTTCTTCCTCGAGGCGAACAAAAACATTCGGTCGCTGGATATAATATAAATCACGAATCATGGCCAAGAACAATCGTGCTTGATTTTCTCAAACAGTATCGTAAATTATCCCAGTTTCACACTTTCTCATTCGAATTAAGCAAGGTCGTCGTCTTGGTTTCAATTGACTTTTTTCCCTCCCCGCAGTAATAACGGGTTGTGACTTGGATCGCGTGAGAAAAAAACAGCGGAAAAAGGCTCCCGTGATATGAAAATTTCGCGTTGATTGGGGAAAAATTGGTTTTCCGATTAAAATCTAGAATAATATCATTGCATAAGGATCGAGAGACAGAGAGAGAGAACGATAGGTGGTTCGTGTCGGTGGACAGAGAGCGTGTCATCGTCGTCGTCGTCGTCGTCGTCGTCGTCGTTGTACCATCATAATTGCCAACTTTTCTCATTATTCGTATTATTCTCGTTGTGCCTATCATCATTATTATTATTATCGCTATTATCGTTACCACTACACCACTACTTTTGGCTTCATTATATGCATTACGATTGTTACGCGCTCATGGCCGTTATGCTCCAAATTTTCCATTGTCTTTGACAATTAATTAATCTCTTTGACGCAGCGCAGGTATTATTTTCAATTGCCTTTATGCTCGCTGGAAATTGTTTAAATCAAACAGTGCTCGCCACTCGGCAGTTATGTCATCTCGTTATTTTCGAACGCCAACATGGAAATTTAATCCACTTGACGTTAACTATGCGAACCTCATCGTGCTTGATAATAATTCCACCGGCAGCGAGTTCCCCGAGACCAAAGAGAATATTAGTAATTATTATCAATGTACGTCACGAGCCTACATACGGCCCCGAGTTAATGAATTTCGAAATACACGATTTCGCGCCGATCGCTCTGTCTATTTGTCCCATGGAATATATATATATATATATATATATATATATATATATACTCGTCGTAATGGTTTTTTCAACGTCTCGTAGCAGACATAGCTGTATACGCGATCAACGTTGTGTATTGTCTTGTTGTCGCGATAGTAGGCGCGCGTGCGTGATGTAAGCCGGTGAAATCTCTTTGTCGCTCTAATCCGAATGCACACGCGCATAACAAGAGACCATAGCGCATAGCGGAGACGCAGGAAGCTTGGGAAAGTTGTTGAAATGCGAATGATGGTTTGTTGCAGAGGATGCCGCAGGTGCTGTTAGCCGACGAGCTCGAGAGGCAGCAGTGTGTGCCAGTGATGTCGGTGGCGAGGCAGCCTGCAGCCCTGCTGGACCTGGACCATGGCCGGCAAGCCTGAGCAGCCGGCCTCTCATTCAGGCCCTACCACGTTGCAACAGCAGCAGCAGCAGCAGCAGCAGCAATTACCTCGTCAAGAGCAACAGCAGCAGCAGCAGCAGCAGACCTCGATTCACCAAAACAGTGTGTTAGTGTACGTCGCGGGTGAAAACTTGGCCTACGCCAGTGCGATCGACCAGCAAAATGCTCTTGCCAGTTTCCAGCAGCAGCAGCAGCAGCAAAACGGAAATCAGCAGCAGCAACAGCAACAACAGCAAGAAGCCAGTGGATTTTTGCAGTTGCCACAAGTGTTTGGAGACAAGTCGGTGGGAGCGTTCCTGCAGAAGGACGTGGAGTTCGCACTGTCGGCGGAGATAGAGCGAGGCGGAGGCGGAGGTGGAGGAGGAGGAGGTGGCGGCGAGGAGGGGGGCCTGAGGGCCTCGTCGCGCGGCAGCGACGACGACTCGGGCCACTCGCTCGGGCCCGACGACGACGACTGCCTCGGGGACGATGGCAGCTTCGTGGTGTCGCAGCTCGAGGCGGCCTGCGACGCGGACATCATCTACCAGGATGAGGTCGAGCCGCACGAGCACGAGCACGAGCACGCCAAGGGCCAGGACGAGGAGGAGGAGGAGGAGGAGCACCTCAAGCTGCTCAAGCTGTCCAAGGAGATGCTGGGCGAGCCGATCAACGGGGCGGCCGGCTACGCCTCGGTCAACGGGGGGGTGTACGCGCACGCGGCCGCGCTCGGCTTCCCCCTCGACGAGAAGAGCCTGGGCGCGTTCGCTGCCGCGGAGCTCGAGGCCGCGGCCGGCTCGTGCGACACCAACGGCAACCACCACCACCACCACCACCACCACGTCGCGTTCGTAAGGCAGAACGGGCTGACGCTGTACCAGAGCTCGGCGGACGAGCCGGCCGACGACGGGGCCCCCGGCCAGCTGGAGGACGGGACCGTCGTGAGCGCGGCCCACGTGATCAAGCTCACCGAGAACGCCGCGTTCGCCAACCTCGGCAGCTGCGACTCGGTCAGGTCGGACACGGCCGAGTCGACGTGCAGCAGCCTCAGCAGCCACGAGAGCCAGGAGGTCGCCCTGCAGCACGCGGCCAACTTTGTCGCGCAGCAGCAGGCTGCGCGCGACCAGCAGCACCACCAGCAACCCCTCCACCACCACCAGCACCACCACCATATACTCGAGGTGCACCACGTGCTCGACGACCCCATGAACGCTAGTGGTGCTTGTGCCGTGATGCAGCAGCAGCAGCAGCAGCAGCAGCAGCAGCAACAGACTCACTTGGCTCAGCAGCAGCAGCAGCAGCAGCAGCAGCTCACACAGATCCACCAGCACAGCATCGCCGTGCCCCACGGCTGGAAGAGGATCTGCACCAACGGCGTCATCATATATATCAGGTCAGTCCAACACCTTGTTCAAGTTATCCTTTGACTGGACCCTCCTCCTACGCCGAACCATTTTGATCGAGCTCATCAGGGGAAAAATATCTCAATTGTCAAAGTGAAACCGTATCGCGACAAGTTGGATGAGCCATACAGATAAAACTTGAAGAGTGGGGTGGGGGATGTACGGTATTTAAAGCTCGCGTCGGCAAGTAGAAAGTTCGGCACAAGAAAGAACAGCGCGCGATGTTTATGATACAAGTGTAACTCGATATACACGCGGGCTATATACGCTGCACACAAACGCACACCCGAGCCCGAGGCATATTTACCAAAGCTACTTAATCGAAGTATAAACCAAGCGGGAGTTTTATTTTCAAGCAGCGCGCGGTTCATTGTTTCGCGCGCGTATATAACGCTCGCCCTCTCCGCGCGAGCCTCTCCACTATATATATACGTACACATTCCTCCTCTGGCCGTGTTGAAGCAGCGCGAGAAAATAAGACGAAATAACGAGAAACGATTGGCGCGCGCGCGCCAGCCGCGAGTAGCCGCGCGAGTGAACGTCGTGAATTATTTCAACCGCACTTCATTCCCCCCGTCGCGCGTTTCGCATTGCCTTATTAAAAAGTCACGGGGCAAATATTTCGTAACGCGCGCGCGCGCGCGGATACACCGATGATCGTCCATCACGTTTTTTTCCTTTATTCTTTTCGTCTCGCGAGCGACGACGAACGTGCGTTCCCATCACCGTGAGAAAGCTATTGTCCCGCAAATCCTCGGTGCGCTAACGAGAAGTAAACGGAAACACGCGCGGCCGCGCTGTAATACGGGCAAACACGAGTCAAGCGTATCAGTCGTCGATTCGGACTGGAGGAAGAAAAACAGAGATAACATAGACTCGGGTGGGTATAGGGGGATTGGTAATCCATCGAGTGGCACGTGTCTCGCCGATCGCGAGAGTCGACCCGACACCGCGTGCGGCAAAGGTGGAGACCGAAGCGATCGGTGGGAAAGAGGAGCAGCGGAGCCAAGTTGGCTCTGGGCGAAAAGAAGAATCGGAGGCTGTAATTGGAGCTGAAGCGGGCATAAACGAGGCAGAACAAGCGAGTCCAAACGAATGGAAGGTGGCGAGAGAACACGAGCGCATCGCGAGAAAGAGAAAAGCCCCGTGTCCCTGCGGGCTTACCTATATACGCACAGCAAAGCCGAAACTTTCGCAGGCCGAATGGATGACAGTGTGGCGGCGCGCGGCGGGTATGGTCGTTTACGCAACGTCCGCCGCCGAGCGCGCGAGAGAGACAGAGAGGGAGAGCAGCCCATTACGCAAGCGTGATAATTAATTATCGGCCGCTTTGTGCCTGCCGGTTTACTGTGAGCAAAGAGTCCCGGCCGCTGCCGCTGCCAAATCGGGGGATCCGACTCGCGTCGATCGCTCATTTCAGCCCGATTTTGCGGTTTTTCCACTACTTCTGCGCGCCGCCGCGTCTGGCTTTCTCTCCTTTGTTCAAGGCCACCACGATACTGCAGCCGCAGCAGCAGCGACAGATTCTGCACCAAGCGCGCTCCCAAATTGCGCGACGCTCTCCACCGACACACGACTCCATGTATATTACCCTAGCGTAGCCAATTCATAAGGCCACGTTCTAAAATAGTCATTATTTTTTTGCTAATTTTTTGCTATTTTTTTGCCACAAAATTGATTTTTTTGCTCTATCTGGTTCCGATAAACTACGGCTACGCTAGCGTAATATTACGCTAGCGTAGCCACATGCCATAACTCGGTCCATAATACGTAGATCGAAAAAATAAAAACACCATATTTTTTTGCTATTTATTTGCTGAGAGATAGGCTAGTCAGATCTCTGCATACCCCAACCCTTCACAGGGGTTGTACTACCCCTAAACACCAAAAACGTGAAAAAAGGGAAAAATCAAAAATTATACAGACGGACAATTTTTTGCTAATTAATTGCTGCTCGTTCCGACAAAAATCAAATTTGTAGCTTCTTCCAGTTCCTAGAAACTACTGACGCGCTAGCGTAATATTACGCTAGCGTAGCCACATGCCATAACTCGGTCAATAATAGGCCGATCGAAAAGATAAAAACACCATATTTTTTTGCTATTTATTTGCTGAAAGATGGGCTAGTCAGATCTTTGCATAGCCCAACCCTTCACAGGGGTTGTACTACCCCTAAACACCAAAAACGTAAAAAAAGGGAAAAATCAAAAATTACACAGACGGACAATTTTTTGCTAATCAATTGCTGCTCGTTCCGACAAAAATCAATTTTGTAGCTTCTTCCACTTCCTAGAAACTACTGACACGCTAGCGTAATATTACGCTAGCGTAGCCACATGCCATAACTCGGTCAATAATGCGTCGATCAAAAAAAGTAAAAACACCATATTTTTTGCTATTTATTTGCTGAAAGATAGGCTAGTCAGATCTTTGCATACCCCAACCCTTCACAGGGGTTGTACTACCCCTAAACACCAAAAACGTGAAAAAAGAGAAAAATCAAAAATTATACACGCGGACCAATTTTCGCTAATTAATTGCTGCTCGATCCGACAAAAATCAATTTTGTAGCTTCTTCCACTTCCTAGAAACTACTGACACGCTGTTTCTGATTTTTTTGCTGGGCTTTGAAGTGGGAATCACAAGAATAAAATTCATTGCTAGTATATGGTGAGCTTTCAGGATGATCTACTCGCGTTTGGCCAATCCCAGAATATTTTGCTGAATCAAATTGAGCTCCAATAATCTTTTGAAGCCATTATATCAAAGATAGTTGGGTTCGCGCGAGTCTGGGATACCGTCACATTTTTTGCTGGGGTTTGAAGGGAGAATGACGGGGTTTGAAGTCATTGCAAGTATACCGTGAGTTTTCGGAATCAATAACGCTCGTTTCATCAACTTCAGAATTTTTTTGCTGGCTCCAATTGAGCTCCACGAATTTTTTGCTGCCATTGTAACGAAGATAAAAGAGTTTACACAAGTCTGGGATACTTTCTGATTTTTTTGCTGGGGTTTCAAGGGATATTGGCGCGATTAGGATACATTGCTAGTGTACAGTGAGCTTCCAGGATGAACTACTCACGTTTCATCAACCTCAGAATATTTTCCTAGCTCAAATTGAGCTCTACGAATTTTTTGCTGCCATTGTAACGAAGATAATAGAGTATGCGCGAGTCTGGGATACTTTCTGATTTTTTTGCTAGGTCTAAAGGAAGAATGCCAGCGTTAGAGTTCATTGCCAAGATATAATGAACTTTCGGAACGGAATACTCGCGTCCCATCAACCAAGAATTTTTTGCTGGTTCAAATTGAGCCCTACGAATTTTTTGCTGGGATTGTATCGATGATAGTAGTGATTGCACGAGTCTGGGATACTTTCTGATTTTTTTGCTGGGGTTTCAAGGGATATTGACGTGATTAGAATACATTCCTAGTGTACAGTGAGCTTCCAGGATGAACTACTCACGTTTCATCAACCTCAGAATTTTTTGCTAGCTCAAATTGAGCTCTACTAATTTTTTGCTGCCATTGTAACGAAGATAATAGAGTTTGCGCGAGTCTGGAATACTTTCTGATTTTTTTGCTGGGTCTAAAGGAAGAATGACAGCGTTAGAGTTCATTGCCAAAATATAATGAGCTTTCGGAACGGAATACTCGCGTCCCATCAACCCTAGAATCTTTTGCTGGTTCAAATTGAGCCCTACGAATTTTTTGCTGGGATTGTATCGATAATAGTAGTGATTGCATGAGTCTGGGATACTTTCTGATTTTTTTGCTGGGGTTTCAAAGGATATTGACGTGATTAGAATACATTGCTAGTGTACAGTGAGTTTTCAGTATGAACTACTCACGTTTCATCAACCTCAGAATTTTTTGCTAGCTCAAATTGAGCTCTACGAATTTTTTGCTGCCATTGTAACGAAGATAAAAGAGTTTACACAAGTCTGGGATACTTTCTGATTTTTTTGCTGGGGTTTCAAGGGATATTGGCGCGATTAGAATACATTGCTAGTGTACAGTGAGCTTCCAGAATGAACTACTCACGTTTCATCAACCTCAGAATTTTTTGCTAGCTCCAATTGAGCTCTACGAATTTTTTGCTGCCATTGTAACGAAGATAATAGAGTTTGCGCGAGTCTGGGATACTTTCTGATTTTTTTGCTGGGTCTAAAGGAAGAATGCCAGCGTTAGAGTTCATTGCCAAGATATAATGAACTTTCGGAACGGAATACTCGCGTCCCATCAACCAAGAATTTTTTACTGGTTCAAATTGAGCCCTACGAATTTTTTGCTGGGATTGTATCGATGAAAGTAGTGATTGCACGAGTCTGGGATACTTTCTGATGATTTGCTGGGGTTTCAAGGGATATTGACGTGATTAGAATACATTGCTAGTGTACAGTGAGCTTCCAGGATGAACTACTCACGTTTCATCAACCTCAGAATTTTTTGCTAGCTCAAATTGAGCTCTACGAATTTTTTGCTGCCATTGTAACGAAGATAATAGAGTTTGCACAAGTCTGGGATACTTTCTGATTTTTTTGCTGGGCTTTGAAGGGATATTGATGTGATTAAAATACATTGCTAGTGTACAGTGAGCTTCCAGGATGGACTACTCACGTTTCATCAACCTCAGAATTTTTTGCTAGCTCCAATTGAGCTCTACGAATTTTTTGCTGCCATTGTAACGAAGATAAGAGAGCTTGCACGAGTCTGGGATACTTTCTGATTTTTTTGCTTGGCTTTGAAGGGGGAATCACGAGTTTAAAATTCATTGCTAGTATAGGGTGAGTGTCCAGTATAAACTACTCACGATTCTTCAACCTCAGAATTTTCTGCTAGCTAAAATTGAGCTCTACGAATTTTTTGCTGCCATTGTAACGAAGATAAAAGAGTTTACACAAGTCTGGATACTTTCTGATTTTTTTGCTGGGCTTTGAAGGGATATTGACGTGATTAGAATACATGGCTAGTGTACAGTGAGTTTCCAGTATGAACTACTCACGTTTCATCAACCTCAGAATTTTTTGCTAGCTCAAATTGAGCTCTACGAATTTTTTGCTGCCATTGTAACGAAGATAAGAGAGCTTGCACGAGTCTGGGATACTTTCTGATTTTTTTGCTGGGCTTTGAAGGGGGAATCACGAGTTTAAAATTCATTGCTAGTATAGGGTGAGTTTCCAGTATAAACTACTCACGTTTCTTCAACCTCAGAATTTTCTGCTAGCTAAAATTGAGCTCTACGAATTTTTTGCTGCCATTGTAACGAAGATAATAGAGTTTACACAAGTCTGGGATACTTTCTGATTTCTTTTGCTGGGCTTTGAAGGGATATTGACGTGATTAGAATACATTGCTAGTGTACAGTGAGTTTCCAGTATGAACTACTTATGTTTCATCAACCTCAGAATTTTTTGCTAGCTCAAATTGAGCTCTACGAATTTTTTGCTGCCATTGTAACGAAGATAATAGAGTTTGCGCGAGTCTGGGATACTTTCTGATTTTTTTGCTGGGTCTAAAGGAAGAATGACAGCGTTAGAGTTCATTGCCAAAATATAATGAGCTTTCGGAACGGAATACTCGCGTCCCGTCAACCCCCAGAATTTTTTGCTGGTTCAAATTCAGCCCTACGAATTTTTTGCTGGGATGGTATCGATGATAGTAGTGATTGCACGAGTCTGGGATACTTTCTGATTTTTTTGCTGGGCTTTGAAGGGATATTGGGGCGATTAGAATATATTGCTAGTGTACAGTGAGCTCCCAGGATAATCTACTCACGTTTCATCAACCTCAGAATTTTTTGCTAGCTCAAATTGAGCTCTACGAATTTTTTGCTGCCATTGTAACGAAAATAATAGAGTTTGCACGAGTCTGGGATACTTTCTGATTTTTTTGCTGGGGTTTCAAGGGATATTGGCGCGATTAGAATACATTGCCAGTATACAGTGAGCTTCCAGGATGAACTACTCACCTTTCATCAACTTCAGAATTTTTGGCTAGCTCAAATTGAGCTCTACGAATTTTTTGCTGCCATTGTAACGAAGATTCGTAGAGCTCAATTTGAGCTAGCCAAAAATTCTGAAGTTGATGAAACGTGAGAAGGTTCATCCTGGAAGCTCACTGTATACTATCAATGTATTCTAATCGCGCCAATATCCCTTGAAACCCCAGCAAAAATATCAGAAAGTATCCCAGACTTGTGCAAACTCTATTATCTTTGTTACAATGGCGGCAAAAAATTCGTAGAGCTCAATTTGGGCTAGCAAAAAATTCTGAGGTTGATGAAACGTGAGTAGTTCATCCTTAAAGCTCACTCTGAACTGGCAATGAATTTTAATCTCGTGATTCCCCCTTCAGAGCCCAGCAAAAAAAATCAGAAAGTATCCCAGACTCGTGCAAATTCTATTATCTTCGTAACAATGGCAGCAAAAAATTCGTAGAGCTCAATTTGAGCTAGCAAAAAATTCTGAGGTTGATGAAACGTGAGTAGATTATCCTGGGAGCTCACTGTACACTAGCAATATATTCTAATCGCCCCAATATCCCTTCAAAGCCCAGCAAAAAAATCAGAAAGTATCCCAGACTTGTGCAAACTCTATTATCTTTGTTACAATGGCGGCAAAAAATTCGTAGAGCTCAATTTGGGCTAGCAAAAAATTCTGAGGTTGATGAAACGTGAGTAGTTCATCCTTAAAGCTCACTCTGAACTGGCAATGAATTTTAATCTCGTGATTCCCCCTTTAGAGCCCAGCAAAAAAATCAGAAAGTATCCCAACTTGTGCAAACTCTATTGTCTTCGTTACAATGGCAGCAAAAAATTCGTAGAGCTCAATTTGAGCTAGCAAAAAATTCTGAGGTTGATGAAACGTGAGTAGATTATCCTGGGAGCTCACTGTACACTAGCAATATATTCTAATCGCCCCAATATCCCTTCAAAGCCCAGCAAAAAAATCAGAAAGTATCCCAGACTCGTGCAATCACTACTATCATCGATACAATCCCAGCAAAAAATTCGTAGGGCTGAATTTGAACCAGCAAAAAATTCTGGGGGTTGATGGGACGCGAGTATTCCGTTCCGAAAGCTCATTATACCTTGTCAATTAACTCTAACGCTGTCATTCCTCCTTTAGACACAGCAAAAAAACCGCTGCCAAGTGCCTCAGCAGTATGCTTTCTCAAAGTATTGCAATTGAACCTCAATTTGCATTAATCACCACTCTTTGAGAAAGCAAAATGAACCTTTAACTTATTTCCTCCACTCCATAGTAACGGTTGCTATGGTAAATATCCGAGCTTCGGTGTTCTTACTTCTTAGTCGTCAACAGTTCCGAAAATGGACCTCCAACTGACTTTTCCCACTCCATAGTAACGGTTGCTAAGGACGTAAACAACGGTTGCTATGGTAAATGTCGGAGCTTCGATGTTCTTACTTCTTAGTCACCAACAGTTTCAAAAATGGACTTCAAACTGACTTTTCCCACTCCATAGTAACGGTTGCTAAGGACGTAAACAACGGTTGCTATGGTAAATGTCGGAGCTTCGACGTTATTACTTCTTAGTCATCAACAGTTCCGAAAATGGACCTCCAACTGATTTTTCACACTCCATAGTAACGGTTGCTAAGGACGTAAACAACGGTTGCTATGGTAAATGTCGGAGCTTCGATGTTCTTACTTCTTAGTCATCAACAGTTCCAAAAATGAACCTCCAACTGACTTTTCCCATTCCCTAGTTACGGTTGCAAGCGATATAAACACCGGTTGCTAGAGACATCAACAATGGTTTATACGGGAAAGGTCTCTTTGATTGTTATAGAATCCCATAAATATACAAACCCAAATGATCATTTATCATGAATTATATGGGAACTTATCGAAAACACGCTAGCAACGGTTGCCATGGAATCAAACAACGGATGTTGCTGAACACCGAACTCGGTTCACATCTGCCGGAGACCGACCTGTGTGCAAAATTTCAGGACAATCGGACCATTCCTTCGAAAATTAACGTACGACAAAAAAAGTCAGTCTGAAGCTGAATTTTGTATCTCCATAGCAACGGTTGCTAGGAGAATAAACAATGGTTGTTCCAAAATGAATGTCTTATCGATTCTCATCGATCGTCGTCGAAAGAATTGGAGACCCATCGTGCATTGATGATGATTTTCGGAGCTTTTATCAAAAACACGTTAGCAACGGTTGCTAGAGAAATAAACAACGGAATTGGCTGAAAATTGAACTCGACCGAGATTTTGCGGCGACTAACCTGTGTGCAAAATTTCAGGACGATCGGACAATTCCTTCGAGAGTTATCGTACGACAAAAAAAAGTGCACGTACGTACATACGTACGTACGTACGTACGTACGTACGTACGTACATACATACAGACATTTTCGGATTTCTATGTTTTTCGACCCGTAGATTACGAAAATCGAGGTCCCGAAGTCCGATTCGGTGGGTCGATTTTTACCCCGTTACAAAGCTTTCTCTTTGAGAAAGCAAAATCAGAAAGTATCCCGAGAAGACTCGTGCAAGCTCTATTATCTTCGATACAATGGCAGCAAAAAATTTGTAGAGCTAAATTTGAGTTAGCAAAAAATTCTGAGGTTGATGAAACGTGAGTAGTTCTTCCTGAAAGCTACCCTATACTAGCAATGAATTTTAATCCCGTGATTCCCCCTTCAAAGCCCAGCAAAAAAATCAGAAAGTATCCCAGACTTGTGCAAACTCTATTGTCTTCGTTACAATGGCAGCAAAAAATTCGTAGAGCTCAATTTGAGCTAGCAAAAAATTCGGAGGTTAATGAAACGTGAGTAGTTCATCCTGGAAGCTCACTGTACACTAGCAATGTATTCTAATCGCGCCAATATCCCTTGAAACCCCAGCAAAAAAATCCAGAAAGTACCCCAGACTCGCGCAAACACAACTATCTTTGATATAATGGCTTCAAAAGATTATTGGAGCTCAATTTAATCCAGCAAAAAATTCTGGGATTGACGAAACGCGAGTAGTTCATCCTTTGAGCTCACTCTGAACTGTTCAATGAATTTTAATCTCGTGATTCCCCCTTCAGAGCCCAGCAAAAAAATCAGAAAGTATCCCAGACTCGTGCAAGCTCTATTATCTTCGATACAATGGCAGCAAAAAATTTGTAGAGCTCAATTTGAGTTAGCAAAAAATTCTGAGGTTGATGAAACGTGAGTAGTTCTTCCTGAAAGCTACCCTATACTAGCAATGAATTTTAATCCCGTGATTCCCCCTTCAAAGCCCAGCAAAAAAATCAGAAAGTATCCCAGACTGGTGCAAGCTCTATTATCTTCGTTACAATGGCAGCAAAAAATTCGTAGAGCTCAATTTGAGCTAGCAAAAAATTCTGAGGTTGATGAAACGTGAGTAGATTATCCTGGGAGCTCACTGTACACTAGCAATATATTCTAATCGCCCCAATATCCCTTCAAAGCCCAGCAAAAAAATCAGAAAGTATCCCAGACTCGTGCAATCACTACTATCATCGATACAATCCCAGCAAAAAATTAGTAGGGCTGAATTTGAACCAGCAAAAAATTCTGGGGGTTGATGGGACGCGAGTATTCCGTTCCGAAAGCTCATTATATCTTGTCAATTAACTCTAACGCTGTCATTCCTCCTTTAGACACAGCAAAAAAATCAGAAAGTATCCCAGACTCGTGCAAGCTCTATTATCTTTGTTACAATGGCAGCAAAAAATTCGTAGAGCTCAATTTGAGCTAGCAAAAAATTCTGAGGTTGATGAAACGTGAGTAGTTCATCCTTAAAGCTCACTCTGAACTGGCAATGTATTCCAACCGCGACAATATCCCTTGGAACCCCAGCAAAAAAATCAGAAAGTATCCCAGACTCGTGAAAACTCTATTATCTTCGTTACAATGGCAGCAAAAAATTCGTAGAGCTCAATTTGAGCTAGCAAAAAATTCTGAGGTTGATGAAACGTGAGTAGATTTTCCTGGGAGCTCACTGTATTCATCGCGCAAATATCCCTTCAAAGCCCAGCAAAAAAATCAGAAAGTATCCCAGACTCGTGCAAACTCTATTATCTTCGTTACAAAGGCAGCAAAAAATTCGTAGAGCTCAATTTGAGCTAGCAAAAAATTCTGAGGTTGATGAAACGTGAGTTGTTCATCCTTAAAGCTCACTCTGAACTGGCAATGTATTCCAACCGCGACAATATCCCTTGGAACCCCAGCAAAAAAATCAGAAAGTATCCCAGACTCGTGCAAACTCTATTATCTTCGTTACAATGGCAGCAAAAAATTCGTAGAGCTCAATTTGAGCTAGCAAAAAATTCTAGGGTTGATGGGATGCGAGTATTTCATTCTGAAAGCTCTCTATATACTAGCAATAAACTCTCACGCTGTCATCCTCCCTCCAAACCCCAGCAAAAAAA
Organism: Aphelinus atriplicis; assembly: GCA_020882685.1. Lineage (NCBI taxonomy): Eukaryota > Metazoa > Arthropoda > Insecta > Hymenoptera > Aphelinidae > Aphelinus > Aphelinus atriplicis. Next base: position 2,274,248 of record CM037075.1, on the reverse strand, counting down.
TCAGACAGTATCCCAGACTCGTGTAAACTCTATTATCTTCGTTACAAAGGCAGCAAAAAATTCGTAGAGCTCAATTTGAGCTAGCAAAAAATTCTGAGGTTGATGAAAATGGAGTAGTTCATCCTGAAAGCTCACTCTGAACTGGCAATGTATTCCAACCGCGACAATATCCCTTGGAACCCCAGCAAAAAAATCAGAAAGTATCCCAGACTCGTGAAAACTCTATTATCTTCGTTACAATGGCAGCAAAAAATTCGTAGAGCTCAATTTGAGCTAGCAAAAAATTCTGAGGTTGATGAAACGTGAGTAGATTTTCCTGGGAGCTCACTGTATTCATCGCGCAAATATCCCTTCAAAGCCCAGCAAAAAAATCAGAAAGTATCCCAGACTCGTGCAAACTCTATTATCTTCGTTACAAAGGCAGCAAAAAATTCGTAGAGCTCAATTTGAGCTAGCAAAAAATTCTGAGGTTGATGAAAATTGAGTAGTTCATCCTGAAAGCTCACTCTGAACTGGCAATGTATTCCAACCGCGACAATATCCCTTGGAACCCCAGCAAAAAAATCAGAAAGTATCCCAGACTCGTGCAAACTCTATTATCTTCGTTACAATGGCAGCAAAAAAATCGTAGAGCTCAATTTGAGCTAGCAAAAAATTCTAGGGTTGATGGGATGCGAGTATTTCATTCTGAAAGCTCTCTATATACTAGCAATAAACTCTCACGCTGTCATCCTCCCTCCAAACCCAGCAAAAAAATCAGACAGTATCCCAGACTCGTGTAAACTCTATTATCTTCGTTACAAAGGCAGCAAAAAATTCGTAGAGCTCAATTTGAGCTAGCAAAAAATTCTGAGGTTGATGAAAATGGAGTAGTTCATCCTGAAAGCTCACTCTGAACTGGCAATGTATTCCAACCGCGACAATATCCCTTGGAACCCCAGCAAAAAAATCAGAAAGTATCCCAGACTCGTGCAAACTCTATTATCTTCGTTACAATGGCAGCAAAAAATTCGTAGAGCTCAATTTGAGCTAGCAAAAAATTCTAGGGTTGATGGGATGCGAGTATTTCATTCTGAAAGCTCTCTATATACTAGCAATAAACTCCCACGCTGTCATCCTCCCTCCAAACCCCAGCAAAAAAATCAGACAGTATCCCAGACTCGTGTAAACTCTATTATCTTCGTTACAAAGGCAGCAAAAAATTCGTAGAGCTCAATTTGAGCTAGCAAAAAATTCTAGGATTGATGGGACGCGAGTATTTCATTCTGAAAGCTCACTCTGAACTGGCAATGTATTCCAACCGCGTTTTTATCCCTTGAAACCCCAGCAAAAAAAATCAGAAAGTATCCCAGACTCGCGCAAACACTACTCTAATATTTACAACGCCAGCAAAAATTTAGTGGAGCTCAATTCGAGCCAGCAAAAAATTCCGAGGTCGATGGTACGCGAGTTATTCATTCCGCAAGCTCACTGGTGCAACTTTTGATTTCTTGGTTTTCCACTCTCCCGTGTGTTGGGAGTGGTATAACCCCCATGGAGGGTTCAGGTATCGTCAATCTGCTTCGTCCATATCTTAGCAAAAAAATAGCAAAAAAACATGATGAACGATTCATTTTGATTGATGCTTTATTCACCGAGTTATGGTTTACGGCTACGCTAGCGTAATATTACGCCAGCGTGTCAGTACTTTCTAGGAAGTGGAAGAAGCTACAAAATTGATTTTTGTCGGATCGAGCAGCAATTAATTAGCGAAAATTTGTCCGCGTGTATAATTTTTGATTTTTCCCTTTTTTCACGTTTTTGATGTTCAGGGGTAGTACAACCCCTGTGAAGGGTTGGGGTATGCAGAGATCTGACTAACCTATCTTCCAGCAAATAAATAGCAAAAAAATATGGTGTTTTTTTTTTCGCTCGACGCATTATTGACCCAGTAATGGCATGTGGCTACGCTAGCGTAATATTACGCTAGCGTGTCAGTAGTTTCTAGGAACTGGAAGAAGCTACAAAATTGATTTTTTCCGAACGAGCAGCAAATAATTAGCAAAAAAATTGTCCGTCTGTATAATTTTTGATTTTTCCCTTTTTCCACGTTTTTGGTGTTTAGGGGTAGTACAACCCCTGTGAAGGGTTGGGGTATGCAGAGATCTCACTAGCCTATCTTTCAGCAAATAAATAGCAAAAAAATATGGTGTTTTTATTTTTTCGATCGACGCATTATTGACCGAGTTATGGCATGTGGCTACGCTAGCGTAATATTACGCTAGCGTAGCCGTAGTTTCTCGGAACCAGATAGAGCAAAAAAATCAATTTTGTGGCAAAAAAATAGCAAAAAATTAGCAAAAAAATAATGACTATTTTAGAACGTGGCACGATGAAATGGCTACGCTAGGGTAATATACATCACGACTCCCGTGTTTGCGCGCGACTCCATTCGATTAGCTACTTACACACACACACACACACACACATACTCACTCACGCTTACACCTCGTCTGCTGTATTATGTTTTTGCAAGCACAGTGGACCCTTTCCCATCGCGTCCCTCTCTCTCCCACTGAAAAAACACAATTCAAGAGTTCGAGACTGCACTGTGCAGCTGTTTGATAAATTATAACCAAATTCTAGTCATCAGATATGCATGAAATTATTCTGCGGGTTACTGGACTGTATTAAGCGATGCTTATCGTTATTATATCATCGTTCTGAATCTCAATCAATTTCATTAATCTACAAAGTTTTATTTCAATTTTATTCCAATTATAATTTACCGTAAACATATACTAATATATTCCGTATTATCTGCAAATTACATTTGCCATTCGGTCATATTAGTCTTGGCATAAATAAACAGTTCATCGATTTTTTTTCTTCCTCTCTCCTCTCTCTGCAAGCAATTGACAAGTAGCGGTCTTTTTCCGTTATCAATGGCTAGTTGGACGGATCAGATTACAAAAAGTTCAGTTAGTATTTCCGGAACACAATCTATTTCCGTTAGGAAATAAAAAAAATAACTTGGATATCGACGCGTGAAATAATAATTCATACTCTAATCTCGGAAATGCTCACAGTGAATTTTCACTGAATGTCAAGTGATTTCCCGGAGATGAATGGTGAAATTGACAAAACCACCGGGACGAAAGTGATACACTGGTATTATAATAAAAATGTCACCGCATCAAAATTAGTAATTCAGAGGGTACGTAAAAATGATAACCAACCGAGTGGAGGCAAGGGAAAATGTCGAAGAGCCGAATCGGCTCGGCTGCAGGCCCGTATACATCGTCGGACGAGTCGAACAAAGCGCGCTAATCACGCGCACCTTTCCAATCGCATTATATTCCGATACACTGCAGCCAGTGGCGCGCGCGCGAGCTTGTCGGCACTTTCTCGCCCCGGGAGACACGACTTTCACTTTCACCTCGCGGCTAGACCAGCAGCAGCGGCGCGACCTGGGGTCGTCGAACCGCCAAAGCATTCCGTCGCCCCGCCGAGAGACGTTATAATTTTCCCAATGCGTTTCCGGGGACACATCTGGAAACGAGATCCTCTCTCTCGGCCTTGAGGACGAAAACGCGCCCCGTACAACCTTTTTTATGCCACTCGCTCGCTCGATGGGCTTTGAGAGCCGCCGAGCAGACTAAAGAGACACGAAGAAGAAGAAGAGAGAGAAAAAAAGGAGGTGGAGGATGAGCCAGCAGACGAGCGAGGTGCTCACGTTTTGCGCTTATGACAAAAATGCTCTCCGCCGCGGCCTCGCGTCTCGCCGCACTCGAATATACCAGCTCTGTATAATAGATTAAAGTCCGGTCCACGGGCCAACAGCCCAGAGTTGACGCCGAGATTAACAGCGGCAAAATTGACAACGAGCGAACTTGACACGGCGAATTAGGATTATTCGTACTCCCGTTGGTGTATACCTGTTGACATTCTTGTCATGCTTATAATGATACCGACTGATGATTCGTTAAACAATTGCGGCAATCATAGTAGCTAGTGTAAATTTTCCTCAATCTCGACAGAATTTGCCCTTGACATTTGAAAAGATTCTAATATAAATGATCCCAATACAACTAATTCACACGGTATTAGTTGACAAAATTCCTCTCCGTTCTATTGAAATTTCCAACTTGTCACGTGCACTTGGTAATTTTCTGTTTATTCAGGCTAAACGAATTCCTGCGCCGGCTATTATTAAAATTTGAGGTGACTTGAGCTACTTGTGCTACTTGAGAATCCGAATAATCCATTAAATCCATCGTTTCACAAGCTTCAAATATGTAGATTCATATTTGATGAATTTTGTTTCGTCATCAAACATGTTTGCATATAAATACGATTCTGTATTTTTTATGCTAGAAACAAGTCTGCGACCCTGTGAAAATGTGAATACCTGAAGTTGATTATTTCGCTTCAAACTAAACTTGCTGTATTAATCATTGTCTTTTGAGTGTTCTTTTCTAGTCATTTTTCTCTGTCGAAAAAACGTAATACATTTACGCTATATACACACGTGTATATATTTTATCGAAGATAAACTTGTACAATTGATAACGAGTTCGAATGTTTATAATCTCTAAAATGTACATATTATTGTGGATAACAATTATGCCGTAATAACTTCATTTGTGTACACGTCAACTCACGCTTGGTATTTTTTATCTTATCTTCGTCCGACATCCCGAGCCCCGTATCTTCCTGTTAAAAGTATCCAATAATCTCAAATAGAAATATAATCCTATCAACAAATGGAAGGAAAATTACGAGTTTCAATCAAGTCGCCTGGGCCGGCTCTCGCAGAATTATTTGTCTTTCAATCAAAATCGGATTGCTACTAGTAATCCACAGGCTAATCTTGTTGTTCTTTAAACTTGGGTATACACAACAAGTCAGCTTTCCGCAGGAATCCGAATGAATAACCGCCGACTTGATTCGATCGAGAATAGAAAAGCTTTGAAAAATCCGCGCAAAGCCAATCGCGGCGCTATCGCATTGGCCATTCGAATGTCAAAGTGTAATCGTAATCAGGAGGGTAATTAGTCACGGTGGCCGGTGCAGAACGAGCTCAAAAGCGATACACTCAAACTGCGTTTGTCGAAATCGAACGCGCGGCGGTTTGCGCGAGTGAGCGTTTCGGACGTGACCTTGAATAGCTGGCGCGCGCGAGCTCGCACACGCGATTACACGAGTTGCGCCCCCGAACCGAGGAATTTCCTATATATTTTGTGACTCGTCGGGCTATTTATACGCACGCACGCCCGGCCCTGTGCCGCCGTGTCTATACATACGTGTATAGCCGGTGTTATCAAGAAGTTGCGTTTGTTCGCTAGTGAATAGGCTTGACTCATGAATGGCTCTTTATTTTGCAATGTTGACATTACTCGGGTGTAAATTAACTGGTGGCAATAAAATGTAGGACTTTGCCGTTCTTTTTTTTTTCTTCCCATGCAAATGTTGCGCGCGGGTGATATCAGACGCATCCGATCACTCGGCTGGCTAATTGAATTGTATTGTCTCAATTTCTCATTGGACGATCAAACATTGCTCGTGTAGATGTTGAACGTGTGTGCGTCCGAAGTTGGGAGTGGCAGTCTTTCAAAGAATTCCAAGGAGAGTTGGAAGTTAATTAGAAACTCGAGTACAATCTTCCTCGGCGATTGCAAGAATTTGTGGTTATTGGATTTATTCTTTTCCTACATTACCAGGCTTTCAGCAAGCCCTCGACGTTAAATTGCTCGGGCGATTTTAATTACTTTCTCGGGCTTATCAATCAAGCTCGCGTTCGTTCTTTTTTTTTTGCGAATTCCTCCTTCTATGAGTCACACAAAGACTGCTTAACGTTTTTATCCTTGTTCTAAAGAAGACTTGTAAATAAAAAAGTTATTTCTTTCATTCTTCGGCTATCTTCGAGCAATTTTTCGCTACTGTCGAACTGAGAAAACTGTACTCAATTTTTTTTTTGTAAATTAATAACTAAATGTTAACTATTAATGTGGTCTTACGAGAAAAAACGTATATGTTTTTACTAATATTTTCAGTATTACATAGATAAAAACTGGATAACGGCAGTTATTCAATTGATCTTACGCAACACGCTTGATATTTAATACATTGATGGAATAGTCATGATGAAAATCGATATTTCTCGAATACAATATGAATAGATGCGTGCGAATGTATAGCAGTATGAATCACCGATTACGCGCGTCGAGAGAAGTATTAATACGTTAATTATTGAAATGTCAACACAGTCATTCGAATTAAAAAGTATCGGTCGGATTTAACAGGTTCGCAGGGGGGGGGGGGGCGGGCGAAACTGTCTGACAGAAACAGCGGCTCCGATGATTCGCGGATTATCAGTTTTTAATTTGTCGAATCAACGCCGCCGCTGCTGCTGCCGCGGAGGCTGCCGGTCGATTGCAAACTGCACCGCGCGGCTTTTTCATCCTCTCGTAATTTTCAACAACGCTCGGCTCGGCCGCCAGAGTAAAAGTCAATAAAACGCAATTTCACGTTTCCACGATTGCTCGCGTGATTTTAATTCCTCTTTTTTTTCGTCCTTCTTTTTTTCCACCGAAAAGCCGGTTCGATCTCATTGTTTTGAGAGGTGCCCGGGGGTGCAGGATTTTGAAAAATATACAGACACGCGCGAGAGGACTCGCGGCGGGGACGAGGAATGGCTTGAAAAGCCCGGGAAACCGGGAGGGGCGCGCGCGACGGCTGATGGGCGAATCAGGTTTTGTTTTACGAGAAATACCGAAAGAGAGATATTTGTCAAGCGGGCTCGATGGGTGTATGTACCGCGCGTGGGTGTCTGGATTAATGCGCCATGTGTGCGTGCTGAATTATGCGGAGTCGGTTTCAATATGGTTTTGAGAATCGCTTTGTACGCGACAGATGTTATTTATAAATGCGGGAATCAGCTCTCATTAATTTCGATCTGCCGGAGAGAATACCCGATGACACTTTTTTGTGTTTTTCTTTTTCTCTGTTTTCAAATCCGGATCGGCAGATTAATCTCGGCGCGTAGCCTCGGACCGCGTTTTACTGAATAAACACGTCGTCGAGATCTTATAATCCGACGAATCGACGTGGAGAAAAAAATTATTCTCGAACAAACGTTATGAATAATATATCAGTAGATGGAATTCCTACTTCATTATTCGAAGCTTACTTTTGGAATTTTCCAAGTTGAACCAGCGAGGCTCGGAGGCGCTCGGGGAAAAAGTGGGTTTAGCAAAGATTCGTCGAGTGCTCCCGTATATACACAAGGTAATGCACTTTGAAATAATTCCGCCGTGTACTTTTTAGCTGGGGCTACAGGGAGGCGAGTATACGTATAGTTGCTTTGACAATCGAGCAGAGTGCTCTTTTCAAAATTTCCATGTTGCTACTGCAATTCAAAAGGCGAGAATGGAACTTTCAACCGGCTTTAAAAACGAAAGAGTCGAGCATCTTTCAATCAATTAAAACGCGATATCTCCGCGGGCTTTTGCACGAGTTTAAAATAGCCCGACAGCGAGCGAGAGAAAGAGAGAAAGAAAGAAAGAAAGAATGAACGTTCGGCAGCAAGTTATTCGTGAAAAATGCCAGAGGAGAAAAACCCAAGAGCAAGAGGGAATTCAATGTAATGAAAGCAGACGCTGCATGAGTGGCAGTGGGAGAGCGGACAAATTTTGCGAAATTCGCCCGGCGAGTGACGAGAGACGACGAGTCGAATGTACATATAAAAGCGAGAGAGGGAGAGAGAACGAGCAAAGTGCAGCCGCTCGCGAGTAGGGGCAGGATAAAATGTCTTTGCGAGAGGAAGAATGACAGCTGGAAGGAGGGAGAAAACATACTCGTGCCCGTGGATGTTTTTGCGCTGAGAGCCGCGCGGCGCATCAAATCCCGTTCACGCGTCGAGATGATCTATATAGTCGTGCGCACAAAGTCCCAACCGGGCCGAGGACGGGGGGCAATGAAAATTTAAAACCAATCGTCGGGCGCGGGCGTCGAGCGGAAAAACAAAATCAATACACGGGGCCGATTTTAGGAGGTAGGCCGCGGTGTATAATAATGAAAATCTCCTCGAGTCGCTTTGCTCGCACGGGCGCCCCGTTAAAACTCATTAAAAGAGAATCGCGCGGCGGCAGCGGCGGCGGCGGCAGCAGGGGGGGGGCGGGGCGAGAGGAGACGGGGGTAGGAAACAGGCGGAAAGGAAGGAAATCGCGAGAGGAGGAGGATAATAATAATGAAAAGGGAAGAAGAAAAAACAGGGGAAAAATGGAGGATCGGTGCGGGTATATCTGTCGGAGGGGCGGCGTGGCGAGCGCGAAAATTAAATTTCCCCAGTCGCGGCTGAAAGACTCTCGAGAGCGGCTCCGCCACTCTGTGTGTGACTTTCGATCCGCGCTTAGCGGCGGCCCCACACACTCACATACACGTGTGCATACGTGTATGTATATTCGCGGGCGTGCAGTGGTACGTGGACGCGCGGGAGAGGGGCAGAGGGAGTACGGCGGCGGCGGGGGTGAGGGGGGTCGGCTAGAGCCGAGAGAGGAAACAAAAAGTGCGCGAGAAATGAAGTGCGCAGGCGTTTATCGGAGTGCCACCACCGCGGCGCGCAGCTTTTAACCCCCTCCCTCCGGCGGGGCGGGAGAGCCAGCCAGCCAGCCAGCCAGCCAGGGAGGGAGGGAGGGAGGGAGGGAGGCAGCCGGCGTTCCGGACCTCACCCAGACACGAGCCAAACACTCGCTGCTTTTCACACGTTACAAAGTCGCTGTCTCGCGCGCGCGCGCGCTCGCCCAACCAGCCAGTGCCAGCCAGCCAACCCCGCGACCGAACCGACAGATTTCCCGTCGAGCCAAGTTTTTTGTCGGGGGCGTTGGACATTGTCGGCTTGGCTATATGTCTCCTTCTTTCTCTCGGGGGTCAATGCCCCTCTGCTATTTCTGTGTAGCCCTCTCCCACCGGTATACTTACAAATATATCCGTATGAAACAGCCCTCGGGCTAATCGCGAATGTCGATACGCATATATACACGTGTGTGGAGAAAGACGAGAGAGCTGGTGAATCAAGGAGAAACGCGTGCGCGGGCATATATAAACGTAAAAGAGAGGAAGAGAGAGAAAGAGAAAGAGCTCGGTTGGCGTTTCACGGGGAGCGCTCGAGGGATGATCCCTGGGCGCGCGCGGGGTCGCCGCAAAAATCCCCTCATAGGTAAATGTAAAAACGCCAAATCGAGTTTGTAGTCTGAGCAGAGAGAGAGAGAGAGAGAGAGAGTAGCGTGGGGCGGCGGGGAGAAGGAGGGTAGGGGAGAGAGAGAGAGGGCGACGATAACGACGAGGCGCAGATATCTGCTCCCTCTCGGGCGCTCTGGCTCCCCTACCCTCGTTATATACACGGCGCGGCGCAAGCGCGCGCGATCAATATCAACTGCTCTCGCTCGCTCGCTCCGTCCCTCTCTCGAGCTGCTCTCTCGGGCTCGCAGGCGAATTCACCGCCCCGCGGTTTTCTCTCTCTCTCTCGCTCGCTCGCCCGCTCTTGTACGACACGACATTGTGTCGCGTTGCAGCCCCGCGCAGATGCAGCTTGCCCGGATTTCTACTCTGTGCCCAGGCCGTCGCGCGCGCGTTTCCCCTCCGTCTGTTTGCCGCGCGAGCGCGACTTTTAGCCCTTTGACGCCCCGCCGAGAGTCGGCTGTCGGAGCGCCCGTGCCCCGGCTCTCTCTCTCTCTCTCTCTCTCTCTCTCTCTCTCTCTCTCTCACCGCACCGTTCTACGCCCGTGTTTTTTGCATAAATTCCCCGAGCCCGCAAGCCTCCTTGCGCGAGCCCATTCAATTAGCTCTTGGCCCTTTGCTGATTCGGCCGCCGCCCGCGCCGCCTCCCACGTGTACATTGGCCCCGTTCGAGAAGCTTTCCCCGGCTCGTTTTTCCCCCGAGAGGAAGGACCAAGTTTTCGACCTGCTCGCCGGTGGCCCTTGACGGATGCGCGCCCCTAATTCCCCTCGAAAAACTCCAATCTCATTTGCGAGCCGAGGTTAAACAGATAAGCGCGCGTCGTCACGCGGCTTTTGTCCCTCGATCGCGCGCAGTTCCACTAGGGCGTTTTCATCGCGAGCTTTTGGGTGTAGAAGCGAAAAATCAAAACGAGTCGGTCGCGTGATTCACTCTCCCCCGTGAATATGTTTTCGTTCCCGATGCGATGAGTCGGCGATTCGACCCCCCCCCCCCCCGCCTGCTCCATGACACAAGGTAATATTTTTCAAAACTCCCGTGCATTTGCACTGGCGCGCGCGCGATTGACGCGTGTTCTTCATTTCAATACGCGCTTGGTAAATTTCGAAAAAGTTTTGTTTGTTGTTCGGGGTTTCATTCCTCTCTCGCTCTTGTTTTAATTTATGTATTGCGCGAGCGCGCGTACAGCACAGTCAATATTGGCAGAGGGACGCGAGTTTTTTTCTCTCTCTCTCTCTCTCTTCTTTTCACTCCGATAGAGGACGTATTGACTTGTAGATGAGCGCGAGCGCGCGCTCGCATTTTTGTTTGCCATCCCCGTTTTCCACGCTCGCGTTGACGCGAGTACAAAGAAATTTTTACAGGTTATCCGGGCGGAGGAATTTCGGGTGACAGGGGATGATGATTAAAATGCAAATTACCACGTCGACTTGTTTTGGGCGGATATGAAAAAAAAAGAAAAAAAATAGCGAACGAATCGTGGGGTGAAAAAGTTTTGGCGACTCGGGGCAGGGGCAGGGGGATGACACGTCTCGCTTACCGAAATCGTACAGCGGCAAAAAGCCCGGCCGACGTTGCCGCCGCAATACGCAAAAGTGATTAAACGAAACGAAACGCGATGGATTAATCTTCGGCGGGAGTATCAAATATCAAAATCCGCCCAACATTATAATCCGCCCGCGTCGTATTACGATGACCGATCCGAGAGAGAGAGAGAGAGAGAGAGAGAGAGAGAGAGATATACATATAAACGCGTGTGTCGAATGAAAGGGAGTACCTGGGCAAAGCCCCCGCGGGGGTATAGAGGCGCTCCATTCAAAGTGCACACTTTTCCATTAGTGCAGCTCTCTCGCGCGCCAGAGGGTTGGGGGGAGAGAGAAAAAGCTCGATATCGACTTGCAGATTATGTCTCGAGCCGCAAAGTATCGGGGCCGCGCGCGCGCGCGCGAGCCGAGGGCAAAACGAGAACTGCAGGGGAAAAGCGGCCGAGAGTTATACATCTTTCAGCAACTCATTAGCTTCGTTCGGAAAGAGAGAGCAAGAGAGAGAAGAGCCGCATCATCGCGCGGCCGTCTTTGGCTGTGCAGCAGTGTGTCGACGCGCCTCCGCTCACCGCCACTAATTATCAGCGCCAAGGATAATTATTAATGAGGACACGAGAGGGCGATCGTATTACTTGCTTCCCGCTCTCGCCTAATTACCCTCGACAACCCTCGTCGAATGAATCGCGCGAGCTTTAACCTCGCGTGTACGTGCTCTTCCCCCGACTGTGCCCGCCGCCGCCGAGTGATCTTCAGCTATATACATCACATCAGGGGCTGCACCGCGCTCTCGTGTTTTCGAATAACGTCTGTCGGGCTGGAGTGGAAAACAATTAGGCAACGGCCAAGTTGGCAGATGCTCCAGTTGCCATGGCGAAATAAACCCCGTGTCCGGGAGACGCGAAAGCTCGACGAGTCGGGCGCTTTTAACCTCCTTCTGCACTGCCTCGCGCCTCCTCTACCGCCCGTTCAATCGCCGACCTTCTTCTCTCGAGGATAATAAGACTCTTGACATTCGGGATTCATAATCCCCTTCTCGAGGACTGTCAAATCAAAGACTTTTCATTCGATTAGCTGGCTACTGCACGAATAACTCGCCGCGCGCGAGCAATATTCCTGCAATATCTCTTAGCAGAGTCTTTACTGTTTATGAAGTGTTGCCAGTTCGCGATTGCGGCTTTATTCTACTATCTACCGATCTTATTATAAAATATCACTGAATACATATTTATCATGGCAGATATATATACACGTATACACACTCCATACATAATTTATCATGTACACACATATTCACAAAAATTTACAAAGTCACGTCATATCATTCTACACATAATCTGCGAGGAAAAAAACACATTGTACAAGTTAGCTTGATTATTGAGAATCAAGTGAAAAGGCAACTCTCTGGGAACGCTGATCGAATCAGCTATACATGCATTATTAATCATAATGGAAAAGAAGTTTCACTTGCAAAGAATAATGTCTGCCCTTAAATGTGGATAAAAATACTCATCTGACATAAAATATATGTATACAAGAACGTCATTCCCAAGGATTCGAATCTTTCCACTTATTATGTTGAATCAAAGTCTTTTCATCGATTGATTGCTACTGCGGATACATTAAATAACTCGCCGTGAGCAATTCATCTTTGTATCTCTTAGCAAAGTCGTTCCTGTTTATGAAGTGTTTCCAGTTCGCAAATACGGCTTCTTCACCCTTTTCCTACAAGCTTTTAATAAGCAGCGTTAAAGTTTATTAAAAAGCATCGTCTCGCGGAGTTTCACCCGAGTACTACGGTAAACGTTACAACTTGGCTTTAATGGAATAAATTTCCTATGGTCTTGCCTGAATCTTTTGTGATTTATGTGCAAGCTTAAATGTTATTGTCGTCGGCATAAACTTTTTCTTTCTCGTCAAATTCAAACATTCTTTTGATTTTTTTTCTCTCCCCCCTGGCTTTGTGAGTATATTATCGAGCCGTGCGAGAAACGTATGATTATCTCGGTATATCGTGAAAATAAGTAACACCCCAAGCTCCGCATTTGCCCAGAGCGACATTTGGCCTGGGGATCAATGGGGCATTGCTTATTGAATCACGTTGAAAGCTGACACGGCGAGAGGAAAAAAATGATCAGATATAGCGAAATCGAACTACTGTTAAACACGTGGTAATTGGTCGATCCCCTACCACCGGGTCCAGCAGCGTGTAACTAAGTTTGTATTCTGCACGCACTGTGTGATGTAGGTAGTCACTATCAGCCTATGGGGTTCTCGTATTTGTCTGTTCTTTGTATCAAATTGAACATGTGTGCTATGTGTGCTGAATTTGCTCTCTCTCTCTCTCTCTTCTCTCTTGCTCTTGAGTACCCTAGGGGTTGTGGTCCAATACGCCTGCCAGTAATGTCCGAGTCGCCATCGGCAGAACACGTTTTTCAAACGTTTCTCGTCAAGGTGAACTTATATTTATTCAGCCAAAATTTAAACATAAAGTAAACATTAAGTCAATATTAGTATGAATAAAAAAAAATATCAAGTGTACAAGTATAATTGATCAAATGATGTCTGAAAATCGCGGATTCATCGTTAACACAAGTACAAAAATTGAAGAAAACTGTATCAATTTTTTCTGTTTATTCAGTGAAGAATAATATCTTTAGTGAAACAAGTTAGATGCAATGTTTACGTGCCAATTGAAAGTGAGAAAATATTACTCAGTTGCGGAACCCTAATTTTTTCCACGAGGTACGTTTTTAAATTAGTGATTTTACTGTGTTAAGGTAGTTAGATAAATTCGTCGCGCAAATAAGTGTAGTAATCAGTACACAGTTAATCAAAGCTGATGTAACATTTTCCTTTTAGTCGTAAGAAAAACATTTTTTCGGAATAATTGCTCTCATTAATTCTTCTTGTCATTATTATTTTTCTTCTTCTTCTTCTTCTTCTTCTTCTTCTTATTATTATTATTATTATTATTATCATTATCAGTATTATTATTATTTAAACCCCGTTAAATGTCTAGTGGCATATAAAAGTTTTTTTTATTAATCTATAGTTTTTACTTCTTCTTTATCATCTGTCCCCATATAGTCGTGATGCATCCACCTCAAGCTTTAAACACGTATTTAACGCTTATACAACAGTAGTAGATCAAAAAAATATTGAAAATGTACTGCAAATTTTATGAGTTCAGTCGGGTTTATTATTGCTATTATGATTATCGTTTATGTACGTAATAAGTACAATTTTATTATTATTTTCGAATAAGATATCAAGATAAGTGATTTCGGGATAAAGGTGCATCTGTGTCAAATAAAACAAGTAATTAGAAAAATTTGGAAAACATGTCACTACACGCATCTAATTAAAATGAATGAGAGAATCGATCATTAATCAGAAATATATTTATAATGAGAAATTTCAATCAACATATGAGGAACAGAAATTGTTCTTTAAAAGTAAAACTTCCTTCTACTTTTAAAAAATAATTTAAATAAATTTTATACGGAAATTTAAAGACGCGTGTAGACGCGTCTACTAGTGGTCGGCGAAGTCGGCGACGAGCGTTACACGTTCACACATTTGTGTAAATTAAACGCTAGTTGGATACTATATTTTATATTATGATAAAAAGACCTTTCAAAAAACTCACTAGTGCGTGAAATACTGTTTCACGCGCCGATTAACATAAAATAATGTGCGTAGTTATAGAATAAACGTTAGTGAAAAAGACAGCATGCATCAACAAGCGTTTCGTCCCCGATGCACCTGATAGGAATGATCAGTAAAGTTTTTTGTAAGTGGATCCAACTTTGAACCACCTAAATGTCTAGGTATGGTACTAAATGGTTAGTTTTACAATCGAAATTTGTTATAAAAAAAAGTTAATAAAATATTAATAATAATAATAATAATTATAATAATAATAGGCATACAAGAAAATTTGAAGTAATGTAATTCAACAGTATTTATCCTTATCTTACCAAAACAATAAATATCTTATCAATTTGTACTGGCTAACAATTCGTCAACTTCACTGTGATGATAAATCACTGTCTATACTCTACGGTCTACAAGACCGGCTAATAAAAACAAAAACGAAACAGATATAAGTAATCATGTTTTTTTCCGTTAATGTGAATGAACAAGTCAACAGTTGATGGGAAAACGTTTGTGTTTCAACCGAATCAAATGGAAAACTGTGTCTAAGGAAAATCAGTTAGCGAACATGCGTATACGCACTATGGAGTTGTCACATAATGAAGAGGGGCCTCTATGTTTCTTTTTTACGTTCTTGAACTGCATGAAAAAGTGGCTGTCGAATTTAGAGTTGTCGAAAAGCCATAGAGGCAAGACATAAGAAGTATGTGC
Organism: Aphelinus atriplicis; assembly: GCA_020882685.1. NCBI lineage: Eukaryota > Metazoa > Arthropoda > Insecta > Hymenoptera > Aphelinidae > Aphelinus > Aphelinus atriplicis. The sequence goes on along the minus strand of CM037075.1, from coordinate 2,259,119 downwards.
AAGTGAAATTATTCAACAACAGTAATTAGTTGGCAAGGGACTGTTTACGAGAATCAACTAACGAAAACTTGCGCGCGCGCGCTTCGATGCTGACGTAGGTTATTATATTCGAAGCTACCGATCCTTAATCAGTCATCAAATGTATATTCGCCCCATTGTGGATCGTCGAATTCACACGTAGAAATTCATACATGAGCGAAAAAATATGGACGACATAAGTTATGCGGGAAATCGAGCGAATGAATCGAGTGAATAGTGTGTGTGTGTGTGTGTGTGTGTGTGTGTGCCGCTGCGGACAAGAGTACTGATGTGCAGAAACATAAAAGATTATTATTCATGGTAAAAACAAGTGGGCGTTACGTATCGTGGGTATAATCAGATAAGCGTTGCACGCGTGCCAGTGTATGTGTGTATGGGGGTGGGATGGAGCGCTTGGGGTGTCGGATCTTACTTGATATTCACGTGCGAGTGCGCTATTGACGAGCGAGCGAACGAGCGAGCGAGCAGCAAGAGAGAGACTGGATAAATAAGCAGTTGGCCGGGCGCGCGCATTCGCGCCTACCCAGCGCGCGCGAACTTGTCCAAATAGAAGCTTTCACGTGTGTACACAAAGAGCGAGCGAGTAATAACAGGGTGGTGGTGCGGAGGTGGAGGTGGGAAACCGAGCATTAAACAAGGCCGGATAAAGACGGGGGCCGATTTATATTTGGCCCGATAGCCGGAATAATCGTCGCGTCGGACGCCGGGCGTGTCGCTATGGGTGCGCGAAAGCGCGCGCGCGCGCTCCTCTCATTGTTCGCGCGTTCGATTAGCCGTCGCCGTGTAATCACCGCTCGCGCGCGCCAGCAACTCCCTATGCAAATGGGGATGGGGATGGGGATACACACGTGTGTGTGTGTGCGCGCGCTTCGAGGGGACATATACGTCGCGTCGTGCGACCCGCACACGCTCGCACACATAAGCAGCCGTGCCGCAGGCCAGAGCTTTTTATCCTTCTCATCCGCTTGGACGACTCGTCGCGCGCGCGCGGCCGCATTATATTTATGCGTAGTTTTGTTTGTCGCCCGAGCGGACGCATATCGGCCTCATTCGTTATATATACGCCAGTGAGTAATCCCATCTACGTCGCGACGAGTCTGTGTGCGTGTGTGTGTGTGTTTGTGCTCGTGGGTGTGCAAGAGCCAGCGTACACACTGGACTGTGATTAATATTGGACGAGCGCACGTACGTTGCCGATGCACTACGGCGCGGACAAACGGAAGCAAGGTCAAGTGGCTTCGGAAAGCCGTGTGGACACTTTTCGCACTACGATGCCGTGCGGCGAGTATCCTCGCGGTTATGTATAAGCATGCGTATAAGCTGACTGCATCAGAGTACAACTTGTGCCATTTGGCTCGCCAATCCCACTGAAACTTTTCAAAGTAGTTTACTCGCGTGCCGAACAGGTGATATTTCCAGTTGCTCGTCAGCTGACGATTTGCCTGAGATATCGACCGATCGTGGCTGATTTTATACAAGTAATGCCATGCGTATATCTATACGTATACGCGCGGAATGTGATACGTATACTCTTTCATATGAAAACATTAAAATATATTTCCGGGAAATCGAAACTCGGACCGACTCTACTATTGGGGTAACTGTAAGCCACCTCCAAGAGTGTCGGTGACATGAGACTCGAATCCCAAGTGGCAGTTCCTGGTGAGAGATAACCTTATGTCGACTATACATTGCGTGAAAAATTGCAATTCTCGCGGTAAACGTAGGTATTCGGGAGCAACATAACCCGATTCTTCACAGCTGTTTTACGTTTTTATGTACACCCAAGGTATTAACGCATTTGAAGCTACTCAGCTGATGCGGACAGGAGCTGATCGAATGAGCAAACAAAATAAATCGAAGCTCGATTAAATAATGCTGCGATTCGAGTAACAGCAATGAAATAGATTCGATTACGGTTTTTTCACAGCGAAAGACCGAACACAGCCACTATTGACAGCTGACAGCTGAGAGTATAAAAAAGCGTTATTATACCATGATAAGAACCTTGAAAATGACTAAATGTCGATGGGGGCGCCACCTGTGAAAAGTAGGATTATGCCGGTGGAGAATGAGCGCATTAACAGGTACAGCGTAAAGTATTATATTGAAGCGAGGTGCGCGCACCCTAATCATCAACTTGAAGTTCTCTCTCTGGGTGTATAGTCGGTGTGCGGCGAGCGTGCACAATGCTGAGTGGGTACACTCGAGAGACAGGCAGGCTGGTATACATCTTAATCGCGCCTGAATCCGGCCCCTCGACTGCGCCCACCAGACGCGGCTGCACCGCGCGCGAGCTCGGCAAAGATTAATCGTTGATCCCGCGGCTCGGGGGCGGATTTAGGCGCGCGTAACCCACATTCTAAAACAATGAGCGAGCGAGCGAGCGAGCGAGCTTGCGGCCAAGAGAGAGAGCAAGTGTAAAAAGCGCTTTGTTTTTCGCCGGCCGTGCGGCGCTAAGTTGCGGGGGATAAATGAAGTCTCGCTGGCGCGTATACACACACAGACACACGTAGCGAGCCGTGCATGTGAGCGGTTGCGCGCGGGGGTGTGTGGGTGAGCGAGCGAGAGAGCGGGGCGCGGCAGCGGGAATCAATAACTCCTCGGGCGCGGCCCCCACCCTCCTCGACTTTCCGACTCGGATACTTTGCCTCTCGTTTTCTCAATCTCGCCGGGGATTGTCGGGGATACGTTTACGCGTCTGCACAGCTGCATGTGCACATGCGCGTTAGCCCCCCGCCCGCCTCTCTCTCTCTCTCTCTCTCTCTCTCTCTCTGTCTCCCACCGGCGCGGCGGCGCCGTTTCCATCCCTCCTTCACCTCCTCCTCCGCCGCCCCCGACCCGACGACGACGCTATTCCCCGCCACCCGGGCTTGGCAGCCGAGCTTCGCGCACCGCAACTTTTGTCTCTCGGCGCGGTCTATACGCGTCGACGCAGAATCGCCCATACCAGACGCGGCACGCGCGCGATGATGATTCCTGTCGCACCGTTCGAATTCCTCCTTGTCGGCCGGTGCCTCGGAATTTTTCCGAGGATAGATTTGTCGCCCCGCTCGAGCGTCCCTCCTGCCCCCCAGATTCGACCGAACCCTACTCTATTGAAATTCCATCGATACGAAGCGGACTTTTCCTCCAGCTCGACACTTCGATGTGTGTGTAGCCGCGGTGGGATATACAATATTTCGCGTCCCGCGAATCGATGGCTCTCTCGGATTCAACACAGGCTTGCGGCGGCCGCGACGGCTCGATTGCCAAGTGGACGGGGAGCGATTGCGCTTCGCGGCGTCAGCCAAAAGTCGAAATGAATAATCGTTTGTGGCGGAGATTGAATCTCTCTCTCCCTCTCTCCAGCGCGACACCCTTGGTTCGATCCAAAACCTGATTAGGACCAGTGTGTTTCGCGCTTAATACCGTCTCACGCTCTATACACACGTATGATAACGCTCGATTCGAGAAGGGAAGGACACCCGATTACGTACATCACGTTCGAGTTTTCACTCGTCCGGTATATGTTTATTCGCAAATTTTCACCCAAATCCAAGCGAGTATCCATGCGATGCGCGCGGAACTACGGCTGCCGCAACAGCGGTGTAATTTTCTTTGGCCCGATGGAGCCGCTATTGACCGGTGTGTATACAGCTCCCGTGTACGGATTATCGCGCGTTCGCGGACAAGCCCAGCGTGTGTGTGTGTGGGATATTTTTTGGGTCGTTTTTTTCGATCGAGCGTCGATACATCGGATAGCTCTCGAGAGCGTGACGCCATAATATACAATATAGTTGACTCGCGTGGTACAACCGCTAACCCCTTCGAGCTGTGTATTTGATTACTTTAGCGATTCGGCTTTGGCGGTCTGGGGCGTATACAGCAGAGCAGTGAATATTCCGCCGCAACCGAAACTTTCCCAGCTGGATACATCGATTTTTAAAGCGAATTATCGCGCCGCGTGCTCGACAGAGCGAGTGAGCGAGAGAGAAGGAGCCAACTATACATACACGTATATACACGCGCGGGAGTAAGTTTGGCGAAATACGGGCAGATTGAATTTTCATCGAGCTCGAAAGCGCCGCCGCCGCCACCGCCTGATTCAAATGCCCTCCGGCGAGAAATTTAATATTTTCTGCCCCTTACTCGCGCGCGCGCGCGCGCCCTAAATTTCACTCGCAACTCACGTACCGAGTTTTTGCCCGTCTCGTCTGATACTCGGTAATTTTCGAGCCGGCCTGCTCTCGGATGAATGGCCGCCTCGATGCTCTTTGCTCGATCGATTTTCTTCCCGACGGAATCACGCGCGACACTAATGATCCGCATTCCCAACGATTCGCCAATGCTCGCGCCCAACACAAATCCATACATACACACGAGGAAAAAATTCTGTCAGCCACCTCTCTCGGGCGCGTCCGCCGCGTATTGACGGAGTAACCAACGATAATCGTCTTATTTCCCTGTCGCAAAAGTTATATACACACAGGAGGGGGTGGGGGGGAGGGGGTAAGCCCGACAAAGCCCTTGTGATTTTGCCCCGCTAATTACCATGTCAAAGCAAAATTATTTATAGCCGCGCGTCGCTCACTTATAAACCTGACCGACGCTCGCGCGCTCCAGAGAGAGAGCCAATTAATTATAGAGCTCGAGAGACGGAACGAGGTTATATTGCCATTTTCGTCAGTATTATAAGCCCTAAGTGGCGCGCGCGCGCAACTACACGAGCGCACTGTAGGATCGAGTGTATAGCAGATAGAGAAGCGGAGGGGAAGAAAATTTAGTGGCTCCGTAAAAGCTCGCGCAGCATAACTGTCGAGAGAGCCGCGCGCGCGCGCCCGAGAAATGGGTCCGAAGCTCGACGCACACCAAGGCTCTAGAGCTACAGAGAGGGAAGATTTATTTCCGGGCTGAATCTGCCCATCGCTGCGAGTCGACGACTCTCGCCAAAGCCCAACTGTCTTTCCGCAAATTCATAATCAATGTGCTCTACCGCATAATGGGCTTGGCTAACTTTGAAAGCCCGAAAAGTCAGGTCGTTTTTCAAGTATCTTTCTCTGCTCGAGTATTGAAATGGAGTTTGAAGGGTACATTGAGATGTGTTTTGAGACGGGAGAAAATACTTTTGAATTTCATTCAGAATCAAAATGACGTCTCGACAGCGAGTCAATCGAGAGATTTTCTTTTTTGAGGAGATGAATGGTGGGCAGGCTCGCAATTGCCCGATGGTACCTGCAAAGAATGAAAATGCATTATATTTAGTTAAATGTCACTAATTACCAAGTAATTATCCAGTTATGTAATTTATACTAACGAATGGTAGCTTTTTATTGACCTAAATTTAGAGAGTATGCGTCTGAGAAGCTACACATTTCAAGTCAATCGGATGAAAAATGACGAGTTGTGCTGCACACCCCAAGATAATCGTGTTTAAAGTTTCATTTTATTTTTCTTACATGGCTTATCCTCACTACCAGATGTACCCATACAAAGTTTATAATCGAATCATAGTAACACACGGATATAATCGCATTAATATTCCAATAAACCACACTTCCACACTATCCACATTTTGCCGGGTTTGAGTCCAACCACCGTAGAATAATCGTCTTCTCCCCGCGTCGATCGAACCCACAACCTGTCGGCTTTGTTTCACCGTACAGGACGAGCTTGTCAGACCGAGAAAGTTTTTAATCTAAGCGTTTTAGACGACTCGGAGGCGATCCCATTTCAGGTGTATTATACATGTTTCATGCCGCAATAAAACAAAGAGCGAACAGAAACATTCTCAAAGATAGCCGCTGATTGAACAAATTGGCAATAATATCCGTTTTTGTTCTGTTTCAGGTGAGTCTGGCGTTATTAATTAATCTTCGCCGATGAAAAGCAGCCTCCTTCCATCGTGAGTTCGCCTTTGAATCAAGCTATTCGATTTGCATACAGCGTTTTTCCCCTCCCCATCTCCCCAAATGTAATACGAATCGACCGTTTGATTCGTCCGTCCAAGGCCGATATGTATATATAGATGTATCTGCAAAGATCAAGCAGCCACTCGCGTCCATGTATATACATGTATGCTTATCCGGTATAATTATATCCGTTGCAACGCACGCATGCACAATAACGAGCGATTCAAATTTTGTCATGCGAGCTGGCGATCTCTGCTCTAGCGGGCATTGCGCGCTATATGCAGCAGAGCCAGGACACGTCACACGTACTGCGCGCGTATATATACGCCGGCCGCAAGAATCACCGAGTCGTGAAGCAGACGTCGTTGCGTCTGGTCGGCTAACGCGAAGCGACAAACGAATTCTCTTGTAATTCGAATAATCGTGTGCTTGCACGAGAGAGTCGCGCAGGACGGAGGAGAAAAGCGGGGAAACGAGAGAGGGGCAGTATTAGGATCCAAGGGAGAAAAGGGTCGCGTCGACGCTGCGGAAGGTGGATAGATCCAATTATGAGCCCGACAATGGGATTAGCCGTGGAGCCCTGCTCTCGGCCTTCTCTCCTCCTCCCTACTCGTAATCTGCGGCGGCTCAGCTCCTGCAAAAGTCGTTTACGCTATCGTGTCGCTGTGCGTGTGCGGCTCGGCTCGTTTTTTTTTTCGGACTACACCGCCGATATGACTTCTCGAGAGAACGGCTTTTGTTTTGCTGTTTGCCGCAGCCGCGATTAGATTCGAGGGTGTGGCCGCCGCTGCCACCGCCGCCGCTCGAGAGAAGCCGACGAGTGGCGTATTACGTGTCGCGCGTCCCCGCCAACGCGACAGATGAATCGGGTTTTATCATGCTATGGGGCGCAAAAGTCCAAAGAGCCGAGCGTAATAAGTTTTATCGCTTTGTGGTTGCCTTGCGCGCGCCAAAGTCGTCTTGTTTTCCCCGTCCATATTGACTGGTTCGATTCTCATTTTATTTCCTGAGGTCTCTCTTACTGTGTGGTTGTACTTGCACATTTGTAACAGTTTCTATCTTTATATTATAATGATAAACGTTAATTGGTTTTATCGCGATGCTTGTGAATAGTTTATTTCATTTTTCACTCATAGTCTCTGCCCCTTATTATCATATCATATCATGTTCAACTTAATTATAACGTGTACTGCACATTGTACAACATCAAGTGAATCTGGATCTCTCTCTCTCTCCTTTCCGAGTATAATCGAGACCTTGATTCTTTACACTTAAATAAAGACAAAATTCTATTCTATTCCATCTCTCTCTAAATGTATACGAAGATAACAATAGTTAATAAGGTAGAAAAATGATGCTGGTCAAAACCCACTTTAATTTTTTCTCACTACCTGCAATTCTGATAAGCTCAATAACTCAATATAGTTGGATATTGTATAACACGGTGCACAAAAAATAAACCTGCACTCGGGGAGTTGGAATTTCTTTCTCCTCTAGAGTATTTGCCATCTCGAGCTGTTTACGCGAGTCGGTGTTTCGCCACGGTTCTTATGTACTTGCGTATACGTACACACACACACACACACACACACACACACACACATGGGCCGGTGCGCTCACGCGAGGTCGCGTTTTTCAATCGCGGATTTCAAAAACACGCTAATGGCATTGGGAAATAAATTGAGATAACGCGCGCGACAATGAGACGGGCTCGAGGCTCGCACGGGAATACACGTATACGCGTAGGATATATGCGCGCCGGGCGAAAGTGTGTTTCGACGGATCGATCGGTGCCGCGGCGGCGAGAAGGAAAAAAAACCATCCCGCAGCAAAGACCCTTTCATGAAATCCAAGGCTGAAGGGGCTGTATACACACGAGTACGCATGTAAGGAGGAGTTTGGGCGCTGATGGGGCAACCGCTCGTCGGTTCTCGCTTGTCTTGTCGGCCCGAGTCGAGAGAGAGAGAGAGAGAGAGCGAGAAAAGAGAAAAGAGAAAAAAAAGGGGCCGTGGCGAGCTGATGTCGGGCGAAAAGTGACGTCACGCGCTCGCGCGTTTCTGATTAATCCGACTGGGTGGCTGGGACAAAAGACTAAAAGAGTCTCTCTCGGTGTGTATCTGTCGCCCTCTAGTCGTGTCCGAGAGCCTCCGGCAATTAACTTTCAAATGCGACTTTCGCGCTGGCGGACCGAGTTAACGTAATTGCGCAACTGTATACAACTTAACTTTGGCCGGCCGAGAAAACTGAACTGCTTAATTCCGGGGCCGTATATGGCTCTGCTCCCTGTGTGCGTGCGTGGGTTTGCGTGTCGAGAGCCACGTCTTCGGTGTGCTACACATCATTAAGCAGCTCACCCTCATTATGTCCTCCCGAGAGAAAGAGAGAGAGAGAGAGACTCTGTCTGATGTCGTACAATTCGCGCATATCCACACACACACACACACACACACGAGTATATACGCGCCTCGTGTTGTGATTACCGGCGCGTACAATGAGCGTCTTTTAAAAGGGATATGCAACACTATGCGCGCGACGTTTTTTTGGTAGACCCTTGTCTAGCGGGCATTAAAACGCGACCCCCAACCTCGACATATTTCACCGTGATTCTGTTGACTTATCCGATCGATTCGCGGTGAATGACAACGAAAAAACGCTCGCTCGGTAAAATGGCAGACACCCGTGTTGTTCCAGCAGCAGCGGCCAAACGTATATATACATACTCGGCTCGCGCGAGGAAAAAAAGTGGCACGTGCCGAATCTTACGGACGAATCTCCCTCGCTGCAGCTCGAAGTGTGTGTGTGTGTGTGTGTGTGTGTGTGGGGGGGGGGGGGGGGAAGAGTGAAGCACTTGGAGCTGGGCGAGTAGTTGATGGCGTCTACTCGAGTGGCTGTATATATTTTCGGGGGAATTTCGGCGTGAGCACCTGTTATTCGCGCTCTCTCGTCAACAATTGCGCAGCCCCACGGTTACGTGCGGCCTCGAGCTTAAGCGGCCCTCAAGCCCCGTATTGCCCGTCGCGCTTTGTAATGCTGAATCGCGAGCGCGCCGAGCTTTGAACTATACGTCCGGGCCTAACTTGATTTGCCGCCTCCCCCCTCCCCCACCCCAGCACTGTTTCAATCCTTTTCCACTTGCTTCCTTTTCTAGCTCTCTTAATCCCCTTTGCATTCGCCACCCCAGCCCCTCCGGCCACCCACGCGCGCGCCTCTCTCTCATCTCGAGTCTTTTGATCTTTCCCTGCGGCTATATACAGCGGATATTCGCTGATTCGCCGTATCGATTCGATATTGGACACGTATGAAAGGTCGAGCTCGTTCGGACGCGCACCCGAGAGGACTTTGACAACGCGATAATTCCCTGAATCATTTTTCATACCCTGCAGCCGAGAGAACACGTCAAAGCTCGATTCAGTCGACTGTGAGCCGCTGTTAGTTATAAAACGTACGCAGATTGGGCAAGGAGCGCGTCAATTTCTTTATTACGCGCAATAAACGCTATTTAGTCGTCCTTTAAGAGCTCTTGTATTCCCCCGCGACGTTTGCCCGGGCTTTATTAACTCCGCGTGCTTTACATAATGAGCTTGAGGAGAAAAAAAAACGGAAAGGAAAGGAAAGGAAAGAAGGAGGAGGAGGGGTTGCACGCGAATAATTCGCGTCCCTCTGTTCCACAGTGGCGCCCGGCCCATTCACATAATTTCGCCATGGAGATTTTTCGTAATGCTCTCGTAAAACGCAGGAAATACGCGCAAGCGCGCGCAGCCAGCCTCGCTACTGTTGGATTGATTAATTGCTACTTGAGCCGCCGAATGAGCCCCGCACAGCCTGCTGCTCATTATACGTCCGCGCATTTTTTCCTCTCTCCCGCTCACTCTAATTATGACCAATGTTCTACACAATCTCTGTTGGTAGACGCCTACGTGAGTCTCTCTGGCGTGTTTCGTGGAGCTCGTTCGATATATCAATCGTGAAACGGGCCCGCGACTCGTTTCAACAATTTTCGTCGACTTTGAATAGTCGGTCCACGCGAGCCGGCTAATGCGCGCGGCTCAGCAGCTGAATGCCGGCGAACGCGAGCCGCGCGCGAGCGGTAATTGAGTATGAGCAAAAGAGAGGAAGAGAAAGAGAGAGAGAGAGAGAGAGGCAAAATGAAAGAATCCGATCGGGAGAGAAACCCGATCTTGAGAATCGTGTCAAAGGCTCTCGCGTTTCAGCCGCGAGCTCTTTGGCCGGGCCGCGAGTCGAGTTCTCATTACAACATTACATGATCTTTCGCGCCCACTTGTTGATACACACACACACACGTTTGCGGCTAGCCGCGGACCGTCGCGGCGCGCCATGACCCAATTACATCCGACTATCGTGGGCCCGCCGACCGTTCGAGCGAAAAATATGCCGAAGGATCATATAATACGTATATGTGTACGCTTGCGCTTATCATGCCACACACACGCACACACACACATACGCGTAGTCTACTTGTATAGCCTCTTATGAAGTGGCGGTCGACGGTCCGATTTGACTAATGGTCTCTCGTCAACGATTCACCGGTCTACTTGTCATCCCTCCTTTTTCCCCTCCTACTCCTCGGCGAGAACCACCGCTGCGGGTGGCTCGAGGAACTGGCGAAAAATAATCCGGTCAACCCTCTTGGCGATTACCTCGAGTTTCTCACTCTGTCTCTCTCTTCGCTGCTATCCTGTTTTCCGTGATTTTCCCCGAGTGCGGAGCAGCCGCGGGGGGCAGGGGGGAAAAAGACGCGTGGCACACGCGCGCTCCCGTTCGTTCGTATATACCTATCCCAAAAAGAGAGAAAAAAAAAAGATAAATAAACAAGGACGATCTCCCCCCGGAGAAATCTGTCGTTGGCAATGAATAATCGTCGTCGCACGCGAGCACGCGAAAATAAAAAGGGAATTTCGAAACGAGCTAATTACAGCTTTTCTCCCTGTCGCGGATGCGCGCGCTCATACTCGCTCGACTCTGCAGCTCGAATTGAATGTGCGCGCCGGGTTTTTTCCGTTTTTTCTCTCTCCTCGTTTTCGAGCCTCGTTCTCAGGCGCTCGACCCAGGGAAAGAGGAAAAAATAAAATATAAAATGGCATTGTTGCGCGAAATGAAACTGCGCGCGCGCGCGCGCAATTACGAAATAAAAACGCGCGCGAGGCGTATCGAGCAAACGACAATTGGCATTGTGTGCGCGAGCGAGCGAGCGTGTGGCCGTGTGCGTGTGTACAAGAGCCGAAAGGGCCCGCGGCCGTAAAGTACGACGTCGCGCGCGGTCGAAACGAGGATAACAACCGCTCGCTCTCCTCTTTCTTACTTACCTCCTCCTCCACCTCCACCTCCAGTGCGCTTCATTTCCATCGGACGCGCGCTGCACTGGTATACTTGTCGCGATCGTGTAATTCGTCGTTGCGGCTGTATGTATGCGTGTGTATACTGTCCCTGGGCTGCCTTCGGGTGTGCGCGCGCGCCTCGATCCCACACCTCCTTTTTCTTTTTTGCAATCCTCCGGCTGCGAGTATTTCCACACAGCGGACAACGCGCGCATGTCCTGCTCGTACTTTCTCCGAATTCCCAGTCGCAAATTATTATCCCCCGCGTGTCTTTTGCGCCCTCGAGTATTATAGAAGAATTGCGGATGAAACCAGATGGACAGATTGAGACAGTTTTCGCGGACCTTGGGGCGTGACCCCGTTTGATCTTAATTGTAATTACATATGATGCGTGAAATAGTGCGGTATATTGCATAATATACGTATCATGACAAAGACGTGCATTTGATTTTGAGCTTGGTTCGTTGTGGTTTCAATAAGCACAGTCGATGATATGAAAATTGCTAAAAGAAAGGGGGAGCGCTGGATAGCAAAGGCATCTGGACAAATTCCCCGATGGAATATTTACATCTATAGACACGGATGGGGAAGGGGGAAAGGGGGGGGGCTGGTCGCCGTTGCGCAGCGCACCGATGCGCTCAATTAACCTTTCATTATAACAATGCAGTCGCTTGCGCGCGGCGCATACGGTACGGCATTACTCTACATAGCTGCCTGCAGCAGCAGCAGCAGCAGCAGCAGTAAGGAGGAGGAGGAGGAAGAATCTCTGTTGTATACCGCAGGAGGCTCGCGCGTCGAGCTCTTCTTCCCTTCTCCTCGACGAGTCGTGCTCGTATATATACATATGCCGGCCCGTGCATTGCCGCATAATACATGTCGCGTAAAAATGTGCATTGGCATGGTATACACACACACACACACACAGACACACACACACGAACACACGTGCGCGGTCGGTGGTAGTGGGACATAGCTGCGAGTGCAGCAGTGCGCTGTTAATTCAGCCCGAGCTCGCTGCGAGGAAAGTGCCGGGGCATAAATTGCGTTTCACGAGCGCTGACTAGCGGACCGATAAACGTTCTCCTCTCGCGCGGGGAATGCGGAAGTGGTTGGCTCGCTGGCTCGCTGCAGGCTCGGGCCGCAGCACAGCCAGCGCAGCGCGCGCGCCTCCGGTGAAATCGATGTGAAAATCGCGTGATTTTGCTCCGCCGTGTGTAAGTATATACATGCCTGCAGTCCGACCCTTTTTTACTTTCACCCCGCGGCCGAGAAACAATAACGTCAAGCTCATATTTGTTCGATTTTCTTTTACCTGCTCTCTCGCGGGCGTATATGGCGCGCATACACACGTCGTGTATTTACGAGAGGAACAAGCGCGCGCGCGCGACCGGCTCATTGTTGGCCCTCGAGTAAAACCTCGTCCGCCTTCGATTTTCGAAGGATTCCTTTGGCTCGCGCGCTCTAATTTATTACCTCTCGCTCGCGCGCGCCCAGAGAAGCTGCAGTGGGGATTTTCTCTTTCCGCCGCGGCCGCCAAATAAAACAGAGCCGCTGCAGCTGCGGCTTCGTCGCGTATACCCGCCACCCGCCAGTGTATTTATTTCGCGAGCGAGCGCCAGCTGATTTATGCCCGGGGAATTTGGGTTAATTGACGCGCGCGCGCGCGCGCGAGAATCATTCGATTGAATTTGAAACGCGCAGAGAGAGAGACACAGGAGCCGGGCCGAGATTGTTTTGCACGCTCATGTGCAATATATACACGCATTCGGCGCGTTGCGTAAAATCCTCGCGTTAAGCTCGACGAGCCAGTGTACGGTGCGGCCGATCCGTCGAGCTCGGCGGTTCGAGTATTCGAAAGGTATAATATACGAGAAAAACGTAAATGAGTCATTTCTAACTATACGGGCGCTAGAGTCGCTCGTTTTGCCCGCGCGCATTCCTATATACGCCCCGCGTGCGCGGCTCGAGTGTGTATACGTATACGTATATATACACACACACCGGCGGCAGCGCTCGCGAGACTTTACGAGCTCGAATTCCTTGCTCCGCGCGGCACTAGAGGAAACTCGAATTTTCACCTATCGCCAACGAAGCGATTGGATTTTTTGTTCTTTCTCAACGCACCGAGGATGAATACGCATTACTATTTCCGGATCCGATTTGTGTGTGTACAATGCTCTCGCGCCGCGGCTAAATTTCAATCAAGCGCAGTATGGGAAACAATAAAATCGACTGTGGAGGGGCGAATCAACGGATGGGATTCCACGAATATGTATAAAACGAGGCAGTTCGCTCTGTGTGTGTGTGTGTGTGTGTGTGTGTCTCGTATGATTCGCCGGTGTGAAAGGGCCCCGCAATCATCGCTGAATATTTGGTCGGATGATCACGGCACAATGGGGGGCTCTCCGGTGAGTGTCAGTCACTCTGTCTGTCTGTGTGTATACTTACTATATACGTGTATATCTGGGCTTTGTCCCGGGCGAGCGGCGTGACGCGACAATTCTAATTGAAATCGCGCCCTGGCCCAATTGCGGCCGAAGGGGGCCAGCGAGGAAATAACAAAAAAAAACGAACGAACGAACGAACGGACTCTCGAAAGGCCCGAAGACAAAAGCGCGAAGATACGTACACGCGTATGCGTATATATAATGGCCGAGGTGAGCGCGCATCGTTGCGTGACTGCATATAGAGGCGTGCGCGCGCGCGCATCCATCCATACGTGACGGAAGGAAAGTTTCGCTTTGCAGAGAGCGCGACGGAGACAAGGGAAAATGGGCCAATGGGTTTCGTGTGTGTGTGTGAGTGTCGGCTATAAACCCCGATTGCCGCAGTCGCATGCCCGCGGAGCTGAGTAAATATTCGACGTTTCGACATCGGCCCGCGAGTTTCTTTTGTCACTTGCAGCTCCGACAGACAGCCTTTTCGTTTCCGTCCCTCCGTTCACGTGCAAGCGCGCTAGTGTGCCTGCGTGTGTGTGTGTGTGTCGCATCGCGCGCGCGAGTGTTTCGCTCTCTCGAGGCCGATGCAAGATAATTGCTCACCGCTTGCAGCCGCAGCGCAAAGAGAGAGAGAGAGAGAGATTGGTCGCGTGACGTGAATTAGCTGTATATGCCAGTTATTCGTGTCACACACACACACACACACACATACGTACGTACTTGCATACTTACCCGAGGAGGCATTGTAACTCTTTGGACGCTCGAAAGGTTCACGGTGAACTTTCACGCTACCTGTTTGAATATCGGATAAAATTATTCGAAGACTCGAAGACGAAACGTTGAGTGGGTCAATGTGTGTTGATGTGCGCTATATCATCGGGCGTATACACGTTGGCCTTCGCTCGAGATTGATCGGTTCAATTCATTTTATTGACACAAGACACGGAGACTTCGGATCATCAGTAAAACAAAAAAGGTTAATGTGTATACAATTCGAGACGTTGTCGAGCGGGCTGCGACCTTACCAAATATCGAGAAAGCAAATACTCGAAAATGGGATGAAAATTGAATTAAATTCAATCGACGAGATTCGAGAAAAAATTCGAGATAGAGAGGTGAGAAGAAAATGACAAGGCTGGAATCGGGTGTTTGCTTACAGCTATAGTAAAACATTTGGCCGCTCACACGCGCGCGAGCCTTTCATAAATCGTCATCTCTCGCGATGAAAAGCTGTCGGGACCGCCTCGGGACAATATTGGAAAATTGGCTAGCGCGATTAAAATTGACCGCGTCGACGAAAGAGCGAGCCGCGTGTGCTTGAGCTCGAGCGATTGAGTTGTTACGCCAGTCATCGAGAGACTCGCGAGAAGGAAAATACACTGACGTCAAGCTTTCGCGCACCGGTTCGTACAGCCACGAACGAGGGATTCCTCACTCACGCGGTACTCTCCCCGAGGCAGTGCCTTGCGGAGCTCTCGCGGAGTACTGCGGCTTTAGGGACGATTAATACTCTTCATACGCGCTCGTATATCAGACAGGAGTTTCGCACGACTCGGATTAGGAGAAGCTTTGTCAAGGACAAAATGAATTTATGTTCGGGAGATGGAAATTTGAATGACTTGAGTGTACAGTACATATAGTATCGTGAAAAATGATGGGAGTACCTTTGAAGTTTTGACGGAGTACCGCGGACATCGTGGGAAGCTCCACTCTTTCGCTAATGAACGAGTCATGTATAAATGGGTAATTGGATCGAATGATCCCGAGCCACCCTTGTGTGACGGTCAAATGGAAAAAGAATACGACAACCAAATCTCCGCACGTAAATCGGCAGATTTTCACATTTGCGTGGAACGCGAATTTGTTCGTGTACTCGAAGGTGTGTGTGTGTGCGAGTGGGCAATATGGTATCGGGCCGCGGCGGCCTGCGAGAGAAAGAGCCGCTGCTTGGAGAGGAGTAGGCTGCAGTGCAGCCTCCTCCGCGGTCGTTCGGTCGGTCGGTCGGTCGCGCTCTTATACAGAGAGAAACTGTTCCAAATAAGTTTACTGCCTGGGTTATTGGCCTCTGGTGAACTTAACGGTAGGCATGTGGTTCTCTCTGTCTGTCTGTCTCTCTCTTTCTCTCCGCCTCGCTCCTAAGCCGCGCGCGGCTCTATCTCGGTGTGTGACACTGAAATCAAGAGAAACCGACAGGTTCGATATCTGCCTCTCTCTCTCTCTCTCTCTCTCTGTCTGTCTGCAGGGGCCGCTCGCTTCCAATTCTCTCCGCGAGCGCGTTCGTGTATCGAGCACAAGCGCGCGCGATTATTACTGCCCCGTGATTGATCTGCGAGAGCATTGTACTTTTCGACACTGCCACGGAGCCTCGAGAGAAAGAGAGCAAGAGAGAGTAGTGTATAACGAGTCGTATATGCGCGCGGACTCGAAAGGAAATTCGCGCGTGTGAGGAATTTAACGAGCTGTAGAAACGAGGGTGAAAAAAACGACTGACCCACATATAGAAGCCGAGAGGAGTTTTGTAAAAGGATGTTGGGGAATGACACGGCAGAGAGTCAACACAGCAGCAGCAGCAGCGAGCCAAATCAGCAGGACAATATTATCGGACGATCTCTCTCTCTCTCTCTCTCTCTCTCTCTCTCGAGGATGCTGCAGTTGTCCTCGTAGTTTGCGGCGCGCGCGCGCGAGTTAGCCGGACAATGCGGCCATTGTTGGGTGCCTTGACCTTACTCCCCTCCCACTGCCGCGCATACACACACACGCGCGCGCGTCGGGATGTACTGACGCGCCTCATAAATACACCCGTAACACCAATACGATTTACATTTGTCGTCTATAGCTGATAAGCCCACGCCCGACCCGCGTATGCTTCTATATACGTATACAGATCACGAGACGCGCGCAGCGCAAGTCTCATGCTAATTCGTTTGCGCTCGAGGTATTTTCAACTCCTAAACTTGTGTGTTCTCACACGCGGGCATCCGATGCCAACTACAGCTTTGTTCGATGATTGTATATATGTACATGTGAGAGAAATGTTCTCGTAAAACTCAATGAACAAATCGACGAGTATGCTAAAATCATAAATAAATGGATCATAAAATAGTGCAGTTTGGAGGTTATATTTGTGTGAAAAAGATTCTTCATAAAATTTGTTTTTTTTGGTGATTTTTTCTAGAAATCCGGTAATATTTTTGATTTTGTCAGTCTGTGATTACGTTAAGGTAGACTATAATCATATTTACTAAAAATTTTCTCTCCGTGTATGAATATCGCAACAGCCTCGCAGCTCGACAAAGATTCTATAGACGTCGAGTGAATCGTTTATCATCTCCGACAAGCGCCAGCTGTCGATTCAACTTCGCTTCTCGCGTCGATCTCGCGTCCTTTTTCAATTCCGCCGTGTACAGCCGTACTAACGCATCGCGATGATTCGCAAAGGGATTTGTTGTTCTTTTCTTTCCTTAGAAAATGCTTATTGACAAAATAAAATTTTCCAAAAATTGAAAAAAGTTGCTGTTTGTGAATAATAGTTTGTTCTGAACTTCATTTTCCGCAACATTGCATGATGTTGAAGTTCGTAACGTTAATCATTAACGATTTCATAAAAATTTTTTTTTTCCGTATCACATTTTTTTGTATCCCAGAGTACTCCAGGAATAATATAACGTAATAAATAATCATATTAAGTTTCCTGGAGTACTCTGGGATACAAAAAAAATGTGATACGGAAAAAAAATTTTTTTTATGAAATCGTTAATGATTAACGTTACGAACTTCAATATCGTAACATTGCTGACTTTGTGCGCGCGTATAATGTACTCTCTGTGTGCGTGTGTGATGTGTGTGTGTGTGTGTGCGTGTGTGTAAAATATCAAACACGCACAGTATGTATGATGAAAACACGATCGCTTTTCCGTCGTAGTGTTTTGTATGAAAAGAAACAATATCTCTGGGGTAAATTGAAACGTTGGCTGATGAATGACCGAGTAAAGGCTCTAAAAGATTCAGCGAGGTTGTAGACTCGAATGTCAAGTGGTGGTTGTTGGTTGCAATGTCGCTTGTTCCTCCGTGTATCGATCGTTGACGCTGAAACATTTACAAATCTGGAGCTATAATTTGTCAATTTCTCGCGCGTGTTGTACGCCGAATACTCACCAGAATACCACAGCTCACATTTCGGGTGTGCAATTGTATTTTTTTGAAGTTGTAAGGTGCTACAATAGCCGATAGCCGCAGTCGTTTCAATACGTCGTTGCGTTATCTAACGATTCGAATTTACGCGCATCATCAACATCTACGAGTCGTGGCGTCGAAAATACATGACGCTGGTATGAAGATACGCCGAGATGAGTAGATTCACCTGGAACTTGGGGATAACCGGAAACTGCGTCGAAAAATACCAACAACACGTCGGCGATGCAAAGGTGTCGTGTGATCATCTGGTTGTATAGTAGTATACAGCAATTGCGAGTGGCGAATGCATTACTCGAGGGTATTGGTCGTTCCACGGGCGCACAATTGACACCGAATATCTAAAATAGTGCATAATAGTCGTTACCGTGTCGGGCTGTTGTGCCCCATTGAAATATCCGAGTCAAACAGGACTATTGTACAGCCAGAAGGAATGAGAGAAAAAAAAGCAAGCAGCGAGCGAGCGAGGAACGATCAAATCCGATGTGCAGGATATAACCCGCAAATTACAGCCCATATAACAGGCTCACGAAACAAATTTTTCCCTATTGGCCGAGCGCGCCCGCCACCCGAGCCCCGACCCCTGCGCCAAACTCTCTAATTCAAATTTAAACTACACCCCGTGTACGTTCGAGCTCTCGCACAGTCAAACAGTGGCGCGGAGCCGCCGCACAATAAAACGTCCCCGTATACGCGCACACACGTACGCGCGGCAAAGACAGACGGCGAAAAAAAAATCGCATTTCCGGTTTCGCGCTCGCGTTACACAGATGCACGAAAAAGGATTAGCCCCTCGCCCCCCTTCTGCAGCCCTTCTCGTCCTTTTTTTGCCCGCCCCGGCTTCTGCTGCTCGTATATATATACTTGTATACCGGGGTTGGGGACACACACGCAAACACACATACGCACACGCGAGAGAGAGAGAGAGAGAGAGAGAGAGAGACGTTGAACGGCTTCGTGCATGCGCGCCCCGCGACACTGGCACGCCAGCGGACGCCTATATTTACCTTACGATTTTGTCGTTGCGAATCAGCGTTACGCCGAGAGAAATCGAATTATCCGCGATATTGCCGCGTTAGAATCCATTTATCGCTCGTTAAGCCCGGCTCTTTCTCTCTCGCTCTCTCCGTCCCTTTGCCCTCCTGTATATAAGTATATACTCGCGGGCAAAAATCCACGGCGAATTTCCCTCTCTCAAGTTGTGCAGTGTCAAATATTTGATTTCGCGGAGCCGCCTTGTTTTTTTCTTTGTTTCGATGGTGAAACGAATTCCACAGCGTCCTCATCCCTTGCTGCGCGCCTTCATGGGCAAATATCATTACCGACTGGTGCTGCCTCGCGCGACAGAAAAAAAAGGAGATCGATCAGTTTTGAAAAACTTGGCTTTTCCGACCAGACACTTCGAGCCATTGAATCGTGGAACAATGGCTGCTGCACACACACACACACCCACACACCCACACACACACGCACACACGCACACACACTAGGATCATGCGTTTTGATCTCTCTCACCACGTCGGCTGCTTATCTTTGCATTAGCTGTCCCCCGGTACTACCCAGTCTATTATTATTCTGCCGCTCGACGATGAGTCCATTACAATATACTTCTCTCGAACAAAGACGTTTCGATGTGACGTCGAATAAAGCCCGTCGCGTTCTCGAGAGTCGCGCGTGTGTGTGTGTGTGTGTATATGCGCCAGAGACGGATATTCTCTCCAACTACCGGCGTTCCAAACGAAAACCTGTATATGCGATGGAAAAAACGAATCTCGAGAGCCTTGAGCCGAGATAGAGAGAGAGAGAGAGAGAGAGAGAGAGAGAGAGAGAGAGAGAAAAAAAGTAATAATTGACGAGGCATCAATTAAATTTGGCGCTGCTAATTCGAGAGACGAGAAGGAGGGAGAGATGAGCTTTGTACTGAATGAAAATGGCGGGATTAAGCGGCGTCGGACTTTTCCGTGTCTGTCTCGGGAAGTGAGAGAGAGACGAGAGGAGGAGGGCCGAGGTGAAAGAGCCGGAGAGCTCCTTCTTGTATTGATCACTTGAAAGGAACTGGGTTAACACAGGTCGACTACCCCCTTTCGTCTCCTTAGCATCCGATTCTCGCGCCTTGTATATACAATACACTCGAGTAAGAGGGGAGCTAGGAGGGCAAGAGAGAGAGAGAGAGAGAGAGAGAGCGTACGTATATTCCGAGATTGGTTTCTTCAATATTTACGCTCGACACGAAGATTGCCGAAGAAATATTGAGACAAAAATTACACGTTGCACGAGAAAGCCCGGCTCCGATTCACTTTTCTCTCTATTCCTCTTTTCCTTCCCTTCGAGAACACCTCGTTTGTTCTCGATTAACAAGCGGCTCTCTGTCTCTCTCTCTCTCTCTCTCTCTCGTGGTGATTCGTTAACGACGCCCTCGTCTTTTTCTCGATTATACTCGGATTATTATCATTGCGCATTTAACCGGGCTTGTAATATGGAATTTTGATCGTTCATTACCCGCGAGAGAGACGGAGTAGAGATGCGTAAATTATGCAAATGATGGAAAATCGATCGGGTTTGAGAGTAAAAATTACCTCTCTCCGTCTCTTACCGATTACCTCTTACCGATCTTCTTCATACAGACGGTGATGACGCAAAATTTGTTCGCAAATTAGCTGAAGAACTGTCGTTACGTCTGATACAGCATGGGGCTACGCATATAACCCCGACTTCTCGCACGTGGATTGACGTCTTACTGGTCGACGACAATGACGTAATTTTAGACGAACGCAACTTCCCAGCTCCCTTTCGCAGCAAACATCATATTATTGACGTTGAACTCACCATTCAACAACCCAGAGAGAGGTCAGGCTCCTTCAAATACAGAAATTTCAAAGGTATTCGGCAGGAAGATCTGGTCTCTACTCTGAAACGATGCGATTGGGGGCCACTTAACCACGATGACGTAGGTGACATTGACTCTGCACTTGACTGTCTCAGCCGCAACCTCACGGGGGCAATTGATGAGCTTGCTCCTCTGAAGGAATTCAAGCCTAGAAAGAACAAGTTGCCGTGGGTTGATGCTGAGCTAACGCTGTTATACAAGAAAACGGACGCGACTTATAAACGCTATGTTCGGACAGGGGACGAAAGCCTGCTCATCGAATTCCAAAGGTTGCGCGATCTCTCTGATAGCAAGACAACTCAGGCTCGCACTGAGTTCCTTTCGAATAAATTGGCAGAAGCACTTGATAACAACACGGTGTGGAAAGAACTGCGTAACCTGAATCTTTTACCTAAGCAGAGGGAGGACTTGAACGGGATCACCCCGGAGGAGCTGAACGCTCATTTTGCCAAGGTTTCCATCTCACACAATGAGAACGCTTCGGTCTACCAGGATATTATCTCTTCCGCTTCTGAGGAGGACGGCTTTTGCTTCCAGAAAATCAGTATCAATGATGTTATCCTGAGCATTTCTCATTTCACTTCTCAATCAGTCGGTGACGATGGCATACCGAAGAGTACCATTCTTGATGCTCTGCCCGTGATTGGTGACAAAATCGTGAATCTGTTCAACTCCTCCCTGCGCAAAGGAATTTTCCCGTCATCCTGGAAAAGGGCTCATGTTCTTCCGCTTAAGAAGAGTGCTCATCCGTCTTCGCCGTCAGACTTTCGACCCATCGCCCTCCTAAGTTTCCTTTCTAAGGTTCTTGAGAAGATAGTTCATGACCAAGTCATGAACTACCTTACAGTCAACAACATCCTAGACCCTAGACAGGCAGGTTTTCGTCCAAACCACTCTACGCAGACGGCACTACTGAGACTTACGGATGACATAAGAAAAGGCATGGACAAAAAGAAACTGACGTTACTTCTACTTTTTGATTTTAGTAAAGCCTTTGACAAAATCTCTCATTCCAGAATGCTGAAGCGTCTGAGGGATATCGGCTTTGCGAGGACTGCTCTCTCGTGGTTCCACTCATATCTCACGGATAGACAGCAAATAGTTATAACAAAAAGTTTTGGCAAATCTTCGTGGCTTGCCACGAACCTTGGGGTGCCACAGGGGTCGGTCCTCGGGCCGCTTCTCTTCTGCATATACATTAATGACCTACGTGACGTACTTGACATTGAGGGCGTTGAGCGTGTGCTTTATGCTGACGACTTACAAATTTATACTCAGGTTCCACTGGATAGACTGGCTGAGGGTGTAGCGTTGCTTGAGAAGGCGGCTGCGGCCGTGTCGGGTTGGGCTGGCGCGGCTTCGCTGGTACTTAATGCCGGAAAAACTCAAGCCATAGCGTTTGGGTCCTTATATTATATTAATCTTCTGCACAAAGAAGCACTTTATGTATCCGGCATTGGGATCGGCGAGGCTCGCGTGCCGTTCTCTGATACGGTCAAGGATCTCGGCGTGGTGCTTGACGAAACTCTATCCTGGCGTCAAAACACCGATGCAATTACAAAGAAATTCAACAGAACCATGTATAGTCTGAGATTTTTCCGCAAATACACGACTGAGATCCTTCGTAGACGCTTATCGATGGCTCTGCTGTTCCCTCATCTTGACTATTGTTCTGCGGTATACCTCGACGCATCTCAAGAACAAAAACACAGAATACAGGTACTACAAAATTCATGTGTGAGATATGTTTTTGGTGTGAGGAGGGACGAACACATCACTCCTTACAGGGCCAAGCTTGGCTGGATGCGCACGGATATTAGGAGGCAATATTTTATGGCTGTACTTTTGTACAAAATCCTGCGCATTCGTCAGCCGGAGTACCTTCTGAGCCTCTTCACTAGGTATGTGTCCACAAGGCCCTCGAGGGGAGATGCACCGGAACTCTCGGTCCCCAAAATGAGGAATGATTTCGGATTAAATTCCTTCCAGGTGCAGGCGGCACACCTCTGGAACTCCCTTCGCTCCTCTGATAGAAACCTGCCGTCCTTACTAAGTTTTAAATGTTCTATAAGAAACTATTTTTTAGAATTAGAACTGAATGAATGTCTTTGACACATTTTATAAAGATTGACGCTACGACTAAATAGCTCAAATCTCATGACTAGCTGTATAAATTTATACCTTTACTGACGCGTTATCTGTGATAATTAGTGATAATTAGTTTTAAGAAGTCTGACAAGGATGATATGTGATATATATTTTAACTATATGACTGATATTTTAAAATGATGACCGACACTATGTAACTACCATTTTTGTATATTTTATACAATAAAACATATCTATCTATCTATCTATCTCTCTCAATCTCTTAAGCGATGATGGGTCTTTCCTTATTTATATTCAATTAACTTCTCTCCTCTCTCTCGACTCTCGTCGTCTCGTTCACTTGTTATTGGAGCCGTGCGCGCCCGCGCGATTGGCTCCCGAGCGAAGAGCGCGGGAAGAATCGCCGATAACTTTTTACTTCATTACCCTGTCATTGTAAGACTAGCCATTGTGCTAATACAATTGCGCTTGCATTTGAATAAAGTCCCCGTTTCCCTCCTCCTCCCGCCCCCCCCCCCCCCTGGGCTTTATACTAACCCGCTTTACGCGCCAATAACGAGGCGAAACTGCGCCCGACCGTCGTTCCGTCGCCAATTGAAATATCTAACGATCCAATATATACAAACATCCTTCGGATGCGCAATCGCTCGATTTGTATTATATCCTTTGTGTGTTTTCGTTTGTTGCAGGTGAGCTAAACGCCATGTGTATGTTACCCCTCGATCCCACCTCCTCGGGGTTATCAATCGACAAGGTGGACAATCGACGTTGGAAGTAGGTTGGAGGACCCGCGGGATCTCGCCCGTGTCGGGCGAAAAAAGGTAAAAAACGGTAAAGCCGCGCGCGTGTGTGTGTATATGCGGATTAGTAATTTAGCGGGGCAACGGGGCAGAGGAGGATTTTCGTTTAATTAGCGAGTCAATTAACGACCCTGTCCCGATCCGTCTGTCGGTTTTCCGGGGGGCGAAAACCAAGAGAGGAGGAGAAAATGGGCCGAGCTCCAGGGTCGATTTCCTCGTTTATTGATTTTCCCCTCTTTCTCTGCCTCTCGTTGGCTCGTTGTTGCAGTGCCGAGCGGTGGAATAGCGAGAGGAGCAACGGTTTATCAGCCGCGCGCGCCAGTGAGCCAGCGCTGACCTAAAATTGCGGCTTCTCTCTATTCTCTCTCTCTCTCTCTCTCTCGCTTCTTCCGCGAGCCGAGCGCGCGCACCTCCTCCGTTCGAATCGCAAATCACTCGCCTCTGCTGCTGCTGCTGCTCCTTTGTATCGCGAGAATTCCACAATAAGACGAGCGCAGATGAATAATACCCGTTTGGCATTATGATAAACAAATGACGATTAGTTCAGCGAGTTGCTTAGAAAAGCTGCCGCGTGTCGATGGGAAATCACACGCGATCGGATATACTCTTTGGGAAATAATCCCGACGAGCTTGGCTCTCTTTGGAGCATTTGGATGTATAATATGCAAAGCGGGAGGGAGGGAGTTTGGGAAACGAGCAGCAGCAGCAGCAGCAGCGCGCAACGTCGAATTTCAAACGAGCCGAGTTTGCCCCGGGTTTGTAAATATCTTGTGCCGCGTGCCGGAGCCCCCGCCCCTTCCGCTTTTCCATTGGGCAAACCACACGAGTATGTATATATATATATATATATATACAGCGGGTGGAGCGGCGGTTGCGCACGAGCTGCTGGCCGCGCGCACACGCACGCACGTACGAGCGTATAAACTGTTTGGTCCGCGCGCGCGCGCGCGACTCGTGTTTGTTTGGACGCTCGCCGAGCAAATTTTCAAAAGCTCCGCTAAAGTTGCCTCTTTTGTCATCGCCGTCGACGCCCGCGCGGTATCAAACTTCTCCCATCAACCCGTGTTCATTCCACTTGAGCTCGAATAAACCGGCAATTACCAATTATCCAACCGCTCCGTTCTAGATCCGGATTTTCGCTTCTGCTTCTTTCTTTTCCTTCGTTTTTCCCTCGATCGTACACTCGACCGACGTGGGCACGTTCCGGGTGATTCATCGTTGCCATTCTGCAACCAACTTTTTTTTTTTTCACTACTTGCCGAATGTTTTACATCGAAAATCGATTGTTCGATGGGTATAGCTGTATACGCGTCGCGGGTTGATCGTTCTCATTCGATTTCGCGCATAAAATAATGACGAAGAGGATATTTTGAAAGATACGACGGATTCTCGCTGCATATCCGAAAGTCTCGATTCATTTTTATCCACGCTTTTATTTAGCTTCACCTTGGTGCGTCCGTCTGGCGGCCGCGGCGCAGCGCGGCAAGGTCGTCCGACCTACTTCTCGAGCGCGCGGCTCGAAAAATGTGAAATCGAGAGCACGCGCAAGCGCCCCCTCCTCATCGTCGACGGCGCGAAAATGTATATTTCAGACTCGCGATCGTGCGATCCGTCGACGCGGTCGCGGACAGAAGGAAAAAAAGGGTAAATCGCTACGGAACGAAGGAAATAATTCTCATGACGCGGAGAGAGAAGTCCCCAGCGAGTCCCTTGGTGAAAGCGTCGAGTTACATCGCGATCACGAATGACGCGATTGCACGAAGAGGCTCACGAGCGAGGGGATGCGCTTGGGATTCAATCGTGGTGTCGCGACAATTATCTCCAGCGATTCGCGCGTAAAAGCGTGCCTTTAAAAATCATTTTTCCTCTCCTCGCGATCCCATCGACTGTCCATCGGATACACGAGATCGCGAGACTACGATAACGAATGAGCCGTTGCCCCGACTATAATGATGTCGAAAAATCGCCCTGTGATCGATATCTCTCGCCGCTGTGTAAGGACGAGAGGCGGACCGCAGCTAGGGCTGCGATTATGAATAAAAGCCGAGTGCGCGAAATTGTCGATGCTCGCGCGACAATTTGTCTCTCGCTCGTGTGCACATACACACGTGTATATACTCGATTATACATCTACACATGTATATATCTCGGGGGCCGCGGTAAACACATGCGAGGAGCTTGCAATTATCCGCGGCTCGAGCATCATCCTCTTTATCTCTCGCCGATCTCGCCTCGATTCCATTTTCGATGCGGCCGTGGAGAGCGAGAGGAGGGAGAGGAAAGCTGGAACAAAAAATAAAACGAAGAGCCAAGTGTTGCGCGCCGGCAGTTGGCGCGCATTTGCACAAGCCGGTAATTACGTGCGCGCGCGGATGAAAGCTCGAGCTCCGCGGCGCGCGGGCAAAAAGTTCGACGACGTGCAATCGCGCGCGCGGCTCAAAAAGTCCGGGTGGAACGAAGAAAAAAAAAGAAAATGTATATATATGGACGAGCGTGAATGGACGTATTGGATGGAAAGCCGCTCGAGAGCAGCCGTATTTGCAGGGGCGACAAAGGCATCGCGGGATCAATCTTGGGCAAATCGATTTTATCCCCGCGTGTTCCCTGCAAGAGCCTCTTTCCCCGTATATGCGGGCGCGATTATTAAATTACGCGTTCGATGATCCAAAGAACCATATACGTACGTTCACGGCGCGGCTGTCGATTCCCCTGCGCAGCCGAGTCGGCGAGTTTTAATCTGAAAACTCGTAGCTCGCGCGAATCATCGGCAAACATCGTTATCGCGAACGATAAACATCGTGACGAAACAACTCAAACAAGCGAAATTAAAATAAATTAGCGTGGTATTGCCGAGCCAACGGTCTCTATCAGCCAACCCGGCCGATTAATGGATTTCCTCCCGATTTTATTATCCCCTTTCGCGCTCGCGATCCAGACTCGAACAAAGAAGGACAGCCTGTTTATTTTGTTTTTCTCTCTTGCGATTGCGACTCGATGCAAGGGGGGTATATGATGCACACATCTGGATCATATCGGGCTCGCTCGATTGGCGATCCGCCGAAACGAGCCCGCGAAACGGAGAAAGGGGCAGAGGTATAAAATCGTGAGCACTTAATCTTTACGACGGCGTGTCGAAAGTCTCGTACCGCGTGCTCGCGCGCGCGCGCGCGAATATTCAATTAATCGTCGCGGCGATATGTACACACGCGCTCGCGCGCCCAGATAGTGATAAAGCGTGCGCTCGCTCGCTCGCTCGCGCGATTATGGATAATACGAGTATCTCGTGCCTGCTCGTCCACACACACGCGCACACACGTTCGAAAAATCAAGCAAATAGCCCACATTTTATCGGAGCCGGAGGGCATTAAATTTATACAGGCCTGTCTCGTCGGGTTTTCCCCGCACGTATACACACGCGTATGCTCTGTGGTCGTCATGGAATAGCGAGTCTCCGGAAAAGTTTAACGTTTATAAATAGCTCGGCCGTTTCGCTGGCGCATTTCACGTAGCGGCGAAGTATATATATATATACACACACGTGTATACACGCGCGCTCGGCTCTGAAATTTCAATGAGCCCCGGCGCAAATTGAACGTTACAAGCGCGATCCGCGCGCGGCGCGCACCGATTTTACCGTTAAGCCCATTGTTGTACCAGGTCACCCACTTTTTAACCACTGCAATTTCTTCGCTCTCTCTCTCTCGCTCCATCCCGTTCTCTAACGTGTCACCGCTCCCGAATGAATGCCGTTCGTTTTTCACTCGGTATATCTCGTATATTGTCTTGTAACGTCTACCCAGCGCGACGTATGGGACGAAATTTCTTCGTTGAGCCCGAATTTCCATCTCGCGATCTACATTGTACTACCTTCGATCAAAATCGTTACCTCAATTCATAAGAAACTTGCATCCGAAAATATCCATATTATAACATTCCCAGCAACATTTGAATATCCAACTGACTTGATACTGTTCCAAGTAGATTTTCTCTCTATTCGAATCTGGGAGATATCCTTCTGGTTCTGCCGAGGGAACGATTCCCTCTACAATCGAGCAGATTCGCTCGAATTCACTATTTTTACAAGTTGCACCCGTGAATTCCTCTCCACCCGAGGCGCGCTTGTACTTCTTCTCGTCAATAAAACACATCGTCGGGTATATATAGTCTCGAGCGAATAGCAAACGTCTTCCAGTCGTTATCCAGCACAGTACCGCGAAAGAGTAGTACCCAATTGCTCCGAGCGCCACATCCTTCCGACTAATCTCGTGTCGCCTCCCCAAAAAAAAGAGAAGAAGCTCGCTGTCGACATTGTCCGATGAAACAATGCGATAACGGAGCGAGGCGTGTTCAATTTAATTCGCGGAACGACTCGCGCGTCGGATGCTACTGCTGCTCGCGTAATCAAGTTGTCGCTAACAATGCCGGCAAGAGGCGGTGCGAACTCGCCATCCGATTGTATGATTCGCGGCCGATCGTTAATTAAATTTCCGGCTTTCGAGAAAGAGAAAGAGACAGAGTCTCGAAGAGACAATTAGCTGGTGCCGCGCAGGTGCGCGCGACAAATGACTCTGACGGAAAGGAGGCGACGACGGCAAAGAGATAGCCGTGTGTATAGTGACGAGTGGTACACACACACACACACACACATACCGACTGGCGCGACCCTTCTAATTAGATTCGCTTTTTCTCGATTCGCCTCGAGTCCGCGCGGTGATATAGAGGATAGAGAGTGCGCGAGAGCAGCGGAGGACTGCAATCGAGATGGGTTAGTCTGGTCGTTACGGGATAATTCCTTAGGGCCGGGAGCTTACGGCTGTGCTCCCTGTCTCTCTCCATCTCTCTCCCGACCGTGTCAAGGTTAACGACTAATTCCGATTCACGCCCCCATTTCGACACGCACCCTTCGAACTTTGTATTTTTACCAACTGGTCATAAGCAGCGGAAGCTTGTCCTTTTCGATTGCATTCTACAAACACTACAAACTACAAACACTAGCTTGTCTCACGCAATTGTCAAATTATATTAAACTAAATAAGAAAACTCATTTTGGCTTCTAAATGGATTATCTCGTGACGTGACAAGTCGATTGATTATCAAGAATCATTTCGTATCCAAAGCAATATATACATCTCGGAAAAAGGTTTAATTAGTGCCTTTCGTAGTTTGTTCAAGACACTATACTTGGAAAATTGATTCTGCTGTTTGTATTAACACTTTTCATTCTCAATTCCTTTTCAGCCGTGTTATAAAGGATAGTTACGCGATAATTGATAATCGACGAAGATGAAAGTATGGACAGTAGTGATTTCCAATTGTCACGGACTCGTGATGAATTTGAGAAAACTGCAACTCGAGAGCTGGGATGAATTGAATTTGCGCGGGTAAAATCGAGCGACCAATCAAATCTCGTTTACCGTAGCTTCGCGTCCAGCAGCTGGCCTCATTCTTAATGAACGTGAATTTCGCTCGTAATAGCGTGTCTAACTAGAGATGAGTCAACTCTCTAGAGATTTTTCACACAGTGCAAATTCACTGTGGTGTGTGCCCGTGACTGGCATTCCATCGGTGCTTTGCCCACTGAAATATCGCTTCTCGCGCACCGTATATACATCTATACGTTAGCGGTGAGCTTACAGTGAAATATATTTATGTTGAGTGCGCGCGCGAGAGGCATCAGTCGAATCAGTCGCGGCTGCAGTGTGAATTACGCAGTGAATTAGTTGGCCGTTGGAAAGAAAAAATCTCGAGGGAGCAGGTGCGCGGGGAAGAAGCTGCAAGAGAGTGGCAGAGGCGGTCTCTCTCACACTTGCGCATTGACTTTTTAGTAGCTCGAGATTGGTTCGCGCGTCGCTCGAGTCGGAATCGCGTAGCTCTCGCGTCCGTTCGACGCCAACATCGGCTTGTCTCTCTCCGTCTCTCTCTCTCTCTCTCTCTCTCTCTCTCTCTCTCTCTCTCTCTCTCTGTCTATGTAATGGAGCGTCGTGTCCGGAGACTGATGCTCCTCTCGTCCGCGCGGCGGGGACTTTTTCTAATCCAATTACAGGCCGGAACGCAATCAACGTCAATCAGCCGCGCGAGCGCGTAACGATCCTCCTGATATCTCTGTCCCTCTCTTCCTGCAGCTCTCCTGCTTCTCTCCCACCCGCGCGAGCCCTTCTTTGTCCCCTCCTCCTCTCCCCGCGACCTTTTCAAATTAGTCCGCCGCCGCGAGTGCCAGCGAATTATTTTATAATTCTCCCCTTCTGTCGCGCTCGCTTTCAACTCGGATTCCCCACGACTGCACGTGTATTCGGATTTTAATCAGGTTGTTTGTCGCGAGAGCCGAGTTTTTTCCTCTCCCGTCGGCCCGAGCGTGTTTATCGCATCGGACGGAGGAGAGGGGAGGCAACAAAAAAAAGCGAACGACGCAATCTGTCGTTCAATAGTAGAGCAACGATTTCCACGTTCTTCGCGTATAGCGCGACGCAGCCTCGTTATCTGCGCCACCCCGGTATACGTATAGATATACGCGCGCGTAAGTGTCGTTAATTGCGTCGATTAACGGATATGCTCGCCGCGATGTCGGGACGTATATAAAAAAGAACGACCGACGCGAAACGTCACTTCCCGCGCGTGCGCGAGCGACTCGCAGCCGAATAATCCCGCTCGCTCTCTCTGTCTGTCTCTTTCGATTCCCTCATAATCCGGTACAGCCGGGCATTGATTCGTCCGCGCCAACAGCCTCGTATTTTCTTATTAGCCCGAGTACGCGCGCAGCTCTCGACACTCGCTCGAGCTTCTTAATCGCTACCTGTCCTCTCGCTCGCTCGCTTACTCGCTCGCCGCCACACACCGAAACGATTATTTTACTTCGGCCGCGGAGATCGCGTGCGAGATCTCGGCAGCTGCTCGCGCCTGTCCGACCGCCACGCGAGATTAACTCTTGTCGCGAGTCTTGTTTACCGCTCGATTTCCCATCGGTTCCGCTCGCGTGTGTACGCGAATCGTGTGTACGTGTCTGTGTATCAACGAATCCCGATTGAATTGCGAGATCTTTCGCGGATCCGGAGAATCTCGGAATTCTTCAGAATTAAGATTTTTGAAAATTATTATAACAATTTGTATGTTGATTGGTGTGACGAATGTTTGATAAGGGATTAAGCAGATTTCGACTATTTCGGTTTTGGTTTTTGTCGATCATCTCAAAATAGTCGACGCGTCTTTGTTTTTTCTCGATTTGACAAAAAATCAATGAAGATAACAGTGAGTTGACTTATTGTTTACGTCGTGTGGCATCGTGCGAGGTTGTCACGTAACCCATACACTTGTATATCTGTACCGTGGTAGTGTGATTTTCGTCAAATTGAGAAACAAAAGAATATACATGTCGATTATTCTTACAAACTTGGGAAAAAACAAGCAAATATGACTCGTTACATGAAACCCTTATTTCAAATTCAAAAACCCCACTTGAAGTATTTCGCAGAGAAAATGTAACTTCTAGAATAGGAAAGTATACAACTGTACGGAAGATTGTGATCTCGGATGCTCTGGAGGTTCGCAAATAAATGAAATAGCAAAATAACGGAAGAAGCGAAGGAAGATCTAATAATTGGAGCACTGCAGCCCGAGCAGAGCGTGTATATGTATATATATGCGTACATTTCTCATGCGAAACGGTCTAGCCATGGTGATTTCTCTCCGGTTTCCGATCTTTCTTGCGCAGCTCGGCTGTTTAACGAGCGGAATACAAAGAGACCAGCAGATATATCAAAGTCCGAGATGTTTCTCCGCGCGCGTCTCGCGCCGAATGACAATAAAAATCCCCACTGGCGCGGCCCGAGCCTCGTTGCACCGGAGCAAGAGTTAACGAGCCGGCTTTAAATGCTAATTCGCGTCAGAGTACAATCGGCGCGGAAATCGGACGACGTAGCTCTCGGCGCGAGAAGCTGAAAATATTACAAAGTCGACTCGGCATTATGAATACAAAACGCTGGCTCGGGGCCGCCCGCGATCCTAATCAAAACCGACTCCCCGATATCGAACTGCGAGCGCCGACGACCGTTTGATATTCGTAGTGTGAGTTATAATATGTCACGCGCGTCTTTCCCATTTGCGAAAACCGATTGATCGGCGTTTATAAATACACACACTATCTCGTCTCGACGTGAAAATTCGGTCGGGGCGCGATTGTCTCTCCAGATGCGTCGATTTTTCAACGGTAGGTATGTATTTGTACGTTTTGATTGGCAAAATAAATAGCGCTCGCGCGCGCGTGATTCAGGAAGTTTGCCAAGAGACGTTCATCCGATCTAATATAGTTTTCAGCTCTAGTTACACACACACACGCACACGCACACATAGTTGACGAGTGGCCCAGAAATCATGCTGAATTACCCAAGTTGAAACGGGGTTAAAAATAAAATGACTAATCGGGAGAGAGGAAGAGAGAGTGGACGGATCTATGAATAGACAGATCCAACGTGGTTCAACCTCGATACTTCATATCCGAATCGTCTTGGTACACGGCCGTGTATCCACGACTCCCCGTTTCTCTCTCGGCGGGGAAATAATCACACGAGCAAAGGCAAAAACAAAACAAGAAGTGGCCAACAATCGTCGAGAGCGAGCGAGCGATCGAAATCAGCTGCAGTGTGTGTGTGTGTGTATGTGCCGCTCAAGCCCCGCGAGCCTCATAACAATGCGCGAGGAGACGGTGGGTCCGCGGGCGCAAAACGGCCCCGTAAGAATGAGAGATCGGGAATGAGGGGCAGACCGCGAGCGAGCCAGAGGAGCTGCAGCCGCGCGCCGGACAAAGAGATGCTCGATCCTCGCGAGTCTTTAACTCGCGGCGGCGCTCTGCAGCTCGCGCGCGCGCAAAAGATCCTATCGACGCTGGCTGTTATATAGCGAGCGAGCTCGAGCGACAACGACGAGGAATTTATGGAAGGTGCACGTACGGAGGAGCCCCCCTCGCGCGAGCTGCTGCTGCTGCTGCTGCTGCTGTTGCTGCGGAATACCTATTTGTTGAGCCCCGGCATAATCTTCGCTTACGGGCACGGCCGCGACAGTCTCTCTCTCTTGCGGGCATTAAATTTAACTTTGCTCGTTACTACGCGCGCGCGAGCCACTGCGCGCACTCCTTCCTGTCACACTCCTTCTCGCTGCTCTTGTATTTGCCGTTTAGTATGTACATATACAGAGAAAACACACACACGTGCGAGGCGGCTCTCGAGGGGGTCTGAGCTTCGAGCGTCTCTATTTCACAGCGGGTTGCGCGCGAAGCTTCGTTTTGCTTCGTCTAGCCGCGTTCTACACCTTTATCGTCTCGTTCCACCGCCCAACTTTTCATTTGCCCCGTTGAAATTCACGATCCGCGGGGACCCCGACGTGCGGAGGTATCGCGAGGCTGAATTTTCGGAGAACTCGACAATATTGATTACGACGTTGGCAGCTGTGGGTTCGTTGAACCTACCGTTGGATAACAAACTTAAGGAAACGGGAGAGAGAGAGAGAAAGAGAGAGAGAAAAGAAAAAATTGGCGAATCGTCAGCAACGGCGGTGCGGTCCGCCTGTGTAAATTCATTTGTTTAATCGAAGATGTATTATAGAGTTTTTGTGTGCCGTCCCACCTCCGACAATCGGAGCCTCTAATTTTTTACCCGATCCCCAGCGATCCGCACGTCCGTTGTCCGCGAGGGTCGATCCTCTCTGGGTCCGGCGAGCTATATCTCTCGGGCTGATCAGCCGCGAGTCGTGTGTTGTTTTTTCCCTCGGACCGGCCGGCCGGCTCCGAGCCTATATATACGAGCGAACTAATCAATTACCGGGCTCTTATTACGAAACTTACAAGCCAGGCGCCTGCTTTCATACCTGTCCCTGTGTTTTTGCCTGTGTGTATATAACGTGTACAACTGCCAAAGGCCATTTCCCGGCTGCTGCTTCTTTTTACCTCCGACTGCTGCTGCCACCACCGCCACAGCTGTGACACTAGCCCGCGGGCCCCGTGTAGACCTGCTCAAATATGTAGATTGTGTAGATCGGACCGATTCACGAGTGTCGCGCGTGATATTGGCTCGATTGGCGTTTTTTCTTTTCACCGCGCCGATTTGTATGGGCTGTTTCACTTTAGCTCGGCAGGTCAACCACTTTTTTTTTCTTTTCAAGAAAATTTTCATGGCACTTGGTTTTGGAGGTTTCAAACTATTTTACTTTTCCACCGACTTTGTGGCATGATTTACTCTGAAAATAGTAACGAAATCGAACAGTGTCTGGAAATAAAAGTCGTTTTGAATTACCCATATTTTGTATAGAATATCACATTCCAACCTCGAAATTGAATCGTATCAACTATTCAAAACAGTATCT
The DNA here is from genome assembly GCA_020882685.1 of Aphelinus atriplicis. Taxonomy (NCBI): domain Eukaryota; kingdom Metazoa; phylum Arthropoda; class Insecta; order Hymenoptera; family Aphelinidae; genus Aphelinus; species Aphelinus atriplicis. The sequence continues at coordinate 2,225,081 of CM037075.1, read as the reverse complement.
AATACGTATCAAAAAATTCCAACGTGTACGCCATGATATTTGGATCGAACAAAATTCAATTGATTCCTTAGGTCAAGAGCATCATAATCAACTACTGTAGAAATTTTCTTATACATGAGCCTGAAAAATGCAATCTTACTATATGGACTAGATTAGTTTTCAACAAATTGACTAGAAAAAATTTGTAGAGAAACGTTGACCTGTTTAGTTGTCGTGAAATAGCCCATGTATATCTACCGCTCTCAAGTGTGCGATCGATACACACAGCTACGACGACGACGACGACGACGACGTACTTGGAGCCAAATAGGTATCTTAAACACGTACAATACGTACTATTGTGACCACTCGAGTGATGGCTTTCGTGAACGAATATTGAGAGTTCGTGGAAATGCCTCTCTAGGCTATAGAGTAGGATTGATTGTCCTCCTAAGTGAAATGTACATTGCCAATAACAGTAGAATGATTTTTGATTTTGTATGAGAACAGATTAGTTAACAAATCGTTTGATCAAGGAGCCAACGGCAAATAACGAAAAAAAAAGAGAATTAAGAAGTGCAAGAATCCTCGACATGTGTGGCATCGCATGTACTAAAGTCTAGTCACGCGGGTCCGCGATTATAGCAAAACTCTGTCATTTTCGTATGACCGCAACCTCAAGTTTACACACACACACACACACACACACACACACGCACGCAATCGATGACTCGTGTGTGTCTCCGCATTTAGTTTCCGCATCGATTAGTCCAGTGCCACGCATGTGCGAACACACATTAATCAGTCGGAGTGGCAAATTGAATGGGGTGTGCGTGCGCGAATCGAGGGGCGGCCCAGAGATTTTCGGGATAGCCAAAAAGCATACACACACGCGGGAAGGGGGGGGGGGGGTATTAATTTAAAAGCTGATCCGTGACGTTTGAACACGGAAAATGGGAGGGAATACGCGAGGGAAAATCGTTATTGAATGGCGGCCCTCGGACCCATAGCCATTGAATCAGGCGAAATACTCGCCGCGGCATTCATTGTCCGCTGCTAGTAGGCATAATTGAAAAGTCCAATATCGCGAGCAGTTTAACGCTCGACAAGAAAGAATCGCCCCCCAGTGCCATGTATGGATATGGTGAAATCATGATTCGCAGAGAGAGAGACCCACTCGACACATCTGCTCGCACACATCCGCGCGCAATATAATCAAAAGCCGCATTTATGATCGAGAGTCATATCGCGCCGGAACTCGAGAGCGAATCCAGCCAGAGGTACGTACCACAATCAACCGGCGCACGAATATTATCGCTATATATGTCAATAGCATGTCTATCCGCGGCAAACATATCTCTCCCTCTTTACGGATAGCGTGTCTCAACGAGTCATTCACTGGAACTACGGTGTCTTTATCACTTTCTCGACAAGTGAATACTTAATTCGATTCCTAATTGAGATTCGACGAAGAAGTTTCCAAAAGTATCAAATCCCATCCCGAGTGAATATTGTTCACTTGTATCGCTCGCAGTGAAGGTTATACGTCGCCTTGGTACCCATCGAAAATTCCCCTCAACTCACAGTGGAATTCATTTTCATATACATCAGTGATAGAATCGTCACGCAGCGAGGATCCGAGAGAGTGTCTCCGTCGCGGGCACAACTCGAGCGTTATGACAAGTCGCGCTCAAGACGTGCACATACGCCGCGCGCGCGGCATTGGCTCATTACGCCGATGAAGCGTTGTGCTCGCGAGTCCTTGGCTGAGCGCGTGTATCGCATATAACATCGCCGGCGCTTTTTTTTCTCCCCCCCCCCCCCCCCCCGGTGCTGCAGCGCCGATCGGCGCCGACGCGACTCTCTCTCGGTACCATAATACATGTGGTGGCATTCAGAATATATTTGATATGCAGGATGAAAAGGGAGCATTGAGACGAGTCTGCTACGTCTGCCTGGTACCGCAGCCCTCTTCCGTGATACAGCAACAACAAGGAAATGCTGACATCAACTCAACCCTAGACAGCACACTGCAATCTGAAGCGGCTCGTAGTCGTCCGGACTCTGGCCGCATCTCAGCACAGTCAGGCAGACTCTCTCTTTTCTTTGTCATCTGAGAGCGGTTTGAGAAACACTCTCTCTGGAGCTGACTTTGAATCGAGGATATTGAAACTCGAGCAGACCATAACATCACAAATTACGAAGACTATTACATCCAAGCTTGATGATCTGTCCAAGAATCTCGAAGTGCTGAAGCAGCTGCCCGATCTTTTCAACCGGCTTGAAAAAGTTGAGAGTAAGATGGATGTCTTTCAACAGCAACAGAACACACTAACACAAGGCCAAGCTCAGCTCGGAGCTCAACTCGACGAGCACATTCGTACCTGTTCTGGCGACTCATCGGCGTCTGCTACCGAGGAAGTAAGGCAACTACGAGCAACTATGCAAGCTGCTATCTCCTCACGTGTGTCTGCCATTGCGGCTGCTGCTGCTGTGTCATCTGACCTAGTCATCTCTGGCCTTACTACAGAGGGGGTGAGTGACATTCGCAGACTTGCATTTGCCGGCCTCAGGGCTATTTACGGAGAACTTGAGCTGCGTGATGTTATCTCGGCTCGCATTCTCAGACCGCGCGCGCCTGCTAGTGTGGAAACGGCTGTTGCTCAAACGGCACTAACGGCTCAATCTCACCAATCAAATGGAGCAATTCCGCGTGTCACAATGAACACGCCCTCTCGGATCTCGATTGTTGTGACCCTTGCCTCACCAGCCCTTGTATCCATGGTCATTCGAGCAAAATAAAGAAGGGCAAGGTGCACACTTCCTCAATCAACCCTCAACTACTCATCGAGGCTGGACTGCAGTCACCTCCAGCATTGATGGCTTCGCTCCTCAATGTGAACGAGTTCCTGCCTGGTGAGACGTTCAGACTGCATCGTCTGGTACGTACCAGAACCCGGGACCTGAATCCTCGCCCGGTCACCTACGTCCAGAGTGGACAGATCTTTGTAAGAAGAAGAGGCGAAGCGGCGGTCTGCATTGGATCGGAAGAAGAGCTCGAGCATTTTTTAACGGCGCAGTGATTCAACACGACTCTACAGATTCCCATAACCCCAGTTTCCTCTCCCACCGTAAACTCTCATACATTCCACCTAACTCACACTCATTCACTCCATCATGTTCAGCTAGGACTCGGCTAGGTAAGTTGGATGATCTCAGGGTCTGTCACTTCAATGCGAACTCCATTCGGGCTCACATTGGAGAAATCAGACACTTCGTGGCCTTCTCATCCCTTGTTCCACGTAATATGCGTATCTGAGACTAAGCTGAGCTCTGATATCAAGGATAATGATCCTATGATTGCGCTTGATGGATATATTCTGCTCAGGAGTGACCGCAGCACCTCAGGTGGTGGCGTGGCTCTATACATTCATAATTCACTCACGTTTACTAAACTATGTGCCACTTCCACGACGTGGACTGGGCAGCCTGGTTTTCCGGAGTACCTATTCTGCGAGCTGCGGATTCCTGGTGAGTCTGTTTTCATTGGCGTTGTATATCGTCCTCCGCATGCTCCTTTCGTGGATGGGTCTGACTTCGTGAGTGACCTCAATACTTTTCTGAATGACTACAGTACAAAAATACTAATGGGGGATTTCAATGCCAATCAGCTGTCAGACTCAGCTGATGCCAAATTTGTCCGTGAACTAATTGACCAACTATCGCTTTATTCCATCCCCTACGGCGCGACGTTTCACAGAGGTTATGCAGATACTTGGCTCGACCTCTGCCTCGTAGACGCCCTTGACACAGTGACTGATTACTGGAAATCTGAGGCTCCCTTTATCGACGGTCATGATGTCATCGCGGCATCGGTCAACGTTGCGGTGATTAGGCCTGAGGCACGCTCGTTCAGCTATAGGAACTTTAAAAATATTGATGCAGAAGCCCTCTGTGCCTACATTGCCGGCTGCGATTGGTCCGTGATTGATGGCCCTGACCGTAGCGTGGAGAATGACATTGACTGCCTTTACACTAACCTCCAATCGGCTATAGACCGATTCGCACCACTCAAAACATTCAAAAATAGTAAAAAGAGAGACCCCTGGCATACACAACATACGGACGATTTGATCGCAAACAGAAACAAGCTTTACAGACACTTTCAAAGAACTCGACGACAACACGACCTGTTGGCATATAGAAGGGCGCGTGACCTTGCTTTTGAGCACTTACAGAATGCTAAATTGGACTATTATAAATGTCGATTGGAGGGCCTGACTGACAGTAAGGAGATCTGGCGGGAACTTAGAAACCTTGGGTTAGTACCGAAATCTACTAACACTCATGGAAATATCTCTGCGGAGGAACTGAACTCCCACTTCACTGAAATCGCAACTGATCACTCTGCCCTTCCTTTGGCCTCAATTCTTCAGGAGCTTGAGCAGACCTCGATGGAACCTGGTTTCCAATTTTCAGAGATCACTCCTGAAGTGATCAAGGTGGCCATCCAACAATCCAGTACTCAGGCGGTGGGAGTTGATGGCCTCCCGCAGAGATTCTTTGTATCAGCACTCCCTTCCCTCCTTCCCATCCTATGTAAAATCTTCAACACATCCTTGCAACAAGCTCATTTCCCTACTGCATGGAAACAAGCAGCCGTCCTTGCCCTTAACAAAACACCGCACCCCCTAACCCCTGGTGATTTTCGACCAATCTCCTTACTTAATTTTCTCTCAAAAGTCCTTGAGAGACTGGTCTTTAACCAGATCAGCAACTATGTGGAAACTAACGGTCTCTTGGATGGGCGTCAGACAGGTTTCAGACGAGGACATAGTACGCAAACGGCTCTGCTGAAGCTCACTGAAGACATACGTACGGCTCGTGACGCGAAAAAACTTACGCACTACTTCTATTTGACTTCAGCAAGGCCTTTGACACTGTCTCGCATTCTGCCCTACTTCGCAAGCTTCACAAACTTGGCTTTTCCATGCAGGTTATTCGCTGGATAGCGTCATACCTGACAGACAGAGAGCAGTGTGTTAAAAGAGATGATGGATCTTTCACTAATTTTCTGCCACTGAATAGAGGCGTTCCGCAGGGATCAGTCCTTGGCCCGCTGCTCTTTGCTCTGTACATTGGAGATGTGGGGCGGTGGCTTGACCTTGACGTACACTACTTACTCTACGCAGACGATCTACAGATTTACATTTACTGTTCACCTGAAGACTTGATACCGACGCTACTTAAACTCAACCGAAATGCTGCTGCAATCTCAGCTTGGGCTGCTGCCAATGGCCTCAAGCTAAACGCATCCAAAACGAAAGCGATAGTCTTTGGCAGTAGATACTACGTGAGTGGTATCTGTGAGCAGGCTGATCAGGTACTGAACCTCGATGGTTCCACCATTCACCTTGAATCCTCGGTAGTCAGTCTTGGGGTCACTCTTGACTCGATTCTCTCCTGGAAGGAGCATGTGTTGTCGGTGTGCAAAAAAGCCAACGCCCTGATGTATAGGCTCCATAGGTTCCGCGGTTGTGCGAATTTGGCCCTCAGGAAACACCTCATCAAAGCACTCCTTTTTCCACTTATTGACTACTGCTCCTTGGTATACTGCGATCTCTCAAATGAGCAGAATCTTATCCTACAGCGGCTTGTCAACACTGGTATAAGATACGTCTATGGTGTAAGGAGGAATGAGCACATCACCCCTTACAGGCGAGAACTCGGTTGGCTCACCACTGACTTGAGACGTGATTATTTCAAAGCTACTCTGCTCTGCAAGATCCTCAGATCTGGCAGACCAGAGTACCTCGCGGACCTATTTTATGAGAACACGTCTACTCGTCCAGTGAGGGGTGGTCGTCGCGCGCCACTGGTCATTCCGGCTTCCCGCACCAAGTCATTCGAAAAATCATTTCATATCTCATCAGCTCAGCTCTGGAACTCGCTCCCTTCACTCATCACTGACGCCCCCTCATACCAATCATTCAAAATCCAGCTCTACTCTTACCTACTCCAACATGGATAAACCAATTATGTACAACCTATTTTATTATCGCTTAAGAATATTGTTTAATTAGCCAACTTTAAATAAGTTAAATCATAATTCATACTTTTTAGTAACTTGTATTTTGTACAACATAATGTACAGGCAATAAAATTATTCTGAATCTGAATCTGAATCTCTCGATCGCGTTGATTGACTTGATTACCGGCCGCCGCCGCTCGCGCAAGGTCGCGCGCGATTTTATGGCTCGAGCCGCACGTATACGCGCGCTTCTCGAATATTGACGAGCGCCTGATCAGCGACTCTCCATTTATTCCACTTTTCGCCCGATCCGACCCGGCTGTGTGTTGAACGGCTCCTCCGCCCCCCGGCAAAAAAAAATCCACCGGCCCGTGGCACACGGGGAAAGCCGACAGAAAGTCGCGCGACTCGAGCATTGTCAGAAGCGGGGAATGCGGCGTAACGCGCGCAAAAATATAGCAGTATGGCGAAGCGCGACAAAAGCTCTCGGGGGTACGGTGCAAAATCCGAGCGCCACAAAGGAATAATTGAATATTAATTAGCTTTTTCCACGACAATGCGGCTCTCGGCATAAACAGCAGCAGCAGCAGCGGCAAGAGTCTGAATGCCCGGCGCGCATTTCCATCTGTTACTCCCCGTTGGCAGCAGCAGCAGCAGCAGTAGCAGCAGCGAGAGCTTGCAAGCTCGCTTTTTCAGCGCCAGGCTAAAAGCAGTACTACCGTACCGGAACGAATCGTTTCCTCGGCCCGGCGAGGGCTAATTAAAACGTTAATTATCCATCTCCCGCGGCGCGCGAGCGGCAGCTAAGCAAAGCTTTATACTATTTAGCGCTGCGCTCTTTCTCTCCTCCTCTCACTCGAGTCGCGGCCGGAGACGCACAAAAAGCTCGATTACACTTGATCTTTCGTGTCGACCAGCGGGTTTGCATATTTTTTCTCCAGCTCCCTCCACATGAATTGTGAATCGCGTGGGGGGTCGAGTGAGACGGAGGGAGGGAGGTCTCCTTTTTAACGGCTCTTTCAGCGCTTTTTCCGCTGGATGTGCTTTACACCCCGAAGCTGCCTGGTTATATCGCTTCCGCCTTCGCCGGCCCGACTTGCTTCATTTACCCGGGCTCGAGCCAAAAGGGTTTCGCCCTGTTTCTTCCTTTTTTCCTTTGCGCTGGCGCGGGCGGGCGGGCGGGCGAATTACCCGGCTAATGCGATGCTCCGCGAGCTTTTTGCTCGTTTCCAGCACCGCCGGCTCGCAGTTTGGCATTCAAGATATGCTATCGCGCATTAGCGATAACAATGGCTCTTTGTGAGCCGGGCTTTAAGACGCCGCGTGACGTTCTCCGTAAAACGCTATTATTCAATCCACGCTAGGCCGAGGTCGACGGGCAATTACGTATAATGGCTTGGATTTGTCTTTCAGCTCGTTTGACGTATCGTGCGTCTCGCGCACAGTGTCGTCCTACTCGATAATTCCTCATCTCGTCGTAATCACGAAATGTGACGATAATATAATACTAATTTTTTTTTTCCTTCGAAAGATGGATCTACGCGTCGACATACTAACAGATATCTTTGTCGCGAATTATTTAGTCGCCGCGTGCACCAACATCGTGAGATCCCTCGAATCAGAAGCTCGAAGGCACTACAGACAAACAGCGCCGAGTCGTATACGGTCGGGTTTATAATCCCACCGATCGGGCTCGAGGGAAGAAAGAAAAGGATGGGAAGGGAAAAAAGTGCGACAGGACAAATCGAAACGCGTCGGATGAAGCGGACTGTCGGGCCGCGATAGCATCTAATCGCGGGTTAATAGCGCGCCAAACCTGTTGAGAGTGTGCGGTCGGTCGGGGCGCGAAAGGGCCAACACAGCTGCCCGTGGGGAAAGCTCTATCGCGCGCCGGCTCCACGTGTCTGTGTACAGCGATGCGGTATACGGCAGAGAAAAACAGCTCGATTTCTCGAGTGCGGCCGGCGGGTCCCTCGCGTCGAGTGGGCTACTGCTGCTGCAGCACACAATCGTCCGGCCGTCAAAACAGCTGAGCTCGCGCCGTTTGTTTTGATACGAGCGCGCCGGACGACCATCGAATTACGCCCTATTGTTGGCCGAAATGTGCCGAAACGCGGCTCTTCATTCGATTTGCGCCCGGACGTACAAACACACACATACACACACGCGCACTTTACCAGTCCTCTTCTCTCTCTCTCTCTCTCTCTCTCTCTCTCTCCGGTGTAATTCGTGCCTGTGTTTACACGAGGGCAACGAGAAAAACAGACAGGATAATCGAGTGAGCTGTGAGGATCCGGTAATTGCTACGAAACGACACTCCCATTTGTTCTCTCAACAAATTTTCATCGGAATGAATATTATTTCGTATGTACACAAGTTACCTTTTTCTGGAGCGACTCTTCGACCCAAGCTCACACGTTTGAGTCTTCAACTCACCCAATTTGAGCCTTGAACTCGCGCATCATGAGCCTCTGAGCTCCACAGTTCAGGCTCCCTCAGTCCCAACATCTATGAGATACTTTCTTTATTTGATTATAGCAATAAATAAACAATGTGTCTAATCCCCCCTACCACTGTCCATTGATCCATCCGTAACAAAGCGGTGTGTCTTTCTAGCCTAAAATTTTGATGCGTATCACAGCCCGGGGTATAGAGTTGTGGGCGCACGCACAGCCGGTGTACGTGCGATGTTTACTCACCGAATGAATTTTGCGCGCTGCGGTGGCCATGCAGGTGGGTCATGCGGGACACCGTCGCCCACCCGTCGCTGTTTACATTTATTTGATAATGCATATTCCATCGGATGTATTAGGTGAGCTCGTGCGATTGTGTCTCTCTGGCTGATTCTGACAGCTGTGCCACCTGTGCCATTTGCTCGGCGCGCTAATCAATTTCGACCATTGCCGCGCACGAGCCGCTCGATTCAACCTGATTAATCTCCCCTCTACTCCCGTTACGTTTTATATTCTCGAGGGTTGCGCCCCGTGTCTGTGTAGGTGGATCGACCGATCAACAATTCGTCGTGACGAGTTGGAAATTTTCAATCCAGCTCCGGTATATAGCCGATGGCCATTATCAATCCGAGGTGATTCGAGGTTGGAATATTGTTCTATGACGGTCTGGTAAACCGCGACGGGGAGAATATGTTGTTGTGCATTTTTTTGCCTTGGGAAAATTGAAGCTCGATGAATTCGGGACACTTTGGCCGTGGGGGCGATCGACGTTCGAGATTGGATTCGCGTCGAGCAGTTTGAGCAGCTCGAGGTAAAAGTTCGTATCCACGATCCGGTGCGGTTTGATCCCCGCTGGTCGCGCGGGGCCCGTGTTTCTATGCATTGCTTGTAAACCTCGTCCCGGAACTTTGTCAATCAAGATGGCTCTCGCTGCTCCCCCCCCCCCCACCCAACTAATTCTCAAGTAGTTTAATGCCTCGGTATATATATCTAACTTTATGCTAAACTGGACACTCCCATCCGCAAGTCCCTCGCTGTGTATCCAACGCGAGGTGCGAGCATATTATTTCGAGATCAAGTTTCTCCCTCGTCTCGCAAACAATCCAGAAACGTATAATGGAATTTCTCCGAGCCCAAAAAGCCGCAGAGTAATTCGTCCAATAGACGAAAGAGAGGGAAATCCGCACTTTTGAAATATTACCAAAGAAAACTCATCCCCGCTCGGGTAAACAGACGTGCTTCAGTACAGGGGCTCGTTTTTTTTACCCTCGAGCCCACGACGCGTATATCCCAATCCACCATACCCCTAACTAGCGCATATTAAAACACGAGGCTGAAAAGAGCTGAGCCAGCTTACAAAGGAGATTTTCCACTTGCTCGCCTCTCCCCGCCGTCCACCCATATACCCGGAGAGCAAAAGAGAGAGAGGGAATATTTATACCGTCGACACTTTGCTGAACTCGATTTTTGCGCGCGTTCTCCCGTGCAAAAAGGGGGGACGATCGCGCGAGAATTTAATGCGTATCCTCGCGATTTAACGAGCCTTTTTTCGGGACCGCACCTTATCCCGTACCGTCTCCCCCCCTCTTTCTCTCTCTCTCGGGAGGATTAAGCAGAGACCCGGGCACAAAGCTAATGGACAGCGGTTTTTTTTACGGCTTTTCCGCGTGCTCGACCTGCCCAGTTTGATAAAACTCATCGCGCGTAATACCGAACTTTTCGCCCCGCCAAAATGAAATTTCACTGTCCCCGACGAATCGTCGCGTCCGTTTCTTTTTTTCCCCCCGTGCAAATTGAAAAACTAAAAATTGCAAAGACCCGAGTGAGAGATACGGACGGAGGGGTGGTTGGAAAGGAGATCATTGCAAGAGAGGCGTGAGCTCACTGCATACACCACTCATACTCAGTTACATACATATATATATGTGTGCAGGGTCGGTAAAAATGACGGGCCGGGCTTGAAGGAGCGAAGGAAGAATGGGGGGCGGCAAAAGGAGTAAGGCGAAAACAGGCGCGCGCACTTGTATATAGTCGCGCTATGGTCGTGAGAGAATTCACGCGCGAGGTCGCGCTCGCGCGCTCGGCAAAGGTCACTCGCACCATCGCCTTCGGCTCGCGAAGGTCGAGGTCCTCTCCTATCCTCCTCCTCCTCCTCCCTGTGCTTGCTTGTGCCTCGCAGCCCTGCAGTCCGAGACAAAGTGCGTCTCTCGCGCGCGCGCGCATATTAAGCGTCATTACACCGTGGATCGTTACGCCGCCGCCGCCGCAGCCGCCGCAGCCGCCGGCCATGCCCAGATGTATTTGCGATATTAATCGGGCCCGGATTGAATTATAGGCTTTGTTTGCCGAGCGCGAGTGTGTGTGTGTGTGTATGCTACACATGCACGAGCTGAGCCAGCGATCACGACTCGAGCGCCGGCCTTTTTCGCTCGCTCGTATATACCCCCGAGAGAGAGACCCCCGAGCTCGTAATGCCCAGAACGATGCGACACGACGAGTATCGGCGACGAGTGTATGCAACGACGAGGCCCATGTATATGCATTGTTCGGCGGTGCAGTTATTGGGCCCGAGAGAGCCGTACTTAGCTCCGCTCGAGTTCGGATGCTTATCGGCCGGCCGCTCGCTCGAATGACGCAATAAAAACACAAGATGAAGGATTCACAGGGGGAGGGGGGGGGAGAGGCGCGTGCGGCGTGTTTTCCGATCGGCCGTGTAATCTGATTCGAATCTCTCCCCCTGTTTCTCGGGATGGTTCCGATCGGGTGTATACTATTATCGCGCAGGTGCAGCTTCGGCGCATTACGCGCGACTCTCATTACGCAAGATGGTTCAGCCTTTACTGCACGACGATGTGCATGCTTCCATCACCCTCCCTTCTTTTGTTTTCTCCTCTCATCAACGCGCGCGATAGTTGACATCGGACTCGTGAACCTATTTCGCGAGGAGTTGAAAGATGCCAAACTCTGCGCACGTATTGTCGATGACAATGATGTATTTCCATGAAATATTCCACGACGGAGAGCTTTTATTATTGATGATTAGTATGCCTTGAGAAATATCAAATTTCAACCGAGTGGACTGAAATCGGATGCAACAACGCGCGTTGTAACGCCTCTGCGTTTATTATTTCCGGTCAACATAGTCTTCCTGCAGTGACTGTGGACAATTTTCCGAAAGTATGACGAGGAAAATTTAAAAAAAAAACCTGAGAAATCAAAGTAATTTGCATCACTGGAATATATATCGCTTGAATTGCTTTATTGTATTTGACGATTACAAAAGTCGCGATTTCACGAAAGAATTTTGCTTTGATTTACATCCCCTACGAATTGATATTTCCACCAGAGGTAGATTACGCCGCAACCCAATTGTCCAAACGTCCAATTCCAAACGAGGATCGGACGAAGCGGCCGCGAGCGAGCGATAGAGATCGATTATGCGCGAAACGTGCTTTTCACACTTGCCTACAACCGCACATATACGCGCGCACGTACGCCACAGAGACTGTCCCGACGTTGGCTTGCTGCTGTTGCTGGTGAGCGCCCGCGCGCGCGCGAGAAACTGCACGGCTGATCCATCAAGTCAAGTTTGCCGCGCTCGGGCAATTCAAACGAGGGCCTCGCGTGTCGGCTATCGTCGCGCGGCCGGCAAACCCTGCCCTCCCCCCCCCCACCCACCCACCCCCGCGCCTGCACAGCCCATATAGTTCATAAGCCGAGAGAGAGAGAGAGAGAGAGAGAGAGAGAGACTCGGCTTTATTTTGCCGCGCGGCGCGTTATGCGCTTTCCCGCGATTAGCTTGTCCCACCCGCGGTCTGACGAGCTTCGCATTGATCGTGTTCCCATCGCTGTTAGCTATATGAAAAATGCGTGCGCGCGCAGCTCAATTCGTCGCGACGAGAGAGCTGAAAACGAAAAAATTGTACAAGCTCGCAAGGTGGAGCATGTAATAATAATGTATCCCTTTTCGCGTCGGAACTATATACGTACGGGAGGGCGCGCGAGGGGTATAAAAATGATGGCTTCTGTCGGGAACGGTGAATTCGAGAGAGAGAAAGCGTATATATATATATGAAAAAATGAGCAGCTGCACTTTTAATAAACCCATTAGCTGAGCCGTCGGTGCAGCCTAAGCCGCGAGTAATCGGTGCGCGCACACATTTGCCCCGACCCGCTGCTCCACCTCCCCTCCTCCGCAACCGACCGATGCTGCCGATTCGCGCCAACACACACACCCATAGCCTCCCGCGAGTGCATCATGCCTTGTGTGCGTGCGTGTTTACCACTCGACGCGATATTTACCTGGTTCGTATATAAAGTTCGACGTGAAGCGTATATCGCTACGATAAAATGACGTTGCATTAAAGCTTGCTGGGGCGCGCGAATCCCGAACGAATGTTGTTAAACTGTCGCGGCCCCATTTGCGAACATTAATGCCGTACGCCAACTTATCACCGCTTGCACGCACAAACACACGCACTATTCGGTGCGCGATTGGTCGGTAGGCTAGCGTGTAAACTCATTGTCACTCGATCTTGTCCTCGAGTCTAAAATGTCGCGAATGTGTATATTCGACGTGTGCATATACTCGTGTAATACGAAGCGTATACGAATTACCAAGCTCGTTTCAACGACGAGCGCGACGTTGTATACGATCGCGCGCAAGGTGACGAGTTGTTAACAAGTTGCGCATTATATATTTCCCTTTTTTCCTCTTCTACTCCGTCTGTCTCTCTCGACTCCCGTAGCGCTAGCTTGTTAATCATCGAGCCACGGCGAGTCCGCGTATAGGATTATCCCGGCGAGCCTCAACGAGATTTGCCCCCTCCGCGACATCTTTATCCAATTGTTTTCATTAATCCCTCGTCGTATAAGTATCTCGGTTGTTAGTCACTGAATAAATCGCACGCGTTAACCCGAACGCCGGGTAACAACACCATACGCGTCCGCGAGCTGACTTTTCTTCTCTTCTGCCGGGCGCGCGATAATTACAACCCGACACGGCGGAATCGCGACGTGTCGTTCGGAGCTGCCCGAGTTAATACGTCAGTGATTTATAGGCCGTGTGTATCGAGAGCGTATGCAGTGTATACGCGGCGAGAGAGAGAGAGAGAGAGAGAGAGGCAGGGGGGCAGGAAATGGAAACAGGATTTAGCCAATCAAATCCAACGTCCGAAATTCTTCGTCGTTCGGTCGAGGCGCGTAATTGGTTTAATCCTGTTTCAATTCGACGGTTGCCTCGCGCGCGCGCGCACGCTTGCATTCCGATGTGTAACAGACCCCCTAACAATCTACTAATTTCGTACACGTATATTTAGTAGCTCTTTTGATCTCTCGCTCGCTCGCCCTCTGTTCGCTCCAACAAAAGCAATTTCGCCGTGTCTAATTCGAAAATATCAATCATGTAATTATCTCAATTTCAACTGCTGCCCCGACCGCAGCAGCTCGGATTAGCGTGACACATATATACAAACTCTGGTGTGTATGTGTCATTCATCCTCCGTTTCCCAAGCTCGTCGAGAATCGTCCGCTCGGCATCGACGCGTGCGAATCATAGCCTCTTTTTTTCCGTTTAGCGACCTCTCGCCGGACGATCGAATTGCGGGCAATCGATCGCGATCACCAACGGCGCGGTTTGGTTTTGGCGCTGTTACTCGGGGCATCGAAATCGGGAAAAACACAGCAGCATCTCGACCGCGACCAGTAAATACGTGAGGGGTATACTGAGGAGGAGGAGGAGGGCGAGAGGCGATAGTGTGCGTTCAGCCAACTTATATAGAGCTGCCACTGATAGAACGCTAAGTGCATTTGGCAAGCTTCCAACCGAACCAACGACTCTCTCTCTCTCTCTGCCTCCCTTCGCTCCGCTGCCTGCAGTCTTCGGAAAGAGAGCCGAGTAAAATCAGTGAGAGCAGCAGCAGCAGCAGCCGGCTATATAATCGCGCACGGGTCCTTCCACCCGCGCCCCCACGTATACACACACGCGCGAGCTTTTTCCCCGGGACTTTTGCGCATCTACTCTGCTCGCCGTTTCGCTCGGCAGATAGAACACGAGAGAAAGGTCGGCGCTTGTTTTTCTCCGTCGCCCGTTGTGGCTCTCCTTCCCTCGTTGATTATTTCCCGTTCTTCTCTCCTTTCTATTACCCGACTTTCACCCTCTGCGATTTTCTCTCCTTCTTACACGTATATACACTCGATGCCGCTTTCCCCATTTGCGATACAGCACGAGAGGGGCTCGCGTATATTCCTCTCAATTATATACGTTCGACTCGCGCGGCGGGGTCTGTTCCACTTGGCTTTCCAGCAATTCTTTCCATTTTATCCGGCCCGACGGCGTGCGGCAGAGGCTCGCGAGAGCAGCCTCCGCCGGAGTTCGACTCGCGTATGAGAAACACGTACGCCGGGCTCTCTCGGAGCTACGATTATTTTCTCAAAGAGAGGCGCGCAGCGCGCGAGTCGCTCGGTATTTTCCTCCCGCTCCCGGGCGAGCGCCGACTCATTTTTCTCCAGTTTCTCGAGTGCGTATACACATCGGGCTCCCCCACGTTATATTTTTCACGCTCGCCAATGGACTGGCGCGACTGCTGGGTCAGGGCGGGGGCGGGGGGATGACGAAAAAAAGAGAAACGGCCCGGGAGTGGGAGAAAATGATACACGTGAAAACCAGTGATTTTGCGCGACTACTATTTCACGGATCCCCCCATGCTCCTTTTCCGCCCCGCAGTCGTCTTTCGGCTCGCGCGCTTCTTCCTCCCTTTCTCTCGGCGTTCGATAATCCCCGGCGCTGACATAAAGCTCGATGTTGGCAGAGCGAACCAATCGGCCGCGGCTCCAAAGCCGGGGAAAATATGAAAAGATCGCGGCGGCGCCGGTTAATTCAGAGCCCGTCGTCGTCGTCGTCGTCGTCGTCGTCGTCGTTTCGCCAGCGAGGGATGTGTAATGGTAAGAGAGAGACAAACGACTGGCTTCGTCGATATATGTGAAATTGCTAGGAATATCCCTTGCGCGGCTGCGTCATCTCGTGGGCTTGGATTCTATAAATATGTGCGCCAACCGCCCAACTCTCTCGTTGTCCTCTTTCTCCTCTACCTTCCGCCTCTCCTCGCTTTTTCCCCCGGCTTTCCTCAATTAGTCGCGATATCCCGCTACGATTGAAATCGCTCCCATGTGCCCGTGGGCTCCGGGTGCTCTCTTTCCCTCGAGATTACCGCAATCATTCTACGAGGTCTTGTTGCTCCAGCCCCAAAATGTGAATCGTCGGCTCGATTGGATTGACCTCATACCCCATGTCTGTTTGTCTGTTGCAGGTACGTGTGTCCTCCCGGCGCGAGATGCGAACTTTTCGTTCCCGACCCTGATGGAACTGTCCCATTTAAACGTGAGTATATGCATAAGCACACGCGTGTCGGTGTGGAGTTTACACCGAGTCCTGTGGGATACTTCATTTGAGATCGTTGTCGCCTAGAGATGGGGGGAGAACAACAGCGTTTGAAGTGGCGCGGGAGTGGGAGGCAATCCGTCGATTGCACACATTTCAATTGGAAGATTGATTGATTGATTGATATTTATTTGGACTAAGGACTCAAGGTCCTTAATAGTCACAGCAATTAAGATGATACATAAAAATACAGATAGATTAGGCACTCACATGGACACGCAATGTCCCAGTACCTTCGCACGAGGTCCAGAAGAGAGAGTAGGGGACAAGGGGGCCAGAGAGGGAGGAGAGAGAATTTGGATGCGACGCAAAACACAGCCTCGAGATCGGATGTATCGAATTGGCTCTGTCGCGCGCCGTGTGTAGTAACACCGCGACGGCCATTCGAAATCGGCGCTCTAATAAATAAAACATCGACACGTCGCATCAGCGTCGCGGCCCTGATGAAAAAGCCGTCTTCCCTCCCTTTGGCCCGCGTGGATCGTCGCGAGCAATTGCGCGCCGCGTCGTTAGAGGGCTTCTCGCTCGCGGGCTAATGCCCCTTTTACGCTCTGAGCTCCTCTCGCGACTCGACGCCCCCTCCTTTGAGTACGCGCGGGCGCGTTGCAAATACACCCCCCCTGTATAGCAGCGGATCTCGCGAGGCCCGCGTGTATACGTATAAGAGGCTTTCGATCCGACTAATGGCTTCCTCCCCCCCCCCGTTATACATTGCTCTCGTATTGCTCTTTGAACAGCGCTGTATTGGCGCCGAATTAATTTTACATCAGAGTGTGCGCGCGCGTGTGTATCAACGCGATTGGGTATACTACAAGCCGCGACCGTACGGCCGCGGTCGATTCAAGCGGTGGCAAACATCAAAACGAACGATGGACACACGGCGTAATCGCCTTTCGCGCCTATATACATACTCCCTGTCCTATGCTTATTAACAAGAACGTATCTCGGACGAGCGAATAACGAGTGAATAATGTGGTGGCCCGAAGAATCGCTAGATACGTCCTTACTTTGCGCCCCTCCGAAATAAGTCTTTATTATTCTGCAGTCCGAGATACGTCTCTATGGATAAGGAGGAATTTTCGGCTCCGATGATGGCGTGTTTCATCCGAAGTTTTGACTGAGAAAAAAAATTCAAATGGTATATGTGCGAAGCTCAGGCGTCGCCGCGTAATCGACCATTGGACGTATTTTTACGGATAGATTTAATTGAGCGCGCAAACTGTACACCTGTCGTTCGCCCCGGACTGGACGATGTACTTTTCTTACCGATGCATTGCGCAGGAGTTGCAACACACCAGGTGGGTGTGTCAATCGCGTAACGGATTCTCGAGTAATCAGAGTTGTACTTGCGCGCGATAATGTATCTAAAGTTCGTGTCACTGATAATCAATCATTTCCTAACTGACTCGATCTTGTAAATGGGGTGGCTTGATGGTCTTCTCGGGGTTGTTTCGACCTCTATATCATAAATATGCTGCGAAGCAATGATATCGGTTTCGAAAAAAATCAAATCTTCCATTTTTCGAAAACTCGTTGGTCATCCACGATGCAAACGATGCGAACCTTAAATACGCGTGTGATACCGCAGCGTAAAAAGGTCGGCGCGGGCAAGCGCAGTTAGAGATATATATGTGTATCGGATCCAAGAAAAAAGCTGTCGGTCGAAAGTGATTCCGGGCACGCGTGTAGCTGTTGGCTTAGCTGCCCAGCATCCGTCCATCCGCCGATTAATTCTGCCGCCTCGCTCGTATACGCGCGCACACACGTATTCGCAGGCTTGGGGGCGAGATTGCGTTTTGTGCCGCTCGGAAGAAAGAAAGGGAGAAAGAGAGAGGGAGCAGGTGCTCCGAGCTTCCTTCTTTCTTTTTTATTCCTCCTCTCGGCCCGTCCTTTGGTTCCTCACCCCGTCCCACTTCTCAGCTCCATCTCGCCTTTATTTCGGCTGCTTTCTAATGAGCGAGACGCGCTGTTGGGATTTCCGACCTGCCGCTCGCCGTCGAATCACCTGTCTCTCGGATATATACCTCCTCTTACCGCCGCCGTCGCCCCCCGAACACCGTCGACTTGACTTCGTGTCGCCGAATCGTCAGAGCTACGCGACATCTTTCAATATAACTGGCTCGATTCAACCGCGAACGGATGTACTGGAGGGAGAAACGTATCTTGGTCCACTGCAGTACCACGTGTGGCAACGAGACACAAGCTATGTGTGTAAAGACGGATATTTGAAATGGAACGAAACCAGTCGAGCGACAAGCGGCGGTGCACGAATCAATTGGAAACGACACGCGCGAGATAATGTGTGTACGCTCGAGGGTCGAGTAGGAGCGCGGCTGCCGCGCCATCAATTAACTCTCGCTCGATTCGCTGCGGATACTAATACATTTGCACCGAATTAGCATGATTAAGGTAGGCTAATGCAGGTAAACGACGACCGGAGTACGTGTGTACTGTCTATTTGTATATGCTGCGGTCTAACGCCGCGACTATAAATAAAACATCGAATCGCCATTGATTGTCGGGGCTGCGATCGGTGTGCGACGTGATCGTTGCTCATATGTATACAGTGTTTACTTCCCCCCGCGAGTCCGACACACTCGACTCGCGGGTATAGAAAGGTGTACGCGCGTATATGCACGAGAGACGATGAATATTTCAGAGCGTACGCGGTGAATCGCGGAAGGATTGCGCCCCGGTAAACACGCGTGTGTGTGTATATATATATAGAAGAGAGCCGCGCGCATATCGCGGACAAATCGATTAATGGCAGGGGGGCGACTAACAAACTCACTGCCGGCGCGCTATTCCCACGTGGCAGCCTTGTTTTCTCCCGTCGCGCCGCCGAGATAACGCGCGGTATTATAGAAAGGCGCGCAATTGACTTTACATGTATATATGCGCGCGTGTGTGTGTACCTTGAGCTATACGCGAGTCAGAGAAACGACCGATTGATTTATACCGAGAGAGGCTCCGCTCGAGTTTGCTTTCTCTTCGTGAGATCTCGTGCCCAATGCACGTACTCCTGTGTCATGACCATCTTGCCCCCTGGGCCTTTTGATTCGTCTGTAGCGTGGGCGGGAAATGATACGCGCGCGACTCGCGAATGGAATCGCTGACTGACGGTGTGGTTTCGTACAATCGATGCGCTGTATACACGTGGCTGTATGCCGCGCGGGGGCTTCGATATGTACGCGTATACGCACTCGGGGAACAATGCGATCAATCAGCGGCGGCTCCGAATGCGCGCGTCGCATTTGCATGTGCCTACTGCATATACGGGTAAAAACCGGCGAGGGCACTTTTAGCCTGGCTGCACGCATATGTGTAGTCGCGTCCGCGCGGCCAAGGATACGTTTGTTCCCCGGCGGCCCGATCGATCACGTATGCTATACGTGTGTATGTAAACGCGAGTGACACAGCCCGACTTATATTACAGGTGGCCCGCGCGGCTCGACGTTTACCCGTGGCTCCTTCAATTATTGCGCTGTTCTGTGTAAGCGCGCTCTCGCGTATAAATGCTCCCAATATGTTGCTCGTGCCAGTTGATGCTTACGTGAGCGTCAAATGGGTTTCAATGGGCAGATTTTAATCGATTTGACTTCCGAGGGACTTTTGGTCACTTGGATCTTTCGCTGAAAATTTTCGAATAGTTTCAGTTTCCCTCAGTGATATCATTCCGTACGAGGAATGTTTGAAACTACGTATACACAAGTACTACGCATTATCGGTTGATATCTCCGACTAATCTAATCGTGAGAACTAACGAATGCAAATGAGACGTGTTTGAGTATCAAATTACCACCTTCAAATTTTCACGAGGCAGTAACGACCCAAATGTAAGGTAGTCTCCTGGTTAGTCAAAATACTCGAATAGATTATCATGCTCACAATTCCCGGGGACCTTGGAAATTGAGAAGCTACCAATATACAATTCGATAGGTGCCACCAGTAAAAAGTGGGATCAGGTCACTTCACATTGTGACACACGGTTGCCGAGGAAATCTTAATTTTCGAGATGATCCGCGTCCTAATCATTAGCTAAAACTCCTCTCAGCGTATAATGTATATATGTATGCATAATTTTCTACGCGTCCTTTGACGAATGGATGTCGCTCTCCGCAACTGCGCAGCTGACGTGTTACTGCTTGGGTATTTCGCGGCTAATGCCTTGCGCGTGCGTGCTCGTGTTTATACGCTCGCCACTTTATTCCGCTTGTTCGCCTTTGATTTATCGCCTTTGGAGAATCGATTCGTCCCGAATCATATTTTACTGGGGGTTCTCTTTCCGGTGCGCCGATTCATCACTCGATGGATCATCCGGTGATGAGTCGACTCGTTCTTTTTTTTTTTAATTATCCGTACTAGACGTCCGATGAAAATTGAGTTGCAACGTGTGGTGAACAAAATTTACCGAGACAGATTGTCCTTCTATCGATCGTTGCGATTGATCATTAGCGTTGGCTTGTAATGATTAAATCGATTATGTGTGGTTGGATCGACCTGGAAAAAAACTCAACCGAACAGTCTTATCGGGTGGCTCGGAAATGAAGCTACCTGAAATAATTTACGGTTCGCTTGAATACGGCAACGCCAATCACGATAATGACCGTAAGTGCGATGTAAAAATGTGTAAAAATCGCAAACACAAAATTGAATATACGCACAAAACGGTGCTCGCAAAAATGCCCACTCGTAAATAGTCGATGATAATTGAAAACTTGCGTCCGCGGAATCGCTGATCGAAGCAATCGCCCGCAGATGCGGGATCGTCCGTGTGAATTTGAGACGATCGCGTGAATGTACGCGGCAACGGCAACAAACTCGGTTGGAACAAAAGTTGGTATATACGGCCGTTCCGGTACGTCGAGGGCCGGTGCGGCTGGACCGTAGGGGACATACAAATCTGGCAGCAGCAGCTGCTCGAGCGGTGTACAGTGGGGGCAGGACAGGAGGGATCATCAATAACGCGAGCGGGGGCGGCCAGTTCAACGAGGCGTTACACGAGACAGAGAGAACGAGGCTCGCTCCGGTGGCAGGCTCTAATTCGACCCGAGCCGGCCTCCATTTATACCCGAATCGCGAGCGTTTTTGCGGATAATTAGTTGATTAACGGGCTGAGGCGGCGAGACGTCCGAGCGTGCGTGCCCTGATTAATCAGACTTGCAGCCCAAGTCTTTCCCTCGGTTACTCCGGGCTGGATAACGGAGCCAACTACCCAAGACTCTTTCGAGCGTGTATACACCCACGTATACACGCACGACCGAATTCATACTCGGCTGTGCGCCGTTTGATTTTAATGCAAGCAGCGATCTGCATGTATACGGTACGGGTATTTTATTCTGATGGCAAAAGCCCTGACTCGAGGCTTGAGTATTCCTCTATGTATGACTGCAGCACATCGAACACTCGGCGAAGCGTCGTTCACGCCTTGCCCTCGCTGTACCGCGTCGAATCTTGAGCCGATACTCGAGTTTTTTTCCCTCCCTTCGGCCGATCGGGAAATGTTTAACGAGATGATCGTGACGCTTGGATTTAGCGATTCGTTTCGCGATTCGTAAAGGCGCGCGTACGCTGTGTAGCGATTTTGCAAGACACGGTGTTCTCAAACTCGTGTCGAACGCATCCGTATTGAACATAATCCGAGAAATTTCGATTTCATATGTATTCTCGTGGGTATATCGGATGCTGTTTTTGGATTTCCCACCGCACCTGGTCCACTCCACCTAGAACTTTTTTTCCTTCCAAGGGACATCTTCGATGATACCCTTCTACTTACATCGGTCACTCGAGAGTGGATGATAAGGAATCCGGAGAACGTGTCTCCTAAAAAGTGTGGGTTATATACTCTTCGTTCATAATCGAGTAGCTGACGCTTCATCGAACGGACACGTTCTTGTGTCACTTTTTTCTCCTGTTTTCAAAAATCTCTCCCTTTTAATTATACTCGCGCGTTCGGTTCAAGCGCTCTGTTCCCCTCATTTTTTTCTTCTTCTTTCCCCGAAAGGAAAAAGAGGTAACACTAGAGTGTGTGTCCCCCGGCAATCACAGATCGCTCGGTGGCCTCGGCGAATCCGAGCACAACCGTTTCAATCGCCGAGCCCAAACTGAATTCGGACGATCCAGTGGGAGGGTATTCGGGGTCGCGACGCAACGGTAACGATCGCGCAGTTGGTGCAGCGAACGGTATTTGCGCACCGCAGACCGAGCCGCGAGCAACCGGATCTCGCCGATCAATCGCCGCAGCAACGGGCCAACGCTCGATACCCGAGCCCCGTACACACGCGACGCACAAATCCGCGCGAACGGAGCTGCGCTCGTACACGCGTATACCTACACGGATACACATACGTATCGTGGCGTGCGCGAGCGTCAGAGGATCGGGCCGCAGGTGCGAGGCTAATTTGGTTATGAGCCGGAGAGGAATCGGTCGGAGCGGACCGGGTGCAATTAACGAAACACGAGGCTCGAGCACGGCCAAGACACGATACACGTGTGTGTATACATATCCGCCGCGAGCGAATCCTTCGGTTCCTCCCTCCTGAATTTCAAAGCCGCGGCCAAGTGTGTGTGTGTGTGTGTGTATCCCGCCCTGCCGGCGGATTTATTCAAATTTCCCGTCCATCCGTCCGGAGGCCCCGAGCACCGGTGGATATACGTATATACACAAAGTTGCGACGCGTTTGATTAAACTAGTCTAGACTTTCTCTCTCTCTCTCTCTCGGCCAGCCCGACACGCTGCTTGATTAACCCGAGCTCTCCGTCTCTTTTCCACGAGATCATCCGTTTCCCTTGTTCCCCCGGCTCCCAAACTCCCGTCTCCTCGTTTCTCCTCCGAAGCGTCCGCAGCGCGCGAGTCTTTGCGAATAACGACGCTCCGATCCAGACTGGATTTCCCTCGAAGCAACGCGTCTCTATACATATCTCGTTGATAACGAGGAGGAACCGCGCCGCGGTTGCGTCGACCGAACGCGAGTATACAATATATTGTCTCCGAATTCCGTGTTTGACGCTCGCAGCAGATGCGTCAGGGGGATATGATCCCTCCGCACAGACACGCGGGAATCACTCGCGGAATTCCAGGTCACATTCGTTAAGCGCGAATTGAATCACGCGCTCGAGTATTTCTGTGAATCCGAAAAGCAACGCGAGCCTCGAGGAGGAGGAAGATCAAAGCCCGCAGCTCTCTCGGCGAGCGTGAATCACCGCGTTGGTCGCCCGCTCGCACACACAGTCACACACAGAGGCGCAAGCGAGCGAGCGATACAAGACAGGAAGAAAATAAATTGGCCGATGGTGAAAAGCTACTCGGGTTATAATACACGCAAATATATACATATACATCGAGGAGCGGAGTGAAAGAGGCTGCATCGGGCGACTCGTAAATAACGAGCTTTCAACAATAAGAACTAATAAGCCGGCTCTCGCGTATGTGGATCGCCGGAGAGCGAGAGAGAGAAAAGGGGCGCGCAGGTTTAATTCAATGGGACGCGCGTCAGTGTCGTATATCACGAGGCGCCAATGAACACAAGAAAGCGAGCGAGCGAGCCGGAGAGAAACCGGTAGAAGAGACAGCGGCCTCCGCAACCGCACGCGTGTGTCAGCAGCGCGGCTAAACAGCGTCGCGAGCGCGCGGGCTATATAAATCGCACTTTTCGCCGCGCGCGAGCCCCGATCGGCCGCGGCGCGAGGGCACCACACAACACAGGCGGCTAAGTGGGCCCGATCATCCGGCCATCCGTCCTCCTCGTTTTCTCACGGGTTCGGGGAAAACCCGGGATAAACGGCTTCTACCTATGAGCGATAAATCGCGAATCTCCGACGGCAGCCATAAATCCAACGTCGCGCGTCGATCAGCGGTATATATATCGGGGGCCCACGCGCGGCCACCGCTGAGAAGCCGCGACTGGTCGAGTCGCGTGTGTATGCGTAGAAACGGAGGGGAAAAAAGAGGAGAAAAAAGAGCAAAGCGACCCACGGACAAATTGAATTGAGCTATTAAAAGCGAGGGCGAAGAAATTGAATGATTATCAGGCAGCCAACGCTCGCGAGAAAAAGAAGCTCCGCTGCGCCCGTGTGTGTGTGTGAGTGAGCGCGTCGCCGGCGCATACCGGTTTGACGTGTGCTCCGACACGTCGCGAGTGTATATTTGAATCTTTCGAATCGCTCGCGACTTTCACGAGCTCGCGATCGATTTGGCCTCTCTCTCGCCTCTCTCTCTCTCTCGACGAATTCGGTCGCGTGAAAAAACAAGACGAAAATTCACGGGAGCGATCGTATCTCTCGATTCAATGGCCACACGTGTCTGTGCATAAACGCGATCGTCTCGCGCGGCTAAGGAAAAAAATCGATCGTTGGGAAATGGTTTCGTGGGAAGCGAATCTTTTGGCTGCTCGATGACGAAATCCACCTCGGTGGTGTATTTAAAGCACGTATATATCTGATCTATCGATCGATCGAATCGCACTCGACGGGGAAAAATTTCACTCCCGCGGGTGTATGTACACGGTAAGTTCGCCTCGGCGGAACGAGAAAGTGTAATATTTTTTTACCCTCGTTTTTTCCTTCTTCTGCTTTTCGATCGGTAGCAGGTGAAAAATGCACACGATCGATGTGGAGTCGCGATAGCGACTCTCTAAAATCACAATCTCTCTCACTCTCACTCTCTCAATCTTTCTTTCCCGTATTCATGCACGCCATTGTCATCGTGACAATGCGCATTTCACCTGAAGCCAATGCAGCCGTAGACAGACAACACACGCACGCAATTGTCCATATACACTTGCGCGCGGATTTTTCGCTCTTCCGCGTCTTGCTTTCATATATCCCGTGGCCTGACAGTGCGGGCGCATGAACACTGCACACATATTGGAAGGTGGCAGGCGGTATCTGGCATATACACGATATGCAGAGGCGCGGCCGAGTCGTGCAGAGAGAAGGCTCCGGTCGTGAAGTACGAAAATCCGAGAAATCAAAGTCTGATTGAGAGAGAAGAGAGTCGCTTACACAGTGTCGCGTTGTCGAGTGTGTTTCCCCGCGCGCCACGACGATTGTCGAGACTCGGTTTTTTCAACCGACCTTCTTTTTTTTGTCCCCTTCTTTGCACCGTTTCAATGGGCCACTTTTTGCCGGCCAACGAGTGATCGATGAGATTGTGATTCGCCGCGAGTCGGCTTGTTTCGGCCGTTGCGCCCGTGTGTGTGTGTGTGTATCCACCCGAGCCTTGTGAAACGAGCGATATGTAAATCGGCCGCGAGCCAAGTTGGTTTAGCCGAACGTTGCATAAACGGAAGCTCGTGAAACATAGCGCGAGCTAAAACTGTATTGTCTAATCGTACCTCGAGCTCCACGGCGGCTTATGTAAACGACGTCTTTTTTCTTTTCGTCTCCTCCTGGCCCCCGCGTGATCCGCAACAATGAGAAACGAATCGCGCAACGAGCGAAAACAGTTCGCCCCGCCGCCGCGATTGTTCCCCTCGACGAGCCGCCGGTTATTCCGTGTGAAACGCGTATCTCGCGAAATCGATCGGGATCGATGGTCGAGCCTGAATCGGGGAGCGATACGTCGAGCCGACAAAAATTGCCCCGATCAATATCCGCGTAATTGCACTCGAGGAGGACGTCGTTCGAGAGGAGCTTCTCTCTCTCGCCTTGATCAATGCACGGTTTCTCGCGCGCGGCCGAATAATCGGTATAAACGTCGGTTTTAAATACGCTCGCATTATCGGCCGCGAGAATCTGCTCGTTATAAATATATATTCTCGCGGCGTACGTAAGCTCGCGCGCGGATTTCGCAAGTGTGTGTGCAGAGGCGCGCTCACAATGTGGCTCGAGAAAAAGGCCGAAAAAAAAAAAAGACGAGTATACGAGACAACGGGCCGGAGCGCAAGCGCGAGCGAGCGAGAGAGAGAGGAAGGCTCGAAATAAAAAGGGCCAGCTCTCTTTCGGCAAATAAATACGGATGACTTATAGAGGTCGACAGTAAACTTATTGTTCTGCCGGTTAGCCTTGGGACGCGCGCGAGCACACACACACACACACACGTTATATCGGCTTCCTCTGCTCTTTTTTCCTCGTCTTCCTCCTCTCTCGCTCATTGCGGCAATTTTTTCGGTCGCGCGTGGGAGGAGGAGGAGGAGGAGGCAGCCTTTACTGGTAGCTCGAGACCGATTCACCAGGGACGCACTTAAGTATACTAAAGTGTGCGTGTCTGTGTGCGTGTGTGTGTGTAAGTGCGCGTGTCCTTCTACGGCTCTCTGCTCTCGTCGCGTCCATCGGTAATTTCTCCCTCACCTCGGAGCTCGGCCGAAAAATGAACTTTAATAAGCCCCGCGATCCGTTGGGACGACCGACACAATCTTTTTTTCTCTTTTTTCCCCCCTCGCCCCTCTCTCTCTCTCTCTCCGCTCGTTTGCACGCTCGAAATTATTTATCGGGCTCCCCTTCTCTCCCGTTGACATTAAATAAGCGCGACGCGGATGTTTCGTGAATTGATCGCGTCCTTTTTTTTTCCTCCTCCTCCTGCTCGCCGTCCTCTTCTTCTCTCGCGGAAGCGTAATGACATGACTTTTTCGTGCTGCTCTCCTTCGGGCGCTCGTCTCTTGCGTTCTCGTTTTTTTTTCATTTTCCTTCCTTTTCGTCCTCTTTCTGCCGTGGACTGTTGCTCTCTGTCGTGCGCGCGCGCGGGGGCCCGGCGACGAGCGCAGGTTCGTGCGTAATTTATATTTGTGCGGGAATTGAATTTCGCGTGACAGCCTCGCGATTCGGGGAAAGACAACAATGATGAATAAATACATGCGAGATGTATGTATGCGCGCGCGGGCTTGTGTGTGGCGTCGCGTATAAGCGGGACGATGGACACACGAGTTTTACATCGCGGACAATTTGACGTGCGCGCGCTCGAATTGATCCGATAGCCGCTTATGAATATTCCGCCTTTGCTCTCCTCTCTTTTTCCCTCCCCTTCCTCCCACCAGCCTCTCGAACGTCGATCGATTCTCCGATCGAGGCGGGGGTGGGGGGAGGGGCGGCATATGTACAGTTTTAACCGCGTCCATTTCAATTACAAGGCCAAAAGTGCAGTGGTTCGTGAATAATGTATGTCAATAATGTAGAGTCGAGCAACATCATCGCCTGCTAAGGCTTCCGCGAGACGAGACAAGACGATATTTTCGGCGATCTCGTCTTGGTCTCGAAAAATCTTGGTTCGCCTCATATCGATCTCGGTCTTGATGTAAGGGTTATTTATAGGTTGAGTGTGAAAAGTGAAATAAGAAAAGGGTGAAAAAATGAGTAAATGAAACTTCAAAGTGTTGTAGGAGAGTGGTTTTAAGGGCTAAATGGGCGGGGAAGATACCGAAAATTTTCTTTTAATTCCCCCAACATAACCCAAGAGCGACTGATGCTCAGAAAGCACCGGAGATACGAAATCTGACGAATGTGCCAAATTGACTGCAGTGCCAAATTAGCTGCAGTTACGTTAAGATACTTACTATCGTTCTGTGGGTTCAGTCGAGTTTTCCTTACAAAAACAGCATTTATATATTTGCTCAAAAATTACTAACTAACTCACTAAAACTTTTTTTTCCTCGAGATCTCGAATCGAGAGTCTTGAAAATCTCGTACTCTTGGTGAGAAAAGTCTCGTCTCGTCTCGAAATTTTTTCAAAAATCTTGTCTCGGTCTCGTCTCGATTTTCGAGACGAGACCAAGACAAGACGAGAAATTTTTCTCGTCTTGCGGAAGCCCTATCGCCTGCTGGAGCCCCCCCCCCCCCGGAACAGCGCGTGCGTTACACCGACCGCGCGCCTCGTATCGAGAATCCGATCGAGCCGCCCGATAAAAACATCGCCATTGAAATCGGCGGCTGAATGGAAGAATCGCCCCCCGCGCTTGCGCGCCCGCGTGTACATCGCATGATAATCCCCGGCCTCATCTCGACGGGCCGCGCGTCATATCGCGTAAAAGCAGCGAGCGGTAGCTCTTAATTAACGTGGCCCCGCCGAACAGCTCTCGTCTATGTGCGCGAGCGTAATTAATGAATGGCCGCGGCGATAAAAAGCTAACTCGATCGGGCCGATCGATCTCTATCCCGCCGCCGCCGCCGCCGCCGCCGCCGCCGAGCTATAACTATAACAGTTAGTTGAAGCGGCGGTTCGACGAAACGGTATTATAATGATTATTATCGAGATCGCGTCGCGCGCACCCGGTCGTTCGCTGCCGCTGACGCCGACGACGCCGACGCTGCCGCAACGAGTAGTAAAGTCGAAAAGTGCAGTGTCGCGCGAGGGGGCGAGCTTCGGGATTATATACGTATACTGCGGCAACCCCCGTAACGTGGCTTCGCTCGCCCTCTACGTTATACTACTCGGAATCATGGTTACTGCAGTGCATACTGGAGTGGAAATGTAATAATTTCTTTTGAAGATTTTAGAATGAATATTTTTGATTTTTTCTTTGCTATATACAAGGCTTGAGGGTAATTCAGCTTCCCGATTTATCCTGCCTTGAAAGACCAACGAACAATCGCTCGTGTGAAGAGCAATCAATTCCGACCTTGTGCTTTGCTAATTGCGATAGCGGCACAAACTTCAATTGGAAACCGGCGTTGTTTGGATTTGTTGTTTGGATTTGTTTTTTTTTTAAAATAAACCTGAAAAAGCAACGTTTTCCATTGCGCCTAGGTAGTATAACCCGTTAACGATCGGAGCGGGGGTCCGCAAGTCGCTCCGGCTAAATCTTATCGTGCCGAGCTCGAGCTCTTTTGATAAATCATATATGAATGAACGCGCCCGACACACGAAACGCTACATGAAAAACACTCGGCCACTGCTGTAGTATACACTTGACGCGTCCCGCGCAGCTCATCTCGCGCGTGCTTTTGTCTGTGTGAGGGCCGATCGAGCTTAGCGCGCCCGTATTACGACACTTGCTTGTCGTAAGCCCGCGCGCGCGACTTCATAGCCTCTCTTTTATTTCACGGCTCCGCGGGCACTCGAGACCGATTCGCGGGCGGCTCTTGCTTATTTGACTGCAGCTTTTGTTGCAGCTCAACTTGACGTCTCCCGCCGAATGGCTAATGACGCGCGTCGCTCGTGCGAGAGCTACTCGTCCTCTCCCGGCTTATTCGCCCCCGACTCGACGACGACGAGTCGCTTCTCGTTTCGCGCGTCTCGCCCCTACCCGGCGGAAGGATGATGCTCTTCTCTTTTTGTTTTGCCCGCGGCCGACGCTAATGGCGTTTCACTCTTCGGCCCGCGATTCCGATGGATCTCCGCAGCGGGAGAGCCGTCGTTTCGATGAACCTCGCAACTCTCGTCCATTCACGAATCTACGTTGAATCGATTGAGCTTGGTGAAATGTTGTTTTCCAGATCTTGAAATCGTCGCGGTCGTCTCCGGAGCTGTCTCTCTCTCTTTCTCGCAAAATCGAATGGAAAATCCCGCGTAGTGCCTGTTATGTTACGTCGCGTGTCAACTGGTTTGTACGTATGTACGTATCTCGGGTCCGCAGACACGTGTAAACTCGGTGCGATACGCGAAATATTAAAAAAATCAAGTAAGCGCGTGTAGTCGGGGATGAATTCACGTGTGTACTAACGTTTTGCTCCGGCTAATCTGCAAAGCGAGACGCGAGAGTCGTTGAATGGGGGGGTACCCGAGAGAGACCGCGAATAACAATAGGAATCCCAGACGCTTGCGGCTTTTAAATTGCGCGGGAGTGGCCGTGTCACGTGGAAACATCATGACAGCTCGCAGTTGTATACAGACGAACCGATTCACACATGTGATCGCCAACTAAATCGACTTTTCGGGCAA
This sequence comes from Aphelinus atriplicis, assembly GCA_020882685.1. Taxonomy (NCBI): domain Eukaryota; kingdom Metazoa; phylum Arthropoda; class Insecta; order Hymenoptera; family Aphelinidae; genus Aphelinus; species Aphelinus atriplicis. Next base: position 2,195,367 of record CM037075.1, on the reverse strand, counting down.
CGCTCGCGGATTTAGCTATCGCGTCGGAGAATCTCGTGCATCGATGCAATAACAACAATTTTCGACGGGATATGGGTAGGAGGGAAACGAGTTATACATCGACGATCGCATCCAGGGATTAGCCCCGTACAGTGTGTCTCTCGTGCCAGTTGACCAACGCACGTTTCCCTCCCACAGCTCCTCCGAGCCCGTAAATATTTTCTCCGACTGTCGTCGGGCTCGCGGGCCGGACCTCCGCAGAAAACGTACATCAAAGCGACGCACGACGGGAGCGGCCCGCAGGGGAGGAAAAAATAAAACAGCCCAACAAAATGCCTTTTTTCGCGCGCGCGCGAGCCGTGAAATATGCATGATAAAATTCCCGGTGAATAACGGCCGACGCGGATTAAGCTGGCGGCGGCGGTGGCGATGGTGGTGATTCATTTGGATCGAGGAAAGTTCACTATAGGCCATACCGAGTCTTTCCAAAGTTACACGACACCGCGCGAATCGACACTGGGCAAAATCAATCGGAATAATCCGGCCGAATGACGAGTGACAAAAATTGATTATTCATCGCGCGCCGGAATTTTCACTTGATTCGACGTTGACACTCCGATGTAACGTGTCAAAACCTCGCATTTTCTTGTCAACCAAGTCGTTTGTTTTTCGTCACCCGTTGTCTTACAGCCGTGTCAAAGCAATGCACTTTCACTTGATCTCGACAATAGAGCATCGAATGTGGGTGAGTGAGAACAGCCGGCATTTTTAACGCGGCAATCATCGCATGTGCATAGGAACGTTCGCGCGCCGAGATGGACAGAGTCGATATACCCATCGCGGCCAATTATAAAGTTGGAAAATGCCCGGCATATAGAGGCTGGCTAGTGTGCGTCGGCGCGTATATGTGTATACACACGCGCGCACGTGTGAACTGCAGCGGGGAATCGAAGCAGCTCGCATCCTTCGGACGACCTTCAACGGGCGTTAAAAAGTGCGCGAACCAGATAACGCGCGTATAATAAAGTGCAAAATTATGCGCGCTCACGCGCATACCGGACTGTCTCTCTTGGGCGCGAGCGGCTATATATAAACATCGTAAATAAATCCGGCAAGCGAGAGAGAGGGCAGCCCGCGCGTAAAATTGATCAACGCTGCATTTACATGACAATCGGACGACGATAGCATGGCTGTGTGTTGTGCGAGAGCGAAAACCCACCGAAAAGCCGCTCGCCGACTGCGGAATTAATGGAAAACGCCGTGGCGAACCCACGCACGCGCGCACACCAATATACACTGTTTACGGCTGTTTCAATTCGCCAGCCCGGCATTATACGGGCGTTTGCGCCAAAGTGCCGACTGCCGTGTGCGCCCCCGTGTGCGCGTGTGTGGTTGGGTGCGCGAGAGCAACGTACACATATACTAGCCGTGTTCTGTCTCTCTTTCTCGAGATCCGAGTTTTTTGGCTCATTCAATTTTAAACAGCAGGTCGATCGCGATTTCGCGTCTCGGTGAGAGGAGTGGCTTTTTTTCCACGTAAAAACTCGGCTACAAGACATTTCACAGGCGATCGAAGCGAGCGAGCGGCAGTGAAATCTCACTCGCGAATTAACTTTCGCCCCCGGGCCTCTTTATCTCACGATCTAGACTGTAAAACTCCGCGCGCGTTATATATACCCAACTCAATTTCCTGCGTGAGCAATAAAGCTAAAGCTTTTGGTGGCCGTAAGTTTTTGTGTGTCGCGCGCGACGTTTATGCAGTATCGACACCCACGACTAGCCTGTATATATACGTATGTGTATATGAACACCTGTATACAGATATATACAGAAGCGTGTCTCGCGGCCGGGTGCGATAATATGGTAATGCGTGAATGCGAGTGTGTGTATATATTATAGGGCCGGTCCTGCGATAGAATCGCATACGTCGACGTTTCGGTGGGGCGCGCGAGGGGGCTAACTAATCGCCGCGAGCCGGGCCGAAACACCGGTAGCCGCACACGATCCATCCACGGCCGGCCGGAAATTGTACCCTCCAAATGTTTATTGTTTTACAGACCTGCCCCCCCCTTTTCCCCCCTTCCTATATTGTGCGATTCGCAACACACACACACACACACACATAACGCTGAGAGGCAGGCTGATGGATCGGCCGATATATACGAGAGAGGAATCCCTCCTGTTTCAGCCCCCGGGTTCGCGGCGCGTCGACTTTTTGCCTCGCCCGGCGACGATTGGCCATTAGCCATCGGCAAGAAAACTATGTCGCCCCCGAGGTGTTGCGCCAAAGGGGCGACGAGTGATTTTTATTTCGACGCGAGTGCCCCTGTATACTTTGTCCCTCCGTGTAGTTTCCGTCCTTCTTCCCCCCCACCCTCCTCGGATGCTCAGGATTCTTTGCCGCGAGAAGGCCCGTCGATTTTTCCAACGTATCTTCGTATACCTGACTCGTGGTGCGTGCGTATACCTATATACACACGCGTGTCAAGCAATACTCGGAGGCTCGAGATTCGCGTCGATTCGCTCGCTCTTCTCGCGATTGAAGCTCGCATAATCAGATGAGTTTCGGATTCCTTCCAAGTTCCAAGATACACCCGATCGTTTGGTCCATTTGTAGAAATCGGTGACTTCGATGCCTTTGAAGATCTTCAGCAGAAGTGGTTAGTTTTGGGGAGGGGAGAGGGAGGTAATTACTCGTGCTAATGATACTCGGAAGCATAAAAAACTTTTTCTCCCCGACTAATTTGCCAAAAAAAATCGTGACTCGTCCTATCGATGTAGTACAAAACACTATAGGGATAAAAGTGAAAAGGTCCTCGTCTCTCTACTTCTCTCTCCCTTTCTGGCCATAAAGACGCTTAGTTGTTTTAGTGTGTTTGTGATTTATTCGAGGACGATCAAACACTGATTAGCGTCATAAAACAGTTGATGATATTCCTCGAAAACTCGTGTTTCATAGCTTCTAATGATGTCTCATTTGGCGCCCATTTATTTACCTCTCAACATTAACTACCGTCAGTCGCGGCGATTAAAATCGTCGTAGACGCATTAAACGCGAATGCATCACGCTCTCGAGATCCATTGCTTTTTCGTCTCTCGCGAGTACCGAATTCATCCATCGGTGCGATTTTCGCTGCGTCAAAAACGCGCCGCCGTGTGTAATATCATTGAATTGCCAATAACGCACCGGCCGAATAATACTCTGGCGAGCTGGGCGAATTCAGCCGCGGCTCTCGACGCTCGGTGCAACGTAAATTAAGCGCAAATTCGATTTGGCGAAATTGTAATCACCAATTAGCCGGGCCCCCGGCCGTCAGATGTACACACACACACACACACACACACACAGACACACACGTGAGCGCGCATGCGATGAGAATATTATCATCATTCCGGACGGATCGGCTCTATAATTAATGCGCGAAATTCCGCGCATTAAAAACTGCTCTCTCGAATCGGCTTCTCTCTCTCTCTCTCTCTCGCGCGCGCGCGGCCTGTGCAAATTACGATTGGTCCTGGCAAAAAGCCACGCGGAATTGAGAGAGCCGCGCAAAAACGAGAGAATCATGCGCCCCCCGTCCTCCCCGCGGACGAGGGGCACAGGGACAGAGGGAGAGAGGGAGAGAAAAAAAAGGTTCACACACACGCGCGACTCGTCAATAATGACAAACGGGTCCGCGCGCGCAGCTCGCTGCTCCCGGGGAAAAACGTAGCGAAAAAAAGCGGCGTTTTAAATTCCAGAGACAACGATTATTTCGCGCGGTGCAGACGCTTGAATAAAAAAAACCTCCACGCACACACGCGGACGAGGCCAGCTCAAAATTTCTTCGGTGCGGTAACGCGCTCTCTCTCTCTCTCTCGGGGGAATAAGCCCCCGGGTCGGGGGGGGGGGCGGGTACGGGAAGGGAAAAAAATGGAACGAAGAAAAAAAACAAAAAGGGAAAAAACAAAAGGGAGAGCGCGCGCGGAGCGGCAGAGGCAGAGGCAGAAGAGGGGAAGGGACAGACGGACGGCAAAGGTGCGCGCGCGAGCGAGCCAGCGAGCGGCGAAGGTCTGGCAACCTTGCAACTTGTGCCCCTCCCGCCCCGACAATGCCCGCGTGTGCAGCGATGCGCCGATGCCGCCGCCGCCGAGCCACCACCGCTCTGTGTGTGTACTGTGTGTGTATGCTCATGCTCCTTCTTATGCGCCTATGCGGATCGCGGACTATCTCTTCATTGTGCGCGCAGCCGTTCGCGCCAGTTCCTTATTCCCGCGTCGTCGCCTCTCTCCCTCCCCCTGTTCGCCGCGCCGAGTTGTGTTTTCAATCGTTGCACCGATCAACGATTCGATTCGCCGTTCCGCGAGTATGGTAAACGCATCTCGTGCGCTATTTGGAAGTATGAAGCTTCCTGCATTTTTCAACTGATTATTACACTTTGCTCGCTCGAAGTTTACATCGAAATCTCAACTAACGACAGTTGAATATACGTATCAATCGATCGAATTAATTTTGATGCCGTTGCCGAATATAATATCACTCTGGACGAGCGTCCCTGGTGATCATCGTGAGGCACACCCGCCGAGTATATTGCGGAAAAGCGCGCAAACGAATTTGTCACGCGCGACTCCGAGGCGCGCGGCATCAAGAGCCGCTCCGGTCTATACAGTATCCATCCATTGTGTATCTCTTGGGCACAATATATATACTACACAGTACACACGGGAAAAGCGCCGGTTCATTAGGCTCATCGCGCGTCTCAACGTGTAGCCTCGGGGGCCCAAGATGACAATCGAAAAATTCGGGCGGCCACCCGCGTGTGTGTTTGTGTGTGCGCGGCTCCATATATCATAGCCGAACGTTTTGTCCTTTGGCGGGGCATCGAGCGTTAATTACGGCTTATCAGCCGATGGGGTATCGCTCTCGGCTAATCAGGTATGCGCGCCGCGCCTGGCCCAGGCTCTTATCTGCTCTCGATCGCCGCGCGGCTCTCTGCGCGTCTGTTTTTTTTTCTTTCCTTCGTAACGGCTGCAGCACACGCATACACGCGGATTAGCCGCGCGCGCCGCGGCCGCACACTCATTGTTCAGCTGCACGCGGCTCTTTTCTTCGGTTTTCGGATTACTCCGCGCGCGTTGCTCTTCTTCCCTCTTCCTTATACGACTCGAGGCACACATCGACTCTATATATCTGTGTACACACGTGCGCACCCGTATAGAACAATCGGATTTCGGATGATTTACTCTCCCGCGTTACGCTCTCTTCTCGTTGTTCGATACGAAAATCAATTTCTTTGTGTACGTGCGCGTGTTTGTCTGTGTCTGGATAAATTATGTTGATAATTGATGGATTTACGCGATTTTATCGTAACACGTATCGATTTCGATTTGAAAATTGTTTCGAGCGAACATCACGCGAATGCGGCGGTGGCCGACGGATTCGCAACTTTCTCCCGGGGGAATTTGAATGCGCCCGCGAGCCAGCCGCGAGCGCATATTGGAAAGCCGCTGCCGAGACCTACTTTACCCTGTCAGCCGTAGCGTCGAAGCCTCGATTCGAGGCTACGCACAAGCGCGTCTCTTTGTCATTGTTCCTCTCTCGCGTTGGGTATTGGCTCTCCTCGCGCGCGCGCAGCGCCACCTCCGATGGTAATTTACGATGCGGCTTTTTCAATCGCGCGCAATTAGCATTGGCTCGTCCTCCCCCTCCCCCCGTGCCTCCTCAGCTATAAAACCCTTTGGGCTCTCTCGTGTGCGTCGGCGCGAGTCGGGCTCCACTTGTTTCCCCCGCGCGTCCTCACAATAGCGCAATATTACGTGTGTTTTCCCTCGGTTTACAGCGGCTGCAGCTGCGCAGCACACACCCGTAATTCCCTCGAATCGTCGAATCGACCCATGTATACTCTCTTTCTCTCTCTCTAGAACACATCGACGTCCGCTCGACGACTGGTTATTTCAAATTTAATTAAACCGCGCGCGAGCGCGAATACGCGAAAAATACCGAGAGCCCTCTGATTGGAATTCAATTTGGTAAGAGGCCGCCGCCGCGCGATTTATCGATGTGTTTCTTGGCTCGCTGGCGCGCGTGAACATATACAGGCGGGGGGAGAGAGAGAGAGAGAGAGAGAGAGAGAGAGCAATTTGACCTCCCCGAGGCGTTGCGGGCAAAGTGAGTCGATTCGAGGTGGCCGCGTTCAAAAAGAGAAAGTGCGCACGTGAATCAGATAGCTCGTCGGAGCAGGACTTTTTTCGTTTCTTTCCTTCTCTTTTTTGCGCGAGGCTCGCCTTCAAAGATCTCTCACTTTGACGCGACGCTCCGCGCGCGCGGCACGTTGTATGTATAGGTATATGTATAGGTATCCGCTCGACGAGAGACAGAGCCACAGAAAATTATACAGGTCGAGTCGAGAGCGACGTTGTTTATTATCCTCGTCAATCCCTGTGGGATAACGTTTTTAATGCGCGCACGCGTACGTACGCGCACAAACGCGCGCCGATTGAGTATTTTTAATTTTCAATTTTTTTACGATCCCCGTAGCCTCATTCCAGCGCAATTAAGATTCGCCCGAGATAATATTCATACGCGAATATATTTGTTCGTTTTCGGCGATTGATATTAACTCAAGCTCGCGAGCGACATTGAATTGGCCGATCGAGAGCAAACTCCTCGGTGGTGAGGCTGCGAGATTAATAATTACCTACAGCAGGAATTTAAGGAGCGTATGTAGGAAAAAAGAGCACAAAGCGAGCTGGCATAATTTTCCAATTCGTCGCTCGACTTGTTTGCCGGCTCGACAATGCCTGTAAACCGTGAAGATTACGATTCCCCCAATGAAATACTCGCACGAGTCGACCTGACGGGTGCCCGTCGGCTCGAGCACACACAGACACCTCGTTTGAATTAATTAAAAATCACTTGTTTAGCATATTAGTCGCGCGCACGTGTGTGTGTGTGTGTGTGTGCGGGGATAACTAGAAAAATAAAGTAAGAAATCGGTTTGCCTCGTCGAGCCCGAGACGCAATCGTTACTCACCGTAACCGCACATCTCCAATTCATATCGTGGGCACGACCGTACAGCTGGTTTAGTTGTCTCTCTCTTGGTGTTTTTTTCGTTCTCCCCGCCCTTCCCCTTGCCTCCTATAGGCAAGCCGCGACTGCTGCCGCAAATAGACGTCGAAGAGCCCGATTCATTCGCGCGCGGAATGTGGTTGGCGCGCGATATTCCAATGTCATAATAAAATAATAGACACGTCTCGCGCGTCTATACGCTTAAAGGCCCCCAAGAATTTTCCTCGTGCGCTTCGCGCGATAACTCAATCCTGAAATGCCTCGGATTCAGAGAGAGGGTAAAAAGAGGAGAGCGATACACACTCACACACAGGGTTAACAAACGCGAATGGCCCTGGTGAATGGCGTTAAACGTCATATGACGAGCCGGGTGGGGGCGCAGAGGCTTAATAAAAATCTGCCGATTGGCATGGTCGTCATCATCTCGGTATAGGATCGCGGAGAAAGAGAGAAAGGGAGAGAAAGAGCTGGTCGGATAATTTCAAAGCCAGGGAAAACGTCCAATCAAGCAACGGCAGCGCGGGCCAGCTATATACGTTCTTGCTCAGACTCGATGGACGTCCGATATATGGGACTAAAAATAAATGCGCAATCGACGTCGCCTCGTTCGCCTTTTTGCTCGCGCCGAGACGTCATCAGAGCGAATCGCGTGCTCGCTCGCTCGCACACACACACACACACACACACTCGCTCACGAGTGAACCCGCGGACAAAGCAGCAGAGAGCTGCAGCAACGGAGAAAGATGCAAGTTAAGAGAGACGGCGAGGAATAATAAGAGAGAAAAAAGGCCAGCGCCCGAGTGCTCGTGCGCCCAGCAGACAGAGAGAGAGAGAGAGAGAGAGAGAGACGAGCCGAGCCGAAGCGAGCAAAGCTTGTCTCGACGGCATTCCATCTCTCGTTCTCGAGCCGCCGAGAGAGAGAGAGAGAGAGAGAGAGAGGAAGAGAGAGAAGTAACGAGCGTAATACCGCCGGCTGCTGCTGCTGCTGCTGCTGCTCGCCAGTTGGCAGCCCTTGATCCAAGAACGAGTTTTCTCAGTGTGTGTGTGTGTGTGTGCGAGAGTCTGCAGCAGTCCGAGGATGGCTCTCCTCTTAAGGCTGCTGCTGCTGCTGCTGCTCTCTGTTCCTGGGGCGAGTTGGCGGGCTCGCGAAAAAAGCTGCACCACCGCCGCGCGAATAAGGAGAGCAGCCGAGCTATATATACACACAAGCACACACACACACACACTGTGGTTTGCATGCGCTAGCCGACCTTGAGACCAATCACGCTTTCCGGGACACGTACACACGTATGTACACGTATGCAGCGTTGGCCGCCGTCGCGGGAGAGGAGGAGCGGACGACGAGGGACAGGCGTGTCAAACGAGTCTTCCCTCCTGCTCGCCGATCGCGCACAAGCCCCTTCTCCGATTAAATCCACTCTCTCGCCGCCGTGTGTGCGTGTCCGTACGATCGAGTTATTCGAAAAACGTTAATTTCATTAGCTCGATCGCGCAATTACGCAGATTCACTTTCCCGTGTAGCCTCGCGAAATCCCGATCGGCTCCTCCTCTAACGATACAATCGTGCCCCGGCAGGGTATGTGCGATACAGACAAACGAGTCTCCAACCGTTGGATTTGGATGTGCCGCTATTCGGTCGACGCGTTGCCGAAGACGCGGGCCGCGAGGGACGTATGTGCGGGCACGACCACACCGAGCCCGTTAACCAGACAAGCGGAACGTTGGCTCGCTTAGCGAAAGAACCCAACCTGACCTTGACGATTTCGCGCACGCGCGCTCGCGCACATCCTTCTTTTCTCCCGCGCGAGCACGTGGCTTCTCTCTCTCTCTCTCTCCCTCTCTACGGATGCTTGAAAGAATATGTACCTTTACCTCGAGCCTGCTCGTTCGCTCCACCGTACGCCAGTAATATCCATGACCAAAATTGCAGCTACACTACAATCGATGCCTCGATGGGATTGGCCGGATCGTCGACGGGACAACACGGAATACACACTCGATACGCTGATTCGAAGTGGGCCAAATCCAGCAAGTAAATCGGACGATTCGTCGGGGGATGGGGGGGGTGATATTTCGCGAAAAGTGTCCTCTCGCTCGATCCGCCCGGGTAACTTTTACTCTTTTCTCCCCTTTTCCGGCCGGGTCGTCGTCGTCGTCTCGAGCGTGTTTGTTTAGAAATTCCGAAGACGGCTCGGTGCTTCCGCTCGGCAGACAGACGGGCGGAGGCTGTACGCGGATAGCCGGCACGGGGGATTTAAAGATTTAAATCGCGCACGGGCTCGACAGTTGAGCGTCGCAGTCAATATTTGCCGGTCGCGCCGGCCAATTTTCCGATTTCCTCGCGCCTCTTTTCTTTTTCCCTTATTGAGATTCGACGCAGTTGCGTGTAGCCGGGGGCCCGCGGGCGGATGAGCGTCGCGATAATGTGACACACGCGCTCCGCTGTATATGTGCTCGGGCAAACAGCGAAAAATCCGCCTCGGAAAAAAAGAAAACACTCGGTGCTCTCCTTCGGCTTGTAGATACGAATTGTCTCACACCGAGATTCAATTTGCTGCGTTGTTTCCTCCTCGATTCCGTCGTTTCGATCGATTGATATTTCCAACGACAGCTGCTGTCGGTTTTTCTTCCTCCGCGTGTCAACACGACAGACGCGTCATTTTTCACGCGCGATTGCCTCGTCGATGGGAATGAGGAACGCGAGCCGCGCGTCTCCGGCACAGGATTATCGCTCTGGCGTGCGCGAGAACAACATACGTAATGAGCTTGTCGATACGTGTATGTGATGAACGAACGGAACGCTCGCGCGACGAGAGCCGGAGAAGAGGAAAGAAATGCCCAATCGCCCGGGCTTTATTCGCCGTCATTTTTCTCCAGCCCCGTAGCCAACCCTACGGGGGAGCCTTGTCGCCCGAGAGCTTTTTACGCTTTTCCACGGACAATCGGCGGACGGGGTGGAGTTATTTATTTTTGCGCGTTAGAAGCTCGCCCTCACGTGCGCGCACACACAGACGGACGAGAGAAACGCGCGGCTCTCGTGCGACACGCTCGTAAGGAGGCGGCGCGAAAGTGCAAAATACTAATGGGTCATTTCGGTGAATGGCTGTATTAATCATCTGCCCCCGCTCTTTCTTTCACCCTCAGCCTCGAGCTTTGTACACCGGGGAGAGGAAGGAAGAGAGTCCTCGCGTCGTTGCAATTCCGCGTGGAGCTCCAACCGAGGAAACAAAAATCGGGGCTGTGAGTTGCGGGGGTCGATCGAGCTCGACTTGCGCGTGGTCACACATCAAAAGCGAATCGGTCTCACGCCCCATCGGAATCGCCCGTGTTTATATGTAAATAGACGGGCGCGCGCGCGCGCGCGAGGGCGTAAAATACTCGGAGCATCCCTCAGGGTAGACGGAGTCCGCTTCTCGCCGTGCGCGCGTGTGTACATACTTGTTCGTTTTCGCGCTCGCGCGACGACGTGGACGCGCGACCGAAAATAGAGCGAACAAATTGCCGGGCGAGTGACTAATGCGTTTCGCTTGTTCCTCCGCTCTCTCTCTCTCTCTATTTCTGCGCCAGGGGGTAAGACTGGCCCACCCCGCTCGCTAATAAATAACCCGGGCGCGGCGCGGCAGCTTCCGCGAAAAAAACATCCACCTTATTTTCGAGTGTCGCGAGCTCGGCCGTGCCTTGCTCCTATTATACATATATATATAGAGAGAGAGGAGCTCCTCTCGCTACTCTCCCTCTATTCTTCTTCGTATATCGCTACATTGTTATCGATGAGCTGCGCCTGAGCACTAAAGTACGCTGCTTTTTCTCCCCAGCGATCGTGTCGTCACCCCCCGCGCGCCCGCTTTATCTATCCGACTCGTATAGATTCGCCCTCCCGCCGCAAAGCATACATACATTTATACGAGTGAAAACTTGCCTCGAACGCACCCGAGTCTCCTTACAAATCACCGCGAGCTCGTGGACGAGCCGCCAATTTTTCTTTCCTGTACACCAATATTATTCGTATAGCAGGGAGAAGCCAAAAAAAATGATGTCTCATTCGACTGTATTGTCCGCGATTACCCACTGGAAAATGATAAGATATCGGGATTACTGAACTGTTTCGAATAATTGATTGCGAGAGAAAATGCAAAACGATTCTTTGATTCGAGAACGTGTTGCAATTAGACTCTTGTGAATTTTACGGAATTTTATCGGAGTGAAGTTGCAACATGTCTACTAGAACCAAAGAATTGTTTTCAGAGTGTATCTATAAGTAGTCCGAAAGCGTCTTCGGTACGTACATTGAAAATAAAGAAAGAAAAAAGTAGAGAGAGGACTGTGGAAGTTGACACGTTGCGGTGTACGCGTATCTCCAACGACGCTTGCGCTTGCGCTTCTCTGTTCACTCGATCCGCGTTTCGCCTTTCAAACTTTCCACAGCCGCCGTTCGATATACTTTGATACACAACGGCGGATCCGTGGAGAAACTCGATCAGCCACTGCACCAGTCAACGGCGTTCGTTTCTTTCGTCACGAAATTCCAGTGTCCGAGTTGACCTCTCAATTATAACATTGTGTCAAACGTACCGCACGCAACGCTCGTGGGAAATGTCAAAGACAAACGGTAATTCGCTCGAGCCGTACTCGTCCAACCGTTGAAACAGTCGCACAGCTCCGGAAGAGAAGAGAAGAAGAAAATTAGCGATTTCTCGCGCATGAATTTATCACCAGCGGGCAAAAAGTAATCAGGTATTACGGGCTGGTGGCGGCGGCGGCGGCGGCCGCACGTGAAAACACAGGAACAATCTCGGGCCGAGGGACGTTAGCGGTGTGCGCCAACAAAAAGGTGATGCTCGCGCGCGCGCACTTCCGATTATGCGACAAAGAAGCCATAAAACACGTCGCGCGTCTCGGCAACACACACACACACACACATCTATATATAGGGTGGCACAAGCTGCGCACACACACACACACACACGAGCACACACGACGGAGCAGCTTTGCCTTTTTGGATTTCCCGCATTGTGCGGTGCGGTGCGGCGGTGGGCGACATAAATCACGGGATTTTCCGTGCGGCGCGTCCGTTTTGCCGGGCCCCCGATACACACACGCGCTCGCAAGCATACGTGTATATATGGTATATACCAGCTACTAATACACCGGAACGGCTGGAGCGAGGCGCTGCTTCTTCCTCGGCCCCGACTCGCACTCAAAGCTTCTATCTTTTTTATTCCCTCCCTTTTATGCATGTGTGTCTGTGTGTGTATACATATATATATACATGTAACACGGGTTCTTTTACGCGAGCCCCGGCGGCTGCTGGCACGTACCCTCGCGCCGACACACGGCTCGTAACACCAGCCGGGCAAAATCTCACCCCGAGTCAAGCAACTCGAGCAACCGAGCCCGCAGGCTTTTCTCTCGGCCGGCTGCTGCTGCTGCTGCTGCTGCTTCGGTTTTTTTTATCCATGCCTCGACCCTCGGAGTAGTGTGTGGGTGGACGGGTGGGTGGGCCGCCGCACCGGGGGAAAGAGGATTTGGTGATTTTTCCATGTTTTCAAGATAGGTGAGATATCGGACGCTTGTTTTTATTTTTTTCCCCTCCTATCGGCCGTGGCGCTTCTCTGCGGTGTAGGCGAGCCTGGCATTTGCGCCACATTACATTGTGCATTTTTAAAATTACATCGGCTTATATACTTTCGGATTCAATGGCGATTAAGCTGATCCATTTATCTTGTGTTTTTGAATTTGTTACTTTATTGGTAACAAACGTTTTTTCTTGAGCACATCCTGAATAGTTTTGATGAATAACTTTCTTTTCATCCATTCAATTCAGTTTAGAAGTGATTTCTCGATTCTTAAGCTGTTAAAGTCAATGAAAAAAATGTAAATTTCGATATAGCCGCTCATATGGGATCCGAGTCGGTGACCTCGTCATTCAATTCAATCGTAGATTAAATTTGTTTGTGTTCGATGCAATTTCTGTCCAACCAACAACTCAATCAGTATAATCTCATAAGAACCCGCCGGATTGCCACGCTAATCTTTGCTCGTGTGTCCTCGACAATTGTCGGCGCGCGCGCGACGATTGATTCGCGCACAACACGCCGCCGCCGCGTCTGTACGAGGCTTATCAACGAGCGAGCGCTAGTGAGAATATATCCAGCCGGGGAATCCGGGGGAAAACGTGCTGGTTGCGTTTGACGATATACGCTCGCTGGTCTAGTGGGAGGTTGGAGGCGAGCGCGCGCGCGAATATCGACTAGCGCACCGTTGCGGACGGCGATTGAACGCGGCGGCGCGGATGGAAACTCGATTAGAGCGCGATTATTGTCCGTGGGAACGCGCCCGGCCGCAGCGGCGCGTTATGGATGTGGGCTGCCATCGTTTTTGCCCTGCGCACTTCTCTCTCTCTCTCTCTCTCTCTCTCTTTCTCGCTTCTCCGCTTGGTCACTCGACTCTCTGCTCACTCCTTCTTTTTTTTCTCTCCTCCCAACCGGCCTCGCTGCAGGAAACACGGCTTCGGCCCTTGCGATGTTTGATTTCACAAATCACATCCGATCCGACTTCTTTTCTCTATTAGTTCTGCATATTATAATTTTTGCCTGTAGATATAGTCGTCGACTACTCGAGGGCTTTTCTTATTGAAAATTTTTCATTCGGTCGATCAAATTGAGACGTAGTCGTACCAAAGGGGTAACGAGAGCTATGAAAAATGAACAATATTGCTGGAGTACTTTTTTGGCATAATCCCTCGCTCTATGGATCTTCAAGCGTTTCGCTTCACTTTCAAACATTGAAAAGAAACTCGTCTTCAATCTCGTCCTCATGTTGGGCACGTCTGGGCTCTAAAGAATAAGCTGCCAACTCATCGACCTGAGCCGCATGTTATACATACACAACTTATACGTTTATTAAAAGATTACACTTTGAAATACAGTTGCTTCCGGCATATTTAACACTCGACAATCAGGAGAACGACACGAAGTTGCCAATTCACACAAAAAAAGAGTTCATGTCTCAATGAATTCGTCTACTCCATATCCGATACTACATGATATTTAATTCAAATATAGTTCAAGTTTTAAGTTGTGTGTTTATTCGCCAACTGAACGTGCCAAGATTCATATGTACTACTTGTGTGCGCAACACCTCATACTTCATGCCCCCTACTTGTCCAAGACAATTTTTAATCGCAACATCGAATCAACAAGCATATGCACAATTTACTTTATCGACATGCGAATACTAAAGAGTACATATTTTTTTTCTCTGTTGCAGGTAAGCTTGTAATTGCAAGAGCCCGAAAGCCGTGCACGAGCAGCCGAAACAGTCGATCGTGAGTGAAAGGGAACTTTTGAAAAGTGACACGTGTGTGGGCGCGCAGGCGCGAGTGTGATTACGACCTTTCGACCCAGCTAACACATACACGAGAGGCGGTGCACGAATTCGGCTGGGTAGGGGGCCGTTGGCTGAATCGCGCCTAAGCCCCGAATAAACAAACGCATCCGTCGCTCGAGCGCGGCGAACAAACGTCGATCGCTCGAGATTCGCGACCCTCGTAATTAATGCGTCGCTCGCGCGCGCCTGCCTCCCCTTCGCAGTCGGGCTCGCGATATTTCACCTCTCGCTCCGTCCGGGGCTTATTTATGCCTGCGGCCGATGCGCAAACGCTCTCGGAACGGCGTGTGAATTGGCCCTTGGCCGCAGCCTCGTCCACGGGGATTTTCGTTTTCAATCGACTCGCGGGCGCGCGACTGCTCGTTTTTTTGTTCTCCTCCTGCTTCCTCTACTCCGCGGGCTTATCATCAATAATTGTCGAGGTGGCAAAACGATCGGAATCGGAACCCGTCGTCGACTACGGCCACATAGAACAGAGTGTGTGTACGGCCGAGCGAGGTTCGCCTGATTGATGAATGACGTACGACGCGCAGTCATTATCATGATTGATCGACCTATGCCGTGCTCGATCAATTGTACGCGCTTATTCCGCATCAATTTCCTATCGCGTGATTTCTCGCCGCAAAACAAATATTTTCAATATTTTTCGATGAAATTGATTCGCTCTCTCGCTGTGGATGCGCGCAAAACGCGAAAATCTAGACGAGGCTAGGCTAATAAAGCGTTGCGCAACTTCACCTTGCCCAGTTCTAACCGCCGGACGCGCGACACCCGACTATATACGCATATTACCTTTATATACGTATCGTCGTGTGCGCGAGTGCCTCGACTAATGCTCTTATTAACTTGATGGCTCGACGATGCGACGATCACGGCTCGTTCACTCGGGCCTCGCGTGTATTTATTAACCTCCGTCAGTTGGGGAAAACGCGTATCCGCCGCGCAGTCACAGTCGCGGGTATTGTTATACCGTATTTACGCGAGGAGCATCTCATGGTTCGGTACTTACATAGTTTTTTTATATCCCACTCTATTAAACTCAGGTTATCAGCTACTGGCTAGGCATTACCGGCTTTCGACGTTTTTATCTCTTCAGCAGAAACTAATCGTGCTTCGGTAGAGCATTTCAATCTGAAGAGTATAGCAATCTTGTTGACGAGTTCAGGAGCCCGTGCAGTACCTACTTCACAATAATCTCGTGATGAGAAAGCTCTCGGTATTACGCGTGCAAAACTCGCCGCGTCGTTTTGGGAATCGAGTGACAATCGGATAAGCCACGGCGAGTCATGAATCGGAGTTTGGGAAAAATAAATTGGCGGTCGCGCGTGTGTACGCACGAGTAGAGTGAAACTTGCCGTAGCATACAATCCATCATCGCGAATGCAGCGATATACAGATAGTGGTGTGTCGTGTGCAGCGATCGAGCTGGCTCGCGCACACGAGCCGGCCGGACAAAGCAGTAATTAAAAGCGTCGCATTAGCATCGCGGCGTGACTAGGGTGCGTGGGCGAGATTATGCTATATTCTTGGGGCGCAGGAAATTTCGTGCGTGCATAATATACGCGGCGGGCGCAAGTTCGAGTCGTGCGCCGCGCGCCAGTTTTATCTGTCAATTACATCTCGCGCTTATATCTCGGCCCCTCCATCGCGGCCAGACACAATAATTTTAATTAAGCAAAAGATTGCGCTCGCTAATTGCGTGTAAAACCCCCGGCCTCCTGTGTGTGTGTGTGTGTGTGTGTGTACGTATATATCGGCTCGATAAGCCGTGCATAATTCCCCGATCGATAAAGCGCGCGCGCGCGACTGCAGTTCACGTGTACGTATACGTGTGTAGAGAGAGAGAGAGTCGGTCGCGCATGAAAAGCTACCCTTTGACGCGGCCGGCCGGGCGCGGCGCCCACACGAAACTTTTATCGCACTCGTGACTCAGACTCGGCGGGGTATAACGAGGCTCCAAGAGGGGCTGTGTATGTATGGATAAACCATACAGCCAGCGACACACACACTTATATATGCATATATTATGATCGAAATGGGAGAGGCGCCACTTTGTTGCCCTTTTTTTTCTTTCGTTGTATATACGTACTGTGTTTAAGAGTAATCGCGCGGGAGCCGTTTCGGGGGGGGGGTAGATTTGGGGAAAGCCGCGGAGCAGGTGATATGTTTACAGGTGATTCATGGACGTTGATAGATTGTGATGGATGTCGGTGTTGCAACACCCGCCGCGGTTTCCACTTCCAATTCGACGTCGAACTCGATTGTTTCGAAGGGGGAAAAAGTACTCGGCTGTTCCAAATCGAGTTTTGCGTTATTCGCATGGAGCTTTGTGAAATTTCACTCCGTCCCGCGGTGAGCTTAGCCGCGGCTGCGAGTTGGGGTAACATTTTAAACGAAGAAAAAAATATCCATACGAACTAATCATTATCGGATCAGGAATGCAATTCCTCGGGAACTATGCGAGCGTTACTACGTAACAATCTATATCCATTGCACTTGGTTGATTTCTCTGTCTCTCTCTCGGACAGCCAAGTTCCGAAGCGTAATCGTTGGATAAATGATTGGCCGCTCGAGCTATGCGATACACGCACACGGCCACGCGAAACAGCGAGTTCACGAATGCACTTACAGCCGATAAATTCAGCATTATCCCGATCAATTTATCATCGCACACATTTTTCTTTCCTCGCGAGACGTCTGTTGTCTGTCAACGGATCGTTTTTGCCCCGGGGGAAACGTGCATCGACAGAAGCGATTCGCACGACGTCACCTCGGTATACGAAGAGTCGAAAAAATCGACGCGAATCATCACCCAATGTGTAACCGTATTTTTTAACACCTACACACCAGGTGCAGTTTCGAGGATGAAAAGCCGGGCGGTTGGGCGCGAGGGGCAAACGTCGCAGGCGCACGCGACAGCTCGGCCTCCCAACCACCCCCCCCCGCCCCACTTCCGAGAACGAAGTTTTAATTTCGCTCGTCCTATCGCCCCCGTTGATCTCTCGCGCGGCTCGACCACCACCGCCGCCGCACGTGCGCGTATACATACACACGCGATCGGCGCCGTCGTGAATCTGCTCTCGATCATTTGAGCAACGGAGAATCGCTAATCAGCGATTGACACACGTGATTTTTTTTTTGAAATTAGACAGTTGTTTCCCGGACGCAACACAGATATGGCTAGAGTGTGAAAACAACCCTACGAGGGCCGAGTTGTTCCCGAACTCGCTGGTCATCAACGACGCGAACAGAAGGGATGCGCGAGGAATGTGCACTGCGAGCAATTTGGACAGTGGCATTGCGGGCAAGCGAATTGGAGAAGGAGAGGGAGAAAAAGAGGCTCGTGGGTAAAACGGCCCAACTGTCGAGGCGTGCAGTGCGCGCCGCAAACACCTCTCGCGCTTGCGCTCGCGAGCTGCACAATTACGGCCGTCTGTCGCGCGCCACCTTGGCCCTGTGTGCTGCTTTGTTTAACCTAACTCAACTCGACGGGCTACGCCCACCTCGTCTCTCTTTCTCTCTGTGGCTAGACGCGGCAGCGGCGGCGGCGCGAGCCGCGACACTTTGACACTGCTCGCTCGCGGATCAAAGCGTGCGCTGCGACTCGCTGCCGATTAGTAATAGCTCGAGCTCTCGTTTATACGCGCAGTACGTCTGCTGGCGTTTTTTCTCTTTTTCGCGACGCCGACGCGCAAGCCCAGGTCGTTCAACCCCTCGATCGATTCGACAACGACGCGCGACTGCGAGCCAACACTTCTCATGTGTGTGTGGGTGTGTGTAATCCTTGGCGCGAGAACGATCGATCGGTCGCCTCGCTGCACTGCTCGCCAATATCAACACTCCGGCGTCGATTAGCCGATCGGCTTTTGCCAACTTTCATCATATTCTATGTACCCCCGACGACGGCTGTGTGTGTGTGTCGGGAAAGTTTTTGCCCCTCGACCCTGAAAGAACTTCATTAGTCCTCGTTCGTGAAAAAGGTCATTTCGACCGCTCGCGGTCCCCAGGCGCTTTCTCACTTTTACGAGACAACGACAAACCTCGAGACGGAGAAAAAAGCGCTGATTGCACGCGAGAGCCCTTTACGATGGAGAACGAGAGAAAAAAACAACAAGCTACAGCGCCGCGAGCGTTACGGCTCAATCGCGCGCCTGCGAGCCTCTTTCCCGTACGTTCCAGCCCTCGATTAATTCGGCCCTTGTTTCTTATATATAGCTGTGTGTATGACGCGGCGGCGGCGGCGGGGCTGCGCGGGTGGCTCCTGCTGTTTGCCGTGTAATTTCGAGCCCTCCCCCCACTCGCAGCTCGCAGGTACGCACCAGGCCGCACGTGCGGCTGGTGCTTTGCGCGCCGTCGTCCCCCCGGCCGCGCGCGTCCTTTTTTCTGCGGTGTGGCCGAGCGACGACGGGGGAAAAAAATAAAACGTAAAATTGAAGGTAATGAGAGCCGACCGACTTGACTTACAGATGGCTTGATTAATTCGTTACTTTGTTCGAACAACTGGCGCACGATCCAACGGCGAAACGTCGATGGCAAAAATTATCGGGTATCAATCGTGCCATTTCCGAATTAACGTTTGAATATATCGCAACGAATTCGTGTACGCACGCGCGTAATTATTGGAATTTATCCCGTTCAAGTTCAAGGGGACGGGCCTTCGAATAATTAATGATATCCCCGTTTTATATTTGAGTGTTGTTCGTTGGAAAGGAAAAAAAAGGAAAAAAAACGAATTATCTCCTCGGAAATTGGTGGTCTCGGTAATATTTCATAATTCGACGAATAATTTAATGACACTTCTCGTCGGTAGTTTTCACATGTCGAGTCTCCCATGACGTCGAAATTGCAATTGCGTAAAATCGCAAGGGAAGAAAAAAAAACACGAACGTTTTGCATACGCAAACGGTTACGCGTCAGCCTAAAATCGACTCGAGCGTACTACCTGGTATTGAAATGATTAAAAGCTGCTGTTTTTATTGAAAATCGCCTGACCAATAGTGAATGTTCACTACAGAATTCGTAGACTTGTTCTCTGTTTGGGGCGCTAGATTTTTTTTCCTAATAATGACACGTCACTGGTGAATCAACCCCAACTGAGAAAACGCAGTCGTTGACGAAGCAATTTATGTTTTTTTTTTCTCCAACGAGGTACAGCAACCGAGTACAACAAATCTCGAGTAGTAACTTTCAGCTATTTCGAATTCAAAGTCAGTATAACATATATCGGGCTGTCCCCTCGAGAGACACTCGCTCAATGGCAGCGAAGAATTTTTCGTGCGGCGTCTCGATCCGAGAATAGACGCGTCGATTCGAGTCATTAAGGACGAGGAAAAACAATAGACAAATTGCAGGGCGCGGCGAAGGAGAAAAAGATCGTCACAAGAGAAAGAGTAGCCGGTATTTTGGTCGCGCTCTCTCTCTCGCAGGAAAAGCAGGAAACAAAAAAGCTCGAGCGCGCCGCGCGTCTAACAGTCGCGGAAGAGAAGCGTACAGAGGGAGAGAGATACTGAGCAAAGGGGGCTTTATTAACAGGCGCAAAGGGCTTCCTGCAGCTGGCCGGAGACAACGTGTCCGGATACCAATCTGTACCGTTTCTTTTGCCGCGCTCCATAAATATGCATCGAGGGGCATTAATTGCGCAGGCGCCAAACGTCATTATATCTCACTCGCTCGGGGTAAATTTGCGCTAGCGGAAAAGTTTGCCCGCCCGGCCCTCCCTCCCGTCTCTACTCTCTCTCTCTTGGCTGGTGTCAAGGATCGGCCCAATGGAGTTGACTTTGTCGCTGACTTCGTTATGCTCGAAGCGCCGGGGATCGATTCAAACGCAAACGTCGTTTGGGGCTGCGCCTAATGGACTCGGGGGTTATGCGCACAAGCCGATCAGCCTCTGTGTTTCACTCTAGCCGATTCGGCGAGCTAATCAATACCGACGAGATATATATATATATGCATGATTCTCTTATCGCCCGGCGTCGCTTCTTCTAATTCCTGTTATCTTTGATACGAGTATCATCAGTGTGACTCGTGTGGATTTAATTGTGTTGTGAACAACTATACCTATATATGCAGTCGTCTTTTTATTTAGCTGCACTATCGTGTCTATCTGTCTGTCTGACTGTCTGTCAGCAGCGGGAAGCTCATCGAATTTTAACAGCTACTTCTCGAGCAGCTAAAAATGTGAAACTTTGAGCAAACACTTATTGCCAATGTTAATGCTATATGACGAAATATTCCACGGTAAACACTTCTCATGCGCTTTTATTTGGCCTCACCATCGTGTCCAGATATTTTCTTAGATGAAATATTATTTTTCTTTAAAGTAGGTAGAATAGGCACACTATTACAAACAATAAGTTCAATGAATTATAATTATATATAATGTTTTATTTGAATATTCAATCAGATAGTTCATTATGGCATCGCCTTGAGCTCTACCAGTTCGCATAATCGACGCTATTACAAATTCTTTCTTAACATCTAAGATAAAATTTATTGTAGCGTTAACTCTTGAGTTATTCTAGATTTTTTTGATTAATTATCCGTACATCATCGTTACGATTTGTCAATATTACTTTGATATATTATCGTAATTTCAATCAAATTAAAAAATTATAAATATTTATGTGCACGTATTGACTTATCTTAATTGCAATACATATAATTCAATTGTAACCAGCGAGCACACGGGGTTGGCGAGCGAGGCGAGCAGGGGAAATACCGATTTAATTTTATTCTTTTATGTAAATCAGTTTCTTTCGTGGACCTAAAAATATTGAATCATAAATAGGGGGTTGATGAGCAAAAGCGAGTAGGGTACCACCTCCCCCTAGTTTTATGAAAAACGAGTCGCTTACATAATATTAAATTTCAAGTGTGAATTGAAATTTGCTGCAAGAAAGTAGCGCTTGCACCTTGTTACGCATCTGCGCTTATCATTGCTGGGCAACGTGATGTGTGACTATTGTGAATCTTTTTAGCTCCAAGAGGAAAAAAATTATAAAAAATGTTTTCAGAAAATACGCTTTTATACAAAAGACTGGAAGGAAAAAAAATGATTGCCGTCACTCGGATATGCTTTAGACGTTTCTTCATAAAAGCGGAGTTAGTATTGTATATCATACATACACAAAACTCACGACTCTTACTTTTTAGCCGTTAGAGTGGAAACGTATTTTTGAACTTTTGCTTCCCTGGAAAAGTCAATAAATCCTCCCGTGTAGTGGGTCAACCGTGAATAATTAGAGTTTTTCGAATTTCACGGAAACATTATTTTACACGTGTGCCGCAGGAAATTTACGCGACGAGCCGAGAGAGTCGCGTTGACGCAAGTGTGGCAGTGTAAAAAGTCGAATTTTTCCCTCGGTCTCGTATTAACCTCGAGACAACAAAGTATAACGTCGCCATTCAGAATCGAGAACGGCGAGATTTCCACAGCGCGATAACTAGCTCCAAAGAGCTGACTGCAACGTACTTATGCGGATTTATGTAAATACTCGTGAACTCTTCGCGTGCATTGAGAGGAGGAAAAAGAAGTAGGAGAAGCAGGAGGAGGAGGAGGAGAGGAGGAAAAAATAAACGAGTTGACGACGCAGCAGAAGCGCGACAGAGCAAAATAAGGAATACATGAGAAACGCGCGCGCGTTTGCGTATAATCGTTTCTTTAACTCTGTCCCGAAGAATATGGAGAATATTGAGAGGACGACGCATTGCGCAAAGGAGAAGAGACTCGTGGGAAGGGGGAAAAAAGCGCGATTTGATTTGTCGCCGCGGGGACGATTTTGATGTCTGCGGAGTAAATATACCGGACGGACACAGAAATCCTCCGGTGACGAAATCGATGATCTGCCGATACCAAAGCCAATAACTACGTGAATCCATCCGAGCATCGAAATAGCGACGTATCACCACGTATAGCCAGTCCCTGTCGTCGCACACGTGAACGCCACCAATTGATGGATCAATTTTCTACTTTGACACTCGTGAACGTAAAACAATCAATTCGCTTTAGGGCATGATTTATTTCTTTTATTCCCTCGAGTGCTACACCCGCGATCAAAGGCTCATCGGTCAAAACAAGCCATGGCGCTTGGTACTCTCGAGCGAAGCATCTCACGTCGTGCTTAGAATCGAAACGTCAGCAATCGGTATATATACGGGGTGTGCCCGCGTCCAATATAAACATCCGGTGGCTGAGCGCGTGCGCAGAGTGCGCAGTTGGGCGCTATCGGCGCGGGAAAGCTCGCTCGGGGATTTTCGCGCGGCGATAAAGCGCCCGCAGCCGTTTATGCGAAATTATGCGAAATCGGCGGCGGCGGCGGCGACGGCCGCGGCGAGTCTCTCGTCATGCATGCAAAGCTCGGCGAGGCACGACGAGTCGCTTATTTACGAGCGGCATATAATTACACCGGCGCGCCGCGCAAATCCAAGGTCGCCCCGCGATTGTCGCGTTTTGCCCGAGCTCCACACACACGCGCACGCTGCCCCATGTCTCTCTCGTTTATTTTCCTTCTGCTCCTCCTTAGCTCCGGGGCCGAGTTTCGTTTTCGCGGGCGGCATTCGCGATTGAAATTACGCCCGTCGCGCGATTTTCTGGACGTGCGATTCGTCCTTTTTTGTTTTCGGACGATTCAAGGGGTGGGGAGGGGGCAAAAAAAGAAAGAAAACAGCCTCGTCCGAGAGATGATCGTTCGTTACTTCTTTATTGAGGTGCTCGCGCGCGCGCGCGAGGTGTGCGCGTACTACAGGATGTAAATGTCGTAATGCTCGCGCCGGCTGATTCGCGCTTCTTGGCTCGAAACAAGAATACAAGGATATTATTATCCCGTGATTATGTCTCGGCTGAAGTGTAATTGACGTTTTCCTTGTACGATTTGAGAGTACGCAAACGACATAATAGACCCCGGCTCTCTCCTGGGTGTATATGTGTATGTATATATCGAGTGAAAGTGTAATGGCCGACTGTTATTCAATCGAAGAGTGAATTGGAGAAAAGCAACTCGTTTGCCAGCGCGCCGCAGAGAAAGTTATACTTTTAAAATACACGGCTAATTTATCATGGAGCTTTGACTCGCGAACTTGAGCAACACTAGTAGTTCAACTAGGACTTTCTACCTCTCTCTCACACACACATACAATCTGCGTGAACGTTTTATCTCCGAGCCAAGTCTGATTTGGTTGTTTATGAATTTTCACTTTTTAAACGGTGTGCAGGCTAGCAACTTCCAGACAGTACCTGGAAAGAATTTTTTTATCCTATATTACTTTTATTAGTATTGCGGTCATTTGCGGTTGCGTTGTCTTTTTGAAAAAATCGGCTTGAAAGTGTTTATAAAAAATGTAACTATTCAGTTATGGCATATAGCTAAAAAAATTGTTCCTATTCATATAGGTGATGGGATATCATTCTTCGGTGAATTATACATGTTTTAAGACTATAAAAAAAGATCTAAATAAAATGTTGAAAGAACAATGACACGAATTAATGTATGAGCGTCGTCGAGGACCAAATTTAGCACATTCACGTCTTTTTTTTCCTTCTCGTCCTTCCTTCCATTGAATTTTTCCGCGTTCTCGCTTTTCGACGTTTTATCAGGGGTTGTTTTTTTTTAAAGACTTTCGCCGCCCAGGGAGGAATGTTGCACGCGTGTTGCGGAAAATTTGTTGAATTATTGATGAGATGGATTAAAAGTTGGGACGGGGAAAAAAGGTAGGAAACGAACAAAAACAACGAAACTCGCTCATCAGTGTGCGGTGCAGCGTGTCTTGACGGTTTTGTCTTTTAACTTGCAAAGTAGGTGGCTCACCGCCGATACATCACCTACTTCGGATTTGCGCGTTTTTTTCTCTTGGTCCGCCAACGTAATGGCCGTTGAGATTATTGTCACCTCGAGTCATTTTTCGAGATCGAGAGTCGTGTATCGCGCGTGTTTCGAATATATTCGTGATTAACGAGTGCTCGCGAGTGGTCTCGCTCCAATGTCGCGCTCGAGCGCGACTAATTATGCTCCTCTCATTTTGTTGCACGCTTTTAAAGCAAACTGCGTCTGGCTGCTGATAAACACACACATACACACAAGTGTGATTGATTCAATAGGATTAAAATGTCAGGCTAATGGCCATAGCAAACTAATGAATATTCACACACGACCGCGGTGCAGTGAACTTTACCTTGAGATTGACAGGGAAAAATCCACGCGTGGAGAGACGCGTTTGCTCATCGACACATTCGCAATTTGTGTACTCGAAAAAGAATCGAATCTTGCAGGTCGAGGGAGAAAGATCAACTCGACTCACTATACGACAAGAAGACTTGCTCTAATAGGATTAAGACTCGTTTCGTGATTCTAGGGGAGTGTGTTAAGCAACTGAGAAGAAATCTTCTCTTGCTAAGCTTGTCAACACTGATTTCTCTCATTCAACGAGAAATCGATTTAAATAATCCTTGTTGCAACCATATTTTAAGGCCATTACATTGGGGAATTTAAGTAAATAAATGTTCGTGTATTTTTTTGCAACTTTTCGTCAAGCCTCATCAAGCTGATTGTAATGAAAAAAAAAATGGATAGTACACTTTTGTTGTTCTGTTACATGTATTGTTTAACAAAAACAGTCTGACTGGGTCAGAAACCACAAGATTGATGAAAAAAGGAGGGCGTCGAAAATTTGATTATTCGTTCGATCGACTCCGAAAAATCAACTCGTGTTTGAAATATTGTACGCGGAAATGGGAAAAAGAAGAAAAAAAAGAGCAGATCCGCAGCCGGTTCGACGCAGAGCAGCGAAACAATGCGAGCGTGCGCTCTTTGAAATTGGCACTGCGAGACGGGATCGACATGTTTATCGAGCCGTATAGAGAGAGAGCGAACGGGCACAATGCGGACACGAATTATTGTTGCGGCCGTGGCTGTGTCTAGGAGCGCGACGCTGCTGCCACCGCTGCCGCTGCTGCTTCGATAAATTAATGGACGCAGGCGGTGCTCTCTGGTGCGCGAGTGCGTCGAACCGAGCTGTAAACCTGTTCCGCGCCTTTCTCCCGCGGGCAGCTCTCCGCGCGCGATCGCCGCGCGCTTATCGCCGCTGAATTAGCGACGAGTGCGCCGCGGCTCGAGATAGATTCACACGTATATGGGGAATCGAGAGGCTCGCTGATTCTCCGAGCTCTCGGGAGCCCCGAAAATCGATTGTTTATCCGTGGGTGTGACTAATTCGGGGCATTACCTCGTGGGGGAGGGGGTTTCTCCTCGATCCGTTCTTCAAAACTCGAACCGCTTATTACCCGGCGATGTTTACCCCGAAACCTCTTTTCAACCCCCCCCCCCCTTGATTGCCAAAAAATAAAAGACGAGTGTCCTTTTATTCGAGCTGAGCGCCGCCGCGCTGGGGATTATGCTTGGCGCTGCAGCTTCGATGATTGAGCTCGTGTAATTGCTTGCTCTTCCCCGATCATGCGAAACTCGGTGATGCTACGAAAATTGCACGCTCGCGTCTCTATTCGTGTTGGACGCGTATATATATTGGCGTCCTTCTCGAAAAGCAAAAAATTGAAATTGCAGTTAATTTGATACCTATGAAAATTAAACTGGACTGGATTATCGTTGATTGATATTATCCACACAAAGTCGTTTCAACGTCCCTCTTATATTATTGACTCGAAATTATCCCGTATATCGAGGATTACGCACGAGACTAATCTAACGAAGAATTTCTTCATTTACGACTTTTATTCACCAATCGATGTTTCTTTTCTGTTTCAGGTGAGTCCGACGACGATCAACGGTATAAATCCACACTGGGAACGAATAACGTAACCGATCGAGATCCATCTCTTGATTTTCCTTTTCTTCGTTTGTAATAATTTATATTGAGCACGTGTGAGGTAGAAAAAAATAGTTATGTACACATACATACATGTGCGGTTTGAGCGATTTGTGAAACTAGTAAATATGAGAGATGTTTGTAGGGCGAGGAAAATGGCGATAGAATGAAATTCATAAGAGCAATTCTAATTTAACGTTAAAGCGCGCGCGGGCGCCGGAGAGTCGTATACCAATCTCCTGTTGGGCCTGGCGACAGTTGTTTGATTTGTTGCGTGTCGCGCGCTCGGCAACATTCTATCGGTCCCCCGGCTTTTCTCCTTAACCATTTGCATTTCGAAAGCGATTGCGCCTTATTTACTTTCCTCTAATGGCGCTTTTCCGCGTGTCCCTCTCTACTGATCAGCCCGACTGATTGATTAATTGGCTCTCGCGTGCTACCGAGTCATCTAATGATTCCTTTTTCCCCGTTTGTCGAGCGCGTGTGTTTTTACGCAACGCAAAACCAGCGCTACCGCAATTCAACGAACAATCGAGCGAGAAATTCCAGCCTCTCGTGATTCCATCGATTGCCGACTCCCCTTTGGGGTTTTGAGCTGGACCATCGGAGCGAGTCATTGAAATTCAAATCGACACCATAAGCCGTCAGGGTCGAAATATTCCTTGTTCTCAGTGGTATATTATAAAACGCAGTTGCACACCCGAGTCGAATGACTAGCAAATCGCTCGAGTATGCAACGGCTCCTTATCTGTTGTCACGGGGCGTCGGATCGACGACGAGCAAACAATACAAGCTGTATCGTGGCCAAGTGAAAATTGATCCCCGAGCCCCCGGGTGTTGTAGCCGGCGGAGAAAGAGATACGGGCGAAGATGCTTATAGCAAGTTGAAGTCGGTCGGGTCAGACCCAAATCACGTTTGCCCGTCGCGCAGTACACGTGTACAGCGGCCCGCCGCGAAAATGACAAATCCCAAAGCGCGTATACTGCGTGGGAGAGGGGGGCAGGGGGTCGGGTGAAACAGCACGTAGGGCTAAATGGGCATAGCCGCGGGCCAAAAGAAGCGAAGAAATCGAGCGAGCGAGCGAGCGAGAGAGGAGGTAGCCCGAGGCGGTCGAGGGAAAATTCCCCGGACGGCCGAGAGCGGGCTTTTATTTTTACCTTTCCGCCCACGTACTACTCGTGTCCCCGGGGCCTCGCGCGCGCGCGCCCGTCTGCCTTCTCTCTGTCTTCGGCTTTTTATCCCTCGGCCCGAGCGATCGACTCGCTCTCGGGCTTTGCAAAGGCGAAGCTAATGCGCCGCGCGGCAAATAAGCAGTTAACCTCAATTAGCCGTGTCCCGATTCGCTCTCTCTCTCTCTCCGTCTCTCTCGCACCTTCGCCAATACGACTCGCTTCCATATCAGTTTCTCTGTCTCCCATACACCGCGCAGCCTTTTTCTTCTCTTATCTTCTTTCTCGCTCTCCTGCCGCCGCCGCCACTGCCGTAGCTGTATCACAGACGCGCGTGCGTGCGCTATATACACGCTGTCGACTAGCGGCGAAGATGGTCGTTGCGGCTTTAGCCAGGGAGCCGATATTTCCCTTTGGATATAACAAACCTCAATTATGCTATACGGCTCGCGCGCGCGTTTATCATTTTTATCTCGATCCCACGTGCTGTTTACTCCTCGGACGAATTACACTCGCTAATACATATAAGGTAACTGTACCCAATTTGGCACAATCGTCAGATTTCGTATTTCCGGTGCTCTCTGAGCATCAGTCGCTCTTGGGTTATGTTGGGGGAATTAAAAGAAAATTTTCGGTATCTTCCCCGCCCGTTTAGCCCTTAAAACCACTCTCCTACAACTCTTTGAACTTTCACTTACTGATTTTTTCACCATTTTCTTATTTCACTTTTCACACTCAACCTCAAAAATCAGGTGTTAATAATTTTTATCTCTCAAAGTGTCATTACTCTTTTTTGTGTAAAAACATCTCAGCTTTCGATTGGTCTCATCAGTTTTCCTAAAATTATTTTTTATCCTACTCAAATTGCTGTTTTTCGCATCAAAAAAAAGTGAACCCAATGTGCCCCTCTACGCGTTTTTAAATGGGAAGACTGACTAGGAGACCGCTTGGGATGCGGGTCACCGATCATGACCAAAATTTTTTTCCAGGTTCCTGGTGGCCATAGTAGAGAGAATCCAGAATATTAGGGTCCAACGCTCCCAAACTTCCCAGATATTAATTTATGTACCCTGGGTGGAGACGTTGTTCTCGTCCCAAATGACAATATGTCATCTGAGACGTATTTCCCTCACTGCTCTGCACTTTCACTGTTCCAACTTGACCACCACATCACATTCTACCCTAGAAAACATATAGAAGCAGTAAATAGCGTGTACATGCAACAAATCTTACTTTCATGTCTTACTCACATAGAGTAAAACATGAAATATATGGAAATATCAACGATTATCGACTTTTCATGCTGTGCTTGGATACTGAAGCAATAACAACACGTATCCAAGCACAAAGACTACAAATCTAGTATGATTGTACGACAATTCAGTGTCAGAATTGATTTTCACACATGAAAACTTCAATTCTGAACATTCGTCGACCAATATCATGCTATAACCAATAATTTTAAAACTTATCTACTCACAGTTTTGCTCCCACTTGAATGCAATTTCTGGCCCTGTGTAGCTGACCTGGAATACAAAAATTATCACAAAGCAACATATTCAAAAATATATATGTACACAGACAAAGGTTAAGTTTACTTATCTGAATTCCCTTGCGTCTTGAATGAAAATCCATCAGCTGCTGCACACGATGAAGATCCAAACCTGCTGGAAACACTTGAAAGAAAGTGGTGTACTTATAAACTTTCATTACAAATACTCAAACTGTTGTGAGTAAGCAATGTCTACTTGATGAGTACAGCATCACATGTCAAACTAAACATGGTGTTTACAAACGACGCTTATGGTAACCTGCAGGGCAGTACCTGTGTTACCGACTCCGCCCTGCAGGTTACCATAGGTGTCGTTTGTAAACACAGTCAGTCAGACATGTGATGTTGTACTTATCAAGTAGATATTGCTTACTCACAACAGTTTGAGTATTTGTAATGAAAGTTTATAAGTACACCACTTTCTTTCACGTGTTTCCAGCAGGTTTGGATCTTCATCGTGTGCAGCAGCTGTTGGATTTTCATTCAAGACGCAAGGGAATTCAGATAAGTAAACTTAACCTTTGTCTGTGTACATATATATTTTTGAATATGTTGCTTTGTGATAATTTTTGTATTCCAGGTCAGCTACACAGGGCCAGAAATTGCATTCAAGTGGGAGCAAAACTGTGAGTAGATAAGTTTTAAAATTATTGGTTATAGCATGATATTGGTCGACGAATGTTCAGAATTGAAGTTTTCATGTGTGAAAATCAATTCTGACACTGAATTGTCGTACAATCATACTAGATTTGTAGTCTTTGTGCTTGGATACGTGTTGTTATTGCTTCAGTATCCAAGCACAGCATGAAAAGTCGATAATTGTTGATATTTCCATATATTTCATGTTTTACTCTATGTGAGTAAGACATGAAAGAAAGATTTGTTGCATGTACACGCTATTTACTGCTTCTATATGTTTTCTAGGGTAGAATGTGATGTGGTGGTCAAGTTGGAACAGTGAAAGTGCAGTGCAGTGAGGGAAATACGTCTCAGATGACATATTGTCATTTGGGACGAGAACAACGTCTCCACCCAGGGTACATAAATTAATATCTGGGAAGTTTGGGAGCGTTGGACCCTAATATTCTGGATTCTCTCTACTATGGCCACCAGGAACCTGGAAAAAAATTTTGGTCATGATCGGTGACCCGCATCCCAAGCGGTCTCCTAGTGAGTGAAATCATTGAATATTTGTATAGACGTATTACGATGATTTAGACGCGTATTTTTGAGTTGTATGTTAAAAATTTTGTATAAATATCACTGGGAACATAATTGAGAGTTTATTTCAATTCCAATTGGATCGTCCCTGTAGGCCTATATAGGCTGTAGCTAATGATTAAAAAATTGTGCCAAATTGAGTACACGTTTTGTGCATTTAGCCTTTTTGCGTTTTTTTTTAAATTGCGATTTTCGATAGGTTAAAGTAGTCGAATGATGATTATGAAGATGGTTTCTAATAGGTATTGAGCTAAGCTTTGAGATGCCGTTCACAGAATTTTAAAATTCGAAGTCTATCATAGTCAAATTCGCGAAAAACCCTTAGGGGGGGGGGGGGCACATTGGGTACAGTTACCTTATATACTGAACATTCAACAAAGCCACTCTGTCTCTCTCTCTCTCTATCTTTGTCTTCCTCACCGTCTAGCTTCTTTTTTTGCTCCCATTCGCTTGAGCTGTGACTTTTACCGGGTGACAAACAATGCGCCGCGAACCAAAAACAATAAATCAATAATGCCGACGGCTAATAATACACACACACGCGCGGCGCGACGCGTATGACACGTTAACTTTCGACAACCGACAGTATATATTTTGTCCTCTTGGACGCTTTTTGCTTTTTTCAAAAAAACAAAAAAAAACAAAAGTTTCGAAACCTTCGGTTGTCTCGCGCGTGTAATTTACTTTATCACCGTACGCACACGCGAAAGACTCTGGTCGCAAGCAGTCGTATCTGGAATAAGAGTACAATTGACCCCCCTGAGTCATTAGCGCAAAGTGTTAATTTGCTCTTATTTGTACGCGCTCGTTCGTAATTTTCTTTTTCACTCGCCTCAAGTAAAGCCGTATTTTTTTTTCTCCCACCGCACACTCGCGCACGCGCGCAATCGCTCTCTCGTAGAGCGCGAGGCATTTATTTAGCGGGTATCGCTTACTCTCTCTCTCTCTCTCTCTCCTCGAGGCTAATGCTTAAAATTTACGAGTGTGCTGCACTGTTTGACGCGGTAGTTACGTTTTTACGGTTTGCAGCTTTTTGTGTACATACATACATACATGTATATACGCTGGCTGGCTCGCTCGCTCATCCGCGCTGTTTTCTTTATTGTTTTGCGCTCGTTCCCCTCGCGCTCATTCTTTTCCGCATTCTCCCGGCGTATCCTTCCACGCTTCTTGTCGCGGGCCGATTGTCGCGGCCAAATAATTCCGCCTCATTTGTCGGTCCGCTGCTCTGACCTTTCCCACGTGACGCTCGCGAATTTTCCACTGAGAACCAGCGCTTAGTTCGCTATGCCGCGCCGGACCCTCCTCCCGTTGAACGATCGTTCGATAATTCAGCGACGACTCGGTGGCTCAATCCCACCTTGAACCAACGATACGAGAGTCGCACTCCCCGAGTGGATGTGCCCTGGAAAGTAAACGCAAACGCGAAAATTGGTGCTAATTACCGAGCAACCGGATACGGACGGACAGTTGATGAACTGCTAGTGGTAGACTTGCAACTCAATCCGGGTTTACTAGGAATAGTCTCTTTACACCACCTCTACTCTTCGCTCGTTCAATTTTCACCGATTCTTCGACAAACGATTCAGACATCCACCTAGAAATACGTATATGCTCTACATACGTATTGCGTCGAGAGCCCTCCATTATTCAGAAATCATGTGAGTTATGATCGTCTAGGCAGAACTAAAGATATGGAGTCTTTATCTTTGTTCTCCGTATCTCGTCGGATTTTCCCTCAAACATTGTATCTCACATGATATTTACTTTACTTACAGTAACTGTTACATTCAAAATGTCGATAAACTAAAGTAACTCAGATTGGGAATATTGGATTATTGGGTTAAATCGACTCTGTTCAATATTCTTCGTTTCAATGCTCGGAATTATCCGATTCTGATATACGCACTGAGTATCAGTTGACACCGTACTCGTTAACTTTGACGGTGCGCGAAAAATCAAAATCCTTTACTCTAGAGTAATGCGATTGGTTTGTAATATTCGTTCTTCGAATGATTTACCGCAGCGTACGGGTGAAAGTATCATCGAGCGTTACGTTTGGTATAACTGATCGCACTATGCAATGCGGTCACATCGACAGTCCTCTGGCGCGCGGAATCTCGCGCGGTTGCCATATGCGCGTCCGCTCGCTTCCCTGCGCTCTGGCTCGGGCGTCCGATCATAATTGCTCCTTAATGCCGGCCTTCCTCTCTCGCTCGAGCGAGCCGCGCCAGGCAAAAACACTCGGCAGATTAGTTCGTCGAATCGCGGCGGAGCGTCTCTGTCTCTGTTTCTCCCCGGTATGTCCAGCAGGGGGTACAAGTCCATTTCACCTGGAGCTCAAAGTTTGTCGCGGTGGCGTCCGCGCGCAAAATCACTTTGTTCGAGCTGGTACACACATACACGTTCAAACTGGCGGTGGAATACGACGGAACTTACAGTAGTGAGCCGCCGCGGACAGATGGCGCTCTCGGCGTCACCGCAATTACAATCGCGCGCACCAACGTCATTTGCATATCCAAACGCTCGCGTCCTCCTCGCTATGTATATCTGCAATTTAGCTTGTTATTCGCGGCACGCGCTGCAGCGATCGGCCGCTGGAGGGCAACTATAGTCGCGGCTGATTCGAAAGATAAGAGAGACACAGTATCAAATCCAAGAGCAAACGAGGCTGTACTGGTCGCGCGTTACGCGAATTCGGCTCGAATCGACGCGATAATAAAACACTGCGAGCGAGCGAGTGGCCGATCGTCTTTATATCTTGCGTCATCAATATGACTGAACGGCTAGGTTGAATTGACGACCGGATATTCGGACTTGGGACTGTTCAGGCGGGCCGAATTTTGTGGTTTCGGCCAGATATCGTACGGCGGAGAAAAAAAATTGAATCGCGCGGCAAGGCGAACGAATATCCAGCCGGCGCGTGAGCACAATGGAAAATCGTTCGCAGGTTTTCCCCCCGTTGTATAGATACACGCTTGTTTACGTAAAGACTGAATTAAAATTGCCGGTTTCCATCTTATTGTGGTGGGTATATAATACCCCGAGACGGGAATATTGTCCACGAACGTCGGCATAATCAAGAGAGCTGCTTACATAAATCAAGCCAACTCGCGTAGCGCGTAGCGAACGAGCGATTCCACGAAACGCACCATCGATCGAAACGGCTCTCGAGTCGAGCCTGCGGGGATATAATAAAAAAGAGCGACACAGCCCCACACGCACACACCTGTGTCGGTCTGTCGCAGCTCGGGGTTGAAACGCAACTCGATAACAGGCCCGAGAACAGGGTAGTTACCCGGCTGAATGGGTCGGAGGGGGTGTGTGTGTGTGTGGGCGATATAAATAATCATCGCGGTTGGCGCAATACGTTACAGCGAAAGCCGCGCGTGTCTCGGGAGGGCCAATTGGCCCCGCGAGAGAGCCAGGGAGGATTTCAATACTCGTTACGGCTCGTTTCTTCCGCTGGCTCGGTTTATCCCCCGGCGAGGCGGCGGCGGCGGCGGCCTGTTGATCAAATTACCCGCGCTCGTTGTGTTTCCCTCCCGCGCCCGCAACCAGAGCAAACCCAGGCCGACGCGAGCGCCGATTAATCCTCTCGACCTGACTATTCGCGATCCCGCCCGAGTCGGTTGACTCTGGCTAATTGCGTCGGATATGCCTCGACGTCGGCTGACGAAGCTTTTGATTGGTGCAGAGAAAAACGTTTGAATAAATTCGGACGAGTTCAAGAATCGTAAAAGAAAACTCCACTTGTACATGTGGATTCGGACTACTCGCACATGTACATTGCTCCCGTCGTTGGCCGATCCTCTTCGCCGTTAATGAATCACAATTCGCCCAGCGTTCTATTGTTCGAAACACGGGTCGTGGCGAACGAGCCGCGAGCGCGAGACGACTCTAGCGTGTCTAAGGTGAAACGAGGAGCAAATGCCCGTGTCCCACCCATCCCGGCCTCATCTACTTAGCCGCCTTCTGCGCGTCCACGTAGTTCTGAGAGCCCGAGCACGCGCATATCGGGGATCGCGCACCAGTCGCGACGGAGACGATTCGATCGAGGCTCTTGTCGAACACGAATCCGAACAGATCGACTCGAGCTTTCCCCGCGCGTCAATCACACGTGCTGCGGCGCGGCGTCGACTTTGGCGCGCCTCGCGTGTCGCAACGTCGCGAGCCGGTCTCTCCCGCGAGAGACACGAGTCTTCGTTGGGCTCGGCTCGAATTGCTCGCGCGGTGACGCAACTCTCGCTCGCGCAAAGCACACACACACATACGCACGATTTCGCAACGGCCATCGCTGAGGATCGCCGCGTCTTCACTCGCGCGCGCCAAGTCGAAACAACGGCCCGTTCGACCCACCTCTAGTCACACGATTGTACACACATCGGGTCTCCAGTGCCGACTTTAACCTGACAATCAATACATCCAACCTGTCGCTCGATACATCGTTCTGCTGCGGGTGAACATTCTCTGCTTGTGCCCTAGAGTACAATACCCCTGCTGCGCGACTCCAAGTTTCATTAGATCTTTGACACATTGGAACACTGGGCTTCGTGGGTTCTTCTCGTTACAAATGAATCACTCGCAGAGTGTGACTCCAAATACTTTTATTTGATAATTTCAGGAATTTCCTGTTGAATTTCCAAATACCAGTAAGTAGTCGGCACCGAAACCCCATCCATCCATTTGAATCACAGAGTTGCCGTTACACTCACGTCATACGTCAAATGAATTTTCCAAATTGTCTGTGAAAATCCAAAGACGAAACGGCAATAGAATTCTACACTAGCTTTGAAATCATCAAATTCTATGGCTCGCACGTCTGAATGTCAATCCACAAAGTCTCGAGTGAATTTGACATTCGAGTACGCGGCGAGAGAGTAATGATTTTCCTCGGCGTTGCCGGAATATCCCGGGAATTTGCGTACGCGCAGCTGTCAATTTTGACAGGAGCTGCTTTGCTCGTTCCTGGCGCGTCTGCACACGCCGCGCGGCGGGGGCGAGTGCAAATTTCTCGCGAGCTGCCAAAGTGCGGCGTGAATTGCGAAGCGAGCGTATCGCTCGTGACGTCGCGGCGCCGTCTAGATATTCCCAGAGAGACGTTGCGGCGACGTACGCGATGGATTTCACCCGCTGCCCGCGCGGTGAAAAATGCGGAAATGGATTGCGCGTGGGAAATCAATTTCGCGTGTGTTTTCACGCGGCGCGCCGTGAATGCCCCCCACCGCACGTTCGCGTTTCTTCGTGTCTTTAGCGGCCGGTGCGATTCGATCGCCGATCGACGCGACGAGTCTCGGTGTGTGTTGTAAACTCTCGGTTTCGAGCCAAGCTGATCAAGCGATCGAACGATTGGAGATAAATACCGCGAGTCGTAGCCAACCTCTGGGTTCACAGCGAGTGAGCAGTTGGGTTGAGCTTTTGAATTGAATCGCTCTATCGTGAATTGCGTGAATCTGACCATCAAGCTCGACGGAACTCGAACTTGGCGTTACCGAAGCGCGGCCATCGGGACGGAAGTAAATTGATCGACGAGATAAATGTACGAAGCACGGCTGCTTCTGACTCTTTGTCTCCGCTCATATATCCGTCCAACGAGAGTAGATAGACATAGACGCGGGCAGAGGCTGCGATCATCAGATACTTTCTAATCGGGTTTGGCGCGCGCGCTTTCACCCTGTCGGCGCATTACATCATTGTATAATCGATATTCCGATTGGCGCCTCGCGGGACGCGGCAAAGGGGCTCGGCTGGCAACTCGCTGGCTTATCACGTGACGTGGCCGACCGCAAATTGCTGCAAATTACAGAGCAGCCTCTCTCTCTCTCTCGCGTCCCGGCTATTTTTCCTCGTTAACCGGCTCGCGCGCAAACACGACATCTTTACCGCGCTCTCGCCACTCTCTCTTCTCCCCCGATCGAGAAACGACCGGATAATAAATCTCATCGTGGATATATCTCGCGCGGCCCCCGGCACATTTCTCACACTTTTCCGCGGATCTATCCGAGAGCGCTCGAGTTGTATATTGCTCGTCAAAATCGCCCGACTTTCTTTCTTTTTTGTTTTGATTTTTACGTTCGAACGTGTACACTGCGATTGGCGAGTACACACTCGATACCCGCAGGGATTGAGCAGCGTCGACGACTGCACTCACACACACGCGCGCTCGTATACATACATGCGCACGGGAGAGGAGAAATCCCCGGGACGGGGCTTTCTCCCGCTGCACTTGGTCCCGAACTCGTTATTCATCCGGATCGTTTTCACCGCGACGCCGTGTAATGCGCTTCGAGATAACTCGAAATTATCAACGCGCCCGCGATTAGATTATTAATCTCTCGGTGCTCGCTGCTCCTCCCGTGATCCACAGGGAAATTGGAGCGCTGATTTACTTACCCGCCCGCCGCGTACGCTATGAATTCAAATGGTAAACGGGATTCCCAACGATTTATCTCGAGCTTGCACACAGAGCAGTCCATGGTCGGAGGCGCGCGCCAAACAATCCCTTGTCCTCGCGCGCGGCGCGCCGGAGAGCCGTGAATAACAACAACACGTGCAGCAGCCGGTGCGCGGAGGAGGGGCTACGTCGCGGCCAAGTAGAAAAGCCGGCTCTGCAAAGTCGCCCCTACCCGGATCCGAGCTGCTCGCGACGGGGGCAAGCGGAAGCGGAACAGCCGCGCGAGCAACTTGCAGGGCTCGGCGCTTATGCCGAATGTTCGAGCGGCTCGAGAGCGCTTTCCTAAATATAATTCATTCGCGCGCGGC
Source organism: Aphelinus atriplicis (assembly GCA_020882685.1). Classification (NCBI taxonomy): domain Eukaryota; kingdom Metazoa; phylum Arthropoda; class Insecta; order Hymenoptera; family Aphelinidae; genus Aphelinus; species Aphelinus atriplicis. The sequence goes on along the minus strand of CM037075.1, from coordinate 2,158,431 downwards.
CGACCCCCTTTTGCACTTGGCCGCCGTCGCTTGCGCGCGTCATTCTTCCGGGGGGGCTCTCTGAAAGCTGCTCTCGCGGCGACCGGCCGCGTTTGTTTTGTGCCCCGACCCGACTGCTTTATCACCTTTCCGCTACCCGCGATAAATCCCCACCCCGCGTTCTCTTTCCTTCTTCGTCGCCCCTTTCCGTCCCGCTCCAAAATCCAACGACAACGAGTCTCTGCGATATATTTCCCGGATACACCGAGAGAGATGATTTTGTTGAGAATCAACGTTGAACAGCCTGTGATGTCATTGAAGGCGAGAGTGTCTTCCGGTGGATTGACACTTGGGTCACCTGGCCACGAAACTTCACTCGCTGTACGCTCACATAGACGACAAATCATTTGAGTACCACTTTCGATACGTTGTACGCTCACATAGACGACAAATCGAGTACCACTTTCGATTACGAAGTCTATAATCGTTTCGTAATCCCGTTGGTTCGTCCCGTGCCCAAGTCGGTCGGACGGGGGAAATCCGCCTCGTGTAGCTAAATTTTTTATCGCGAGATATTCGCGCGTATATATGTGTGTGTATCCACCCTCGACTATTCTCCGAGCGTATCCGTCGGTGTACACACTGGTGAATATACGTATATACACGAGGCGCGCGCGACAGGCGAGAGCAAATCAGGGTCGCGAACTCGAGCCATTCTCTCTCCGCGTTGTTTGCTCGAAATTGCACGGGGGGGATGGCATCGGCGGAATCCGACTTTGCCCGGCTCATCCGTTTTAACGCGGGCGAAAAGTCAAACACAGCCGAGTCCTAGTATAAGTATATACATGCGCGCACAGCATCCGCGGAACGGCATCAATCGCGTCCCGTCCGTCTTGCGAGTGCGCCTAACCCCCCGGCCCCTACCGGCTCTCCCCGACATCCGTCCATTTTTCGTCCGGGCATAAAATAACTCTCCTCTCGCTGCTCCCCCGCCGACGCCGACGCCGCCGTCGGCTTTTGTTTAGGAGCGTTTTACGTCTTTTATGGGCGTCTGCGGTGTCCCTCCCGCGTTCCCCGATTCTCCTCCGACGCTTCGACAAATATCGAGTGTATATCCGGCGGCGCGCGTATATACGAATCTTACTTTGTAATCTCTCTCTCGAGGGAAAGTATTTTACGAGCCCTCGACTCGACTGGTGCTGTGTGCGGCTACATTAGCTGCGCAAAGTCGATTTGCGTTATGGATTGCTCGCTCGCGATTTCTCTCTCTCTCTTTTGCCAATCTCTGCTTCCGCGAGCGCATAAATACACTCGATAATGCGCCCTCTTGTGCCAATGCATAATGGACGCGCGTAGGATTAATGCGCGACGCCCCGATATATATCCGTATTATATATATGAGCTCGCTTTATCCGCCGGTCCCGATCTTGCCTACTGAGTGTGTTCGCGCGCTCCGACGCGCGCACGTCCAAACTCACTCGCTCTCTCTATCGGTGCATTGACCAGTCCTACATCATAATGGCACTTTTGATCTACGCTAGTGCACTCGCTCGCTCGGATATGAGTCTCGCAACAACGAGTCTCGAAAAACTAATCTCCGCGGAAAGTAATTTGAGCTTTTTTCTCTCCCTTTCCTGCTTCTTCCCTTCCTCGATCTCCTCGCGATTCAATTCAGAAAGCAAAGTTAGCGCGTGTATATGTATACACACTGGCACGCACGAGTCGCGCGTACCCGAGAGAAAGGAGCTGAAGACGGGAGGGAGGGGTAGAGAGGCAGGATGATACACGCGTGTCCATTGATCAAGCGAGTCTGCTGGCTCTCGCGCGCGCGCAATCTCGAGTTGCCCATTATACCCAGACTCTCTTTTTTTACGTTACTTTTATTGCAGTTCGCGTCCCCCTCAACCCCCAGCCCACACCGATATAAATACGTATACATTTTTCCTCCGCGATTCTTCGACTTGGCAGCTCGTGCGCACACGCGTATCTACGTATATACACACAGATGTACACGCAGACGAGCACACCCTCGAGTCATGGCGCGTACACGAGAAGGCGAATATTCTCTCTCTCGCGGCTTTATTTATGGAATCACGCGCGCTTTGGGATCCGCGGCAGAAATGGGCCAGCCGCGATCGACCTCTCCGCCGCGGATAAACCGATAGAGACAGAAGGAGAAACGGGGGGCGAGCGGCCACAACGGCAGACGCCAGAAACAATGGGATATCTCGAGCCGCGCCGCAGAGAGAGAGAGAGACCTTTCCTCGCCTCTCGCCTCTCCCGACCCATGTTTATTTCTTCTTCTTTGAGCTCGAGCTCGAGGGGGTCAGTCACCTCGCGCGCGCGCGCGGCGAAGGAAGGCTGCTGGCGCGCGGGCGATCGATATGTGCGCCCGAGCGAATCCGATTGAGGCGCGCGCGCGCGTGTGTGCTCCCGCGTCGTACGTCACTCGCGATCCGATTATAATTGAGCTCTTCCGCTCAAATCGCTCACGCGCCGACGTGTGCTAATGTCCAGGATGACGATTCCTCTCTTCGTTTTTTTCTTCCATCTCCCCCGCGCGCTTTACGAACTATCTTCTTCCGATTCAAAACGTCTCGCGCGTATACAAAATAGCGTAACGCGATAGTGGCGTTTTAGAGGAGCTCAAGTAAAGTCGCGAGTAATTCAGAGTAGTGTAATTAAGGGCCAAAGGGAGCCAGAGAGTTAGTTTCTCTCTTGCGAGCATCTGGGACGTGCTTTTTGAAATCGCCCATCTGTCGGGGTGGAAAAGCTCGGAGTAAGCTCGAGTTGCAGAGTAATGATCCGCGGAGCTACTGGAGCGAGGGGCATTAGCATAGCTGCGCGCTCGGACTGCAGGCCACCGCTGCGCTGCGTACAATGGCAAAGCCCGAGAGCCGTAACTCGCCATTAGTTCACTTTCCACGTGCGCTTCTTTCCTCGTGAAATTCCGACTCGTCGCGTAGTCGTCGTATAAGCTAGCTGCGGAGTAGGAGGTCCTTTTCCCGTCATTCGGGCCTTTTAATAAAGAATTCAGTCGCCGTACAGCGGAGAAAGTGAGCGAGCGAGACGAAGGTCGGTTATGTCCTCGGGATATGCGCGGACGGACGGAGAGAGAGCTTGCATTATCCACGAGATAAAGCTCCGCAGCAGAGCCGCCCCGTCGCCCCCTTTCAAAAGCCCTCGAGTCGAACATCCATCAAGCCGTAACTTCGTTTCAACAACGCGTGAGCGCGGGCGTCTTTTCCTCGGCGCCGGGGCGAGCTCCTTTTTAGGCCCGAGCGTATACACACACACGCGCCCACTTATCTATCCACGAGCGTGAATTTGGCCGGGCGGCGCAATCGAAGGGAGCCGAGGCTCGCCGGGCTTATCTGCATTATCTGGCCGGCCAACTGATTGATATACACCCCCCTCCCGACCTGGCCAGCGAGTGCCCGGGGCCGACTTTTTTTCTCTCTCCATCTCCTTCCTTATTTTGCAGACCTTTATTACTATTTTCTTGTACTCAGATCCTTTGTGCGCCGCTTTTCCTCGCGATCCACGTGTATGAGCTTGTAACGCATTCGGCCGTCTGGTGGCGACTGAGTATGTAGGAGGAAAGACAAACGCCGCGTCGATAACTCGATCCGACCGCTCGAGATGATTCGCGATGATTTTCGGATATTAAAAGCTCGGAGCGACGTGCTACTGATCATCGCGAGGGACGGCTCATGAAAGACTACACCGGTTATATACGCTTCTGATATTAACGATATATCTTTTCATTTGGAGCTCGCCACGCGGAAGGCACCGCAGAGAGACGTGGCCGGGTAAACATGTTATGTTGTTTGGCTTGTTTGTTCGGAGCCACCGCCGCGTAAGACGTATATATCCACCGAGGAATTAATTCTCTCGCGAAATATCGCTTACGCATTTAGAGAGAAGACGGCTAGGAGGGAGGGAAAAAATGCCAGCCAGACCCTAAAAAGCTTTCTTCGCAACGGCACGTATATCCCCAAATTGAGTTATCCTCCAATATCCCGAGAGAGAAACGTCGGCGTATACACACGCCCGCGTACGTATACGCGCGACGGGCCGGGGGAGGGGCAGGAGAAGAAAAAAAACCGGGGAGGAAAAAATGAGAGAACATCCGGGCTAATGGCATTAAGCGTTGTTTACGGTGTATGTACACACACAGCGAGCCAGGGAAAAGCGATTTTGACTCATAGCGGCAGCGCGCGAGTCTAGCCGAAATAATCTCGAGCCCCCGCGTATAAATTAGGTATTTTCCCGGGGAAAGAGGAGCCGGCGGCGCGCGGGGGCGCATTAAAATCCGACGTTTCATTATCGCGGTCAATAATTATGTCGGACTCGCGCTCGAGGGGGAGCTCCGCTCTGCTCTCGAGGCTTAATGCGCCTTTCTTTATCTTCGCCCTCGCCACCACCCCCCGGAGGTTATTAGTTTAGGAAGCTGCGCCTCCTCGTGTAGCTATTCGCTCGAGTAATCGATATAAACAACGAGGGGATAACTTCCCTTATTTCTTTTCTCTCCCAGCAGCAGCGGCGGCAGCCCTTCTTTTATTCTCGCTCGCTGCCTCGTTTTTTTTTCCTCTTTTTCTCGTCTCCCGGCCTTTCTTGGCCGTGTCTCGACTGCTGCTGCTGCTGCTGTTGGCTCTTTTGTTTTTGTTGCGCTCCTTATCGGACGACGTCGCCGCTGCTGCTGCTGATGTCCTTGTTTAGTGGCTCGTTCGCTCTGCCCACGAGGCTACACACGTTTTCCTTGCTGTGCAAAGGCAATTCGGCTACGTAGCCTGCGATTAATGGTACTGCCGTATAAATGCCCTCAAACGAGATTTACTTGATTCGCCGAGAGGCCGATAAGGCCGCGATGATTAATCTGAGAAGATGATCGACCATATAACGAGCCGATTTTCTGATTTTCCACAAGTTATTATATATCCGGGCGCTCGCGCACCCGCAAAAATGTAGGAGCGTCTCGTATAAATAATAGCCCTCGATCGACTAATGATATATTATACTTCTCAATTTATACGCTCTCAACGTTTTTTTTTCCACCGAGCCCGCGTTGAGGGACTCTTTTTTTTCTATTCCACGACGAAAACTTAATATCCTTAGCGAGCCTCGGTACGTCTCATTGTGTAGCGGATAATATGATGTAGCATCGAATTATGAAATTTGATTGGATTATCAGGAGCCTATTCAAATCGAAATTAATGAGAGGAAAAAAAGAACGAGAGAAGAAAAAAAAGTCGGCGTACACCGAGCGAGAGATCGGGGAGCTTCAGTGATTAAGCAGTCAGGTCGTGAATGATGAAATTGCACCTTCGCCCCCGCCCCCCCCCCCAACCCCCGGTTGGATTTTCTCGGTGAAAAGAAGCCGGGGCGACCTTATAATCCTTTGTTTTCCTTCGGCCGAGCGGTGTGGTGTTCAGCCGACGATAAAGCGATGAGGATTTTGTCCTCGGCTACTCCTGCCGGCTCTTTTTTGTTTCCACCCCACCCCCTCCCTCGCTCCCTCTCTCTGCAGCGGCTTGTTGGTTTTCCTCCACCCTCCGCCCCGGCAGCCCGGTGTCCTCGCGGTGAGCCGCTAATTTCAGAGACAATAAATGTGCCGCGTGCCCCGCTGCTGGACAATGAAGTGCCGTTATGAGCGGGTTTTCGCCGTAAATTGCTTTTTTCACTCTGCCCCGCCTCCTCTCGGGGCTATACTCGCTCTCGTTTTCCTCAAACTCCGCCACTGCTACTGCTAATGCTGCTGCTACTATAACGGCAAGGAGCAGCTTTATTTAATGCGAACTCACTTTGTTCCCTCCTTTCGGCTGGACGAGAGCAGCAGCGAGGAGGTTAAGGAGCCGTGGATCGCTTATTTACGGGCGGACAATGTTGACTCGCGAATTAAATGCCCCGAGGCCGGCTCGAGTGCGTCGAAACTTCTTTTCGCCCCCGCCGCGCCGGGGGGATTAATATTTGTGCATAAAGGTCTCTCGCAGCCGGGTTGATGCAGTGCGGGGCGAGAGGGAGAAAAAAGAAAGAAGAGCGACGAGCGAATAATTAGCATCGCTGCGCGTTCGGCCGGCTTTTAATTACGGATCTTATTACCGGGAGGAATGGGGGGAGGATGAAATTTTGCTTTATCAAGGATTTAATTGATTCGAGAGCCAATATTTTCCTGCGCCCTCGTTCTCAGCCCCGTCTCTATCGCTCGGGCCGGCTCGAGTCATCCGGAATCCTCGTACAAAAAGCAGCCGCGGCGACTCGCTGGCTCTATTCGCTCGGCTCGCCTTTATCAAATAGAAATCCGGGGCCTATGTATCCCCCGCACAGGAGTGAAACGAGAATCGACGTATAGGAAATTGAATCGCTCTCGTGTGTAATCATACGAGCTCGAGCGGGCGTGTGTGTGTACGTCGATCTGATCGAATCAAGCCCTTCCCTCCCGACTGCAGTGATCGACCTATAAGCTCTCGTCGTCGTCGTTCTCCTGTTAGATCGAATGATACAATAGCCCACGCACGATTTGACTCTCGGGCGGGGATCCACACACTGCAGTCGCGCATGTATCTTGTGCTGGGCTTCCGAAAGTATATAGCATCGGGAAAGTGCAGTCGCGAGCGATGCCAGCCGAGATAAGGGACAAAAAATGAGTACACGGGTTAATTGCGCTCACGCTCTCGCGGTATGGTGCCGCGATCTCTCTCGGCTCGGACCCTTCTCTCCCGATACACACCGCGAGCGATTAAGCCCTATCAGATGAGGCTGTGGAGCGAAAGAGAGAGAGAGAGAGAGAGTTGGGATATTGCCGCGCAAATGATCGGACATGCAATTACCCCCGTATATATACGGGGAAACGGAGAGGGAAAAAATGCAAAAAGCTAATCGAATCGTTTTGCCTTGTGTGTGTGTTACAGTCCGAGCAGCACAGCGCTGGGTTCGCTGGATCAGCTCAAGGAGTACCTGACAACGGCGGGAACCTGCAAATGCGGCCTCGACTGCCCGCTCAGACCCGAGCAGGTCTTCAACTTTGACCCCAAGGTGAGTGCACTACCACGTTAATGTATATACATGTAAACACACGGCAGGCCGCTTCTCGTATTGCATTTCAATTGAGCAGCGAGGATGGCCGTGGGGGTATATAGGCGCACGCGCGCCCTCAACACCGAAGCTGCAGATTAACGATCGTCCCGCATGTTCGGCTCCTCTCGGATATAGTCTCCATCAAAAAGCAATTTGCGCCGACGGTGGCGGGGGCGCGCATTATCCGGCCGCTCATTGTTCGCCCAGACGACGATTCTCCAGCGCCTTTGTTTGCCTAATGCACGTGTGATTTATCCGGCCCCGAGACGCGTGAAATTTTGCCTCGTCCGCTTATTCGCCCGCTCGATTTCACACCCTGCAGCCGCCGCTGCCCTGTGGTGGCGGTGGCGGTGACTGGCTCGCGCTCCAGCCCTTTACATACAATCCGATTAGATCGGCTCGCCTCTTTATTACGCTGATAAATTACCCGGTTAATTTTCCTGAAGGTGCGTCGCGCGAGCCTTGCCCAAACTCGAATGAATTATTTATTATCCGTTATTCAACTCGACACTTTCGGCTTTATTATTATACACTCAATCTTGCGCGCGTCGTGCACCTACCCGCAGAACGAGATCCATTCAAAATGACTCGACGCATGATGGTTTATTTGTCGAGTATACGAGAGCACTCTTATTTCGAGATGACAAGACACGCGTATATTTCCTTTTGTGTACTTTTTATTCATGTTCACGACTCAATTGCATTCTGTAGCACTGCGCGTGGTTGGGCGAACGAAGATTGTGCACAAAAAAAAAGCGTTTTCTACAAATTTATAAAATCTTTGTAGAATTTCGATGAACAGTATTAAGAAAACTGCAAGAATTTTCCAAGTGAAAAAATCATGCGTAAATCATGCCAAGGAATTATTTATTCCTAGAAATGGACAGACATTATCTAGGTTGTAATCAATGTCTAGTTCGTATGGTCGAATTCTCCATATTCTATCTGCACCTGATGAATGTTTATAGACATTTATATGAGAAAAGTCATGGACACATGGAAAATTGATTAATTGTTGAGTTAATTTTTTTTAACAATAATACCAAAACTTATTCCTGCTCAATGTTCATTTCTACTGCATCTTCGAATTCAACAAACTATTCAAATCATAGAGAACTAGTCGTATACGAACTATGCCTTGACATATCACATGCCTAGATAACGTCAGTCTATTTCTAGAGATCATTTTCTATGGACATAGTTTATGCATATAAGTCGGCCGCAATTCATACGTACTCTCATGCCAAATGCTTGGGAGTGGGCGCGTGCATTATACACGATTGCATTCGCAACGAAGCGTCAAATTCAGAAGCTCGAGCTTGGCCGCGCGGTGTCGGCCGACGGAGGCGCGCAATTTGAATCGTCAGCTAGTTTGGCGCGCGGATGAAAAGCGCCCGCCGAGAGTAATGAAGAGCATTCGTCAGCCAGACGACCGCACGCGCGCGTGTGTGTGTACGTGTTCTTAGGCTTCTCCTGGCTGGCATTATTATTCCGATGCGCACTCCTCGTGTCACATGTATATAGTTCCGCGCTCGTCAGAGACAGAGAGACAAGAAGCCCTTACCGTCTGCGGAAATAGAGGCGCGATGTATCAGCGGCTGATCGCCACAGCAAACTCGCGCTGATTCAACACTGCGATTGCTCCCGGCAAAATCGAGAGCTTTGTTTATTGCTGCCGCGCCAGGTTATTTTGTTCGACTGATTTGCGCGACCAAAGCTCGAGAGCCGGCTCGATCGCGTCGAGTGTTTGAATTGGGGGAGCGAGATGGGCTTGTGTAGAGGGGGCACTCGGGCCAATACGGCGCCCTGGATGCAACGATTATATGGATTGGTGGTGGATGGTCCGATTAGTATAATTACCAGTTCAAAAGTATGCAATCTGCCGGGTTTTTCTCGCCCGAGGTCAGCATGGAAACATGCCCGAAAAGAGTAGTCAGTGTAGTGGGAGATTCTGACAGCACACACAATGTGGTACAATTATCAATTTGCCCTTCGACAAGTGTGTGATATCTGCGTTCACTCTAAATGCGACATAATAGAAAACTACTATTTAATGGTACGGGTAGCACAAGTGATAGCAATAGGGACAAAAAAACTAATACTGACTAAAAATAGAATTTTAATGTAAGAAAAATAGTAAACTTTTACTAAATTACTAGAATTTTGGTACAATTTTACTATTTTCTTTTAGTAAGTTACTACTATTTATATCAGTTGTGCAATTTGTACTATTGAATAGAAATTTAAATTGAACACGTCACGCAGGTCCCCTGGATTTTATCGACGAACCCACGGCGAATTCCACATAGCAGAGGGACACGGGCGTGTGTGTTTTGTTTGGGGATCGAAAACGGTGTACACTCGAGCGATAATGCGCGCGGCGTAGCTCGAGCGCGAAACACGCTCGCGTATAGTTACGCAGCTCGTTGGTGTAAAGCAGAGGTGCTATAAGCCGAGACGGGCAGCCACCCACTGGAGATTCCCCGGGGAGCCGAGCAAGAGCAACAGAAAGCGCCGACTTTTTTCCTCTCTCTCTCTCTCTCTCTCTCTCTCTCACTGTCTCCTCTCTTTAACTCGTCCGCACGCAGCCAGACGCGCAGTCAGTCGTGCGCGCATCATAACGCAAACGGCAAACAGAGACACGAGCTCGAGCGACTAACAAAATGAAGAGACGGAGGCGCTGCGCATTGTACAGCCCGGAGAAACAGAACAAGACGGGGCGAGAGCGAGAGAGAGGGAGAGAGAGAGAGGGAAGGAGGACAAAAGCGCGCAATTATTTCAGCACCTGCTGGCAGAGCCAACCGTTTGCCACAGACAGAAAGAGTTGGGGGTTGCGTCGCTGCTGCTGCTTCTGCTGCTACTGCCGCTGGTGCAATTAAATTTATCGCGATATAACGCCGAAAATTTCGAGGAAATAAAGCGTGCTAACGAGCTTCCTGCGGCCGCGGACGATGTTCGCGTATGCATGTATATACATACACACATATGTATGTATGTAGGAGGGAGGACGGGAACAAAAAATTACGCGAGCACCGGGCCCGCACATATACGCGCGCGCGTTACCTTGTCATTCCGCAGTGCTGAACCGGCGCACGATTATCCTCGCTCGGTATCGCGCATTTTTTCAACCGAGTTGTACTCGAATCGCCAATTGAGATTGCATCTCGCCGTGCCTCCTTTTTTTTCGTATCTACATATTTGCGCTCGTTTATGATTTTTTCCCCCTTTTCAAGTATCCCGTCGTTGCAGTTGTACGCGATGCACACGCAATTAGTATTGGAGAGCAGCCCGCGAGTATCGTCGTGAAAAGTTTGCCCGTCGCGGTTATCAATGAATATAAGCGGCAGCTACACGCGGTTGTGAGTTTGCGCGCCGCGTCTATCGCGTATACAAAATTCGCGCGCTCGTCGCAGTTTTGCATGACAATGCGCGTATTCGCCCGTAATGAGAATCGGGATTCATGAAAAGCGGGCTCGCTAAATTCGCCAGCTCATTTCCAATTTTAATTTTTGATGTGCGTACGTACGTATGCGCGCGCGGGGTGCATCTGTAAATTCGAGGATATAATGTATAGTCGCGCGCGCGCGCATCGACACGGGGCATCTCTCGTTAATTAACCAAATTATTATCCTCGGTAATATTCCGATGAATAATTGAGATAGCAGCTGTCTGTTTATCGATGCATATACATGTGTGTGTGTGTGTCTGTGCAAGTGCGATCCACTTGGATTTTCATAACGGAACTAACGAACTTTTTAATGACAATTATTTCGTACTGGCGCGCGCGTGCATACATCGTCGTGACGTAATTATATATATTTGTTGGACGATGTGGAGAAATGCGCGAGGGAAACGCTGCGCTACGTGTATATATATACGCGCGATCGCGATAAATAAATTCATTTTTCACACTATGAACATGCGCTCGGTGTTATTTCATGATTACGTGAGAATAAATGCTTTTCATTTGATTTTCAATTATGATTAATATAATTTACCCGGATAGATGGGCTCGGCCGGCGAGCCTCGTAATTATTTTATCGAGCGGAAAGTGGATCAGCCTCGTGATTATCATTATAACTACCTCCCGTACAAACTGAAAGTGAGAATACACTGATTTTATACAAAGTGCAATAAGCCGCCCGCGTTCGGCTTATTATTTTTCACTCGCGGCTGCATAATCATCGCGAGTATACTACTTATTCCTTCAATTGTTGATTAATTCAGAGGAAGACCTTGCGCGCCCGAAGAGAGACTCGGGCAATAAACGCACATCCTTGAAAATGTAGTGCACTGAGATAGACATCGAAATGATCCTACACATTGTTTATTCCATATTAAGGCTAGCGAGTCTCTCTCTCTCTCTCGGCCGGAATATCAATCGTAAACGGCCGTATACATACGCTGATTTGCGCCACTTGTTTTCTTTCGTAAACACCAATTAAAATTCTCCCCCCGTTGCATCGAGTCGCTCCGGCCTCTCGATAATTCCCACGTAATTAATGAATGGAAAAAGCGGCGAGAGAAAAAAGGAGGCGCGCGCCAACGGCTGTGTGTCTATATCGGCCGGCGATCGTCTCGCTGGCAAACAATAAACGGATCGTCTCTGTGGGCGGCGGGCAAAAAGGCGCGCGCCCGCTCGCGCGCTATCTCTCAAACTCGCGCCTCCGGCTGTGCTCCGCCGCCGCCGCCGCCGCCGCCGCGAAGCCTTGCCCAAACGAAGCGTAAAGCATCGCGCCGCGGAGCAAAAGAAACAATCGAGCCGATCGGGGCGATAACGGGGGCCCTCCGCGAGATATACATACAGCAGAGCTTCTCTCGCTCATGGTAATTAGAGCCTTTTGTACGACTTAAATTGGCGTGGATTTTCGCGTATGCAACGGATGCGCATAAATTTCGCCCGAGGACCGAAGGGAATGAAGTAGTCGCGCTGCCGATCCGTCCGCATGCGTGCGTGTGGCGCTTTCCCTCGATCCTGCCCACGTCGCCTCGCTCAATTACGCGCGTTTTTTTTCTCTCTCCCTCTCTCGAGTCTCTTTCTATCTTCTCCGTTATCGCAGGCCGGACCACATACCCGCTCCGGCGTGTTTCCCGACGTCGAGCGACACCCTGTTTCGTTAGCCTCTTGATTAGTCGCTTCATTTTTACCCGCGCCTCCATAATCTTGCTCGACCGACCGATAATCTCGTATCTATTGCACTGCGCGACAACTTCTAATCGATGGTATCGCCTCGGAAATGTCCGCGCGCGCGAGCAACATAACCTCTGCTCGCACAGGTGGCGCTGATACAGTTTTGAATTTTTACGATTCTACCCACGGTGTTTTGATTGAATTTGATAAATCTGCTTCGTTTTATTGCGTATCATGTCAACATCAGCTGACGAGCCATATGCGTTCAGAAATCGAGAGGTTACCAATACATTCAATCAGCGCCACCTGTAAAAAGTATGAAACGACGAATTATTCGACGACGATTTATTCGTCGTTTGAAACATGTGGACGTTAAAAAATAATTATTTGTAAAAAGTATGATATGTCGCTCGCACGGGTACATACGTTGATACACCGGGAAAAGCTTAATTCTCATTATATTCATTATCTCAAAGTTCTTTGGGTATTGCGTAAAAAGACGCAAACGAAAATTCACGCGCATACAACAATACTCAATATATTGGTCGGATAACGCTCGCGACAATCGTTGATGATCGCGTTTCTCTCTGGCAACGGCCGCTCGGGATGTGTTGGTGGCCAAACGGCTCAACACATTATATGGTCGTTTCGCAATTCTGATCGATGCTTATGGCGGACGAAAACAAGCGGATAGCAGGCCAGGGGAGCAGTGACGAGCAGCAGCAGGTGGACCAGCCGGCGTCCGAGCTCCCGTTTTATTGGGTTATTTTTGCAGGTGCGCTCGGGGGCCGCTCGAGAGAGATCTATTTGCCGTATCTCGACGCATATCTCGCGCCCCGGTGCGTGTGTACGTCTCCATCTCGAGCTCCTCGGCAAAGAGAGGGAAGGGTGGGGTGGGGGGGGGGGAGGCGGAGAAGGAGATGGACAACAGGATAGTTACGGCGCGTGATTAATGACCGGCGCTCGCACCGTCGGTATAACTAAACAGGGGGGAGGAAGGGGCAGCAGCAGCAGCAGCGGCGGCGGCGGCCGCCGAAACTTTGCCACTTTTTCTCATGCTCCCACGACGCGCGCGCGATACTTCCTTCCGCACACGTCGGCCGGGGGCTGATGGCACGCGCTGATGAATCGAGTTTTCGGGGTAGATATTCGCGCGATTGCATCGAGCCGCGAGACAACGACGCTTTCTCGCGCGTATACGTATATTCACCTTGCATTGCCCATACACGTTTGTGTTTCCGCTGTGTAATTCTGAACATCCTTTGTGTTTTTCAAATAAATATTACCGATGCGATCTTCGTGGGCGCCAATGTACTTTGCAGGAGAATTCAAATATTCCAAACTGCATGTCTCGCCGACAAATTTTAGTGTTGCACTAACTGAGACATGGAATATGCATTTCATTTTAATTACTGTTCTCAAGGCGTTGATCGATGTACGCTATGTTTTTTCAGCACTGCTTGCAAGCCACATATTATACGCGGAGAGAAAAATTTGTTAAAGATGGAGTATAGGGTATCAAAACATTTCATCTTACCATAGGTCTCTCACTCCAAATTTGAAGATACAGATGATTTCGGTATCACAATCATATGATTAGCAATAACTCCACTAACCTACCTACCGCGTGTCACGCAAAGTATACACACTAAATGTATTTACCTGTATAGCTACGGAAAATATGCAAAATTGCCTAAATTTTTATCCAGGTGCTTTGTAAAAATTGATTAGGAAAAGGTAACGTTTAGTGGCGCCCCCCTGCACGTAACGACTCGGGTCCACGATTACAGTATTACAAGTAATTTTTGTCATACCCCAACCTTAATTTCCAACAAATTTTTCTATCGGTGTATATATATGTATATACGTATTTGTCGCGCGAGAAAGTAGCTGAAAAGTAAAAGTGCGAGTGTGCGTTGGGCGGGTGAAGCGCATCGCGTCCCCAACAAGCTTGGCCCTCTGGACTGGAAAAAAAAACATCAGGTCGGCGATTCAACCGTTGAAAAGAGATCGAGATTCGCCGGGCTGCGAACTCGACTAACTGAGCGGCAAAAGCGAGGGTCGCGAATGAGAGATACGCGCGCCACCCGATTACCATAATAATCGCAGCGCGGCAGTATCGGCCTTTGCGCTGCTCTCCCTCTTTTCTCCCTCCTCTCGGAACATTTGTGTGTGTATGTCTGTGTGTCTTTGATTTGCGACGAGCTGTTTTCCGTCGGTATGTATACTCTTCAAATTGCTTGCAACAAAAATTCACTGGGTAATACAGTGCTCGGGTTTTTCACTGCTTTTTAGTGGAAATTCACTGTAATAATCAGCGAAAAATCTGGAATTGTATTGCTATGAAAATGAGTGGAGAAATGTGTGCATATATGAAGAATTTATTATGTTTCTGACATGCAATAACCGATATTTCACTGTAATGCATCAGTGGCCACAGTGTATAATTTTGCGGATTAGTATACTGCAAGAAATTTACAGAGAGTACACGTACGCACAAGCAAGGCAATTCTCTTTTTATTCTGTTTTCCCGTCGCTAATCAATGCGCCGGTGTTTTTGCCGAGCGATCGATTTAATCGTTTGTTTGTAAAAGCATATTTGTCTCCGCTGCTGTGCTGGATGTATCGATGTCGAGTCACGGCGAGAAACTCGCGCGAGAGCCTGTGTATATTGAACTAATAAACGTATACGGATGATGATAGTAGCTGGAGCTCGTATAAGTAAATGATTATGTTTATTAGATGCCGAGTCGAGTGGCTGAGCCGAGCGGCGGATAGTCGAGAGCCAGTTTGATGCTGATGCGATTTTTAAATGGGGGGATTATGGGGAGCCGCTTGCGCGGCGAAGAGGGTCGGAGGCTCGGATAAGGGCTGCCCGAGCGGCTCGCGGCGCTCTTCACCCGACCCACCGGCAACAGAACAAAAACTCGAGCGGCCGTAATTGAAGCCAGATAAACGAGGATCAACGCGCCGCCATCAGAGTCTAATTTATCGAGCTACCAGAGTATATTTATATTCCGAGGGTCTGCTCGGCGGTCGGTAAAACAGATCGTCCTCCAAGCTTGCGACGACTTGATATACCTATATATTCACTGTATTTATCGATGGCTCCTACGAAGAGCATATTTCAGAATCTCTCGACAAAGAACAGCACATCTCAGATTTTCCGACGAAGACATCACATACAATCACATATAACCTTCCGACGTGGCAAAACACAATTGATGGTTTATTTTGTAGAAAGAGCACTGGTGAAGAATTCGTGTGTACCCGCAATCGTTGTTACACAGTTTTTCTCCCACACTGATCTTTCTTCGTAGGAGATATCGATATATGGATACGCGCAGTGAATGAACTTTGCGACCGGTGGCCAAAGTGAGTCCTATATAACCGAATGAACCTCAAACGCAAAGTACGAATAAAACAGTCAAAGAATTAAACGTAATTCCATTTTGTCTGTCTTGAGTCGTGACTGACGTAAATTACGTGGAAAATCAAATATATATATCTATACATAATAAACAAGAACTTGAATAATTTCTCATAACCGGATTGAATATTATTGTGTTCCAAAAATACGTGCCATTTTCGATAAGCGTCAATCAACCGCCTTTGTACTCGTATTGTTTATTACAATTATTGCCTCGAACTGCGGCACATCGAAAAATTTAGCGAAATCGGAAAGATCCTCTAGCAAAATTTGAGACTCGTAATCGAGTATTTTTCTTTACCAGTGTATCTGGATACGTTACAGAGGCGATTTCGAGTCTGACGAGTGTTGGGTCCACCTCATATAAATGCATCATTCACCTCAAGCTCGAGAGACACGGAATGAAAATGAGCGGTGTAATGCGCGCGTACGCGCAGAGGTGTGGAGCCCAGGCAGCAGGAAAAAGTCGGCGTATACGCGTGCCAATAATGGGTGTCGTTTGGTTAGTTCGAGTTCCAGCAGAGAGTACGATGTGTGCAGAGGTGGGAGGGGAGCGGTATACGGTGCTCAAGTACTCGCTAACGCGTTTAGCCGAGGCGCGCGCGTGCGCCGCGCCAACTCGCTAATGAACTGAAATAACTCCATAAACTAATGGTGCGTCGGGGCCAACAGCCGACGCACACGACTCAGCGACGCTCTCTTGGGCCTTGGTCGCTCGGCTCGATCGATACGCGTATACACACACACGCGTCTCCTACGCTCGGGGCTGGTTTTTCTTCCTTTTCCTATGAATTTTGACTTTTCGTCTCGGCAAACAGACACACATTGGAAATCTTCAATGCGAGCTCGTGCGTGACGCGTCTGACAGGGCGATACACAGGCTGGGTATTATAATCGAACGAGAGAGCGATTGTGCTTATACACGAGAGGAGCACAAGCGAATTAATTGAGCATTCAAAGGACGTTCCGTCTGGAGCTTGAGCGAAACGAGAGCGAATTGAATCGCGCGGGATGACAATGGCTGCATTCGCGGGGAGGGCCGAGGTCCCATCGACGCGAATTCACCCGAAGGACCGTCAGCTAAGAAAGCGAAGCCGTCCTCGCTCGGTTGCTCCTCGGATAAGAGAGCTGGAGAGACGGCAGAGGCAAATGCGAGCTCCGTCAAAATGCGCCGTGTAGGCGTATATATACCGGCTCCCGACGCAGACACGAACAAACACAATCAAGGGACAATTTGCCGGGGGGCCGGTCCGCTCTGGCGGGGATCGTCTTGGGATCGGCGGAGCTTGCAAACAGACCGTTGCGACGGAAAAGCAGCCAACTCGGCTGTGAATGCCGCGTGAAACCCTACGATAATCCGTCTCTCTCTTCCTCGCTGAGCCGCGTACGTACGATCGAAGTTTGCGCGAAAAATAAAGACAAGCCGGGGGCAGGGGATAAACAGAGCAGCATCAGCGTCTCTCCCGCCGACAATGCGACAACTCGACTCGGCTCGATTCGACGCTTTTTGACTATGCGACTACGGGCCTTCGGGGGGTGGAGAGCTCTTTGAAGTTCCGACCAACTTTGCGCGCAGTTGTATGGGCATTGCGCGGAGCACTTTTGCGCCCGCTCCGCAAATGGGACGACTCGCGCGCGACTATAGCGTTATGATGGCCCCAGCCCTACGCCCACAGGGCCAGGCTCAATTTCCGCCGCGGCTGTTTGTCTTCTCGTTGGGCGCGCGAGGAGACAGCTCGAGCGCCGGGGATTTGTGCATAGCTGGCAGATTTACGTGTACAGCCGCTGTGTGTGTGTTGCGGGTGTGCGTGTAGTCGTCCTCGCGCGCGCGCGCGCGCGCGGATTATTGCGCGATCGGGACGTTTCAGCCCCTCCGCCCCAACGGAGACGGACAGACGCGCGAGAGTCGGTGATTGATCGGGGTGCCCGTGCAGATTTGTGGCCGGCGCCGTTGTGAATAATAGTCGAGAAGTATCTCGCGCGAGCCACACGAATTTAATTCGACCCGGCCCGCGTGTCACGAGTCGATCATGCTTGTTTAGCCGGGGATATCGTGGAAAGAGAGTCGATCGATTCGAAAAGAAAAAAAAACTCGGCTCGATATCGGCTCGTTAGATCGCGCCTACGGCTGTTTGCCTTGGCTCGCTCATTTCCCCGAATTACCACGACTCGGAGGAGGAAAACGAAGGGAAGAGACGTTTATTGTATCCTCTTTTTCCTCTTTCTCTCTCCGTCCCGTAGCAGCGTCTCGTTTATCCCCGTCCCGACGACCCGCAAAAACTCAATCGTCCGGGCCGCGGCTAATTAATCGAGCCTCCAGTGTAACCGCGCAACAATTTTAATCATCCCGGGCCGCGCGTGTTTTCCCAGAGCGGAAAAGCCTCTCGCAGCGCGGCGATTAAATTCGACGAGAGCCAGCCTCCCCCCGGCTCTCTGTTTCTCGCCGGAGCGCAGGTGTTTAACGGCACCGCTCGCGTGACTCGCCGCCGCCGCGTGCGGACGTGCAAAATCCGAAATGGCTTCTACGCCGCGTCCGCGTACCACTGTTTATAAACACGGCTCGTCGCGTCGGCCGACCAACGGAGACGTCCGCGACTCGCCCGGCTGTATAGATGAGCGCGACCTTGCGGAATTCAGATCAATGCCGCGTTGACACTCGAACGCGAAAATCGTGCGCGCGAGTACCCTCCAGCACTTATAAATAGAAAGTCGAGGAGGAATTCAAAGATAAGTGCTCGAATGAAGGTAAACAGGGAGTGAGGGGCTGGAGGTGGAAGGAGGGGGAAGGGCGTTAAATATCGAGAGGCGCGCACGAGTGAAGCTTAATTTTAAAAGGATTTGCTACGGCCCGCGAGTTTCTTGCGAAAGTGGAAGATGGAGTAAACGAGGGCGAGCGATATCGTTTTTGTTAATAGCAATTCAATTTCCGCGGGGCGACCTCCGCAATCCTGCAAGGGGGGAATCAAATTAAATCCCCCCCAGTCCGGCCCCGGAATTATCGGATACGCTGCGCGCGCTCGAGCGCTGTGTGCGTTCGGCAGAAGCTAGAAATCTCTTTGGCTCGCTCGCTAGCCATCCGTTTTCCACGTCTCTCGCTCGAGCTCAACGGTGAACGACTTTGCTCGCGCGGCCCGCGACGAAAATAAGAAGAAGAAAGAAAAAATAAGCCGTCCGAGTGAAATATGAAATGGGGAGATAACGAATTAACTCGCGCGCGCAGCTTCTTTTCACCCCCCTCCTTCAACCTCGTTCGCGCTCTCGTTTCTCAAGGAAGCTGTGCGCGCGAGCGAGCGAGCCTTTGTAACTTTTTTTCTCCTCTCCCTCTCGCTCTCTTCCTTCCCGCTTTTTCCCTCGCCGCTCTAATTAAGTGCAATTTGGGCGCGAATTAATTCCGTCGGCCGAGTCAAATTGATATTCCGAGCTTTTTCATTACTCGCTCGCGCCCTGCGGAATTTCGAAAGGTAAACTCATCCGGGACGCGCGGCGGCAACTTTTTTTCTCCTCTCTCGTTTTCATGCGCTTCCTCCCCCGAGCTGCAGAGGGGGGGGGCGAAGAGAAAAGTTCACCGAGGCTTTGTGAACCCCGAGCGTTGGTTGAAAAGCGGCAGAAGCAGATCGGACGATGTAATTATCGCGCGCAAGCGCAAGCGCTGGCTTAATGGAATTATTTGTTATACGGATGCGTTACTTTGCAGATATTGTGTCGGCACGGGCGGACGGAATAAGTAAGGTAGAAAAGTGAAACAAAAAGTGGATTTTCAAACGTGGAACGAGCGTAAACGGCGACTGTGAAACCGAGATTTTAATGACACCGTCGCGCGAGTTTGGCCGATTGTTCTTTTTCTCTTTTCGTTTTTTCCCCCCGTCTCGTCTCGTCGCCTGGTGCACTTTGCAGATTGATGAAAATCCCCGTCACTCGCGGCTGTATGACGTTTTTCTTTTCCTATTTCCTCCCGTCGATTAATCCACCGCCGAGTTGCCGCTCGCGCGCGCGTTCGAGTCGGGAGCAAAGCGAAAAGCCAAGAGTCGTATAGAGACGGTGATTGATACGATCCGTGTATATCACTCGCGGATATACGTCAAAATCGAACTATTTTTTCGACCTCTCTTTCTCTCGCTCCGGGGAAAAAGCGCACTTACTATCAGCTCCCGTGGCGTGCGTATCGGTCGGGCACCGGTGCGCGCGAGACCCGGTGCGAGGATCGATCATCAGAGTCGATTTTCCTCTCGAGCCGTCCGGTGCGTGCGAGCTCGCGATCAACAAACTCGCAACTGCCGCCGGTATGCTTTTATTCGCCGCGCGTCTCCGCGCTCGATACTTTATTACTCGGGCCATTGTTTGCCCGCGTATGTGCGTACGCGCCCGGCTATTTTTATTTCATTGCGAAATAAAGAAAAAAAGAAAGAGAGAGTGGCAAATAAAAGCCGATATGCGTTTGTCGAGTTTGAGCCTGGCTCTCGCTGCAGCGCCGCGTTTTTTCCCCCTTGCCCCGGAGCTTCTGGCGGCGGCGAGTGGAGAGGGTCAAGCCGGTAATATGGAATATGGCTTTGTTGCAAATTAAATTGTCGGAATGCTCGGCTGCAGCAGAAGAGAGCGAGAGAGCGAGCGCTTTTATTTTCCACTCTTTTTCACGCTGGCCCCTCTCGCTCGAGCCCGCCTCCCCCCCAAACGCCAAACGCTCTCTCGTGTTTCTGTTTTTACGTTTGCACGCCCCGTTTGGAATTTCCGTGTTCCTACCGCGCCGCATCGAGTACTTTTTGCTTTATGAAGGCTCTTTCGCTCGTCGTCCACGTGCCCCGTTCTAACTGTGTTTTTTAATCAAGTTGAGCCTTTGGAGCCCATATAGCTCAACAGTTTCGGGGCGGTATTTCGAATTCTCGAAACGCCCGCCGCGGTATATTAATTCCCCGGGGTACTCTCCGGAGCGCGAGAGCGTCGGTCAAGCGGAAACCTAGCCCGCGGGATTTTTGCGTCGAGGGGTATTACACTCGATTGTTTGTCCCGTCGTCGGTCCGGAAAAGTACAGCAACCCGAAAAGTTCCCCAACAGAACACGCCGCGAGCGGAGCGTCGTCATCGGCGCGTCCGATAAACGGAGACACACAGACACTTCGGTTGCTTTCAGTAGAACAAGCCGAGTCCGGCAAGACGGCGCACCTAACCTGAAAGGGCCGCTGCTGCTGTATTCACCCGCGGCGGCGTTGCGGCTCTTGACTCGGCGCACGAATCAATTTGTGTGTGTGCGGCGGCGGCGGCGGCGGCGGCGGGGGAGGGGAAACCGGAGCCGCGCGCGCAGTGCACGTATACACACGTATACTCGCGTATGGCTATATGCTGCAGCTGGCGGGAGAGTGCGCACGGCGCGCCGAGAAGGATGCATCGCTCGTCGGCGCGGCAGCGGCGGGGGCTGCTGCTGATTTGATGGGCGCGCGAGAGATGCAGCGTTCGGTGGGGGCCGCCGCCGCCGAGGATCAATAACCCCGTACGGCGGCACGCACCGGATGAGGAATCGAGTGGTGCGTGCTCGCGCCAATCTGTGCAGCCCGGGGACAAAGACAGCTGCGAATTAGCCGCGGCTTGATTAACTCTGCGGATTACGCCGAGGAGCGCGAGTTCTTTTGATTCGCGTTTTCCGCAAGGGGGGAGGGAGGCTTCTTTTCGGATTAGCTTTGATCACGGGGAAACTCTCGAGTATATTCCCCGATTGTCGTCGCGCGCGCGCGCGAGAGAGAATTAAGGGAGAACGATGGCGGGGGGTGGGGGAGGATCGAGTTCCGGCCCGATTCAATTTGGTTTTACGATGCCGAGCGATTGAAACTATCCCCGAGTAATGGAGCTAGCGCGGGCGCGGCGTCTCGTTTTCCCGCTGTGCTTCTCTCGGCTCGTCTTGTGTGCGCCGCCGCCGTATATGGGGAGAGAATCGGCCGCGAGTTGGCAAGTAACAGCCGGAAGGAAACGCCGAATAAAATCGGCGCGCGAGCAAATCGAGCGTGGAGTCGAGAAACAGAGAGAGCGAGAGACTCGTGTCCCAAGTTTGATATCGCATTCGAGGTCGCTCCTCGTGATTCGATTCTCCCAACTTTGTCAAAGTTATTCAATCTTATTCATGCGACTCCCCACCACCCCGGACTGTTCGCATATCCAATTCACGCACAACACGGCGACGTTAGTAGAGTACCCTCCTTACATCCTCGAATGCGAGCGACTTTGTACGTTTTCATCCAACCGTATATACGTATATACACGTGGAGAAGATGAAACGCGATGAAAAGTTCATCGGGACGAGGAGGACGGGCCCCTTTCAAATTTCACGCGGATTTATCCTCTCGCTGGCGAGGGAGGGGGTGTGCGATTTCGAACGAGAGCTCGCGGAGTAGTCGTGTCCAAATTACAATGTCGCGTGTGTCGAACAAAAACGATCGGGAGCTGGCTCGAGTCGATGGAGCAGAGAGGAGAGCATGGAAGAGCGCGTTCGAATGATAAATACTGTTGGAAAGTGCGGCGGCCGTGACGGAAAATAACAAGTCGCTCTCGTTTTACCATACAGAGTCTCGCGCGCGCGAGCGGAGCGGCGCACGGCGGAGAATAAGAATGGGAGTCGGTGCGGTGGCGGGGTCCGGGGTGGGGAAGTGGCGGAGCAGATAACGGAGGGTTGCAGCTCGGGTTGCAATGCCGGGGACACTTGAGGTGAATGTTTTGCGAATGCTCGGTAGATGTCTGCTTCGCTATGCTGCTGCTGCTACTGCTGATATCGACCTGCTGCTACTGCTGCTGCGCTACTGCTGCTGCTGCTTCCTCCCACTCCCCGCAGCCGCTTTGTCTCTTTCCGTCTTTCTTTCTCTAGAGTCTGTTCAACCCTGGCGCTCCGCCGCCGCCGCCGCCGCCGCCGCCGTCTCGTCCTCTTGCTCTCTCTCTCTCTCTCCTCCTCCTCCTCCAACCGGCACTGGGCGAAAAAGCCCGGGGCTCATCTTCCTGCTCGACTTTTTTCCCTCCCAGTCTCTCTCTCTCTCTCACCAGTGCAGAATGCCACTTTTCGCGGCGGGAGAGATGGCAGCGGGGGTGGATTCGGTGAATAATCGCGATCTCACCAGATTATTCCCCCCCGCCCCCGCCTCTCACCCCGTCCTCCCTCTCCGGGCCTTGTTATTCCGCTAATCCGTGGGGGGCGAAATTGCCCGAGTGTGTGTCGCGCGCGCGCGCGGGCGGCCCGCAATCTGCCCGGCTGATTTTTCCTACCCGGCTTCCCTCCCTCCGCACCACCTCACCGCTCCCGTCTCCTCCGCTATACGCTGCTTTCTCCCGTGCGAATAGCAGGGAAATATACATTGCCGCGAAGTTGGACACAGCAGCAGTGGCGCGAGGCAGAGCCAACCAATTAGGAGCTCTCTCTCTCTCTACTGTCTCGGCAACTGCGGATGACTAATGGCGCCCAAACTCGTCCTCGACCATTCTCTCCTCGTTCACCAAGTTATATTGCTCCCGTCGGCCAACTCGACTGACCCAACTGCAGTCGTCTACGCGAAATACTGCCAACCCCCCCCCCCCCCCCCGACAATACGCACTCGATATTTTACGTAAAGACTCGGGACAGCGAGCGCGAGCGCCATGAGGTAATCGTTGTATTCAAACACTCGCGCTCCGGCTCGAGCCGAAAAGAATTGCGCAACGTTCGCTCAATATTGCTTGCCTGACGCGACGCTGCGCATCCCTATATAACGGCTATCCCGCCATCAATGCTCGCAGCCCATTAATTTATCAATGCAGCTTTGTTGTCGGCGACAAAACGGTGTAATTTCGTTTTACAAAAGCTCTGTGTTCCCACCGGTATATTATATACACTACGCCCGACGTTCCTGAACAATCGCCGAGAGATCCACCGGCTGTGATGAGAGCTGATTATTCCAATTTTTTCCGCTGGTTCGAATGAACTAGTCTCGTGCGCAATATATCGGCTCTATGTGTGCGTGCAGCTGCCGCGTCAGCTCCTGTCCTCTCTCGCTGCGAGTATATTATCGGCACGCGCGTAAAGAGAAGCGGAAGGGAAAAAAAAGAACTTGGCTCGATCGATTATCGTAAAGATCGTCGTCGTCGTCGCGGCGGCGGCAGACGTCACAGTCGGATTTGCATATACAAGCGCGCATTGTTTCCTCTTCTCGCTCGTTCTTCGAGCTTCTTTCTCAACTCTATGCGTCTCCTTGACTTTTAGTCGAGGTGCGCGCGCTCGCGCGAGATTTACCTCGAGTACAACGAGGGGAAAGAGTCTTTTCTTGTCTGGACTTTTCTCTATACCTCGAGGCAGCCTTATTTATTTTCCACGCCGCTGTCTTTTGCCACTATACGTATAGGCACGAAATGGCAAGCTTTACTGTTCCCCAGAGCTCACGTAGTACAATTGTTTTCTTCTTCTTCTTCTCTCTCTCTTCCTCGTCTTTTCAAGACCAGCCGAAGCGTGACGCTCGTTCGATCAAAGTTTCACAAATTCTTCGTGCCATTAGACCTGCTGCGAATTAATACAAGAGCGATCGAAACAATCAATAATGGATATACGTATAGGTGATGAGGATTTCAATGCCATAATTCATTAGTCGCAGTGTTCATTGAAACTTGATTAATGAAGAATCGATCAAACACGTTACTTCGAGAAAATCAATCATAATTACACGCTGATTAATGGTAACAATGAATATTTCACAGTCGAATCATACTGTGTTTATAAACGAATTTCTCAAGGGGAGCTCATAACAAAGGGGTTAATATAAGATGAAAAATCAGCAATACTTTTCAAATAAGTGAATAAAATCAATTAATTCTGCATAATGAAAAGTATTCGCGGTAATTCCTATCATGTCATTATTAAAATATAATTAACTTTCGATGCATTAGCGATTGAAAGTAAATTGAGACAACAGCCTTCGGGAATTTCTGGGGTCTTCAATTTATTTTTATTACATTAACGAATTTGAATCGCCGATCATTGAAAGTTAATTTAGTTAATAATTACGATAGGGATTGCCGGAAATACTTTTCATTTTGCAAATTTAATCGATTATCGATGTCATTCGAGCAATATAGCCGTGTTGTAACTTATGGTATAATCTTTGGTATGACCTCCCTCTTCATTCCGATTAAATTTCGGATGTCTCATTCGGAAGCTCGTTTGGAGAATTTCCAACCGAAGTGAAATAGACTTTGAACTGGTATATGCGGCCCAGCTAGAAATAACAGTATGAATTTGATTTGCGCTGAATTCGAACAAGGTTAAGACTGATCCGACGAATCGTGCCAAAATCTCTTTTGATTACCAAGTACGCTTGTATCGATCGTTCAGTTCAGATTTGCGCCCGAGTTGCTCGCGCTCACGTCATCCGGCTACTTCCGCTGTGTGTATAAAATCCCAATCACTTCATCGTACACTAAAAATAGATCCGAGCCGAGCAAATCGTTCTGGTTCGGCCGCGCAGATAAAGCAGGCGTTGCACGCTTCGCTCACTTCAACCTACATTTTATTTCGCGCATCTCCCAAACTCCAACGACGTAATTTATATTTCTCGAAATTCAGCAAACGGAATTTGTTAACGTTGAGAAAATTTTACTGAATTTCGTTGAAATCAATTTGCAATACGTACTTGAATAATAGAACCGTTCTGGCAGTGTAGGAAAGTCAAACTGACAAATTTACAGCAGTCGTGCCAAAATATTCAAATCGAAAACTCAGGTTCTTCGAGTGCTCTTGGGAAAAGAAATTCATAAATATTGTATCTACAGAGTCTAATCTTACTTTTTCTTTTGATTCCAGGTAAGATTTGGACATTACTTCATCGAACTACCGAATGATGTGAGTTTCGTAATATGATTACTAGATTGTAATACATTATTTGCCTCGATGATTGTATTCACTGTATCATGAAACTTCTTTTGCGAATCATTACAAATGAAGTTCATTTGCATTTGAACATTTTTCAACACATTTTCAAATATTCTTTCTTAGAAACTTGCCGATAGTTCATCAACCGTTTGCAACGAAAGATTCATAATTTTTTTTGGGATTATCTATGGTTGCCCGAATGCAGACACTTGAAGCAACAGTATAAAAAGCTCGAAAATCTATTTATGCATTCGTACATTGTCACTCGAGATAACCGGCGCAATTTAAGCAAAAATCCCCCCCTCCCCCAAACCATCAATGGGGGAAAAAAATGAAATCAAGAGCAGCAGACGCTTTGACCGAGCCGCTCGAAAAAGAACACTAACGCATTTGTCAGTGCGACGTGAGTTTGTGGGGGTGTTTTTTTGGGGAGGACGGGCGGGGGCAGCAAAAGGCGCCCGAGTTCCGCGTCAAAAAGTACGCCGAGGCCATTAATGGGGAATATGTAAATGGAGCACGAAGGGGGGAACGGAATGAAAAGAAGAGAAAAAAAACGCGAGGCGAAGAAGGAGGAATCGGTATGCTAATTTATTCGCGCTGTGCCTCCGCCGCGCTTGAGTGTATTATACATGTACGCGGGCGTTCGTCTTTATCCGGAGCGATCGTGAGAAGGTGGGTATATATATATATATACATACGCGCATGTGGCCCCAAATATTTCGGATCGGGCCGAGGAGGAACAAAGGCGATTATCATAAACGCCGCGGGAAAAGTGAGCCAAAGTCGGGTTGGACGATGCACCGAGCCGAGTCGGTTTTGCGGATCGAGCGATATCTCGCCGGCTTCGTAGTTCGCGGCGACGGATTCAAGAGCGCGCAAATGAGCCTATTTTGCCGCTCACGATTGAAAAAGCCCATTATTCAAATTTAGCCAGGGAGAGATGGAGGGGCGCAGTCATAGCGGGGCCATCGAAAGAGAAGCTTCCCTTTGTTTCGGACTCGTCGCCCGTTAAATGTCGCGTTAATTCCTTCTGCTCTGCTCTGCGCTTCTGCTTTCTTTTTCTACTTCGGCGTTGTGACCCTTTTTTTCGTTCTTCTTTTTCTTTTTTTTTTATCAACAGTTCGCCGCGCTTTTTACGTGATTTTACTTTTTAATGCCCGCCGGCCCTACCGTCTGCCTGCTCGCCCGACTCCCGCTGATTGTTATTCTATGATATTTCTTGTGCCTTGTTTTCGTTTGTCCCCCGCGCTCTCGGGGCCGCTTCTTCGTTTGTCCGCAGTTGTCCTGGCAATTTTTGTCTTTTTTTTTCTTCCTCTTCCACAGCAGCCGACAGCGACGTATGATTATTCTTATTGAGCCCTGGTATTCTGGAGCAGAAATGTAATTTACGGCGTCGTAAAGTTGCTAATATCCCTCTCATTCGACTAATTAATGAGATCTTGAAGATTCTACGAAACAATCGGGGAATTTTTATTATTATCGTCCATATATTAGAAACTCCCGGTAATCGGGTATCGTTATAGTAACGGTGCGATCAATCAAAAGTATGAATAGCATTGTAAATTAATATACCAAATTAGCATTCAATGTATACAATGATCAAGAACTCAATAAGAGTTCTCCTAAGATATATATTCATAATTATTCATATGAGTACTTTTGACATTTAGATAAAACAATCGACTCGCCTATGCACACTCATCGTCTAGATCATTTGAAAAAACAATTTTTTTTTTCAAATAATCCTCATTCTACCAATGCCAGTTGTTAAATAAACGTTTCCAATGGATCTGAAATACACACCGACGCAGTTGATCACAGCTGAGAGCTGGTGGGGTGTGGAATTGAGTCGGGGCGATGCTATTATGGGAGAGAGAGAGAAAATTGAATTATGCAAATCTTGATAGATAAAACCCGTGGTGGTCCCTAGTTTGTCTGTAAAGAGCAGAGCAGAGCAGAAATGCGGGCAGGCTTAACATGAAAGGGAATGACAAATGTAGAGTATAAGTATGCGGATTTTCTTTAATGCCGTTGAGAATCAGCTGAGATATACTGTTTGCTCTCTTGTGTAAAATGAATTTGTTACACGTCACTCGAACTGAATCATTGCCTCGCAGTATTTTATTAGCTTATCGTTATTTACTATCTAGGAAATGAATCAAAATTTCTGAATATTGGAATACGCTCCATTTCACCGTATTCTCGGATCAAATTGAATACTGTAATATTCACTGGTGGTATGTCGGGGCGGGATTAGGAGTTTACGCTCGAAATTTAATAAGCAATTGTTATTCACCGGGCTGGGGGGGGGGAGTAAAGCGGATGATGAAATATAATGGTATACACATATATGTATACCATTACACGCAAAACGCGAGCTGACTTGGTATTGGACTCGAATGAAAGCCCAACTCTCGGCGGCCAAGTTGATAGTGGTAAAACCGAGCCAGGCCACGATAGGAATAGGGAACAAAACGATTGGGAGAATCCGCTGAATAAAAAGCCGGCGCGCGCATTCACTCTTCCGAAACGAAAAGATAAATGGGAATCGAAACGCGGGCGCAAGAGGAGGAAAAAGCCCGAGTCGTGGATGAAAAAAAACGAGGGGAAAAAGAAAAAAACACGAGTCGAGTTGGATCAGGAAAAGCCAAAAGCAGTGTGGAAACGAGTAGGAAAGAATGAAGCAAGGAGGA
This sequence comes from Aphelinus atriplicis, assembly GCA_020882685.1. NCBI lineage: Eukaryota > Metazoa > Arthropoda > Insecta > Hymenoptera > Aphelinidae > Aphelinus > Aphelinus atriplicis. The sequence continues at coordinate 2,130,257 of CM037075.1, read as the reverse complement.
AACTGGGCTGCAGCAGCAGCGGCAGCGGCAGCGGAGGCAGCAGTGAGAGGAAGAGAGAAGCGCGCCGCACACAGTAGTAACAGTCCGCTTCCGCCGGTGAAATATAATTCCGCGCACATTCACGGTTGGATAATCCCCGCTCGCTCGCTCGCTTCACATGAAAACTTATTACGCCGGAGCGCTGGCCGAGCTCTGCTGCGCACTGCAGCTATATAGCGCCACGCCAACGTTTTTCCCTCTTGTTCTCTCTCTTTCTCTCTCCACCGGCGCTGCCGCCCTCGCCACCGCCGCGCCACTGCTTCTGCTGCTGCTGCTGCTGCTGCTGCTGCTGCACTTCAGCGCCGAGCATGACAAGAGCAATTACATTTTTAAATTACGTTACACGATATTAAGCCTCTCTTTCATTCCTCTTCTGGCCCTTTCTCTCTCTCACTCTCTGTGTCTGCCCAGTTGTACGCGGGAGAGCGAGGTAACCAACACACGGACAGAAGATAAAGCGAGCTGCGCGAAATAAAGGGGAAAAAAGGGAGATTCGTGCCTCGGACCCACCCCCTCCTCCATCCGGAAGTTAAGCTGCTCTCGGGTTTTTCCGCGAGCTGCTACTGTCTCTTCTGCTCTCGCCCGTGGCTGCAGCCTCCGTATACCTATACTCCTTCATATACATGGATTTCGTTCTATTTCCCTTACCCCCAGTCGCGGCTTTCGTATACTTGTTTCGCTCTTTTCGGTCGCGCAGTTTTAATAATTTGCCCTCCGGGCATAAAAACTTCTTTTCCGCGCGCGCGAGTCTTATTAATTCGTCGCGTCGCTCCTGGCCTTGTTTTTTCTTTTCTGTTTCTCTCCTCCGCCTCGCGGCTTCCTTCATACTTTGCGCGCTCGAGGAGGCGCTTCACTTTTCCCCGACTAATTCCCTTATTTATATTCCGCGCTCGGGTTATTCGAACTGTCTTCTTTCTTTCCTCGTCCGTCCCGTCCCCCCGTTGGCTCCCGTGCGGTATTACAGAGTGTAACGAGCATTCGGTTAATTAATTAAGAAAACTCGAGGACCGCGACGACGGGGAAATTAGGCCTGCGATGCCTCTCTGCCGATTAGCAAAAACACACACACACACAGCTCGCCGGAAACCGACGAAAATGTAACGACCAATTGCAGCGGCCGTTTCCCTCCTATATATCCCCGGCGAGCCATGTCTGGCACAAAAACACTGCGCCCCCTTTCCGTTGGGCGGCGATCGCAGTGTCGCCTCCATTTCTCTCGAAATTCCCACAGCGCGCGGCTGGAGAACCCACGCGCGTAGTGGCGACGACACCTCCGCAGTTCGCCGCCGCACCGCCGGATAAGCTTTTTTCCACTCGCGCGCCATCGGAAATCGTGGCTCGATCGACGCTCGCTGCGCGACACCGGATACCGAATATCGAGTGCTGGAGAACCGCAGTCGGCGATAATGAGCCGACCGGCTGTGGTTCGCGGATATTACTCTCTCTCTTTCTCTCTGTCTCTCCCTCTCGACGATCGTTCGTTCGTTTGAGGGTCCCGCGAAAAAAAATTATTCACCTCGAGCTGACTTTTATAATCAATTATAGGGGCTGCAATGAGAGAGAGAGCGAGCGAGAGAAAAAGTTTTTGGCCGAGCGAGCGTAATTGGACGCGTCGCGTTTTCGTAAATCATCTCTCTCGTCTATTACTGTAGGGGGACCAAAGTCGCGCGGGCTCATTCGACCGGAGCCGCTCCAAAAGCTTCAGATATGTTTGACTTAATGATCGCTAAATTGATCGCTGTTTCTTCTTGTGATACCGGCATAATTCCAGCTATACACATATTAATGTACCAAATGCGTGTGGGTCTCTTGATGATACAAGCGAAACTGGATTTACGATCCGTATCGTATACGGGAATACCTCGAAAAATACCCCCTCAACCCGTCGCCCGTTAAATCTCAATCGCATAACTCATTCCTCGAATAAAATAAACGGTGCGTCGCGTCGGTATGTACTCACGCGAGTGGATAAACGAAAAAAAACACTCGGAGACATAATGGAGTCATCGGAGAGGGGCACTCGAGAGTTAAATACAATTACGGGGTTAGGGGGTCGTCGGCGTGGAAGAGCTGCACGCGAATATACACAGCGCGCGCATCAAGCGCGCCTAGCATAAAACGCCAATTAGTCATTATTCAAAATGTCGCGAGGCCTTTCGTCGCCCTCTCCCGGCGGCGGCACTCAATTAAACGCTACCCCCGATTCGCCTCTCTCTGTCCGTCTCCCCGCCCCGGCGCTGCCCCGGTGTGCGAATACCCTCGACGCGCCCCCGCTCGGCTCAAAGTAAAAATTACCTCTCGCGCGCGCGAGCTTGCGTTTGTTTTGCCCCGTACACTTTGTCGCGATTCGAGCGTTTGAAGCCTCCCCCATGCTCGCATGATGCAATCTTTGGACGTTAATCGAATTCTACAGATTCGCTCGCTGCAAGCACTCGCCGAAAGACAATAATTAAATACTGGACGTAGAGGAAAAAGTCAGCTTGACGCAGATTATTATCTCCTCGTATAGTAATTCGATTTTTTTTGTCGGGTGTCGGTCAAAGGTGAGCAAATCACTCGTGGACTGGGTAGAAACGCGCGATCGAGTTTGAGTGACGGAGCACGAATTGGATCTAGCTCGCGCGGCGGTGTCTAAATATAATCGCGCGTGGCTGGCCTGGCCTATAAGCTGGGAATTTCAATAAATCGATCGGTGGCTCGGTCGCGGCTGCCATGTGTGCCAAGGTCGGTACGGCGGGGTAGGGAACGTAACTTTGTTACGCGGATAAATAATGCGCAGCTTCGAACGAGGATCGATCGCGGCAAGTACGCTCCGGCTGGTGGACTTGCATGCTGCTCGCGGAGAGAGAGGCTCTCGCGCGCAATTATCACCTCGTTCTCGGGAGGGCCGCTCGAGCCGGCCTCCCCCTCATGCAAAGACTCATTTAGCCTCGCGTCTACTCCTCTCGGCGCGCGAATTAATTACACCGAGTGCATAGGAGCCCGGCATCCGGCCTCTCGGAAACGAGGGTAAGCTCTCGCGTCCGTGAAGCGACCGCAAATTGAATAGAGCCGCGAGCGAGAGAGAGGCAGAGAGGGACGCGCGTCGGCTGATTTATCGCGGTCCGAAAAAGCGAGGGTGCGCGAGAGCGAGCGAGTTTATTGGGGAAACGCGCGCTACCGAGCCCAAAGCTGTTCCGCAGTTATACTCGGTTTGCGCGAATATGCGATTTTTGCCGCTCCCAGTCTGTGCGTCTTTTCAGATTTATTACACGGCCCCCCCCCACCCCTTCCGCCGCCCGGTTATATTGTGCGCGACCCTAACCCCTGCATGCATATACCTTTGGCCCGTCCTCGAAAGGGCGAGCTTTATTCGAGGTTTTGCAAAAATGCTCTTCATACCGCGCTTTCGCGATACTCCTTGCGATGGTTTTTTCTCTTCACCTCTGTGTCGTCAGACGTTCACTGCGGAGAAAGGTCTCGAGACAATATCGATACCGACGGTTGTTCGTTCGCGAACAACCAGTCAATAGAAACTACTCTAAGTTTGATCCATACTTTTTCTACGATCAGCTTGGAACATACGAGGTTTTTTCCCTCCTACAAATTCAAAGGAAGTTGGAGAGTTTCAAAACTCTCAAAAAGCAGATCAAAGTTTTTCTTTCAATCCTGTTTTGTGTGAAACGACTTGGCAATCTCGAAAATCTCGGAATTGATAAAAGCGAGTAGAAATTTTTTGGTTGAAAATACGACAAATCCCTTATACAGCGTTGGGACATGTTCATTTCCGACAGATATTTCATTACACGTATTCCACGTGCGTCTCGCGAATAAAATTGAACTTGCTTGTTCCCTTCACTCACCCGAACATACCGACGTTTCAATTTGATACGAAATACGTTCGGAACAACAAAAGATGGCTCTAGAAAAAGTCGGCGTTTTCGTGAGAGCGCAAAGACACATCCAATGAGGCGCAGAAAGCTACGGTGGTACAATGTATTGCTCTCGCGCTCGCGTCGCGTGATTTATGAAAAATTCAAACTTTCCTTTTTCGCGCTCGCACTTTTCCCCGTGGAAAATCCCTCCCCGTGTAAATGAATAGCAGGCGCGCGCGGAAAAAGAGACAGACGCACGAACGGGAATATAACGACGCCGGCGGGTGAAAGGGACGCGACGCGCAGTGAGAACGAAAATACTCGCACTTAACGCGCACTGGTGGAAGCTTCTGCGCGCCACCCCATCACAAATGTTCCTCGTGCGGGAAAATAGTGTTTCACAATTGGAAAACACCGTGGAACGCAACACGCGGCGAATGTATTTCTCGCTCGTCGCGGCCAGACGACGAATTCGAATCTAATATTCCCGTATACGCGACGGGATCGATCAGGAAGCGAGGGCGACGCCACGTAAAAGGCCAGAAGAAAATCGACACGGAGCGACGTAATAACACATATATAGGTTCGTCCGAGTGGCCGCACACACGCGAGAGAAAGAGCCTTTGTCCCCCGACAGTAGTGTTTCCTCGGGTGAACTCGTCATTATCGTGTCTTCCGCTGTGGCGGGAGGGATGCTTTTGAAAAATCCACCGACGCTCGGCTCCATTATTTCTGTCGCTTGGGCTAGCTCGAGCTTTGTTTTGACAGGGCGACAGGGTTAAACGAGTGGCTCGCGCGAATACACCGGGACAAAGCCCCGCGTTGGTGGGGGGGGGGGGAGGGAGGAATAGGGATCCAAGAGACGCGCGCGTCTTCGGCCCGTCTTACGTTCGCCTCTTGACGTGTACACTATACACGGACGGACTGCGTTTGACTCGCGCGCGCGCGCGCAAAAGGGAAGATTGTATATACACACACACACACACCGGGGTATAATGGCCGGGGCCCCACGCGCGGCGGTGAATGAAATTCGCCAGATCAAACGCTGGCAAACTCACTGGGCGCTCACCGATGATACTGCGATTCTCATTGTTCCCCGGGCCGCTCTTCTGATCCGATACGTTTATATGCGCGCAGACGCTGCAGACACGTCAGTTAGAAACAAAAGCGGGCTGGGTGTACGTGTATCGGATATCAGACTGCACGTCTCTCTCTCTCTCCCTCTCTCTCGAGTATACACTCGATTGATTTGTGTCCGCCGACAGACATAGGAGAGCCCGGGCTTTATTAGATACACACGATCGCGCCCGCCGAGACGAGAAAAAGAAACTGAACCCATTGATTCGAGGGACGCGCGTACAGCCGTAATATAGCAGGGAAAGAGAGAGATGTAATCATGAGCCGTAGGGAAAAGTCGATGAAAGCAGCCCTACACGCACACGCATCCGAGATGAAAAGTATCCGCTTTCCTCTCGACCGGGCTCGCTCTTGTTCCGCGACGATTCAAAGCGACTCAAGTCGGCAACAATATACACAGCGCGCCCAACTCAGTTTCTTCGCTTTTCCGCGGCTATTCTTTACCCCGAATTAATTGAATCGCGTTCTCGCAAAAGCGCGACTTGTGTTTGTCTGCATACTCGGCGATTGTGCGCCAGGGGGGACGGGTAGAGGATTAATAATGTCGCGCGACCCTGACTGACTGCATCGCGATAATATTCTCTTTGTGTCGCGTACGCGTACGGCTCGCTTGATAAAACGGGGCCTCCACTCTTCTGCCGCGAAACCCGTACCTGGAAAAAGACGCGGTACACCCGGTGTGGAAGCTCCCTCGCCTATATATCTGTGCCGCGTTTGCCCGTTTGTGTTCCGAGGATTTCCAGTTGTGCTGCAGTCAATGCAGTCATTTGTGCGTCGCTCGGGTTTGTTTAATGATTTTCGAGCGCGAGATTCGAGATAACAACTTGCGGCGCATCGCTACCACGTCCATTGTATACACCCGCTCGCCCGCGCGCGCACACTTTGTTCGTGGGTTATCGGCCGTTTGGCTCGTTCGCGCAATGGACATATCGTACGCCGGTTTGTTTCGGATTAATACCGACGGCTATTGAGTCCCACAAAAAGTCGGAATCTCAATGGGCCTATTGTCCGTGTACTAAACAGCGGATAAAAAGAAAACCAAGCCGCGCTCTTCCGTCGTTAAAAACTCGCGATGACGTTGCGCATCGAGACAGCACCACGTCCGGTGGGTCGTCGGATTCATCCTCGAATCGCGGAAACAGACGAGCGAGGGGAACAAAGTGGATCTGGTTAATATGAGGACGCGTTGATGGGCTACGTCAACGCGGCCGATCGGATGTTTCACGGTATACGTCCGCGGCTGTTATACGCGGCCGGCAGATGTGAAAATTCGCCTAATCATTTTTTTTCTCGTTCCAACCGCGCGGCACTCGGTCGTGTTACATGTGTATCACGGTGACTCGGTCGAAATTACGTTGACTCCGTAATGGACGGCAATCGTTGTATATATTTTCAGCTTTAACGTGTAATTTGGCTTGGGCGCCTGCGCGCGTGTGTGCTTCTCTTCTGCGAGTCATTTTCCTTTTGTTCGGCCGAACGAGAGATAATTTCATTGTTTTTTATTACACTATACACTCGTTGCCCGAGATTGTATCGTCGAAAACAGTTGGCGGCGGAATAAAGCTAATAATACGTGCGTGCGCGCGTGTGTGTGTCTGTGAGCGCGTGCGGCCACGTCGTAGCGCCCGAAAGTGGCATTGTATCGGATAACATCTTGAATTTTCGCCACCTCTCGCCGCCTTGTAATTAGATCGCTCTTAAAACCCGTGAGTCCGTAGAAAGCTGCTTTTGTCGAAGTTTACATTGTAACACCCAATCATTTCACGTCACAAAAACATTCTCTCGTTTCTCTGGCAGCCCCCATTGCCCGTACGCCCCTAAATTTGAATGTATACATATCCACACCTTTTGTACTTTGTCGACTCGAGTCGTAGCGGTGAATAATCAAGGCGCGCAGTCGCACCCAATACCCAATTAAAACGTCACTCGTCAAGTTCTCACGCGAGAAAGAGGGATTAATCGGAGCAGCCAGCCGCGAGCACTAAGATCTTGGCTGTTTTGCATCTCAGACGGAATTTACGTAACCCAATAATGCCGGGTGCTCGCGAGCGCGCGCCCGCGCGACCAAACAATTAGCCTTGGAAGCTCCCAAGCCTCCGTGTGATTATAGGCAAACACCGTGAATCCCTCCCAACATGCTTCATATTCCGCCGCGCACTCTGCATGTTACCCATTTTTATCATTGTCGATTGAGCTGTGAATTTCATTATTCCCTAAAGCGTAAAACCAATTGAAATTTATTGTGTATCAATAAAATGTCTTGAATATTTCATTGTCTCTTGTAACAAAGCTGAATGTAAGATATAGGTTCCGATTAACACCATTTAATCAGCAAATCCTATAAAATGTAACTAATAAGTTTTGTTAATTGCATTGTCATTGAATAATGCTCTAGTAATTATTACATATTTTTTACTAATTCATAATATTTAATTCATCCACAATTGTAAAATTATGACAAATTGGAAGAGGCAAATTGAAAATCGAGATACTTGAAAATTGTCAAATAATCGATTAATCTAATTAGCTGGCGAACCCTCTCGAGAATCGGTGATGGAAACAATTACACAAATTATATAGACGAAGATTGTTCCTTCGGCATATGTTATCGCGCGATCCCAACGAACGCCATCTATCGAGTGCTAAATACATATCCGTGAAATAGATATGATATAAAAATCAAGATTGAGATGTACAGCAGTGGCGTCGAGGGAAATTAACTCGAAGAAGCCGGAATAACGAAGGATCTCGATCGTGATATCCGACGTTAATCGGCCTTGTCAAATCAAGTGTCCTCGTCTGGCGCAAAGAGAGAAATTGAGATTGAGAGAGAGAGACGATGGATGCCTCATCCTTGCCCGCGCGCGGAGATACCCAGGGAGCAATATCGAACCCGCACGTTCGGCTGACAAGTGGCGCTGAGCTGTCTCGCGGAGAGGGCGAGATAAAGAAAAAAAAGAGAGAGAAAAAGTCGGCCGTGGTCCGGATTTGCATGGGGAAAATCTATTTTAAATAACAGATTCGAGCGGCGGGGACGGACGAGGGTAGGCACATAAGAAGTTGGTCGCTGGTGTGATCTGGTGCGCCCAGCGGCGGCGGCGGGAGGATACGGGTATAAGGGTGAGGAGGACTCGCTCGAGCGCCCAGCGACAAGGGAGAGCGGCGGCTCTCTCGAGGGCGAGGGGAGCCCGGCAGACCTTAAACTCGACCCGCCAAGAAGATTCTCCACGTGCGCGCACGAGCTGTATTTAAGTGGGATCCTACCATTGAATCTCGCGCGCAATTATTGGGTATTTCAAGTCGGCGAGTCGCTCGAGGGACGCGATTCCTATATATCACACGCCCTTTGCCATACACGGTCAAATGCTCGTCGCTCCACGTTCAAACGTGGTTTCCTGCTTTGAATTCAGATTTGGAAGCAGCACAAATATATGTATATATCTTGAGGGGAAATCTTTGGCAAGTATATAGATCGGAGAGATCGGCCCATCAACGAAGATTAGTGCAAGAGTAGCCTCTCTTATTTCCGTCGCCGTATTCCACTCTTCCGTTCGGCGAACTCTTGCTTTGCCGCCCAGCGTTTCTCATAGCCGATTCCTTTTGTGTATCACTGTGTGTGTCTCCGATCTGTCGATAAACCCGAAAAGTATATATATAGGCTCGACTCGCGCGTCATATCCGCGAGCATGTGGCGCGCGGCGGACAAGTACAAGATTGACAGTTGAATATCGCCAGCGGCTAAGTAGCTGCAGCAGGTCGCGGAGAAAAACATGCCTCGACAAAGCCAAGAGAAAAGGGCTGGGCCGATACGATCGCATCTCTCGAATTCCCGCAAACTCCGGGCGGTAGCAAAACCCTCGAATATCAGTCGATCGAATCACACACAGTTACATATTGAAATTCGCGAGTCCGCAGCTCGTGAGTTTGGTGGATCGATCCGAGCCTGATGAACGCTGATGTTGCGCAGCAGCCGGCTCCCCCTTGACACACGCGCCCGGCATTAATTCGCCAACACTCTTAGCATACACGAGAGCAGCTCGCCCCGGCACATACACACAGAGAGAAATAAAGAGTGGAAATCGCAGGCGGGGCCACTTAACGTCGGCAAAACACGTACACACAGGGAGAGCTACTCGTCGAGTTATATCGGCTCTCGTGTCTACTCTCCGAGCCCGCCTGTCCCGAAGCGCCAAATCAAAATGCAAAAAGCAGAGCTCACTCGGTTACAAAGCAGCGCCTCGGTTAAACCCTCGAGCCCGGGCGAGTACGTGACTACGTCGCGCCGCGGCCGAAAGTGCCAAGACGCGCCCCTGTGCAGGCCCGTCGAGTTTTGGGGAGCCGAGGGTCGGCTGCTGCTGCTGCTGCTGCTTTTGCTGCGGCATTTCCCCAAGACTCGCGCGGCCGATTTGAAAACGCCGGGGGACGCGAGACGTGTACGCCTGTGTAATTCACACACACACACACACTGGCGACGGGCTTTGCCTCTTGGCCATTTCGGCCTCGAGCTGCTGACCAATGCCCCCGGCTAATCTCGTTACACATATCGAGAGAGAGAAAGCCGCTACTCGAGAGACTCTCTCTCTCTCTCTATTAATGTTTGTTTTCAAACGTATATATATGCTGGCCGGCCGGCCGGCCGGTCGAGAGCCGGCTTTGCAGTTTGGGCAACGAGACGTGAGCTTCTTTATTTACCTCGAGCGACAATTCCCTCGTCGCGTCGCCCCTTTTCAACGGCGGCGTCTCCGCGCGCGCAGCTCTCGACTTGATTAATTCGCGCTCGGTCGAGCTTCGAGCCGAACAAATTCCCCCGGTGGCGTATACAATTGCGGCAGCGCCGCCGGATTACCGGATTTGACCGGCCGACCAAAGATTGTATGCTGGAATTCCGAGCTCGCTTTTCATATATAATACACATCCGCAGAGGTGATAATTACGCCAAATAAGCAGTGCGTGCCGCCTGCACGAGGTGAGTTTGGCCTTTGTTGCCCCCCCCCACCCCTAAGGCCACTGTATACACGAGAGAGCACCGGAGAATGGCGCGGACCAGTGTGTGTGTGTGTGTGTGTGTATACAGTGCAGCGCGCCACACTATACGTGTGTGTATAGTGGGAAGGTGTTGGGTCTCTCGTGTTGACCTGCCGCGTTGACATGGCACTTTTCCGGACCCAAACCGCGCGCACCCGACCGAGGAAACTCAAGGAGCCCACAGCGCTAGTCCGTCTGCAACCACCACCGCGCGAAGATACAGCCTCCACGCATACGTATGCGTCCGTGTGTGTACCTGCTGAATTTATAACCCTCGCGTCCCACGTCAGTGTTGAGGGTTGTTCAATTAGCCGTATCATGTCCTCGCGCACAAGGTACTCACACTTTTCATTTCACACTCGTATACATACCTATATGTACGCAAAACGATTGTCCACAATGTAAACGAACGTGAATCGTATGAGGATTGTCCGGGAGAAAGTTGTAACTCGTACGAGTTCAATGAGTATTCTTGTTTGTACTTCGAGAACAATACTATTTTTTCGAAGCAACATTTTACTTTTGTCAATGGGGAATTTGCATTTTTCCTAACTACCACTCTTCATAGATGCCATTATATATAATTAGGTCTTTTTTTTTTATTTTTGATCAAATTCATTTTTCAAAAAGATATGAACGTTGAAAGATTCAACGTTTTCATTATACATAAATATACTCCAAATGTTATTGACATCACACGGATATCACCCCTCGTATTAACGACCTAATTGTTTTTGCACTGACTTTTCAAATATTGAAACATTTGTGCGAATTGGATTGATTGTATGCATCAACTACAGTGTAAATGTAAATGCTGTTAGAATAATCGATGTGAAAGTTATATTTCGTTTTGCAGCAAAAAAATTCAGCTTTACAAGTCGAGCGCTCGGTACACAATGTTTCATATACAAAATTCAAAGCAAAACCTAGTATCATTGGACTGCCGTTCGTATTTTGATTCCGTCGCGTATCAGTTGAATTGTATACACGCGCGGGTGGAATTGAAATTGCGATACTCGAATAACCGTCACGTTTCTCCGACGTCCAATTTAATATTTTCAATTACGAAGTGTCACTTTACCGTCAAGCGAGATGTCGCGCGTCTCGCGATCCACCGACATTGTCACAATTTATCCGGATGGTAGACATTTAAAAAAGGGCTACTGCTCCCGGGCTCCGGGATCGGCTTCCAAAGTCAATGAATATCTCGCGTCGAACCCGATGAATTAGGCCGACGATCCTTTTTGTGCAGTACTAAACACGATAAAAGGTGTATAGGTTGGGGACAAAAGTCGTCGCCGATGTTGCCCCTCGTGGAAATCGGGGGCGAGAGAGGGACGGACGATAGAAAAGAAAGGAAAGAAAAAACAAGGGAAAACGGAGGAGAGGATGGGCGCGAACAAAGCGCGAAAACCAATCTCCATGAATTCCGAATAATTCCACGACTCATCGCTCCTCTGCACATATTCATTGTATTTATCCTGTCAGCGTCAGGCGGCCGTCGCCGCTCGGCAAAACGAGCACGCGAAATAATAACGAAAGAGGAGGAGGAGGAGGAGGAGGAGGAGGAGGAGGAACGCTGAATGGGGGGCTGGCGAAAGAGAGAGGTGCATTATAATCGCGTCGAGAAAAATCCGCTGCGATCCTCTCTCGGAAACATTTTCCATCATTTTTCCTGGCTGTGTCGGGCCGTGGCGAAAAATAAAAATGTAACTCCTCGGTCCCTGTCTCTCTCGCGTGACTCGGGCTAAATTACGAGGAGCCGCTCATGTTTTATTGAGCGAATATTCCGCCTCGCCCGCGCGTGAAAGAAGCGTGTTACGTAAAATCAGCTCCAACGATTCCTCGCTCGCGCATTTCCCTCGTGCGTGTGTGTGTATATGCGGGTTCGCGTGTATACATGTGTATATACATGTATAAGCGACGTCGCGGTCTCGAGCGACGGGCAAGTTAATTTTGGTCGGCTCGATGGATCGTCGATAGCACTTGCCAGAATTACGGCTTTCGGCTATATATAAACTCGGAGCTCCGAGAGCCGCAAACTAGAAACGAGAGAAATACACTCGAAACGCGCGCAGCCAGGCTGCAGCGGCCGCGACTCGAGTAATGAGGTCGAGTTGTATTATTTCCGCCGCTGAAACTCCGCGTCGGATTGAATACTTCCCCCCTTCGACGATTAATCCGGGACAAATCGATCCGCGGTGTAGCCACGGTGAAATGGACTCGAATCGCACGAGAATCAAGGGAGGAAGGAGATTTATTTGTCGAGTGGACATATTTTCACTGGTCACATTCGAGTTCCCCAACACCCAAACTCGCCCTGTGTACTTTGGAGCGCTCGAGAGAAAAAGTTGGTGAATAGGATCACGGAGAGAGAGAGAGAGTACCGGCAGAGTGGAAAATCACCCCTGGGGAGATGAAGATAAAAAAAACACCGACTCTCCGAGAGACACCCTCGATGCGATTACGTATTTTTCGTTGTTTCCAAAAGGGGTATATCCCTTAGTTGGACGGATGGACGAACACTCGGCTCCCTTGCATCTCGCATCACGTGAAACCCTTTCTCCAAGTTTGCAATTTTTTTTAGAAATAGAAAATTTGAGCATTCCGAGTGTAATTGAATAAGAATAAAAATTGTGCATGTATATCACGAGGATTTTATGGAATCATTACTTCGCACGGATCTTGCAAGGATACTATATAAAATTTCACAAGAACTCGTGGAAAACGTTCCACGCGGTGACAAAAAGAAAAAAAGCAAGCTAATTCGGCGAGAACCGCACGCGTATATATATAATGAATGAATCAGGTCGAATGTGGCGTGCGTCTTTGGTGAATTGGTCGGTGAAATTATCAAGTTGGCTGTGTGGGGAGTAGCGGTAATCAGCGGCGCGGCTGTACTCGGTCGGTTTTACGCGTTTGCCGAAATTGGCGTGGTCACCCCTCGTTATACACTCTCTGGATTGTGGACGAAGCTCGAGAGAGACACGGGAAATCGACGTAGGGGCGCGCGGCCGTGAAAGGACATGATAAAATCAGCCGCGGGCCCGCGATAGACAGACACTACACACCGGGTGTATACACCGGGTATACAGAGCGAGAGAGAGAGAGAGAGGAGGCGCTGAAAGGGAATACTCGCTTTGCTCATTTCTTCGTTGGCCCAGAGCGTCGCGCTCGTCGCATTGTTGATTCGGGTCTCGAGGAAGTGGCCTGTTTGTGGGCCGATCCATCGATCGCGATGCCGCGCGCGCGCGCGCGCCCGACGAGCCGCTTGTAATGAGCTTTTCAAACGGTTCATTTGTACCGAATCACGGATAGTTTTTTTTTCTTCCCTTCCTTTTTCCTTTTCCCTTATTCTCGAGAGGGTCGCTCCCCGCGATCGTTCCCATGTGCTGCTCGTATAATCCCACCTCTGTCTGTCTCTCTCTGGCCGGGGCCGTGCACGTAACGATTTCCGATGGATGTACACGCGTGACACGTCCCCTCCTCCTCCTCCTCCCCCTTACCAAAAGATACACACACGCACAAACGCCGAGTGGAGAGAGATTTTTACCAATCGTATTATCCACTTATGCTATTAGCGCTTTATATATGTTTTCTCTCGAATTTCCGCGCATAAAAAGGTGAGAGTCTCGCGCTCGTGTGACTGCGCGCGATCGGGGGGTACAAGAGTATCGGGTTGCGCGAGCGACCGGCCGCAACCAATTCAAACGTCAAGAGCCGGCGGCGCTCGAGGTGTGAGCAGGGTCTCTCCGCTGCTGCTCTCTCTCTCTCTCTCTAATACGAGCTGCGCCGCACTTATTTTGACACGCACAATCGCTAAACACCACTCGACACTGCAGCGCTGTGTGTGTGTGTGTGTGTGTGTGTTTTTAAACGAAAAATTCGCCGGCTCGATGGGTTTTGGGTGTCTTTGCCCCTCCCCGATGATGCGCGCGACGACGCGCTTTGTCTACCTCGAGGCCGGAGTATCCTCGGCACAAAGCCACGCGCGGGGCAGATATTGCGGACGAGACCGCGAGGTGGAAGGAAGCTGCGCACTCACACACGCACGCACTCGAACCAACACGTGGAAAAGCCGAAGAGAATATGGTATTAGGGCGCGACAGTTGCGGAAACCCAATTGGGGGGGAATATTCATCCGTGCCTCTCTCGCGCGCTCGAGCCCAGAATGCCGAATATTGCGCGTATTATGTCTAGCCTGACGTGCGCGCGCGTCTGCGGCTACGCCGGGATCTGCGCCATACTCGCCCCTCGATATGTCTTTGCCGCGCTCAACATATCCGCAAGAGACAGAGAGAGAAAGAGACACGACTTGCAAGGGACGCGCGTTATAATCGACTTCCGCTCTCCCTTGCAGCTCGCGCATACCTTTTTTCCCCCCTCCCAATCTTTTCACCCTGTTTTTAATGCCCGCTGCCCTTCCCCGCGGTCATTGTCATGCTAAAAGTGCGCTCACCGAGCAGAGACGCGCGCGCCCCACAGGTTTGTCTCTTTTCACATATATAAATACGCGCCAGCGTGTTTCAATGGAATACGAGCAAAGGAAGAGGCCGAATACTCGGCGTCCGTTAATACATCGCTTTTACACGGATTTCAATCCAATTAACGCGAGCAACGCCTTTTTATCTATATATCCGCGTCTCGTATGCGCGTATATTACGATTTCTCAAGAGCCGTTCAAACCCCAAGGAATCGCCACGAATTTTCTCTTTCTCTCTCGGACGTTGCAGCTTCGAATTGAATCATGAACGACAATCGGTAATTAGACTTGTTAGTCGTCGATCGAATCGATTCGAACCTGCTCTCCGAAAATATTCAATGCAACGAACGATCCAACGAGTGGCTGGTTCGTTTGGATTGACAAAATCAATCGTTCCCCTCATGTCGATTCGCCCGACAATGTTTTTACCGCTGCAGCGCAGTTTTATCGCAACGTTTCCCGACCGAGGCGTATTTTACATTCGTACTTTTATGCGCACGAACGCGTATTATAAAAGTCGCGGGCGCAAATGTTGATAGACGGATTTTACAACGCGACACGCGCGGGAAAATTCAGCCGAGCAAAACGACAATGTCGTATACGGCGATATCAAAGTCGCCGCCGCCGCCGCCGCCGCCGCCGCGACGCTGCGGCGAGGGAAAAAGAAAGGAAAAAAAAAACGAGGTCGGAGGCTATCGCGAAAACGATAAGTTCTCGATTCGACGCTTTACTGCCGATAATAAACGTGACATCACGTGAGTGTTGCCCTGCTGCAGCCGATATTGCACTTGTTAATTCATACTTTGTGTGGCTGCGCTCGTGGCCGCTTCAGCATCTTTTTTTTCCCCCGCGCGGTTGAACGGCGGGTTTTTTTATCGCTCGTCGACGAATTATTCGAGTGGAAAATTGATAGGCAGCTGGAGACGCGCTATTCTGCAGATGTAACGCGTTTTTCTCGCGCGAATTATTTTTTGCCGCCCCACCCCCACACCACCCCATATCGAATGTAAAAAATACGTACGTTGGACATGTCGTAATACTTGTACCATAAACAGGGTTAGTTTGAACACTCGCCAACTCACAAAGTCTACCGCGACGGTTACATTTCATACAATTTCGTGAAACTTGATGCCGAGACCACAAGTTTTTCCAACATTATTCCATTTGCATTTGAGTAAAAGAACACCTGTTCCAAAGTCCTCCTCCCCCCCCCCTTCCCAAACAGAGGAAACTTTGAGCAAGGTAAATTATATGCAATATCCTCTTGCTGTTAGCAACAATCCATGGAACAATGAAATTTTTATCACTACGATGACAAAAGATAATTACAATGTGTTAACAGCAAGCTGAGTATGAAATCGAGGTTTGGCGTAGTAAAATTTTCGGTGTTGCAAATTTCGTCAAACTTGATGCTTGCAAAAGCTCTAAAATGTTACGACCAGCAAACTGCTGGCAATTTCATCTTTTCCCGGGCGCATTTACGTCCAAAATAGCCTCCGTTCCCCGTAAAATCTCTCACATGTACTTTTCCACAATAGTTCCGTTAATCTTTCGAATCGTCGAGTGTTGCTAGAGAGCGTCAGGGTGAAACACATCCGCAGGTAGTGTTGCGATCGTAGCGCGGCGTATCGGATTGTTGAGCAGGAGCAAACAAGTGTACGTTAAACGTCGCGACTCGAGTACAAACATTTTTCAATGTCGCGCGCGCGTCAACTGAACCTGTTGAAGCGGCCCGTCGCCCTCTATAGCTCGCGACCCTCCGAAGCCGAGCTTTTCGTCTCCACCGGAGCGTCGCGCACACCTTTCAATCGCGACGTTCCAAGTTGGGTAGGTTGGGTAGCTCGCGAGCACAAGTTAAAGTGGCTCCAAGTCGCTCTCAGCCATTTCGAGCTCGGCGCTCAAAAGCCGGGGAGATATACATCTTGGGGGGTAGCCCGATTAGCGCTCGGGGTATAATTATTTCGGGGCTCGCTCATCTCCGATGCGCGCGCGCGCGCGCGGAATTATCACGCCAGACTCGGCCCGACCAAAAGCAGCTCGTTTTCCGGGCGGCGCGTCGACTCTACTCCGCTCGCGAGCGCCCAACTTCGGCTTAATCATTCCGCTCGAGCTGACAAGTGTGCGCGTCCTCCTCCAGCCTCCAGCGCGCCCCGGCATTACTTGCGTATACACTCGATTTCGCCGCGGCTCGGCTCTTTGGCCTTTTTACGCGAGTTAATTGCGACGGTTGTTTGGGAACCCCCGAGAATCTGGAACTTCTCTTTTCCTCCTCCGAGAAGTAAGGACGATCAGATTTTTCTTCCATTCGATTGACAAGTTCATTCTCTTATGGATCATACACGCGTTGTACAAAATCAACGATTTATTGAATAGAGAAATTTGCGCAACACCGACTAAGAACACAATGACCGATATTGAAAATATGATAAACTGGCAACTGATGATTCTCAATGTATAACTTATTCTGATGGTAGTTGAAAGCAGAGGAAAATGAAATTTTGCCTTATAACACGTTAATGAATGGCGCGTAAAGAGATGCTATAGATAGTAATTATTCATCTCGTGCATCTCGATCAGCCCGACGTTGTTGCGTCGAGAATGAAATCAGTTACGTATACGAATCGGAGCCGCGAATCTCACTCGGCACATTATAGCGATACGTAGCGATCAATCAGGAGCGTGTGACTTGTGACCGGGGGACGGGGGCGAGCCCATATACCGGACGCAAAACCACCCCGACCGCTAACATATTTATCCCGGGCAAACGTCGCCTATAGACAGAATTAAATCGCGCGCGTGGTTTGCTCGTCTCTCGCAAACTATCGCCCGGGTAGGAGAGCAGCCCGCCAGACTCGGTGAAACTAATACCATCGAGCCATAATCACACGCTGAGAGCTGGCGGATTATATTTGGAAAGAGCGACGTTTCGGGAGGGTGGCATATGCCGGCTGATGCGTTCCACCTCCACGGGGACATTTGGAAAACGGGGTTCGAGCGCCAGCCAGTGTCAGCTTTCCATTCGATTGTTATTGAATCACTCGCTCGCATAGACAAGTTCAACTTGATTGCGGGCGTCGCCTCGAAAATCAAAGATGCCTCGATGACTCGACTGAAATTTTCGAGGTGCACGATGAACTCGTGTAGCCTCTCAGCCGATAAGCTCATGAGCATCAAATAAGATATTGCGAAACGAGACAGATCGCGAAGTCGATTGGATATTCGACTCACTTGGGCGGGCGCGCAAACTTTGGATTACGCATCCTGATGAAACTTCACGAGATGGTTGTACGGATCGAGTAGCTAATAGCTTATAACTCGATACGTACAGTGTAACGTTTCGACTCCCCGGAGATAATACTCGTCATATTTTATGATTATATCAATGAACAGTTTATCCACGACTATGGTTTCTTGTACATGTACAGATATACAGTGTGTGCATAAAATCGATAATGATTAGCTGCAGAAGTATCAGCAGGGAATCAAAACATTATAGACTGTATGCGACTCGAAATAAAGGCAATCAAGGTATTAGAAGTATTTCTATCAAAGTTTCGTCGCAAAGATTTTTCAGCCACTTTCCTGGTTAGTAAGAGTATACGAATAGATCGATCACCCATCAGCCATTATTGAGCTATTATAGCGGATCGGCTGATACAGTGTTATGTTGTTTTCTCTCAACTTCGCCGTCTATTGATCAACGATCAACCGTGAATCGGGATCAATCGATAGGATATGATCATCACCTCGTGGATTATGGCCTTATCGAAACACGCGTGCGATTCAAGCAGATACATATGGATATGTAACGCACTTTAGAGGGGGGATATGGTTCATCGATTGGGCACAATCGGGTTGGAAACCGAGGCGAAAAGCCGCGCGCGTATTGTTTCCTCGACGGCGCGGATCGGAGGGGAAAAAAGGAGGACGCGAATGAGAGATCTATGCATTGTCGCTGACGCGATGCCGAGGAACAATCGAGCGCGCGCGAGAAGCTGTGGCCGGAAACTCTCGTTGCGGTGCAATTGCAGCGAGCTCGAGCGACTCAGCGCGGCCTGCAGTCGAAGCGTGGAATATAATCGTGCCCGTACGAGTCGAGTGAGTCAGAGAGCAATCGGCTCTTGAAAAAGTGCGCGCGGATTAATGAGCGCACAGAGAGCTCGAGTGAGAAAGAGAGAGAGGGAATAATACACGAGGTCGTGCGCTCGATACGACCACGTATACGTACAGTAGGTGTAGCTTCGTCCTCTTCGCTGCAGTACATACGCGTAATTCGTTTAGCCGCTCGCAAATGACATCACGTCTCTGGGTCCCTCTCCTCCCGGACCGGACACTCGTTTAGCCCAATTAACGCGTACTCGCCAACCCGGCACTCGTATCACTCGCTATCGTCAAACGAACACCGAGAGAGGAGTGAAACGATCGTCTCGCTGTATACTTATATACGCGCGGCTGTGATACATCACATTGTAATCGATGTTCGCGATCTCGACGGCCCAATGGAACGCGCAATTTCGCGCCGGTGACGAGCCGGCCCCGCACGAAGAATCGCAAGCCCGAGCGGACGCGATCAAGGGGATATAGGTATATATACGCGAGACCGCAACTGCGCGTCAAATCAAGCTCGACGGCACGACGTCGACGACGACGCGCATAGAGGAGCCGCAGCGCGAGCGCACGAGCTTTGGGCTCGATTATTGCTGGCGCGTCAAAGGGGACGCTGCACATAATCAACGGCGGCTCAATTAGCTGCTGGCGCGGCTCTAGCGGAGCACGCACGCACACACAGCCGTTGTGATCCCATTTGCGTCGTATTAGCCCCGACGACGCGGGCGACACGTCGCTCGGTCCTGCACTGCAGCCACCGACGCGCGCTCGCTCACACGCATACACACGTATGTTCTCGAGTGTACGGGCGAGTGTGTACAAAGCCGAGGTCCCGCTCGGGCATAATTATTTTACACGCGATCAGCTGCCCCCCACGCGTACAATGCAATTTCACACTTTTCTTCGCGCTCCCAAAGTACGCCTAATTCATTCATTCTTCTTTCCGCTCAAACTTCAACTTGCCAGCTTTTCCCAACTATTCCCTCGAAATTTATATCTCCTCGGCCTCAATTCATTCTCTGCATCTCCGAGTGAGCTGCCTTTTATTCCGATTCGTCTTGGCTGTTTCGGCGAATGTCTTTTATTAAACAGCGATAGCACGTGCTATCGCTGTTTAATAAAAGACATTCGCCGAAACAGCCAAGACGAATCGGAATAAAAGGCAGGCTTTTTTTACGCGGGACGTGTGTAATCCGCCGACGTAATACTGTTCCACGAGTCTGCTGAACAGTGTGAGGGTGAGAGACAAAAGTTGGCAAATACCCGCAAGATCCTCGCAAGCAACTTCGCTCTATTACCCCCTGCCACGCAAGTAGAACCCCGCAGCAGACTCGCGCTCGGATAATCTGCAAATTATCCAAAGGGAGCTGCTCAAAGGAAAAGGATGGGCGCATACATCCGTCGGCTGGTACTGTATTTCGGTGCATTCGTCACACATAACATATCGAACAGGTGGCGGCGCAAACATTGCTGCGCGTCTATACGCACACGAGCCGAGTCGGTTCGTTCCCCGATATATGGGCGCCCGACGCTCGAGCAGGTGGACGCACGGGTGGGTCTCTCACGGCCGGTCTCTCGGCTTAGGCAAAAATCCCCGGCGCCAAAGCGTAAAATTCGTAAGCGACCCCGTCGAAATCGAGGCACGTCTTCCCCCCTCCCCCGGCTGCGCAGCCCAGCGGCCCCGCAAGAGCGTAATAATCCCCGCCGAGGCGGTGTGCTGGCCGAGCGCACACAGAGGGCGACGTCACCTTAATTGCGCCTCGGCTAATCCCCGGCCGCAACCGCGAACCCAATGATCGCGTATGAATCGAGTGCTCGCGCGCGCCGCGGAGCTCAATTGTACACGGCACCACCGGTGCGTGTATTCGTTTGGCCGTGTCCCGCCCAATTTCGAGACCCATACGCACCCACCGCACCTCGCTTTATTTGCAACGGGCGGCTTTTTTCTCCCGCCAGTCCGAGAATCATCGTTACCCGCGGATCGGGGGATTTTTGCACTTTTCGACGCTTGCGAGTGATGGGCGAGTGATTGATCGATGTGTTTTGCTCCGGCGTTTGTTGCCCCGCTCTCTCGCGCGCGCGACCCTCTGCGCCGTTTGGCAGCCAACTGCGTGCTGTTCGAATCGATGCCGCGATATCGTCTCGAGTGCAGACGTGCAACGCGTTTTAGATGTATTATTTCGCGTGTGTCGAACTCGAAGTGATTGTTTATGTGACGCGAGAACGGCCGAGCTTCAGATGAAACTATACTACGGTGGTGGAGTCGGAATGAAAATTGAAATTTGTGATTTTCGATAATAGAATAGTTCGGGATAGAAGTCTGGCGCGCGAGACTATCGCAGATTTATCGGCGGGCTTTCAGAATGTCGGTTCTGAAGCTTGAAAATACTGCCGGACTTTGCTATGAATGAATAAAACTCCGGCATTATCTCACAATGCCGGGCACGTGCTGGACTTGTACCCAGACTTCGATGTGCCGGACGTTTTTTTTTTCTTTCCACTGCGCCGTTACCATCGTATACATATGGACGCCGGCACGCTTTTGTCGCTCGAGCGAATTATTTATCGGGCGCGCGCGCGAGTCCGTACGAGGGGGTCGTGGGGCAGCCGTAACGCGGGAAGTTGTTTACGGGTTGGTAGCGAGCTGCGACAGAGAGAGAGAGAGAGAGAGAGAGAGAGAAACTGGTCTAATTGCGCCCGCTAAAAACCGACTCTCGGCCCACCAATCATCCTCCGAACGGCCGCGATGAAAAGTTACAACTCGACGGCTATAGCGATTAGACACGCAATAGCGCGAATGTGTCGAGCCCCGTGCCGTACGCACAGAAGCAGCTGCTTTAGCTGCAGAGCTCGACAAAAGTCTCTCTCTGTCTCGCTGCCGCTCGGCCACAAGAGAAAGAGGAATAAAGGTATACCTTAGGTATATATAGCAACTGGCAAATTCCGTTCGAATCAGCATACGTACGAGAGGTGGGTTGGCGTCGTTGCATATACCGACGCACACCCCGCGGCTAGCTCATTAACCGAGGCGCGCGTTTGGCGCTATATATGAAAGCGCCATGCAAATGGCAACTCGCCACCGCCGAATTAGTACATCGTTCGTTACTCCCCCCACCCGTCCGTGCTCGATTTACATGCCGGCTCGCGCATCAAACGGCCACACAGCCCTTTGTGTCTCCTCCTCCTTCTCCTCCTCCCCCGGAACACACTCGAGCCAGCCGAATGATTCGTCGGATCTTTGTCCGTTTACATGGCAAACCGAGCAAACCATCTTCTACCCGTCGTGGATATTGTTTGATTTGTCATTTTAAATGCAATCAAAGCTCGGAAACGCTTACGGGATAATTGCGAGACGACGTGCCGCATTGATATTTCTTTTTGCTTTTCAAGCCAACTATTCGCGTGTGAATCTCGTCTAGAAGCGTGGAACTCGCTCATATACCTGCCGCGGCTCGGGGGCTCGATGGAATGTATTTCGCAATCGATCAAGCGCGTGTCGAGAGTAGCGTATATATCGACAATCGCGGCTATCTATACGTATTCAGTTTGCATTGGCACGATATTAAACAGGCACGAAACACGGCCGACGCGCGCGATTCATATCCAACTTTCTAAAAGACACCGGTGGGATCGCTTCGATACAATTCGCGGACCCTCGGAATTGCACGCGAACACACACACACCGACAAACCCCATATCGTTATCCTAATGGGGGGATATATCGAGTTTGCGTCCCGCGGACGATATAAAGGTGCGGGTCGGCTCTGGGGCGCCCGCAATAACGGCTCATGAATCACGCGGCGGCGAATCAGCTGTCGGCCCCTTAAAAATGACACGACTCATCGAGTGCTACCCGAGAACCGCGCCGATCGTAAAAATCGACGATCGCGTTTGTAACAGATGTAACCTGTGTATATATACAGGCTCGAAAAGCAGCTCATCTCTCTTTGTGTTTATACATATCTTCCTCCGGGTCTGTTCGTCTGTCTCTCTCGCGCGGCCACCTACGCCGATTGACCCTCATCAATCATCGGCCACAATATATCCGCGGCCCCGCGTGCTTTAACACACCAACGCTGTCGCGCACGAGAATCTCGCGATAATTATTTCGGATGATCCTTTTCACGCCCCCGATTCCGACAGTACATTGAATAGGGCGCGATACCCCCCGAACCTGCCGCATATTTTTACCCGTCTCTATATACACACACACCGCACCGAGTATATCCGTACCGAGCGGATTCGCAGCCAGAACTGTTTGATGGCCCCGGACGGCTGGGGCAACTAATTGTTAACGTCAATTAGCGCAGCCGACCGGGCGTACCGCACAAAAGCTAACTCGAGAGACAGATCAGCGAACGACGAGAACGATGACTGGCCGTATAATCGATTCGCCTCGCTCACGCGACTCCGTAAAAATTCCCCCCAAAGCCTCCAGCTCCCCGTGTGTATATACACGCGCATATTTCATACAAGTTTCAATAGCTGCCCCAAAGTGTATGTGCGTGCGTGTGTGTGTATCGGCCTGTTTGAAAAAGTCTGATGCACACGCGCCCATCCCTTCTTGCAATGCTCGCTCCTTTATTTCTCTCTCTCCTCCTCCTCCTTCTCCTCGTTCTCCTCCTTCTCGTCTCTTCGTCGTCGAGCGAGCGGTTAACATTCATTATATATGGCCCGATAAATCACGGCGAATGGCAAATTTATGTGAAAGTCATGCCGGCTAACCTTCCTTAATTTTTAAGCTTCGATAGCAAGATCCTCCTCCTCCTCCTCCACCTCCTCCTCCCCGAGACTCGTCCGTGCTCTCCTTCGTCTTTCTGGCCGCGCGCGCGCGCGCGCGAGCACTTTTCTTGCGCCTTTCGTACGTATGTATATACGTATACGCGCAGCCCCGAGTTTTCGCGCACGTATACACACAGACCAATTGGCGAGCAGTTTTCTCGCGCGGGTGGCGGGCCGGAGGGGTATGATTTATAGGGGCTGGCGCGAAGGGAAAACAAATGAATCGCCGGGGAGACGGGGCGCAAGTGGCCAAACGGTATATATACTGCACACGTACTTTAGACTCGAGTTGCCAAGGTGTAATTCGCGTTTGAGCTTATTACACCCGATTAATGCGATTCGATTGGACTTTTAAAAAGTACTCGAGCCGGGCGCTCCGTGATCCGCATCGTTAATGCCTACTGGCTCTCGAGCCCCCAACGTATTTTTTCCCTTCCGATTTATGCCTCCCTCGAGCGACTACCCCGCAACGCGCACTAAACTCGGGCCACGGCATAGATCGTGTGTCTGCAGTATCCGGCGCTGCGGTATCGACGCTATTCGCGCTCTCGCCCAAAAGTAAACGGTTTGCCATCGTTCCTCCCAATCATTAAGAACGATTTGGCTTTGACGGTCCGTACGAGCAGTGAATCTCGCGGTGTGGCCGCCGTGAGTGCTTAATACGAAGATTACGCTCGATAATTCCGCTCGCGAGGAGATATGCTACGTGCACACACGCACACACAAACGTACTCGCGCGCACGAAAGAGTGAGAGAGAGAGAGAGAGAGAGAGAGAGAGAAAGAGAGCAACGAGTTGGCATGTGGCGATCGCATTTGAAAATTATGGATCGAGTTATTTATACGCCCATGACGTGTGTATCGATTAAATCGAACTCGGCCGAGAGTGCATTACATAATTCAACCTCTCGTTATTAATGTATAGATGCGATTTATCAATTTTTAACCAAAGACTCTCACTTTCACGATGCTCCAAATGATAAATAGAGCACGAGCGAGAAATCATTTCCCGAGTTTGGCGCCCGTCTGTGGTATACTATACCACGAGGATAAATATATATCGCGTAAAATCGTGTTTCAAAAGTTCTCTCATTGCCTCGCCGAGAGAGGATTGTACAGTTGCGTAACCGCTCCAAGGATAGATTCAGCATATGTGACTCGATTTCAACTCGGCGCAATAAAAGAGCAATACAATATAAAATACTGTTTGTTTTACGCGAGAAAATTAGTCGTATCGATCGGTCGAGAGTCCTTCGCTTGGACAATTCCAATTGATGCATATGCGAATGTATTAGCTTGAAAAATTCGATTTGCCCCATCGATCGAGTCGTAAAACTCGCTTTGGCCACTGCTTATACATACATATAGATATATATATATACAGGTGGCCTCCCTGTCTGTCTATATAATACTCTCACTTTCTGGCGCGGTAATTAGCTGGTTAAGTAAATCAAACAGGAAAATCCAATTGCGAACGGAGCAGTGTATTTGCGATAACTCGCTCATCCGACATTATTTACCACCGCTCTCGTTTTCTGCCCCGAGCAAATACACGAGTTCCTATTGCTCGACGTCATCGCGCCGACGACTCCTCGGTGCTTTGATCAAATTGGAATACTATCGATCATTGGCCTAACGAGTTGTGTGGGCCTGTGTGTGTGTGTGTATGTGTGTGCGTGTGTGAAAATCAATGAAAAAATCAAGCATCGCAAAACCAATCGGACTAACCGAACGGTGAAACAGTGATTCAATTTGACGTGTAATATCCGACAGCTGCGACTCACGAAAAATTACGGATTCATTCGGTGTCGAACGTAAATTGACGAACTATCCCGATGACTAAGCGCACATTTGAGACGGGCGACGAGAAAAAACAACAATAAAGGCGAGACTCATCGCTCGAGAAGCTATAACTCCTATCGAATCGGGCGTGTGTGTACAGGCTCGAGCGAGGGCAAAATCCGTCTTGTTAAATATAAATCCAGCGCGAAGTTTCGTTGCGCAACAGTTGAAGCGCGAGGCGTGAAAAAAAAAGGATGAGTCTCGGGTTTTGAGCCAGTCTCGGGGAAACCTTGATACACAATGAGTATACACACACGCGCCCGCCAACACGCTCGGGCGATCGCGTTCAATGCGACGAAAGTCGCTTCACGGCTTAATCGGCACACACGCGTACCGGCGGTGCGTCGTAGCCCGAGACGTACCTCTTATTTATTTGATGGAAATTATCAGTAAAATCGGTTGGGATCGACAATGAATATTGATGCGCGATGATTGCGTGGCTGGTCGAGTGAATATTTAGTTGAAAACAACGAGGCGCGCGCGCGGCCACGTGCTAATGCTCGCGCGAGCGGGGAATCATTCGCCGTGACGAAAGAGCGTCTGTGCAGCGAGAGACGTCGCGTCGCTTATTTAGGTCGATTGCACGCGCGCGCGCGCGCGCAGGCACACACAGCTTGTAAAACTCTTGGCGCGCGAGGAACAATGACGACGTTATGACGAACGATTAAGCTAATGGCGCACGCCCGCGTGGATATGTATGCACGAGTATATTTCATTCTCCAACAGCCGAGCGGAAAACTCGCGAGATTCATCCATCCTTCCCCCTCCATTTTTCGCCAACGACGATCGATCGGGGTGAATTTTACGATGATTTCGTTTTAAAAGACACGTGCAGAGGGGAGAGGGGAAAAATTACTTCGCGGGTTGGGGGTTCTCCTTCGCTCAGGCCCAGGTTGAACCCGAACTCGACCCTATACAGATCCGGGCACGAAGTTGAAGCCGTGCGCGAGGATTGAGTTGTAAGAGGCCGCTCTCGTCCGCGCAAATCGTCCTCCTGTCGTGCATGCGTGTATGAACACACTGCACACCCACACGCACACATACCAGTAGTGTCTCTCGCTCGTCGCTTCTTCTTGTTCTCGTGTGTGTGGCCGAGCAATAGCTGATATACGTGTACGTATAGGTATAGCTGTGGAGAGTTGTCGCGTGTTCCGCCGAGCGTGACTCAAGGTCGAGCCGCGATTTCGTTTCTCTTTTTAACGCTTATCTCGCGCGCGGACTTTTGACGCGAGTACTCGAGGCCGATTCTACGAGCTTTTGTTCTTCGATGCCCAATCCGTGTAACAGCTGCCCAACTGTACGCGACACGTATCGCCTCGATTTCGCAGCGATTCGTCGTCGTCGGTCCGGTGCATTTGGCGGAATTCTTTGATTTTTTTGCCGATCGAGGATTGGTGGGCAACATTAATTCAGCCGCGCGATCACTCGAGCCAGTCCATAAAGTGGCTCTTGCAAACCATATAAATACACATGTATATTTTTCCTCGCTCAGCTCGGAGGACGCGCTCAGCTCGGGTGCGAAAGACTTTTGCCCCGCGCGTCGTAAAATCCTTCTTTTGCTTGATTCTCCACTCGAGCCTCTCTCTCGCGCTCTCGGCGCGCGGCATTTTTGCTCGTTAATTCCTTTTGCTCCTCGCTCGCGGCGGAGAAGGAAGAAAAAGAAACGGCCGAAAAAAAGTGCGCCTCCTCGCGAGAGCTCGAAGCCCGTCGATTTTTCAATGAACAAAAAATGAGGAAAAATCCTCCGAGCTTGTAGAACAGCTTGTAAGAGGCGGCGCGGGAGACGATGTTGAAAATTGCTCGAGATTTATACAGGCAGGAAAATCCAAAGCTGATTATGCCTTGTTTTTTTGGATAGCGAGGCACGTTATTACGGCGAAAGATCGGCAATGGAAAAGCCAAGCTGGACGGAGAAGATTTTCAACAGATGCTTCTATTGCTAACTTCTTCTGCTGGTCTAATTTTCAATTCGACAACCGATCGTGCGGCAACAAACGACAAGAGCAAAGTCAAGTCGGGGGAGAGGGGCAGCGCAGCCGCGCAGGGATAAAAAGCTTCCAGTTCGCACTCATCAATACATCGGGACGACGAGGCTCCCGCATTTATATATAGCTCATCGGCTCGACGAGAGAGGAGCGCGAGTTATTCAGTACGTGTAATTGCCCGACTCTCTTTCTTTCTCTGTGTGCTCGCCTGTGCGCGTCGCGTCGCTGCTGAAGCTTATATATCTCGCCTCTCGCGATTTCGCAGAAGCGCTTAATTAGCGCCGCGCGCGCGCGCTCGAGCGTGACTTTGATTCCTGTCTCCTCGCTCGCTCGCTCGCTCGCTGCTGCTGTTATTTCTCCTCTCGCGCTCTCGCTTTTAACTCTTTCATTTGGCGAGCAAAAAATTTTAATGCTCGCGCAGTGCGCCGACGCTTGACGTGTATATATACTCGTCGTACGTGTCCGTCTGCCCGTGCCCGTGTTTGTGTGCGTGCGCGTGAGCATTTCCGAGAGGGATTTTTGCAAAAGTCGAAAGGGAAGTCGGCGTCCCGCACTACGTACCCTCGATTGCTTTATTAATTCTCTTTGCCCCGAGAGCCGGGGATTCCGGCTCGCTCTTCTCTCCGTCATCGAATATTTGCGGGATCGAACGACACGAAATCGACTTTTAGAAATGACGGACGAGCGATAGCTCTTTGTATCAATTACCATTGACTTGTAGTTTGTGCCGCAGTCGGACGAAGTTGCAGGTACAAGAGAGACTAGTGGTGTGGTGTGGTACCACCACCAAAGCCTCATGGGTACGACGTCGAAGCTCTCGCGCAGGGTCGAGGCGCCGCGGCTAGTCCGGTAATTAGCTTCGGTTCAAACGGGCGCAGCTATAATCGCTCGAGCCATTTGAAACCGTATTTCTCTCTCTCTCTCTCTCTCTCTCTCTCTCTCTCTTTCTCTTTCTCGTATCGCTTGTCGATTCCGCGCTAGTACGAGACCGAGTTGAAATTTGCCGCGTGCGTTGTTATTATTGCTGCCATTGTGCGGTAGTGGCGGCACGTAGCTTTTGTTCCGAACGTTACGCTGGTTCAGTATATACGTTGCGCTCACTGCTCATCGCGATACAGATTTTACGCGCTGCGCCCACTCGTCGTCCCGTGGGGAGTCGATGCGCTCGTCGTGCCAATATAGTATCTCTCTTCTCTTTCGATTCATTTTGTCGAGCGTGAATTTTATTGTTGCCTCCCCCCCCCCCCTCACCTCCGTACGAAGCTTATCGGTCACGCGCGCGCTCGAGTATTCGCGAGTACTGCGGACAAGCATTTTCATGTATGCACACAGCACAATCGTGTGCCTATGAAGAATGATTGATGCATACATCAGTTGTACGGATTAAATCGGTGCGAAATTAGTATGTCAACTGATTCGGTGTGTGTCCCGAGAAAGCCTCGCGCGCGTAAACGGAGTAAATCGATTGGAAAAAAAGCACAACACTCGAGCACAGTACGAGTTCGAAGCAATTGGAGTGTCTTTTGTGTCTCGCAGTCGCGTCGGGAGAATCTCGGGGAGGAGGAGGAGGCGAGGGGCGACGGGGGACACCGCGCGGAGATAAGGAGAATGAATGGGGGATCGCGCGTGTCGAGGAGAGGAGACGAGCCGGTGAGCCGGGAGTTAATTAACGGGCCGCGCAGCTGCGCGAGGTAGCTATAACTCGCGCGCGCGCGCGCGCGACCGAGTGATATGTTCTGAGCTTGAAATAAAAACACCATGTACATCGCTTACCTATCTGAAATCAATTGGCTCGGCGGTGTTGCTGCGGCGTTAGATGATCGGGTATAAGCGGGCTGCGGACTTGAAAATTTGAATATGTCGGGTGGAAGGGTGGGGGACGAGGGATAATAAGCTCGGCCCAGGTGGGCTTGCGGGGCACTCCGGAGTAATCTGAATTCGATCGGAAAAAGCACTCGGTCGAGCTCGTGTCTGCAGACTCTCTCGACATAGCCTCGAGGGCAATTCGTCTAATGAGACGACTTTATAGGCGCGCGGCGCGTTAACAATCGCGTCGACAATGCGCTCGATTGGCGACTGGCCTCATCGTACCTCCGCGCGCGGCCCACGTGGGCGGTACGCACTAATTTATACGCTTCATTCGCGGCCGGAACTCTCTGTCTCTCCCTCTCGGCGCGCAACTCTCCTAATGGATATTGTCAGCAGCTCATATACTTATTGTAACATCCATCCAGCCGCTCGGCCGACTTTTTTCCCTCAAAAACAGCCCCTCCGTGTTTTCTCGGCCGATCGCCGGCAGCGAGTTTCTCGTTGTAATTAAACTTAATTGGTCTCTCTGTCTCTAGTTCGGCCGCTCTCGTTTTCGCGGACAGATTGGAAGCGCAGCTCGACAGCGCGTTAGAAGTGGATTAGGTTGTTCGAGGTGGCCGCGAGGCGGGCCGGATAAACATATGAATATTCATAATGCCCCCCGGGCTGGATCGAGAGGATTTTATTGTTGTTTGCGTAATGGGACGCGCGTGCGGCGGCTGCGGCGGCGCCCCAGATTATTGTTACGGCGCTTATAATTAAAATCCTCTCTTTCTCCCGTGTCCCTCGCCCGGATTCACTTATCTTTGCACGATTTATGCCGGTACAAGCTCTCGCTCGCTCGGCCGAGTATGTTCCCAATTAAAATTAAATATGCGCTGCCGCGACAGCCCCCAAGCACTTTTCTAAATACTCTGCCGCGCAGATAAGAAGTGTATACATATACGCTATGTCTCATATTGCCGTACGACGCTTTCGGCACGACGATCCTGTGACAATTAATTATCGCCGCGTATAAAAATACACGAGCGACTCGTCGCGTCGGTTCGCGAGCCAAACTCCTTTAGATTCGAATCGACGCGGCTTTTCTGAATATACACATTCGCGCGTATATATATCTTCGAAGCCGAACAATGAGTGTGTCTCTCGGACTCGGCTCTCTCCCCTACGGCCTCTTCGGGCAGCGCAAAAAAAAAGGAATTAGCGAAGCGCGGCTATTAATGAATTCGATAACCGAAATTCTGTCCTGCGGAGAGCTGTTCTCTCTCTCTCGCGCGCGCGGCGTTCGACTCGCGTGTACAACCGAACGGGACAAGAGAAAAAAGAAGCTGCGCATCCGCGAGCCATTGTCATCGCGCTCGAGGAGCGAGCCAGGCAAAAAAGGGAGAATAAATAACAGTATCTCTTTTTCTCTCTCTCCCTCTCACTGGGCCCGTCTCCCGCGTCGTCGTCGTCGTCGTCGTCCCTTTCGGAATTTCGCCCGATCAAACTCTCTCTTTCGCTCGCTATTATAACCCGAAAATCTGCGCGCAAAAAGCAGACGATGAAAGGTGCGAGCCGCGAATGAAAAGGACTGCACACAGACATGTATATGCATACGCTCGCGCGTGCGCACACACGCAGCGAGTCGCTTCATTCGCGGCCGGAATAGAATCAGCTTGTTATATTAACACGTCCGCGCATAACTCGAATCCAGCGATGCGACAAGCCGCTCGAGCGTCCGGCGATATATTTATGGTGCGTCGACCGGCCGACGCCGATTTGCACGCCGTTCGCGCGTGTCTGTGCTCGTATATACATATATATTCGTGTTGTGTGGCGCGCGCGCGTTGGCTCGGATTTTCGCGCCTCCTCATCCTCCTCCTCCTATATACTCCGAATTCGTTTTTCACTCTCGAACCGACGCACACGCGAGTATCAGTCATATGTGGCTGCACTCTACCGAAGGTTATTTCTGGTGTCCGACACGTGCGATCGAAATCACGCTTTCGAGTACTTCCAGTTGTTTCGGTTGCGGGATTAGTTCGTGTACCCTCTGAATCCGTTGAACAGTGAATCGATCCATTGTTACGCGCATTTAGCCACCGAGTGATTTGACCGACCGGCTTCTACTCGTACTGTAATCTCGCCCCGGTGAGATATCGCTCATCCCTGTATCGGTTGGGTGAAAAGGAGTTTAGAAATCATACTGCATTACTCGTATCGGATACGACGAGAGATATTTCACTGCGGTGTACACAGTGGGGAGCGTCACTCGAATCAGTCGGTGCATTGTTACTGTGCGTGTGACATTTTGATGGTATAGTTTGAATAGTCTCGGGCGCGGGATCATACGATTGGTTGCTCTAGCGCTCTCGCGGGGGATTAATGGAAAGAACGAATTTTCTCTCGAGCTCACTCATAAACGTTTGTGCTCCGCGGGGAAAGCGGTGCGCTAAAACAAACGCGCGGTACACTTTAGTGCGCGCGGCCGTAAAAGCCAATCGTCGGATTAATACGCGCGCGCGCGCGCGCAAGCGGCTAAAGCGTAATAACACGATATATATCCGGCGTTGGGAGAGAGGCCAAACCGGCCCCGCAGCAGCTTTCTCGTTTAATAGCAAGCGCGTCGCGCGCGAAAACTCGCCTTTCATCCTTCCACCACTGCAGCCCCGTCGTTGCGAAAAATAAAAACTCGCTCGCCCGGCTAAAACACACTGTTTCTCTCTCTCTCTCTCTCTCGCGAGTGCGCGCGCGATACAGACCGGCAGAGTTTTCGCGCTCGATTGAGCGCCGCTGGCGTGAACGAACCAACCAACGGACAGAGAGAGAAAGGGAGGGAGGGAGAGAGATTCCTCTCGGCCAACGATATGGGGTAGTTACCGGCCGCGAGAAGAAAGAGAGAGGAGTTATGCAGCTCGCGCGCGGCAGATACACTTTTATATAGATATATATACACACACACACACACACATCGGTGTCCGACGAGAGAAAGAACGAGAAAAAGAGAAAGAGAGAGAGAGAGTACGCTGCCGCTTGGCTGTGGCCGACGAGCCAGAGTTAGGCCGAATGCGTGTGTGCGTGAGCGAGGGAAATTATAAAACAGGATTCTCTCGCTCGCGCGCGCGCGCGCGGTGATTTTGGGAGCCGAGTTAATCGTACCTCCTCGCAGCTCCCCCCTCACCGCCTGCGCGCCTTCTCCTCCGTTCGCCCTGTTGTACGCGTACGCGTGTATATGTTCAACGTGTTATTTAACCCGCGTTCATAGAACTAATTATTATTCGGCCGGCTCGTAATTTGCCGATATATTGGCGAATCTGTTGTTGTACTCTCGCGGCTCCCCGAGCGTCGTGTATACAAGCCGAGATGTTGGAGGAAGAACCGGGAGGTATTTGTTTGTCTCGATGATGATCGAGCGCGGTTAATTGCCGCGCGATTAAAATTGAAGCGCGGATGAGAGACCGGTTCGATTGATAATACTGCGGAGCGAGATCCAAAGCGATACAGCCGCGCGCGGGCGTGAGATATGATGGGCAGCAAACGTGAGAAAGGAATATCATACACAGGAGCGAGCTCGAGGCGCGCGCGATTGCGATGCACAACGCGAGCGCGAAATATCGAGATGGTGCGCTCATGGGATATGCGCCAGCTATGTGTGTGTGCGTATACCGGGGGATATACACAGAGAGAACACGAGGCGAAAGAGGAGCAAGCGAGCAAGAAGTACAGTCGTGCACCGAGCGACGAGAGAGGAGCGCCGGGAGGAATGCGAAAATAGTGGAAGCGAGCGAGAGAAGGGAAGAAAAAAAAGCAGCGGCGGCGGCAGCAAGAGCATCGCGAAGCTGCGGCGGCCGAGGCAACAATGCCTGAAGTCGCGCGAGCGAGCAGCCGAGCGTGTAGCGTTCATTTTTATACTTCGGCCGGCCCCGTGATTCCGAGTGGAAGCCGAGCGACTCGCACACAAGCCACACGGGTATACAATGTACTCCTCGCGCGCGCTCCACAGCCGCGGAGAAAAAGCATTTTTAATTCCCCTCCCCCGTTCGCGTCTTCTTTCGCACGTGTGTACGCGTATATATACACACGCCGCGAACAATCAAAATCGCTGGCTCGCATTCGAATTTTGAGCGTACCATATCTACCCGACGTCGGCGCTCGAGTGCTCGACGCGTACACGCGTGTTCGATAATATTCACGCGCCAACGGATCCGCTCCAACCGCGCAGCCCTCGCCACTCGTCGCCTTTTTTGCGCGGGTGGCTTTTTCACGTGTAATTGCACCGGGCGCTAAGCTCTTTGCCGCGCGGGCTCTCGATGATTGCTGTGTGCGCTCGAGGGTCCGCGCCGCGTGGGAATTTGGCGTACGCGCCAGAGCGACTTGTTTTTTTTTTGCTCCTCCCCCAGCGCGAACGGGGGGATATTTTCATCGCGCCCGATGAGTCGGAATTCATCGCTCTTGCAGGCAGCGGCGGCAGCCAAGCCGCTGCACCAGCGGCTCGGCGGATTCATTTATTTTTTGCCCTCGGCCGCGCGTCTGACAAAAATTCTTAATTAGATTGGCTCGTCGGTTGGCTCGACGGCGTTCGTTAGACTCGTGGGCTTAATGGTGTGTCGGCCGGCCGGATCACACACACACACACACACACACACACACACACGAGCTTCGCCAAGTCGATGCGGCGAAAAGCCGGAGCGTCTCGGCGCGTATACACGTGGGGCACACTCGAGTATACATGATATCCTCGAGACACTCGTGGTGGATTTGGATGGGGTTGTGTTGTGTTGTCGTGCGCTAAAAAGTCCGCGCGCGTCTCGATCGTTATATACACGCACGCAGCCGTGGACAATCCACCGGGAGAATGAGATAGGCGCGCATCAAAGAGAGCAACGATTCGATAAAGAAGTTTGAGCAGAGGGAGCTGCGTCGGGACAATGGCTGCGCCGCCGGCTCGGATATCACACACACAGCCAAACAGTTTTCCACACGTATTCGCGAACAAACGCGGCGCTGCGCTCATCAGAGGCACGAACAACAAACCCGGTCGATCGCGATCCGCCCCGAATCACCGAGCGCGTCCATTTGGCGGCGGCGGCGCAACGACAAAGAGGCTCATTGTTGCCGCGGCTACGCAATAGCGCACGTGTCCGCGATACTCCCACACACACGTACGTACGCACTGCTTCGTGTATATAGGTATATATTTGTCGGCAGCGCGAGTTTTAAGAGGATTTAAGCGATGGGAATTTAACTTGCGCCCAACAAGCGCCTCGAGGACGTTTCCAACAGTCGCGCGCGCGCGCGTCCGATCCTTTCAGCGTTTCTAACTGAACGTTAATTGCCCACCGAGATATATGTATATGTCGCTTTTGTTACTCCACTGCTCGAGGGCTCGCGTGCGCTTGGGGGAGTATAGCCACAGTTGCGCGCCCGGATGAATGCGACCATAAGTCTCGACGCATTTACGCGCGGGACGCAGTGTCGTTACGAGCGGCGCGAAGCGTTTTAAATTGTTACCCGGTACGATTCGACGCGCGAGATGTTCTTTTTTCCTCCTCTCTCTCTCTCCCCCTCTCTTGTTTCCTCGCGTTTGCGGTGGAATAATCGATACCACGCGTGAATAATAGAGATGGCAGTGGGGGAGGGGGGGGGAGGGGAGGGGAGGGGAAAAAAGAAGAGCGTGTAAACTCAAAATACACAAACCCGAGGTTTTTGCGCAAAACACAACCCTCTTAGCCTCTCTCGGTTATTAATACCCGACGAAGCGAGGGTCGTATAATTCATACGCGCGGGGTCGATGAAGGATGCATGAACCCTCATGGCTCGAGACCGCGCAAGCAAAGACCGCCAAGACGCATTTATATACATGTATACATATACTTTATGCGGGCTTCCCTTCTTCCGTCAAAGGAGACAAAATATCGTGGCGGGTCAGGTAGGGGTGGGCCAATTAACTCTTGGCATTAACTCGATTGCTTTGCGGGATAAGCCGCCGCCGCCGCCGCCGCGACCACGGTATATATATACATGGGCAGTGGCTTTGATCAAACTTAAAGTATACTTACCCGATAACCACACTCTCGAGAAACAATATCGAACTTTATACGATGGTCAGATTAATTGACCCACATATATCACTCGCGGGTGTCATCTTTTTATTCTCTTTCTGCAATTTGCTTAGACGTACGTACGATCGGCAGATTTTATCCTGCTCGATTTAATAGCAACGATTTGATTGCCGAGCAATTCATATCCCGTTGGCGGCCCGCGCGTGCAAAATCAGTGCGTCGGCGAGTAAATCATCTTGGCGGAGTATATACGCGGCGCTCGAGAGCCGGGCAAAAAGCCCCGCTCCTATATACATATATATATTTCCTCTTTTTGTTGAAATTCCGACCACATTGTGCGTATACATATACACCCTGCAGAGATAGTTTGGCGCGCGAGCGAATTCTCCGGTTGTATGGCCCCGAGACCAAAGAAGCGCGGCGGCGGCGCGGCTGGCTCGAGCGGGGGAGGGGTGGACGAATTACTCCCCTCGTGCCCCGCTCCGCGCGGTTGTTATCTTACTTAAACGCCGTGTGCGCGAGGTACATAATGGGCCGCGGGAGTTTACCGGCCCATAAATCCGCCGAGCTGCACACACACGCGTATATATATATTATATATATTATAGGGACGCGTCTCCAGCGTCGCCTGCCGTCCGACACGTACACAACAACGCGTACACGCGAGCGAGAGAGAATACTCACCCCCGAGCGGTTTGCTACACTGCACATCCCACGCGTCCGCAAAAATTTGCACAGTTGCGCGCACCGCCACCGTTTCTCATATCTATAAATGTTATCCCTCGCTCGCCGTGCCCGAGTTTTCGCTGACGAATATATACGCTTCTCGTATTATCTCGTCCAACAGCTCGAGTGACCGAATTTTTTTTCCGTATTTCCCATCTAATTCGCTTCGGATACGCAATCACCACTACGAGTACACAAGAGGATGAGTCATGTAAACCGAGCGTATGGTATATATAGGTATACACACGTGGGGTCGTTCGCTCGGACGAACGAGCGAATCCTTATCACCGATCTAACCGGCCATCATCGGATCAGCTCGTCCGTGCGAGAGCCGATCCAACGGCCGCACGAGGGGCTATGATATCCGCCTGGAACACAGAGCTTTTCTGTCCACAAACGTACGCACGAAAAATCACGCACATGAAAGCCCGGCGGCGGGTCGAGCGAGGAAAAAAATCGAGGCAAATTCTAGCGCGAGGATGTCGGGCCTTGGGGGCTCGCACACATACGTATCCGCAGGGGTCATTGCGCATCGATCATGCGATTCACGAGGCGGCGGCGAGCTGCCGAGGGAAAGGGGGGGGGGGGGCAAAAAGGTCGAGCCACACCGTTGCTCGGCTGCGGGGAGGGAAAAGCGTGTACACGTCGGGGGATATAATATGAATAGAGTTAGTGCGCGGAAGATGGAGGGTGGATCGAGCACAGAACACACAGACAGACAGAGAGAGAGACACGCGGAGGGAGAAGGAGCGCGCGCGGCATAAAGGATATATTATTTTCGGCCAGAGTAATTGCTGGGATGCGCGAGCACAATGCCCGAGCTTTGTTGTCTGCGTATATACACGTCTCGGTAGTAATTCCAAAGCAAGCTCGCGCTCAATAAGCCAAAGCGCACTCGTTTTGCCCATATTTATACCCGATGATTCGATTGTCCCCCGCTCGCGAGCTATAGCACGAATGAATGGAGCCGAGAGACAGCAGAGGGAGGCTTGATTCATCGCGGTTGATTTAATA
This sequence comes from Aphelinus atriplicis, assembly GCA_020882685.1. Classification (NCBI taxonomy): domain Eukaryota; kingdom Metazoa; phylum Arthropoda; class Insecta; order Hymenoptera; family Aphelinidae; genus Aphelinus; species Aphelinus atriplicis. The sequence continues at coordinate 2,093,412 of CM037075.1, read as the reverse complement.
ATTATCCGCTGGTCGGATCGCCGCATGGCTGATACAATTACTTAATCGCTCGGCTCTCTCTCTCTCTCTCTGTCTCTTTCACCCCGAGAGGCAAACACACCGCACGATTTCCCCTTTTTTTTGCATTCCGCAAACTCGGCGTAGATGCAGTGTGAGAATTCGAGTCGCCGTTGCACGCGAGATACACTTGTTCGATATTCGAATAAATCGAACGATAAATCATAGGCGAGAGAGAACGTGTGAGACAGAGGACAAAAGCTCGCGGGATAAACGACTGCGCGCCGGACAGACGGGCGCGGCTAATGATATGCATATGTATACACGCTGGCTCGTCGGAATTCCGAAACGCGCGAGCGAGCGAGCGAGCCAGAGCAACAATCAAACTTGGGGGCTTCTCGGGCGCGGGCGAGAAATAGCGGGGGATATTAATCAACGTCGGTGCCGATAGAAAGAGGGACACGCGCTCGGCGCGCGAATAAAGCGTATTATACTGTTGGAATTGTATAAAGGAACTTTATCACCCCCTGCACCACGCGAGTCTCGGGGAATGAAAGAAAAGCTTATGAGAAACGCTGGCTCGGCCTCGGCCTCGACTCGCACTCGACAATGAGCAAAACGAATGATAGGAGAGAGAGAGAATCGAGACAAAGTGAAGAATCCGCTGGCTGTGTCTCTCCCCCGCTGCACAGCGATCGCCAGGCGGAGGAGCGAAAAAAACGAGCGAGAAGAACGTATCAATTGATGAATGAGAAACAAAACTGCCAGGCACACTCGCACGCGCTTATACATCACTCACGACAAAGTAGCTCTCAATAGCGATCGGAGCTCTCTTTCGCTCGCTCTCTCTGCACCGTACGTGTCCATTGAAATTCGCGCGAAACAAAAAGGGCGCGCCCGGCCAGCACCAAATAAAACGCCGAACAACACTCCCCTCTCTTCTCCTGGTCGTCCCTTTGAACCCACGCGCGCGTCCTTCTCTCTCTCTGCCGCGAGTCGGATGACAAAGCTGCTGCTGCAGTCTTGAGAGCCGGCTCCAGCCGCGAGCAGCTCGATTTTTGCCCTCCTCCTCCCCCGTCCATCCCCCGTCGAACGCGATCGCGCTCGGGAAAATCGGTGCCTCGTGCTCGGGGACAACCGACAGGGGGCGCGGCTCTCTCTCTCTCTCTCTCTCTCTCTCTGTTTCTCTCCGCGCGCGTCTCGGGGGGGGCTCGAGAGCAACAGAGCACCGGATCACACAACACATCGGGGGCGAGATATGGCTTAGTACGAGACCGGGCGCGCTGGAGAAAACACGCGTGTAATCGATTACGCAACCGGCCCAGTGTGTTTTTTCTCCTCGTCGTCTTCTTCTTCTTCTTCTTCTTCTTTTCTTCCTCTTTTGCTCGGCCCGTGCACGATAAATCACACGGGGACGTCCCTCTGTTGCAGTGCACCAAGTGTCGACGCGCGCGAGTGTGTGTGTTTGTGTTTTCGCGCGTGTGTGACCGGAGTGCGCGAGAGAGTGGACTCTATGGGGCGCCGCAGCCGCGTCATCCTCCACCCCAGACATGAGCCTGTATTTTCAGATAGACTGGAGCCGATTCGGCCAGGCCAGCCACGTCACCGGACTCACCTGGGTATATATGTATATACATGCGCATATATTAGCACACTGCGCGCGGCGCGCGCTAGCCGGTTCGCACACGTGATGTGTGTGTACCACGTGCTGTCCTCGCGCCGATTTCGATCCCTCCCGCCTCGGAGGAGGTGGCGCTGCGCGATATGTGCGCCTGCGCGCGCGATCTCTGTCTCTCTCTCAGTCCCTCCCGTGCCCTCTTGGCCGCGCGCATCCTCCGCGCAGCTCCGGCCGGTGCCGGCGCGCAAAATATACCCACGTGCACGCCGCGTATACCATGTATACACGCGCACTTCGAGCTATCGGCCCCGCATAGTGCTGATGTCGACGAGTTGCATTCCGCAATCGCATCCGGTGTCCCGCTCAATTATGTTATATCGATTGTATATCCGTTGGATGACGTCAATTTTTTTCTCCATTCATCTCGTGTGCGATTTCATGATCGCAGATGACAGGTATACAATATCTGTCGTTTGACACGTTGGTCGAGAGTCGATGGATCCGCCCGGACAATATTTGCCGATCTCCTATGGCAATAACGTGTGACTAATGGCTCGTGTATGTGTTTGGTGTTGCAGGTAGCGACGCGACCCTGGAGTCCAAATCAAGGCAAGGTGCGGGAGATGACCAAGCTCTGCAACCACAAAAGAAAAATTCTTCCGCAGACCACTATCTCCACGAATCAAATAATCGCCTCGAACCAGGCGACGATATCGTTAGGCGCCGATTCGCCGCTACCAATCGAAAAATCAAAAACAGGTATGTGCAACATGTATATATATTCACGATCGATTATTCCTGATATACGGCTAGTTTATAAATCATCGAATTATACGTGGTTCGATACTTTTATACAGTAAAATATTATAATTGAATTTTTCGGAGTTCTTGTATTTTGTGTATTATGAAAGTGAAAAATCACTGTATGAAGGTGGATGAGTGATCAGATAAAACTGCAGTTAATTTTTTATGTAATCAAAGTGAATTTTCACTTCAATTACATACTAATTCACTCTCATCACATGAAATATTAATTGTAGCTCCACTCAATCACTTATCTATCTTCATACAGTGGTTTTTTACATTGACACACTGGTTTTTCACTGTGACGTTTGAAGCGAGTACATTTATTTTTTCAACTAAAAAGTTGTACATAATTATGATATTACAACGAGTGTGTACTATTTTATTTGAATTATATAGAATGAGTGCTTTTTAATCTGTCTGTAAACCTTCATGTGGTAATCGCAATAATACAACGTGAACTGGCTATTGTTTCGTACCGTATATACAAACAGATAAACACACGACTGATGAGCATTGATCGCGCAATGAAATTTCGTTCAGATATTCTTGAGTACCCCAATCGATTATATCTCTCGCTCTCTTGAAAGTTTACAGTGAAAAACTGTTATATGAATGTGAAAATCATTGTATGAAGGTGGATGAATTCGTGAATGGAACTGCAGTGTATTTTTCATGAAATAAGAGAATGTCGTACAGACTAGCGAATGCCTGTATTTTTCCAAGGTATCCGTGATTTATTATTCATTAGGTGCACGTGTGTACTTCGTATATGTTTACCGAAATCCATGTGATTATTGATATCTGAGTTGCGTTTCGTTGAACGGCTGCAAATACATAACATCAATTTGGGTAGCCAAAAGTTAACTTGAAAAAGTCCAATCGTGCGGCCGATCTGTCACGCACCCGGAGTCTCGTAATTATACTCTGCCTCCAGTAGGTACACAAAACCTCACTGATAGGAATACACGATTCGGTAGGATCGTGAGTTGGACGAGATTGAATTATTCGGGCAGCAGTTGGACGACACGTATATATATACACGCGCGGCTCATAAATAATCATTCGTTAAATACTTGGGAAAACAAGTGGCTGTTGCAGACTGCTCGTTTGCGTGCAATCGAAACCCCTAATTGGCTAACAGAAAGGAAGAGAGTTAGAGTTGGAGGGAGGGAGAGTCCTTTTTTCCCCCTTCGTTGTGCCGCGGCGGCGGCGGCGGCGGCGGCGGCGGCGGGGAATAATCCAGCGAGTAAAAGAAAACAAAAGAAACTGTGGCGCTGGCGTCGGGGATGAACAATCGGGCCGCGCGTCCCTCCTCCAACTGTTTAACCGTGCAATTAGCCCGGCTTCATAAATCAACAAATATTTGCCAATATTTGCCGGTCGTCTTGCGCGAACACGTCGCCAAACACACGAGCCAACTCCAGTTCTCTCTCTCTCTCTCTCTCTCGGTTATATACACACTCACATCAGCAAGCGCTCTCCTATATAACCCTTCGGATTCTCACCCCCCGAGAGCCGTGCGCAACTTTCAACTTTGACGTTCGCCGCCGCCGCCGCGAAGCGTTACATTACCGGTTCGATCCTCCTCGCTGCGCGCGAATCCGCCGCGTGGAAACTTTTAGATTGGTTCGTCGTCGTCGTCGTCGACGTCTACGCGCGCGGGCGACGTATTACCAAAGTTTGCGCCGGGGAGCGGCGGATGACGTAGACGTGAGAGAGGAAAAAGCTGCCGAGACCTAAGCCGCACGCGTCGGTCCGACCGACGGATTGCAATGAAAGTTTTGCGTGTGTATATCGTTAAATGGGCCAGACATTTATTCTGCAGGATCGGCGCGTGCCAAGTTGAGCTGGAGACCGACCAAAACCCCCCTGCCTCCCCGCTGGGGAACACAAGGACGGATCATTAGGAAAAACTCGACTCTTGCGCGCGCCTCGGGATATAGAGGGGGCAAGAAAAACGACGAGATTGCGGTATTAGCGCGCGAGTCGAGTCCGAGTAGCTCGAGCCACGGTGGATACCATCCCCCGTACACGTCGGACGGTCCGTTTTTGCCGGGTCCTCCCCCGCCGGCCCATTAGCACGATAATGTATAACTATCGGCTCTGGCGCGCATACCGCCGGGTGTGGGAGGCCGCGACCGCAAGACTCCCGCGAGAAATCGACCGAGCGTTTTTTCACGCCCGATCAATTGCCCCCGGCACGGTTTGTTGGATTGTTTTTGCGACGACGCTCGTCGAGCTCCTTGTTGTTTTTTTGTCGGGGGGAGTTTTTTCCCTCCCGTCGTCGTCTGCCGTCTCCAGCGCGCCGCGATTGATTGAGCTCGAAAATTGCGCCGCAACGGTCCGGGGCTGCAGGGGGGTTGCAACGCGCTCGAGCCTCCTAACGACTCCCCGTGTGTTTCTCTCTCGCGCGCGCGCGTTACGATTCTGCGTCACGCGATAATTGATTGGGAATGGGGGTGGGGGTGGGATGGAAGTGGTTTAGCCATGATTGGATTCCTTTTGCTTTCTTCTTTTATTTTTTGTGGCTTTTGTCGAGCCGAGGAGCCACCGAGCGGCGAACGAGGGGTGTGCGTGGCGCGTGGGCGCTCTCCTGGAGGGGGAGATATTTATTCATTGAGCTCTCTCTCTCCGACCGATGGAAACGTCTCGCGCGAATCGATGCCGCCAACGCCGCCGCCGCCTCGTTTCCTCCAGACTATTCTCCGGCCTGTTTTTTATCTCCACTTGGACGATTACGCTCCGATCACCGGCGAATAATGGTATCGACTCGCGCGTGCGTGTGTGTGTGTGAGCAGGGGTGGAAAAACAGCCTCGAGCTTTATTTCTCAACTCGAGAGAGCAGCAGTGGGTCGGAAGAAACTCGCATATGTAGCCCCGTAAACTCAGCCTCCCTCCCGAGCGCATATATGTAAATACGGGGCGGAGAACACTTTTTTTCCCCGCTTTCGCGACGCTCCCAATCAATTCGAATATGCCGCGCGACACGTCGCGCTACCCTCTAATTTTCCATCACCCCGAGCTTACTTCTTCTCTCTCGGTCTTTTACATACGTGTGTAGGCGAGGCACGACGTAACTTGTGCGCTTACCGACTGCCAGATTCGCGCGGAATTTCAAGCGAGCCCGAAAGCGAGAGAGAGAGAGATTCTTGGATAGAATGAGATTCCTCCGAACTTTTGACACGTTTTATATCGTCTCCCCCCCCCCCGTCGAAGATTCCATTGTGTCACGGGAGGGAAGGTCGAATCCATCCTTCTCTCTTCGTATACTGGCGAATGCAGTAGGTGTGGACTCGAATTTGAATCTATGAATATTTGCCCCGTCGACGCTGCTAACCAAACTTTCGGAGCTGGAAATTAGTCCGTCTGCACATGCACATGCGCACGCGAAGATGAATGATGGACGAGAAGGATATGCCCGTGTCGAAGAGGAAACTCGGGCTATGGGGAATCACCTGGTGCGGCTCAATCACGCGTTCCTCGAAGTAGCATTACAGAACTCAACGACGATCGACTGTCGGCTTGCATAATCCCCCTTATAATCTCGCCGTGGCATATCTTCCCCTCGCTCGAGCCGAGCCACGACTGAGCTCGCCCTCCTCCCCCCCTCCTTCGTTTCCATTAGTTCGGCATGCTTATTTTTCGCGCGCGCCAGAGCCCGAACGGCCGTGGCGAGAAATTTCTTTATCACTTCCTTGACTCGACATCCCCCCACCCTCCCGGCGCGCGCTTGACACTTGGACCTTCTTCTGTCTGCTCCTTTGCTTTTTTCCGACCCCTCTTTCTCTTTCTCTCTTTGGCTTTTTGGCTTCGCAAACGAAGGAGGGCTGAGAGAAAAACCTATTCATCATATCAGCGTAACTCTAACTGTGGCGCCCCCCCCCCTTCGCTCTCTTTTTTTTCCGCCGACACAGCCGGGGAAAGAAAGCAGCAGCAGCAGCAGCAGTGCGGGGATATTAAATTTCCGCGAGAGAGCAGTATTAAACTTTCATCGCTTCATAACGTTATTACTGCGAGGTGGCCGGAGAAGGAAGGGAGCGAGGGGGCCGGGGGGGGCGGGGGGGGGGTAGGGGGGTCGGAGGAGCAGCAGGAAGAAAGACACTTTTATCAGAGTTTCTTCTGGGCGCGAGCGCGCGAAAACTTCGTATACGATCCCTCGGAATATCTATACGGGGAATTGCGTCTCCCTTTCGTCGTTGTGTACGTGTTTGTGTATGTGTGCGAGCCTCGAGAGCCAACACAGAGTAGAGACGAGCGTGAAACTGCGGCAAACACGATTTTCCCCCCGGCTCTTATCCGATGGGGCTCGCTTAATTTTTAGCCTCGCGCTTGTACATACACCCGCTCCTCTTCCACCGCCGCGAGTTATTACTATTATTATTATTATTCTTCTCATCGTCGAGTATTCAAACCACTGGATTATTCAGCTTAGCGTGGCGGGCTCGTCGAGTTTTGCCAAATTGGAGGGATGAAGATTTGAGGCTGATTGGCCGGATTAATGCCCCGATGGGTCGGCCAGATTACTTTCCAAGGGGTTTCGCATTCCCAAATACCTCCGTTCAACCGAGTCTTTCCCATTCGAATTCCATCCTCTGCGCTCGATGCTCTCGCCCATTATATATTGGAAACCCGCGTTGTTGTCGAGTCGTGGGAAAAATTTCGAATTTTCAATTTTCCTCCCTCGCTCACTCCGAGATACACTTCGAGTCAATTGTCAGCCCGTTTGGTGTCGAACGAGGAAAGGAAAAAAAGGAAGAATACGCGCGCAATCGTCATAATTACATTTGGGATTCTCTCATTGGCTTCATTACTCCCGGACCCTCTGCCCATGAACAGATGAAAATGTGAATTATGCAAATGGCAAAGCGACCGGAGTGGCCGAACACGCGAATTAAATCCAACGGTGGCAGTGAGCGCGAGGTCGCCCCCACCCCCTTGAGTCGGGACGTATATAGCTACTCTGCGACTGGGTGCATAGCGTCGTAAAGTAACAATATCTCTCGGGTGCTCTGCGGCTGCGGCCTCCCCTCTCGCGTGTACACGCGCGTATTACACATAAAAGTCGAAAAGGAGCTGGGTGGAGAATAATGTTTACCAACACTCACAGGCGCGCACAAACACACGCACACATACTCGTTCGCCGGGTAAAGAAGGGCGAGACAAAAGCGCGCTCGGCGATAAATCAAAGTCAAGCGCCGCCACCGCCGCCGCCGCCGCCACCACGTCCTTTTACGCGCACATATAGACACGCCTCTCTCTCACACTTCGGGTAAACAAATTTTTTATCCGCCGTTTCGCGGAGCTTATATGCGACTTCGAAGGGCCGTAATTCCGTTCTCGAAGCCGATGATGAATTATGCATATTTGCCTTGACGCTCGCTCGCTCGTAACCAAGGGGTGAACTTGCGGATGCCACCCTATAAACGGATATTACGCCGAGTGTAAATATATCGGGCGCTAGACGCCCCGGACAATGATCCAATGGATAGCAAACACACGACTGGCGAACTCGAGCTATATATCTTTTATCGAGTTGCCGATATACGACGCTGCGATCGTATACGTATGATGATTTCATTTCCCAAACTGGGCAGCGCGAATTTTCCAACGTAACTGCGCAATAGCTCGATTAAACGCTCGCGTAGCTTCAGGGCCAATTATTGTTCCCTCGTGCCGGCTACCCCCGAAAACAATTGGCCAGCTCGAAATTGATACAAGTCCGGGCGGAGGGGCGCGCCGCGCACATCCTCGTTGTTGGCTAATTAATATTCCGTTGGTCGGGAGAGATAGAGCCTGCTCACTTATGCCAACGAGTCTAATGGCTCTTTTGATCATTCGTTAATTTTGCACCCGACGCTCATATATATACACGTATAACGCCCCGTGAAACAATGCATTATGCAAAGGGGCGCGTGGGGGCGCGCGAAAATCTGCAGTCCCGGGTATACGCGAGGAGCCAAATAGCTAACGAACCGAATTAAGGAAGAAAAAAAAGTTTACCGTGAATATCGACAACTTTAGACTCATATTTATATATTAATATAAATGCGCGCAGGACAAAAAGCAGGGCAGCGAGCGCGGACGTGGCCCCCTCTGCCGCCGGGCACTGCACCGCAGCCGCGGCAAGGGTGGGAGGGTCTGTTGAGCGCGCGCGAGGAGAGACTCGCGGCTTTTCGCGATCAATCACTTGAGGCGAGCTTTGCTGTGCGCAAGACTGTTTAAGCCACCGCCACCAGACACACACACACACACACACACTCACGAGCGTCCCGCCATTGTCGTTTCGCCGAGGCTCGTCTTCTCGAGTGGCGCGGACTCGCGCGCGGGTATATAATTGGCAGCGGGGCCGTGTATGGGAATGCACGCGTCAAATTTTCACGTCCGCCCCCGCACAATAGCGAGTGTCGCCTTCTCCCCCACAGCTGCGATTCGATTCCTGCCGATGACAGTGTGAGCCTCTCTCTCTCCCTCCCCGTGTGTATATACTCGGGTTTCTCGCCGAAGCGCGCAACAATCATTGTTATCGTAGCTATAGATCGAGCGGGGGGCTAATCGCAACGGTGATTTCGCCCGATTTACAACGATCCCGGTTGGCTGGCAGGCAGGCGCGAGGCGTAAATAAAATTTCAATCCCGAGTCTCGAGGCTCCCTCAACTTTTCCCTTTACCACTCGACTCATCCTCCGCTACTTCCCCAAAGTGTCTTACTTTTCCTCGGGCGGGCGCAACCCCCCCCCCTGCCTCCGCCCGAGAACGACCGAGCAGCAGTAGCTTGGATTGCGAGAGATCGATTTTATACGCCGCTCGAATTCAAGCTCAAGTTCTTTCTCGAGCTCAACATGGGCGCATCGAGTCGATTTCAATCTCCTGTATAGCCTCCCCCTCTCCCAACCTCTCATTCCGACTCTCCGCTACGCGAATCCCTTACCGCGTGAAATTGGAAAATACACTCCCAACCTGCAGTTTGCTCGCCGCTTCCTCCTCTCCCCACCTGAATTCTTCCTCCTTTATTACGAGCTAGTTGCCCGCTGCCTCTTTATACACGTATATGGGGCGTACACACACCCAGACGGTCGCGAGCTTTTCATACGTATACGTATTGGAGAAAAAAAAACGTCGCTAGCTATTCTCGAATGTCTCGTCTCTCTCGCGTTTCACACTTGATAGCTGTCTATCCGCTTCTTCAAATCCGTCGCTCGCTCGCGGACAAACGAACGCCGACAGCTATCTCGAGTTTCCGGGGGGGAGGGGTAGAGAGACGCGCCCGTCGTTGATTCTCGGCCAAAGTTCCGTGCACGACGTAAAGTGCGTCCCAAAACGTTGGCAGGTTGGTCGGAGGGTACGGGGAACAGCCGCCGCCGCGGCAAGAGTAACATATATATTCGACAATGGAGCGAGCTTGCGCGCGCGAGCACACGGCTCGTAACACACGCTTTGACTCTCGAGCTGCCTCGCAATCGTGGCGTGGCCGAGCCCCTTTTACCGTGGCTCGATCCTCAAAGCCGCGCGTACCCCACACGCACGTGCGCATAATGCGCGCCTTGTCTCACGCGGCTGTATATATAGACGGACCGCGATGTTTTTCCCCGGGGCTGGATTTTTCGAGAGGGTGTGTATATAATCGTATACGGCTTTGTTCGTCCCTCGCTGGCCCTCTTGAACTCTAGTCGCGCGCGATAAATGCGGCCGAGGCGCGAGCCTTTTAATAAAGGGAAATATTGACGAGAGACTTTTACTGGCCGGTTCGTGCAGCCCTTCCGAGAGAGCCTCTTTGTCCGGAGGCTTTGTACGATTGACTTTGCAGTGTGTATTCATCGACAGCGAGTTGCACGCTCGAATTACTCCGGAGTGGCGCGGCGTGTATCAATTAGGAGGAGTTTTGCGCGAGCTTTTTATCTGCGGGCGGACAAAGTTTAAGGGGCTCTCACTCGAGCAGAGAGCTCACTTTCTTATTTCCCTTCTCCCACCCGCGTCGATCCTTTTTTTGTCGGAGCGCGTTACAAATCGCTCGGGCGCGCGCGTGCACCCTTGCAAATAGCCTCTACATCTATATATTTATCGGCTCGTTTCACGGAGCGACGTATAAAAATACCCGGCGTCGAATCAATGTACTCATCTGAGCTCGGTGAGCGAAAGAGGGGAAAGGGAAAATTATCTCGTGGATGAATCACGGGCTACTCGCCGCGTCATCGATCAAAAACGGGGCGAGATTGCGATTGTTGGATCAACGATCGCAGCTGACTAAGGGAGAGAAAATAGCCGGGGGACGTGCGACTCTCACCTTGCGCTCGCTCGTTATCACGCGAAAAAACGGCTACACACACACAAGCGTACAGAAGGAGAATAGTGCCGTCGGCGCAATCGAGCATTACGTCCCTCCAGCCCTCGGCTCGTGGTGTTGGAACTGGAGCCGCGAGCGATCGCATTAACCGAGCGGCAAAGAAGATTTAGAGACGAGGCGCGTGTTGATCGGCGAAAGCTCCGACACCACCATCGGGGTCGGTCGATCCCGCGGAACAGAGCAGCGGCAAACTCGGTGCGGTTTGGCGGGTCCGACGAATCGTCCGCTGTCACCAATACGGCACATGTATCCCGGGCCCGAGATGGCGAGTTGATCGCGGGCAAAAGGAGCTCGGGGAGCCGGGAAAGGGCTCCGCAAAGAAGCCGCCCGAGACGGGGGCCGTCTTCTTATCGCGTCGCGCGATCAATAAGTCCCGGGAGGAGAAAAGAATCCTGCGCGCAGGCGGCGCGATTGTGGTGGGGGCCGCCGCCACCACCGCCACCGCGACGTCGGGCGGTAGGGGCGGCGGCGGCGGCGGCCCCGCAAACGCTGATAAGGCTTAATTTCATGCGAGGCAAACAACGCCCCTGCTCGCGAAAGTAACCGCTCGAGGCCGCCACGAGAATCGCCCTCCCTCGCTCGCCTCCTCGGCCGTCCACGACCTTCTCCCCCGAGAGCCGCCGCGAGCGACACTCGATCGCCCACTTGCACCCCTGCGTGCGCCTTCGGCGTTAGCCAGGCCATGGATCAATTCGAATCGCGAACAAGCGACGACACATGCCCGGCGTCTACAAGTGAGGGTGTTACGTCCTCGCCGTTGACGACAGCGCGGCTTCGAAAAGAAAAGCGACGGCAAAACGGTATGACGTCGAGCGATGTGGTTTGGCACGTTTGACGACCGCTCGAGAAATCTCTCGAATCCGCGAGGAGTCGCCGGCACATTGCGGACGCGGGTTAACGCGGCCATATTGTTATCGCGGGCGCGCGCGACAGGCGACGGGGGCGATACTCGCGCACACATATGTATATGCACGGGGGTGGGGGCGGGGATCGAGAGGAGAACGGGCTGCCGGTAGACAAAGCGCGAGTAAAGCCCGCGCGCGGCCCGCGGCGAACGGGGCGAGGGTAGGGGAGGGAGACTTGGGCGCGCTCGGCGCGGGTGGCCGCAAAGGTGTGCGCGCAGGATCGCGCGGCAAGGCTGCTCTCTCGGAGGGGCGGCAATTGTCCGGCTTTGATTCGCGGCCGGGTCGCGCACGCGCGAGCAGTGGGGATCATCCGCGCCGCGCGCGCGATATCAGCACCCCCTCCTGTGCATTAGCCCCCCCCCCTCACCTCCCCCGCCTCCCACCTCCTTCTCCTCCTCCTGCTCCTGCTCCCCCGTCCGCGTATACGTATTCCCGGGACCGGACCGACTTTTCGCTCTCTCTCTCTCTCGAGCTTATGATTTCGCCGGAACGCCGAGCGCGCGCGCCGATGCAACCCCGTATTGATGTCGTTTTGGCTGGTGCTCAAGAGGGAGGGGGGTTGAGAGCGTCCGAAAGAGAGAGAGAGAGAGAGGAGGGATTCTCGTGGGTAGTAAACCAGCCGCAAGCTGTTGTGTTTTGAGTGGTGCAGCTTGCGCGCCCGGCCCGCGCTCCCATCGATCCTCTCTCCTGGCGGCGCGGCGCTACTACATTGCGCGGGCGCGCGAGCCGATCAATATTATCTTAGCTGCAGTGCATTGCAGCCGTGGCTCGTACACCGCCCCCGCCCCCCGAAACCTCCTGCTCCGTTTATCCGCGCGCGCACCTATTGTGCACGTGTCGCGGCGCTCGAGCCCCGACAAAAACTGCAGCCGACGCGCCGATAAAGCTCCTCGGCTCGGCTCGTTCGAGAGGATACGCGTAACGATATTGTCCCGCGACTTGTAACTTCCCATCGATATGTACGCAACGCCGACGCGCCAGCGCGACGACAAGGAATTATTCGTCGCTCGAGCGGAGCGAGTCGTCGATCGGATTCCCCCGGGGGAGCAAAGAAGCTCGCGCGCGATCCCCCCGTCACTCGCTCTCCAGCCAAGCGTCGATTTGGTAACATCTCCGCTCTCGTGTGTACACGTAACTCGGCTTTTCACACGGCCAAGCGGCTCTTGATGCTCGCGACTCGCTCGATTCGCTCGTTATTCCCTCGATCGGGCTTGCTTTTCTCCCGGCTTCTCTCTTCTTGGCTCCGACAGCTCGCACTCGTTGTTTCCTCGGGATGATTGCATTAGCGCTACGGCCACTCCGCTACCTATAATATACACACACAATTCCCCACTTCGTTCTCGTGATCTCGTTCGACCAAGCTCGCAGCTCGTTGCTCATCGCGATTTATTCATCGCACACTCGGGGCGGCCGGGCGTTCGATCGAGTTAGCCGTTATGGTAGAAAGAAAGGAGAAAAAACCCGATACACCACTCTCTCACGAGCTCGACACGTTTTCCCCCTCAACTCGACTGGTCATAGGTGTTGCTCGGGCCGATGTAACGCCCGGCATATGAATAGGCAGCCCCCCCCCCCCCTGGCATATACGTACATAATCTATCGACGCGCCGATAGATTAGCCCCGTAAGAATGTATATGCTGGCACATAACTTGGCTCTCTTCGAGTATTCGCATCAGCAACAGCAGAAAAAAAAGAGGAAAAGGTCGAATGTTAGATATAGGTGGTCTCGGTGCGCGGCTATCGCGTCTGCCAATAAATATATCGTGTCCAACACGAAACGACGTAACTCGTGGGGGCCTCGGGCGTATCAGCGCATATAAATTCAATAAAAACAAGCCGGCCGCGCGTCGGCAGAGTCGGCCGGGAGAGACAGACCGAGAGCAGCTACCACCTCGCGCGCGCAATTCCCCGGGCGCGCATCTGTTACTCGCTATCCCGCACACCGGCCGACTTTGTTTCCTCGGATCGTCGCAAATCACACGAGGGTCGGTCGGAGGGGGGGAGGCGAACCCGGCGCTAACTCTACGCGTAGCGTCGCTCAAAAACCGCCACCTGCCCAATCTCGGTTCTGCCATTTCCAACTTTGTTTGCGTTCTCGTATTGGCGAGATGAAGAAGCTCGTCGATAGAAAGAACACTCTTCGGGGCTGGGATACATCGCTACGCGCGCTCGTACAGGCTCGAGCCCTTTGATTTCCATGAGTAAGAGAGCCCGGCCCCCGGTGCAGAATCAACAGTCGTTCGTGTCTCGAGTTGGCGCGCGAGGGAAAGTGAGAAGAGCGTAAAAAAAAGAAGCGGAGCTTGCGCGACTCTGTCCGTTGATGGTTAAGCTCTCGGCGAAAGCTGCGCGTTTTATTTTTACACGAGCGACAAATCCCGTCCGAGTCAAGGCTCCCTGTCTGTCTGCCCAGCTGGTCCGGGGGGGGGGGGCTTGGTGCGACCGGCGCGAAAAGCGAAAAAGCCAAGTGCGAGAGAGAGCGAGAGAAAAAGAGACAGATTCATTACCTCCCTCGAGTTATCCGGTGCGTGGGTCGGCGGCGGTGGCGCGTCGGCGAGTAATTATCCACTGTAGGATTACGGATAAAAGAGCCCCTATTAAAAAGCTCCGGCTCCGCTCGTCCGTATCGGGGAGCCTCTGTCCGCCCTTCCCCTCCGCTAGTGTCGCCCGTCTTCAGTCTCTGCAAATCTGCTGTTCCTCCAACTCAGACTCCGTTTCGCCTCTGTCTCTTTCGCCTCGGTGGCTTTTGTCGCGGGCGGGGGGCGGGGGGAGCCGCTCGCGGATCTTTGGCCGACGACTACGGGTGAAAACAGCCCGGGCTAAACCGTCGCATAATGAAACGGCGGCGGCGGCGGCGGCGCCGACTCGGGATTCGCACTGTGCGCCCACCTTTTCCATCTCTCCTCCCGTGTGTTATCCGCGTCTCTCGCTCTCCGGTTGTACACCGGCTGAATAGCTCGGCTGCCGCCGCCGCCGCGGCTTTCCTCCCGGCATTTCTACTGCCGTCGAAGGGATATACGGCGAACGAACAGGGGTTTTAATTGAGAGGCGCGCGAATTAATCTCGTATCTCCTCTGTGCCTCGTCGTCGTCGTCGTCGTCAATTACCCGTTATGGACAAACAAAGGGAGGAATTTGCAAGGGACACACACACACACAGCGAGGAATCCCCTCGAGAGGCGAAATATTCTTATTTATTCATCAATAACTCCATGAAGAATGTCTCTCTCCCTCTCTCTCTCTCTCTCTCTCTCTCTCTCATATTCAGGTTACCGTAGCGGGGATTGGCTTTACACGCAAGCCGGTTACAATGGAGGGCTCTGCTTCTGTATTCTGTTTGAACATCAAAATACAACGGGAAGACACGCTCGGGCGTCTGTGAGCCCAACTCAAATCCGCGAGCCGTGTATGAAGGCTGTAGAATCCGATAGCAAATTGCAATTGAACCTCTCAGTGCGCGTGTGTTAGTGTCGAGTAGCAAAAGTAATTCGAACAAAAAAAAACAGGAAAAACGCTCCCCGTTCTGTTGGTATCACGTAGCGGCTTAATTCCCAAGCTCCGGCAGTCAGCTGCTTTCGAGGGATTATTCCGATGATGTTGCTCGTATACACGATACGCGAAATCCTGGGTTCGTGTAATCTACTGTTTTAAGGTTTCGCTCGTTGATGAATCGTTGCCCGCGTATACACGACCAAGTCCTAATCTGTATTTAATCCGGCACGCTTTGTACCCCCCATAATCGAGAGACTCGTCATTTGATTAGTTAGTGCTCGCGCGCGGCGCTGTTTGTGTACAAACGAAACGCTGGGACGAGCAACTCTAGTGCGTTCGGAAAAACCCCCTGGCCCATCCGAAGTTGGTGTTTATAAGAAGCGCGATCAATCATATAGCGGGTGTAGTAGCGTTCGGGAGCTCGGGCGAGAGTAAACGGGTGCCCGCGCGGTACCGAGTGGATCGCGCAAGCTTTTAATCAACGCTAACAGCCATTACAATTATTCCGTTGCTCTCCCTCGGCGTCTCGGCGGCTAATCCCGTCGCGCTCGGCTCGTCGTCCTCGTGATAAATAATATCCATCCATCGTTGCGTCGAGCGGCGGCGCGTCACAACAACGCTCCCTCTCTCTCGCTATCTCTCTCTCTCTCTGTGTTTCGGTGCGCTCCGGCAATTTTGGAGCGTTGACGGCTGTTATCGTTAATCCCCGCTACTGTCTGCTGTCTGCTTTCTCCGGCTCCCCACCCTTCCTCCCGAGCCCCGAGCAAATTGACCCGATTAAATCGCGCGAAATACCCTCGCGAAACGGCTGCTTCATTATGTCGCGCGCGGGCCAAAAATGATGGGGACCCGGCCACGGCAGAGAGAGACAGAGACAGAGACAGAGAGCTCGGGGCAGCGCGTGTAGTTTGCCGTACAATCGTGGCCATAGGCTTAATTTGTTCGCGGTCCTCCCTCGACCTCGTCCGCCTGATTCGCCGGCTCGATTTTGACCGGCCATGATTCAATTTGTCGACGCGACATCCGAGCGCTGAGTAGGCTCGTTAATTACACTTCCCTCTCCCCCTATTACCTCCTCCTCCTCCTCCTCACCCAGTGTCCCCTCCGTGACAATCTTGACGAGCGATGAATAGACAACGCTACGCTCGAGGGCACGCGGTAAATTCAACCTCGCTCTGTCATTTCCTTTTGAAAACTTCACCGATTGACCGCTTTGTTTGGGTCGAATCGAAACCAGCACGAAATATTCCACAATAGATGAATCAGTATCGCTCTGGGCTCCTCACACAGACACCCACTCTCTTTGAGGGAGAGAGAGAGAGAGAGAGAGATCATGAGGTAATTTTGAAAGCTTCCACAAACAGTGACGCTCGAATCCCCTCTCGAATAAGTCAAGATTGATTCTTGAAAGAGTAAATTCTGGCGAGTCGAGTGGATTGGATATGTTATCCAATCCACTGTTTAAACGAATCGATGGGTATATGCTGGAAATGCTGAAAGATTAATAGAATAGTGTACTTTGAAGGCTATGGGAAAAATGACTATAGTCTGTCGTGTAAATGAGTAGACATTCACCGAACTTTCGGACCACCCGCCCATTTTTACTATTTCCAACGGGGCATTTTTATCGATTTTTCATTATTTCACGTTACTATAGACTATAGTAATTCTCACTCGCGATTCTCTCTGCGTGCGTATGAACTAGTGTGAATGCGAGACTGTGATAGAATAAATTGCAATCAATGATAATGTATACAACAGGATATATAATTAAGCGAACAGAGTGGGCTAATGAAGTGTGTGTTTGTGTAATCTGTTGCAGACGGGCTGAAGAAGAAGAAGCGGAAGCTGAGCAGCCTGTACTCGGGGGTGTCGGTGTCGCAGCTGCTTGCACAGCGTGAGCGCGCGATAGCAGCGGCCGTCGCGGCCAACCCCGCGGCCAATCCCTCCGCCGCAGCCAACCCCTCGTCCTCCTCGCTCTCTAATGGATCGCAGGTAAATTATTCAGCGCACCAGAGTGCGAGCGTCTAACGCTGCGGCCGACCCCGGCCTCCTACACCTCCCCCTCCTCCTCTTCCTACTCCCACTGCTCTAAACGAGTTTAGAGTGCACCACCACCCCGAGAGCTTTGCCCGTTGTTGATTCGGGATTATATATACGGACGCACACACCGTGTGTTCCTATACTCGGGCTCATCAAAAGGCCCGGATATGATCTTGCTATTGCCGAGATAAAAATGATCGAGATTATTTGCGATGTGTTGGTGAGCCATGACGCGGTGGAAAATTTGACAGATTGGATATTTCGAGTGTTGACTCTGCAACAACTTCATTCGAGTGCGACTAGTCGGAGCGCCAACTTGCAATTGGGAGACTGCACAATCGATGCATCTTTAAAGACCTGTGCTGAATTGGATTCGCCGCGCGGGAAAGAAGGGCGGGGGGAGGGGAGGGGGAGCGGACAGACTAAAAGAGAGAAAGAGGGAGCTTTATTTTACGGCCACCTCTTTGTCCGACCCCACTTTGCTCGTTCGATTCGCCAGGGAAAAGGCAAAGTTTTACATTCTACTTGCTGAATGGAATTAAAAGCAGATTTCAATGTGACTGGTTTTTCATTGGAAAGTTGATTCAATATTTGAGGGCAGAAAATATGATGATGTATTTTAACTTTGGCCATTCCGTTTCACTCTCGAGGATCTCGGAGCACTTGTGTCAAGTCCTTAATTACGTAAAAAGAGATCGCTCGGCTTCCCAGTAATGGAAATTTCATTGATTCTGTCCGAGAGAGACGAAAGAGAAAGGGAATTCCCATCACCTTAATGACACTGTAAATTTGTACGAGTATTATTTACGCAACTACGCGTAATGCCGTCGGTGTTTCATCATGAAAAATAATTAATATTTATTTATTCAATAAAATTCTCACTTTATATAGTGTGAAAATGGACTATAATTATTTTAATCGTATTGAAATTCAAATATATACTAATTTTGCACTTTATCTTTCATCTCGCATACAGAATTTCATTTTTGTTTTGTTTATTTACGTCATTCATTGCGGGAATCTTTGCGCTTTGGAGAAACAACAAAAAACTCACACCGTCGTGGACAATCGAGTAAATTGAGTGAGGCTTAGTATATTTGTATTTACATTGGCTTCAAAATGAAATTAGTTGGTAGATTGGGGTAAGGAAAATATGTTGAACAACGTTGATTCGTATTGTTTATACAAATTTGTTTCTTTCCCTAGATGTGGCCTGTGACTGTGTCGAATCTCACCAGTAACATGGCTCTTCAGCACCAGTCCCAGCAACAGCAGCAGCAGCAATTGCTGCCGCATCAGCAAACTCTGAACCCTCAACTGGCTGCTGGCCAGCAAGTTCAGCGGCTCAACAATTCCCATGGTATGGCCACAACGGCTGGTGGCATGATAATGGGCAACCAGTTGATCATGAATCAGCAGACGACGAGCTTCGGCAACGTCATGAATCAGCAGCCTCAGCAGCAGCAGCAGCAGCCACAGCAGCAGCAGCAGCAACCGCAGCAACAGGTCCAGCAAATTCAACAGTTGACGAATCACCAGATGCAGCCGGACCAGACGCAAGAGCAGTTCATGTATCAGCAACAAATGCAGCAGCTCCAACAAATGCAAATATTCCAACAGCAAGATCAGCAGCAGCAGCAGCAGCAACAACATCAACAGCAACAGCAGAACCGGCTGCTTGGTAACCAGATGCAGCAGGTCCAGCAACAGCCCAACTTCCAGCTGAATCAGCTGAATCAGCAGCCGATGCATTTGTTGCAACAGCAACAGCAACAGCAACAGCAGCAGCAACAGATGAATCAGCAGCAATTCAACATTCAAGCAATGCAGAAGCAGCAAGGCATGCAAAACATGATTGGAGATCTGGACCAACAGCAGCTGATCGCCAGTTTTGGCCAACAGCCACAGCAGCAGGATAACTTCCTTAATCAAATGCAGGTAGCGCAGAACCAGCAAATCCATCAGTCACAGTTGCAACAGTTGCAGCAGCAACAGCAGCAGCAGCAGCAGCTTCAGCAACAGCAGGTAAATATTTGTAGTAATATCATTGCTAAGTAGTTTGGAACTATTAACTCTTATAGGTTTAAATACTTTAACTTGATGTTCATCAATTGATTCTGTCAAGATGTTATCAAATATTTTGGAATCCAACCCTAAGCAAACTGCTTTTTTTTTGTGCAGGTGAATCAACAGTTGTTGCAACAACAGAACGATCAGTTCCAGATGCAGTTGCAACAGCAGCAGCAGCAACAGCAACAGCAGCAGCAAATGGTTCAGTCTTGCGGGCAAGCTCAGTTCCAAGCACAAATGCTGAACCAATCTGTTGATCCCATGCAGCAAAACGGCTTGGCTGTCATGAACGGTCTGAACGAACTGCAGGTGAGGCAACAGCAGCAACAATCTGCTGAAGAAATGGCTGTTCAGCAACAACAGCTACATCAGCAACAGCAGCAACAGCTGCTAATGCAAAATCAAACCGTACAGAGGCATGACGTTTTGCAGACTAACAATCAGTATCAGCAGAATCAAATCTTTAATCAGATGAGGACTTTCGACCCGACAAAGCAGGCGACAGTTCAGCAATTCCAGACCTCGCAGCCAATGCATCAGAATCAAAATGTTCAGTTCAACACAAGAACGCCGCCATGGCAGCAGCAACAGCAACAACAGCAGCAGCAACAGCAACAGCAACAGCAACAGCAGCAGAACATAAATAGGGCAATGAACGTGAATCAAGTGCAAAATATCGCTTGCAACACTTTCGATCGAGTGCCTCAGCTGCATCAGCAGGTGCTGCAGGACAACTCGTGGACGGAAGAGGTCGTGAGGAAGAAGGCTAAGACCATCAAGAATCCGTACAAGAAACAGAGAACACACGGGAACGAGATCAGGAGTAATAGTCTGAATAATCTCGACCAGTGCTTATCCGGAGATGAGTTCACGGATAAAATGAACTCACAATCTGGTAATTCATTTTGTTTTATCGAATGATCACTTATCAATTGTCTGTGACTACCGAAACATTTTCATGTTAACTTGAGAAACTTCTGAAAAATGTAGTATTTTCTTGATTAATTTTAAAGTAACATATTTAGTAGTAAATCATAAAGATTTTGAAACGACGTGCCGATGATTTCTGACGTTGTATTGTGCTAATATTCTCTAGACATCTTTCCAGGAATAAAATGGGAATTATTTTTAACGTTGCTTTTCTCTTCTCAGGTCCATCGTTCCTGGAGGATCCAAGTGGTTACCTCGCGCAACAAACTGCTCTGCTGAACAGTACGATATCGAGGCAGACGGGTGTTACGAGTTCGCAGCAGCCGCTGTTGGTGAACAATCAGCAGGGCAACGCCGCATATCTTTCGCAACCAAAGCCTTCCTCGCTCGCTAGTCCCACGTCCGTGTACAGCAACAATAACGGCAATAATATGGCCAAGAACAATCCGACTTCGCCGGTGTTCGTGCACAGTTCCATGACGCCCAACTCGGCGGGCAGTATCACGGACTCTGAGGGTGGCAGCCCCATGTCGTGCCAGAGATGCGTAACCAGCGCCGACACGCAGTCCTTATCGTCCTCGACCTCTACTCAGGATTCCTACAAACAACGAAACGAGGTGATGATCCGAAAAATATTTTCAATCTAGACGCTCCCGCTCGAAATGATACAATTAAAATTTTATTTGAAGATTAAAGAGAGAAAGAGATAATATTTTAATGCAATTTTTGTTCCAACAGATGCACAGACACCAGTATTCGTTACTCTCGGACACGCCGGAGGATGTGTCTTCCACCGTGGAAAAGTGCATCCACCAGCAGAGTTCTTGCCAGCACCAGCAGAGCCAGCAGCAGCTTGACTCGCGGCCCATACAAGGTGGAACCGTCAGTACGTCGCATGGCTCGCCTATCGGCACCAACAGTCCCGCGCACTCCGACACGCCAACGTCCTCGACGTCGCAGCCTGCGACGCCCCAAAGCCTCATATCCTCGCAGCCGTCGACGCCGCACGCGTACTCGCAGCCTGCAACGCCGCACATGTCCTCCCAGATGAGCATGAACGAGCAGAGGTCAACAACACCCTCGGTTACGACCTCGGGCTCGTGCAGCGATCTCTCGGCCATGGACAATCAGACGATCTCCACGAAAAAGATGGATGGTTACCAGCCACACCCGCACGCTATGAATAGCAGTGGCTTGAGAAACAACAACGGCGTGTACACGAGTGCATCTGCTATAATCACGACCATGGCTAGTGGCCACACGGTCAGCTGCAACACGATCACGTCTGTCCTCGCCGGAAGAGCGAATACCGCGACGGTGTCGATAAATACGCCGTCGGGTATAGCCAACTCGATAATTCTTGCCAGCAAACAACAACAACAGCAGCAGCAGCAGCAGCAACAGCAGCAGCAGCAGCAGCAGCAGCAACAAGTGCAACCTACGGCAGCCAACAACACAGTTCCTCATTCGTCCGTTCCTGCGGCTGCCGCCGCTGCAATTGTTGCTTCTGCCTCGATGCAACATCAAAATTTCGCCATCGCTCAACAGCAGCATCACCATCACCAGCAACAACAGCAGCACCAGCAGCAAACGATAGTGAACGTTTCCAAATCGCCGCTGGAGATGGTGCAGAGCGTGGTCAGTAGCATACAGGTACCGCAGGTCAGCAATGCTTCCAACAACCATCACCATCCTGCTCAGCACCAGCAGCACCATCAGCAAGCCCAGCAGCAACAAACAAACGTTCAGGTTAGTTAACATGAGTTCTTGAATTGCATGCTTGCTCAAAGGGAACTTATCGCTTCATCGTTTCATAAATTCAAACATTGGCATCTGCAAAAAGTTTTAATCTTTATTTAATGATTTTATCCCGTGTTCGCAGGTGCATAACGTTCTCACTTCGAGTGGAATCCTAAAGCAAGCTACTCCAGGACAAGCTTTACCACCTGGACACATTCTAGTGTCTAGCAATGGTCAGCTGATAATGGCGAGTACGAATGGTGTCATGGCACCTCCACCGCCCAAGATGAATTCCATGCCACCGCTCTCTGTTTCGCCGATGGTGACCAATGTTACCGGTGCTGTCAGCCAAGTCATTCCTGCAGTCGCACAGCAAGTTATAGGTCAGCCCACGGTACTGGTGAATACGATACAAACACCTGTGATAATACAGCCGGGCATGATGACCATGGATAGCTTGAGCCAGAATGTTCAGATACCACACCTCACGGTTGCCGGGAATGTGCTACAAAACGCTCAGTCAATCATCGACGCTTCGAATCACCATCAACAGCAGGAAGTGGCGAGGAACGTAGCTGCAGCCGTCGCGAATCAAAATCTGGTACGTTGCGTTAATTTTGAAATCACTTGGAATTTCAACTTTAACATTGCACACGTTGATTAACAATTACTTTTGTATTTCAGGTGAACCATCGACAACAAGCAGGCCTGTCTTCCGAACCCACGGTTACCAAGAAGAAGGTTTATAAGAAGCGCAAGAGCAACACTCAAACTGTCGCCTCCATGCTGCACATTGCCGCTGCCTCGTCTCAACAGAACACGGGGATGTTGATGCAGTCGCATCAATCGAATTTTGCGCAGCAGAATTTCCAGGCCCAAAGTATCGGTGGGCCGATGCTTCAGGCATTGACCATCGTCCAAGGGAAGAACGGAGGCCCTGCGCAGCTGGTCATGAATGGGCAACCTCAGGCGACCTCGACGCACTTCAATACGCAGCAAATTATTACCAATGCTCAGCCCACGCAGCAGATAAATTTACTGCAGCCTGTTAATCTATTGAACGGGGCAACGGGCATGGTGCAGAACTTCCCGACAATCCAGCAGTTTATCGTACCTGGCCTTGGGAGCATGGTCATGTCTGCGGATGGCACGGCTACGCTTCTTCAAGACACTGGTAAGTACTTACTCCAGGCTTTTTAGTAAACAATTTCACAAAATCCTTTGTGATGCTAAGCTTATACAAGTTCAATAAGTTGGTTCGACGAGGAAAGATTTTTAAAATTAACAATATTTTTCTCCTCTGCAGGTAACATGGGCATGCAACTACAGCTGCAGAATGTAAACGGTCAAAACGTTCTCACGCCAGTTCAAAACCATGGTAGTATTTTCGGTGCAGGCCAAAGTATATTGGCAGCGGGACCAGCGGGTATGGTGATACGAGCGCCTCAGGCGACAGGTGGCAAGATAATTCAGGCCCAGCATAGCCCCGGTGCCCAATTTATCTCGCCAAACAGCGGACAGTTCCTCGTAAACGGTACGACGTCTTTTGGCAATCAACTTAACCCAATTGTTGCCAACGTCAGCCCTAATCAGCAAGTGACCTTCAATACCACACAAGTACGATTTTATGCATTACCCAGGATTGTTTCAATTATCCAACTACTATTGTTCTCACAAGAAATACTCAAATTCAACGTGATTATAGGTGCGGCCATCTAATATTCAAGGCCAACAGGAGTTCATTCAGATGAACGGCCAGACACTCATGGTGCCATGCGCTACGGCTCAGAATATAACTGCCGCTGTATCCTCGTCACAGAACCAACAGAACACGACCTTTGTCCAGCAGAATACAACAATAGTTCAGCAACAAACGACAATGGTTTCTAACAATCAGATCCCTGTTGGGCTACAATCGGCGGCTGCTAGTGCAACTCCGAGCATAGAACATCCAGCTGTAAATATTGACAACAACCAGTCTTTCATTCTCAGCACCAACATGGTCACGGTACGATTTTTCTTTGGTTTCTTTTTTAAAAAAGATAATTCGAATGTGGTTGGAGTTTTGTACAAATTGTAGATGGCAAGAATCATTCATTTTCAAAGACATTTTTGAAAGAGATTTGTATTTGACAATATAATTTGAGATGACTTGATAGCATACAGGTTACTGACTGAATGAAGAAAGTAAAGATATTGATTAGAGATTTATTACCATTCACCAAAAATTATAATCTTCGTAAAATATATGTGGAGAAAAAATAATTAACTTATTCATGTTGACCAATACAGGGGAAGGGCCCTACCTCGCCAAAGAATGCTATAACGGCTGAGCCCAGTGCCGAACCACAGCAACCAACGCAACCTCAGCAGCAGCCTCAGCAGCAGCAACACCACCACAACCACCCCCAGCACCAACAACCGCAACAACAATTACAACAGCTGCAGCAAAATCAGCAAATACAGCCGCAGCAACAACAGCAGCAGCAACTGATACTGACCAGTGGGACCACGACTATAATTGAAAAGACGTCGCAACAAACAGCCTCGGCAACGGCTGCTGCTGCGGCCGCTGAATTAATGGCAAGGCACTCGGTGTCAACACAGACAGCTCAGAACCAACAAAATGCTGCTGCGCAGTCGGTGCTTATGAGGCAAGGTTCACCCCCGGACACGACGACTCACAGTCCAAGCAACAGCCAGAGGTCCAATAGCCCTGCGGTTGACACGACGACACACGGCGCCGCGTCGCCTCCGCCACCAGCGGACACGAGGCAACAATCTTCGACGGTGAGAATCGGACTAGTGTAAACTTATCTTTGTCTAATGCCTTAACCAATCAATGAATGATTCCATTAAGCGCAGGATTCGATCCAATTAACTATAATTTTATATTTTATACGGTTAAAACTGATGCGAATGATGATTCTTTCAATAACTTTGTCTAATGTTGATTATTGTATTATCCAGCCGATGGTCCAATGTGTATCGAGTAGTGAGCCAGACTCAGGAGTCGATACCCAGTTGAGTGCTGACGAATGGCGAGGTAGTTCTCAGGCTGCGACGAATCCAGTCAGCGTCAAGGAAGCTCCACCGACTCAGCACACAGTTGGTCAACAAATCCAACAACAGCCAGCGACGCCTCAGGCGCAAGCTCAGCAGCAGCAGCAGCAGCCTCCTGCGAAACCGACATTTGTCGAATCGTCGTCGACCGTCTCAAGCGGGATCCAGGTTGGTAGCTTGGTAGAACAGGCCGCAACCCCTGGTGCCACAAGTCTACTAACCCTTACAGACACTCAACATCAATATCATCACGAATTGGCCGATACGACACACCTCGATAACACAACCGTAGAGCCTATGGACACGTCTGACACCATTACATCGTCACCCAATCATTCGATTCATTCAGACACATTGGTCATTGCGGAGCAGATTAGCGAGGAGTTCACAAGCACCGACGATTGTCTAATCAATAACAAAGAGATTAACAACTTAGTTAGGGAGCTGCCCGAGCAGCATTTGTCATCGGAATCATCCGTCACTCATTTGCATCAGCAACAGCAATCCATGCTTGTCGATAATAATATTGGCGACGATAATTGCGTGTCTAACATTATCGATAATAACCCGCAGACACCTGGTGCCGATGCTCTCGTCGAGCACAGTAGCCAGAAGTTCTACAGTGTGGGTATAACCGCTGGTCTGTATCCGCATCTGTACAACTTCAGGGCTGAGCAGCCAGAGCAGCAGCAGTTGGCTGTGGTTAATTACGAGGCCACGGAAAAACTGCAGATACAGCAGCAGGCTTTTTTTAGTCCTTACGTTTATGAAAGCGGCAGCCTCTCGGGTTTTGTTGAGGGTGCCGTCGAGCTTGAGGAGGAGAGCGCCGAGTCCACCGAGGACGATGACGAGGAGTTATGAGAGTGGGTGGCTAGAATCATTGACTGCTCTGCACCTGATTAGATTTGTTCAGCACAATGAACGGACATGTTTTGGAGCTCTGATCGTCAAATTAATGAGCGATCAGCTGAAATTAGGCAAATACGTATACACAAACTGAATCCTTTCAGTAGCACTAGTAGAATTGAATGACATCCGCAAGGATCATTGTGATTAACTATTAAGAATAGTAAATCTTAATACAACGAGCACTATTCTCCATTCATTTTTGAAAAATGAAAAATCCTATTTAGTATTTAATATTGTACATGAACTACAAATTCATTGATATTACTCTTGAAATTTAATTAGTGATAAGGGATAAGCGATTTACTAGACTTTTATGATTGTACATAATCATATATTTGATAAATGGAAGCTTATTTATAATAATCTTAGACTTTTTTTTATAATTATCATTTACATTGCTGTTAATTTTTTAACGACGAGATGTCCGTTTGTTGGTCTGGAATTTTCAATTTTGAATCGAGTTAGAGACATTTTATTCGATTTGTTGAGAGTGGACGCGATTGGTTACTCGATATTTGATGAATAATTATTGATTGTTGAATGTTCTCTATAATTATTGTACGAATCGGGCAATGGATTGCATAATTAATCAAGAAGAAAGTAACTTACATATGAGAAAATGATTCAACTGATTTTTATATATACTTTATATAACGTTTTACCAGTCACCATTTTTTTTCAATTAATTGTGATTAAACTGAAGTATTACGAGCAATATTGTGAGAAATTAATCATCTTCACAATTACGGAATATGCAAGCATTATTATGAAAAATAGTCAATGTAGAAGTGAAGAAAGAAGGAATTTTCGGATTTGTCTATTTGAAAAATCGTGTATACAAGAATCAGATTTTACTAAAGTGTAATTTATTTACTTTTTATTCACCAATCGCAGTCTATCAGACTCTAAACTCTGAACACGAGATTTGAAAATATTCAGCTATTGTTTTTAATTCAATTTTTGACTCGGGATAGGCGCTCTCTTAGTTCTTCGAAGCTCAGCATGAGAGAGACTTCCGAGAGTTGAGTTGATTCCAGTGATTATTAGAACGCTTAGATTTTTGTTATTTTATTTATCTTAGTGCGTAAGATTATATTGCCAGGTTTATAGCTTTTATAAGCTATTCTTTTAAATTGTACATATTTGCAAGTTTTTTGTATAGAATTATACAATGTGGCATTTTAGAAATATACGGGAAGTAGTATTCGTACTTTCTTGATATTATAATTTTAAGCTACTATAAACTCACCGAAGTCTCTATAATAGTAATTAATTTTGTAATTAGCTAGTATTTATGATAGTATAATAATCAATATCACGAAAGTAACTGCGATCACCGTATATAGTATTATTATTGTTTAAATTATAATCCATCTTACGAAATTCATATTATCGGTACAGAATTGGCAATAATGTAATTTTTATATGTAACTACTTTATTCGAAAGCGTGTCTCGAATTTGCCAGTTATATGATGATTAAGAAAAACAATAAAATTAATCAATCAAATAAAACAAAAAATCGAGGTCTCACTTGACTTTTTCAAAATTCTCTCGACTTTTCAAACTCTATTGGATTCCTGACTATACCGAGCATGCTCTGGCGATTGTCAATCTATTCAATTAAGTTTGATGATCTGTCTACCGTAAATTTCTTTTATTTGCATGTGAAAAATTCTGATTCGAGTTTGAAAAAGAACGTAGATTTGATACATATAAATGAAAGAGTGAACATCTCTCTTTGTGTGAAATTGGAAATATCGAGGTATAAAAATTACATGAGATACAGTGTGATTTGTCAATGTGTTGAGTGTTGAGTTTGACCGAGTTCGTATTTGACAGATCTTTGGGAAGCAGGCAGAGGGTGCCGTGAGCACAGTGCGGTGCGAGGGCAGGGGAATCAAGCGAAAGCTGGACTCCATCCACGCAATGCATTCCACCCTGCATGAAGACCAGGATGGTCAGTATCGTATCGTACATTACAGCAATAACTGCTCCACTGGCCACATGGTTTTTCCTACAAAATCAAATTGATCCACTAATTCGCCGATATAAATCTTATGAAATTCATCGTTATACCAATGTAAACGATTCATTTTATAAAAGTAATTTGCACTTGTTGCTCCAAAGAATTAGCAAACTGTGGATTTTGAAGGAAAAAGAAATCGCAATCACCACTGAGAAATTATTGCACTCACGCTTGGATAGCTTCCAAAGATCACCACGCTCTATCTTTCGATGCTTGCATATATGTCTGCAGTCATATTTCCACCATTAACATTTTCTTCTCATCATAATCATCTCGGTGTTAGCAATCTCTTTTTGCATGTATATTTATTTTTCAAAATAACAAACCTGATTTTCTTTGTAACATAAAAGTGAAAATTTCCTGGATGTATAGAATACTAAATAATATTTATTCAATATAAGAACCTCATTGACAAAAAATGTTCGAACATAAATTAACGCCTGAAAAATCAAGTCCGTGCATGGAAACGACAATGCACATGCTTTGATTACTGAAGGTAGGTACATGTTAACACACATTAAGAGCCTTAACAAATAAAGGAAGAAAAAAAATACTAATTGGCTGTCAGGTTTGTTAATAAGCATCATAACCGTATTCACAAAGCAGCACACTGTCCATCTATTATCATCAAGATCGTACAACTTTATGGAAAAAAATCCTGAATCACCTGAAAAATGTCTAAATTCGCACTCACTCATACCTTCAATCGATTAAATCACCCTAACTTACATTTGGCACAGTTGCAAAGAGGAAAATATTCGAAATAATCCATGTAGCACGAGAATAACTTGTGGGTTAAAGTGGAACATAATATTTTCCTCCGCGTAATTAGACGCTTCCTATGTAAACGTCATCAATCATTTTATTTACCATCGGCATCATTGTTTCGTTTCGTGACCTGCACATTGTATATATCATCTGTACAATATGGATCATCGGCATTCATTCATGCATCGCGTGGCACTAAATTATAGCAGTAAGGTCACTGTATGATACAGCTTGACAAAAGGTTGCTGGACGATTTTTGTTTGGCTATTAGGGACCCATTATAGTCACGCTATTACTCATCAATCAGTCTTACGCAAAGTGGAGATTCAAATGAAAAGAAAGTACCTCATGACGTTGATTAGTATTGTACATCAATAGTGAAATCGTCATTTTTGAATCTCCACCCTTCCTCTCTTACCAGTTGAGTTTTCGTGTTGTGGGAAAACATTGTATAAAGCAGCATAGCCAAGTTAGCGATTGATTGTCAACCTCGTAAAAATAATTAATGTGCAAAATTGCACAGAAAAGTGAAGGAATGTACAGAATTGTACAGAAGCGTGTATAAGTGTCCCATTTGGAACACTACTGTAAAATCTTCGTGAATACTTGATGCATTGTTGTACTTTTTTGGTACTTTTTTTATACTTTTTCCCACATTTTTGTACAGAACCGCACAAGCAGAAATATATCCATATTCAAAAAGTTAGGGATCAAACATTATTTTTTTTCGATTTCCATTAAATACACAGAGTACGCGCGCGCGTATCAACTGGTAGGAGCTGGCAGGCACTGTTCATTGCTAAAACTTACGAAGTTTGCGAAAACAACGAATCGTTGGAAGATCGATGACGAAAGTGCATCGGGCATTGGAATCGATATTTCAACCGAGCTTGGCCGCCGACATAGTATGGCACGCATAATATTTGTATAATACTCGAGACCCGTGCGTGACGAGGAGTAGAGGAAGAACACGCCGGGATGAGAGAGAGGAAGAGAGAGAGAGAGAGAGAGAGAGCCTGAACCGAATTGGGTGTGAACATTGTGATGCGCAGAGCCTGAGGACGGTGCGGCCGGTGCGAAAAATGCGCGGCTGTTCTCGGTCGGCGAGCTGGTGTGGGGCTGCTGCGGGGGCAGCAGCGCCTGGCCGGGCAAGGTCGAGGCGCTCGGCGCGCTGCCGTCGGCCGGCGTCCCCGGGGCCAGGGCCACCGTCTTCGTCAGGTGGTACGGCTCGCAGCGCGAGCAGGGCCTCAGCCAGGTGCCCGCCACCAGCCTCAAGTCCCTCACCCAAGGCCTCGAGGCGCACCATCGCGCCAGAAAGAAGTTCCGGAAGTGAGTGTTCACCATAACAAACAACTTACCCGATGCGCCCTCGATCTCTGCTACATTATCCTCGCGCGATCCAGCTGCTCCTCTCGCTGCTGCATCAATGAATTATCCGTCCTTTTGAACCGTTGCCGCGTCGATTGCAAAGCTCCACCAAGTCGAACGAGAATAATGTAGTACGCCGGAGAAGTATATGTATACATGCTAACGATTGCGACGTTCGCTCGACAAAATTTACTCCATCCTTTCGGCTGTATACCTGTACTGCAGGCTGCGACAGTCGTAACTGCCTGTAGCTGAGAAAAAACATTGGGAAATCGCCAGAGTGAATTTTGTGAAAAAATTCATCGGGAATCGCAACGCGCATAGTATCCTTCCGCGCGTAGTCCGCTACGTTTCTATACCTTCTCTATACTATCCTTTGCTGGGCTTCATTCTATCTAGACTTCTGGTCAAACTTTTTAATCTCCCTACGCGAAGCAAATCCGTACTGCGGAACAAAAAAACTTTTGAAAGTACACTTTGACGATTCACTCGAAGTAAGTCGATTATCTATAATAGGCACTGGCCAGTGAATAGTGCACTTCTCTTTCCCCAACCCTCGTTGGTATTTTTTTTATTTTTTTCAGAGTTACGAGATCTTGTGCAACCCCATTAGTTCGTAAGATTCAAATGTGTGTAAAACAGGATTAGCAAACCAACAGCCAATTACTACTGGACCTGAATACGAGTATATTAACCCGATTTTAAAATTTACTAGAATGAATCTCAATGTCTGCATGGAGTAGATTAGAATCTTCTATATGTATATGGGACTAAATACTTTTCCTCCGTAGTCTTACCCTTGAAATTTTTACAAAATATTTTTTGGGTCTCGATGAGACAACTGTTTGTGGTACAAAAGAAAAACATGACGCCGACAATTTATTGATATTGCTTATTGACATATATTTTAGATTGATCCGAGCTTCCGTACACTACAATCACTTGTATACCGAATTCACAAAAAGTCATTTTTCTTCTTAGCTACTCTGAACGTATAAATATTCAAATAGTGGTCGGATGATAATTTGTCGGAAAACATTCTTGCCTGTGTTTGTATTCAAATCTAACGTTTCCCATGCATAACTCACAAGGAGAGTATCATGTCTTCGGTCTGTGAAACACGACGAAAACTTTCTGAGATGGTTTTTGGGTAGATAGACGAATATAGCCTAACTGTAATTTTATCATGTATGCGATTGGAGGGGGTATATCAAAAGGATAAAATAATATAAATAAGCTATAAAAAAATTATCAATTTTGCCTAATGATGAAAAGTATTTTCGGCAAGTATCATCATATCTTCATCAACTTTTATTAACTTTTGACGATTCAACGTAGATCGAGACATCGAGCTTGGTATTGCTCGGGTCTATGACAATTGTTCATGCTACCCATTTGGTATGAACCCTAATCGGAGATCCGCAGACGTGATACTCTCCTCGTTCGTATCCGTTGTGATTACTCGGAGCCAGTTTCAGCAGCGAAAGAGTAATGCACTTTAAGAAAATTTGAGAAAAAAAAATACTTTGAAAGCCGGGGAATATTTTACAAACGATTCGAATTCCCTCGAATAAGCGGAGCTTTATATGCCCAAGCAATACACACAAGGTTGGGCGTTATATAGGGACGTGGCGGGAGAGCCCGGAACCGGGCTGAAAGACAAGCAGGCAATCGAGCAAGCTGACTTAGGAAAATTCGTTGTCCTTCTAGAAGTCATAAACTGAACGCGCAGCTGGAGAACGCGATTCAGGAGGCGATGGCCGAGCTGGACGCGAAGCCCCAGACAGCCAAGCCAGCCAAGGACAAGCCGGTGAGGACGGAGAAGCTCATCGCCCCGGCCACCCTCGTCACCACGTCCCAGCAGCAGCAGCAGCAGCAGCAGCAGCAGCGGACCATCGGCCTGAGGAAGACGCCCGGGCGGAAGGTGCCGCTCGCCGTCGCCGTCGCGATCCGACGCATCGACCACAGCTAAAACTCACCCCCTCCCTCGTACCTCAGCCAAAGTCTTCCATCCGACACATGTAGAGAGGCGTGTATGCTGTGAGACGCGACTTTTACTCGGCGAGCCCGTTCGATCCACCTGCGATCCACACGATGTGTACATTTTGTCGCGTCCAAATGCGCATGTGTGTGTGTGCGCGTGTGAGCTTGTACGTGTGTGTTTGTGTGTTTGAGTGTGAGTGAAATTTATCTCGTTCGAGGCCCGGTACTGGCTTTGAAAAATTGCACAAATACACGGCGCGTCTCGGAGCGAACGCGCTATTTTGGGTTTTGTTTTTTCTCGATGCAGGTTCTACCGTTGGGTCGCTGTTGCGTCGCGAATCGAACCTCTTGTCGTTTCGTACATTGTTCAACAAGACTATGAGAGACAGATTAATTAATTTGTACATATAGCTAAGCCTAATTGAGCAAGTGTTGGCGCGAGAGTGATAGACACGATAACGAACGGAAAATAAATTAGGAGGAAGCGAATCACACTTTTTCCCATTTTAATTAGACTATTTATATATATATATATATATATATATATATAGCGTTGCATTACCTCGTGCAACAACAAGAGGAATTCGGGGTTTCCATTGTACTACGTATTCGGAAGGCGAAGATGATTTTTTAGGGTCTTAGAGAGAGGAGAAAAGATTTAGCAAAAGCTTATGGTTTACGTATGATTCTCTGCTCTTTCGGCGCTTAGAAAATATTAATGGGTATAATGCAACTATCTCTTCGTACTTTATGTGTTCCAAACAAAGTTATTCATTTGTTGATTATGTATACGAATATGAAATGATTTTACTATGAAATCTCTATTGTGTCTATATTAAATGTTTTCCTACATCTGTAGAGCATTTTTTTGAATAGAGCTTTTGATTTCAAAAATTTCAGATAGGACTTGTATAAAACAGCTCATTTGAAAGTACCGAGAAGGGCATTTGTAATTATCATCCATGATTGTTTTCTCCAAGTGGTAAGTTTCATTTTCGATGATGGTTCTTGCATCATAAAGTTTATTATCGGATAAAAGTCTAAAGACTGTTATAATACTGCGTTGGAAAGTACAATCAAAAAAAGTTTGTACGTTTGATGAGGTTCACAATATAACGATACTAAAAAGTTTAGTAATAATATTGAAGGATCTACTCGTATGAGAATGATCAAGACTTGCAATTCTATCATCGAAAGCGTAAATTACATTCCGGTGACCCTGACGATCCTAGCGGAAGAAAATTGAAAATTACAATATTTGATGTTATGTATAATGATAAATATCGCTCGTCGCAATAAACATTAGGAAATTGATACTTTGGTGCTGAATTTATCTTTATTGGAGAGTCAGAAAGGACGAGAATAAAACATGTAGAGATTTGTTATATGGAGAAAATTTAGGAGATTTTATAAACCTAGAAAAAGCGATCGAGGAAAGACATTTTTCGTGAAAAGTATAATCCTAATGTCTTCGGAAAAGTATAAGAAAATGTTTTTACGATAAGTGGAATGTATAGCGCTTTTTCAAAACAAGAGATAAATTACAAGTAATGTGAACCAGTGCATCTTCGATTACAAAAGAAAAAGGACCTAACGAAAATAGTTTTAATTAAACCAGTGATATTTTTTGCCATGAGCTTTTTGTTCCACGCTTCAAATTAATGCGTTCTACTTTACTCGACACAATCAACGTACAATAGACAATAAACGTGAAAAAGAGTATCAAAAAGCTTACGGTAATATATGAATATATGTGTGTGTAGGCAGATGAGATATATAAGTGAGAAATTTTTTTCTTCCGGAATCCGCAGGCTTGTAATCTAATGATCGATGGCTCTTCGGCGTTAATTACCTATATAGAATTAAAAATATGAAAGAAATAATCCAACTTAACGATAAACGGGTTCTGCAGATGTCTTAGTATTATGTCCTAGACAAGAATAAAAAATTAAACAATTGTAAATAAGTCGTAGATTTTAGAACGCCAGCGATGTTTTTATTCTTACGATTATTTTTAATTCTTATCATTATGATCATTGGTCATTTATTTGAAAAAAAATATATATATATATTAATGGTAGAATATATATCTTCTCGAAGATAAATCAAAATAAATCAAATGATGAACTTTCCATACGAGACCATACTGCAAGTAATGTTTCATTTACTTCCGTAAATTCAATTCATAACTATTTTTGTCGATCAAATTTTTTTCTAGTTTGATAATCAAATGGATCACGCTACCTTCTCACCATATTTCAATAAGAAGATTTTCTTTCAATTCTTGTGTACATTAGAAAATTGTAAATTTTTGTTTCTAAGTTGTCTCTGTAATGCGACTAAAGTTAATACTGGAGTATATTTTATTGTGTAAAAAGATTCTTTATTTTTAATTTAGAGATTTGACATTAACATTATTATGAGTCACGAATAATTCACATATCAATGACGGTGAAAGGTCGACTCAAGAAATCTAAGCTTTTAGCTGGACAAAGTTTTTTGGAAATTTTTACTTGAACAATGGTTTTGGAAAAGCTTTAAATTGAACGGACCCAATGCCAGAGGATGGTGTGTTTTGTTTATATTTCTAAAATTACGGGCAAAAAACAAAGATATAATCAACGTAGAGAACTGAATCAAACTTTGTAAAATTTCTTGAATTATACAAAAACTATTAGCTATA
This sequence comes from Aphelinus atriplicis, assembly GCA_020882685.1. Lineage (NCBI taxonomy): Eukaryota > Metazoa > Arthropoda > Insecta > Hymenoptera > Aphelinidae > Aphelinus > Aphelinus atriplicis. The sequence continues at coordinate 2,058,672 of CM037075.1, read as the reverse complement.
AATCACTCTATCAAGTTCATACATGTGTGTACCTTAGCAAAAAATAGAAAAACAGAAGAATAAGAACCAAGTGTCTGAGTATATTTTTTCCTCACATCGTAGACGAACAGAACCGCGTTTGTATTTCTGATATTAATTTTAAATGTAAAAAATAGTATAATAGTAGAAGAAACGGTTCCACGATTGTAGACTCGATATTTTGCAAAGTATGTATTTCCATGACAGTGATTTTATATGGACGAGGAAAAAATGAACAGTAATCAAAAAATATGTTTGATCACGGTTTTTAAAGTGTGCAATTTTAGATGACACAGCGCGACGCAGGTAGCAGAAGAATCGCGAATCCGGTTCTGTCGTCGTTTACATTTTAAATAAGCATTTCTAAATGGGAACACGCTTTTTTTAAAAGTGAGTTTAATTAAATGTGGAATACACACATACACATACACACATACACACGAGGGCTTTCATCGATGCGTTTTCGCGCTAATAAATTGTCTAAAATATACACACAGCTTCGAGAAAGAGGCTGTTTCAAACGGCGTTTTTAAAGATAATAATGAAGAAGCGAAGGCGCATCACTCGAGCCTGAGATAATTGCGCGGAAATGGTAAAGAAATTTACACAAGGATCCTACATTAGTGTTAAACGAACACGAAACAATAGAAAATAAAGAGGTATAAAGTTACATTAAAATATATAATATCATACTTAAATACGAATGACGATTAATGCCGCGAGGCTACAGTGGACTTTGATGTTCATGAGAAAAGTAAAAGCTCTGTAAATAGATTCATAATGTCTTTATTCCTAAAAAAACGCATCATACCATCCATTAATCGTACTAAACAATAAACACTAAACGAATGTTTTTATGCGTGACTTGCGTGAGAAAGAGAGTGAAGGAAAAATGGTATGGATTAGAAAGTAGTTATAAAAGTGAGAAAGCGAGGCTTTGAGATAAGTCTTCGATATACTAGCATCAAACTCAAAAGAATTCACGTGTTACTGCTAATCGATGAACAATTTTCCTGGGATTGGGAACAAGAAATAAAAACGAAGCGTTACGATGAAACAGACAAGGATGAGTTTCAAGAAAGCGTATCAACGAGTTCTCGTTTCGTTCCTAAAGAAAAAAAAAACAAGCAAAAAAGAGAAACGGTTATCAAAATACTTTTAGGTGCGCACTGAAAAAAGCATTGTATTTTTTCGGCGTTTGTTGAAAAAAAAAATAATAAATTAGGGACAATGGTATGAAGAGCGAAAGAGAGAGAGAGAGAAAGAGAGAGATAAAGAGAAAAAGAGAGAGAGAGAGAGAGAGAGAGAGAGAAAGAAAGAGAGAAAGAGAGAGACATCGAAAAAAGTTTTTAGATATTTGAAATTCTTGAGAAATTTTACGAATGGTTTGCGGAAGAGACAAAAAATCTCGCGATTTTTCTGGTAATAAAATTTTGTATGTCACGATTGTTTTACGCGATCTGACGCGAACGGAGGGAAAACCCCTTGGATGACACACATATGAAAGAAAAATAGGTATCCGCGGTTAAATTATAAGAGATGATAATTTTTCTATTTACAGACTAAGTATCGACAAGATTAAATTTAAACGGAAGAATAATTAACGATAAATGCGATGTATGATATATATAATGTACTTTGCGTGAGTGTGCGAAAGTGAATTTGATTGAGTTGATTATGACAAGCGCTCGAAAATGTGCGGACTGGAGAGCTGATCATTGTAGAAAGGTGAAGCAAGTAATTGAAACAAAAACATAGTCCCCCACCTCCCCTGTCCTCACGATTAGATGACAGATTAGCAAAGCTATACATATATACATACATTATTTAATATTTGGCATAATATTTATACGTAAAAAAAGTATATATATATATATATACATATTATATATACATGCGAATTATTGAAGAAATGAATGATAGAGCGCGGTGAAAAGGGGGCGAAATCGCAAAGGAGAAAGTAGTCAAAAAATACGCTTGGCAACAAACAGAATGGATGAACAAGAAACGTAAGAATAAAGTATGAAAAAATCAAGGAAGTGAGAAGAAGGAGAGCTTGAATAAACTGATTGTCGGCCGAGGAAAAGTATGAAGCTATGTGATCTATTAAAACTAGTAGCTTTTAGCTGTAAAGACTTATACTTTATTTTGTAAATTTTGTTTATACAATGTTTGATCGTCGCATAATACTACTGTATGTGAATACATAAGTTAATAAATGATTAACATGTGAAGTTAAAATATATTTATGCCTATTTATTCATTGCAGCTAAATCATTAAATACTCATAAAAAATAATTTTCTCTTTCTCACATATGGATAATCATAATTTTTAAATCGGTACAATAATTTCTCTACTCATGTGTTCTAATAGTTTTATTTCTAGCTTTGGATAAGTATCGTTTGACAATTAGGAATGGTATCACCTATTATGTCTATAAAATTTCTTCCTTTTCTTACCATTTCGTTTCATTTAAATACCATAATATTGACTCTAATATTCTGTAATGATGAAACTGGTCAAAGAACGTGAGTACAAAGTTATCTAAAATATGACCAACTTTGTTCGAAGGATTTTTTTCCTCATCTGCAACGACGATCCAGGAGGTAAGAGGAGCAGGTTTTTACTTTGAATCATTCAACTTTGCGTTGCCAATTCAATTCAAAGAGTTTAATATAACTATTTCAGCAGGTCTCTTATCAGCGTACCGAATAATACAGTATATGTATTTGTTCATTATATAAAAGTAGGAAACTTGCATGATTCGAATTTTATTTGGTTGTTTTTATTCGACTTGTAAAAAGTAATGGCTACGTATTGTTTCTCTATTTCACAAAAATTAGATGAGATACAATGATGCGTGGATGACGCTACAACCTCACACGAGATCGACAATATTTCAACTAGCGCTGTTCTTTGATTTCTGTCAAATCTAGGAAAACAACACCGAAACTTGTCGATTATTTTCCAATAACTCAAGAAGAACAACAAAATCGAATTTTCATAGCGATTTCATGCAAGTTGCCTATTGCGCAGTGCGAGCTCATTATCATTTGGCAAACTACGTCAGCTTTCATCAGAACACAGGGGAGAGGAGCGAGGCACGAGACTCGAGAGATTCTACGTGTTTCCAAAGGAAAAAAGACGAGCACGGCACCGCTCGTTGGCACCGGCGATAGTTCGCATCTCAGCTACTTATACATGTATATATACACGCCTCCCACTCCGCGACTAATGAGCCACTTTGGCTCGCGCGACACACTCCATTATTCCTCATGCATGCATATTCATGGTGGCGTATACTTTTCCTCCGAGCGAGTACGTGAACTAAATAAACTTGGGGAAAAGATGGGTCGATGTGTGTTTGTTTCGAATTTTCGGTTTTCTTGCATAGATATATGTATATATATATACATCGTACCACGGCAGTGGCGAGCCGCGCGCGACCGATTTTGCAATGCTAATATGCCACCTGCTGTACCCCAAGCCAAGTGCCGTTGCTTTTCGAAACAATGACCAAGCGCAGCATGCTTAGAAATACACTATCTCGCTTGTCGCGATTTTTTTTTCCTTCGCCGACAATTTTCTCGCACAATTCGATTTTAAAATTGAAAGAAATTATTGATTTTGTACAGGCGAATGAATTTATCAAACAACTTTTGTGACGGACGTTCGTTGATATAAATATAAGGAATATCCTATCGTGGTGTGGGGAAAAAAATTTGTAATTCTTAGTTCATTCAAAAATCACAATATTAGGCATCTCTTGAGCAAGTTACAAACTAACGCAACGCAGGAAATAAATCAACGAGATAACTGCGACAATATGACAACAGTGACTTGTTAGTCAGGCCTTAATTAGGGTCTAAGTAATTTTCCATACTCAAGTATAATTTCCTCTTGACTCTCCAGCTAATTTTTCAATGTTCTCCTCACTTTTCTCTCTCTCTCTCTCTCTCTCTCTCTCCATCTTTCTTTCTCCATGAGATAAAATAATTACAACGCTCTGTTCTTCTAAAAGAAATTCGAGGCTGCATAGTAGGGTTGGATCCAAGTGATGCTCAGATGTCGACCTAATTATTGTACCCTGAAGAGGGGACGCGTCAGCTGCTTCGTGATTTCATTCGCGGCGCATTCAAAAATGAATATTTACCGAATACACTGATTCATTGAGTTTAATTAATGGTGTTACCAATATAAACATCGGGTGGTACATTTTGTACAATTGCAACAATGTGCAGACCCATAATGTTACGAGTATTCTTGCCAAAATGCATTAGAGGACAAAACTAAATTTGAACTGTTCTAGAAGATATCTGGTATTGTTTCTTGTTTACCATATACAATCCCCCAAAGTGACCGTTTTTACCTGTTATACTGAGAAACCAGCCAGTTTCAAAACATTTTTCCCTGCATGAAAAAAAGTAGAAACTGTAATTGGTCGCATGGAACAATTTTCCTACGTTCGGTATAATTCGGTGTTAGAAGCTGGTCCTTTACATTGCGATTTCTCGAGCGTCTGTCAGATCTCGTCATCTTTTTTTATTTTTTGGGTTGAGACAATTGATCTTTGATAAATAACACGTGCTTGTTATCGATCTTACTGAGACCTAATCCACTAATGTTAAAAGTTGTGTATCTATTTGAAGTCTAGCCAAACGTAAGAATTATTATTATTCCATGTACACCTGAGTGACACGTAAATACATCGCGTACTGGTGAGTGTATTTGTCAATTGGTTATATAGGTTAGAAAGTTTAGTTGCTTCGATATCCGGATTAGATAGATTGTAATGTATCCTAAATTCAGGTTAAAAACTGAAATGAGGTGGCCTGCCGAACGTAACTTGGCCTCGAGGTACGGAGGCCTCACAGTCCGCGAGGTAAGAGACAAGTGCAAAAGATCTATGGAATTGTTCGCGATAGAACTCTCATCCGTTCGCTACATAAAAATCGTTGTCGAAATAAAACATATGCATACGTATATAATTTTTTTCAAGGATACCTGCTCTTACGTTTGGAAAATAGAAGTGGACAAGAGATGTCAATTCGTTCAGAATACCGAAGATTGTGGTGTTGAGGCCTTCATCGACTACCCGACCATACTGTTCTGTGATTTCGGAACGAAAAGTCCTATTTCATTTGGAATGGGACTTCTTTGTTTAATCATATGGTTATTCTACATGTTTCTCATATTGGGAACTACGGCAGATAATTTGTAATTTCGTGTTTTCATCAAATAGAATCACATTAGAATTTTTCAAACGAATGAAAGTGAAAAATTTGTTCATTTTTATTCGTTTTTTGATATAAAAATACCCATACGTTTGATTGATTCTCCCGCAATTCCCGTCTTGTCCGTGGATATTTAGACACTTAAAAACACGAAGGGAAATATTCAAGAAATACTTTCTATCTTAAATCGTAGGCTTTTCATGGGGAAACGGTTTATTTAGCTAGCTGGATAAATGGATTGATAAAGGTTTTGCGTATGAATCGATGAGTACGTGGAAAAGATAATCTTCAAACTTGAGAGTAATGGTGAAAATATAATTGTTTTTGTTCGATACTCTGATAGGCTGAACTTTCCCGCGAAACAAGAGATGACGTAGGCAGCATTCAAAAACTCTGGGTGATTCCGAAGCACATTCATCAATCGCGTGGATAAAATCGAGCAATGCTTTAAAAAAAACTTGGTAATTCGCATATTTTGGAATGATGTTTCAGGAAATATTTCTTCTAAAATTCTCGCGAGTTTTCTATATTGTTGAAAAAAATGATGGCAACTGAAAGAACGATGGATTATTACGGGAGAATCAGCCGGCTGTAGGGCAGACAGGTATAATTCGCCGAGTGGCAAGTAGAGTGGAACGATGGGGTTGACGCAAAGGCACATGGCAGCTTCTGCCCGAACCTGTCGGTGATAGCGAGCGTGCTGCGGCTCTCGGAGAACATAGCCGGCGTGACGATCCTGGCGTTCGGCAACGGCTCCCCCGACATCTTCACCACGCTCGTCTCGGACGAGAGCGAGCAGCTGATCATATTCTCGGAGCTGGTGGGCGCGGGCGTGTTCGTCAGCGCCGTGATCGCCGGCTCCGTCGTCGTCATCGCCCCGTTCACCGTCCAGGCCAAGTACTTCGTTCGCGACGCCCTGTTCTACATAGCCGCCACCCTTTGGATCGTCTGCATCATGTACGACTACACTGTCTACCTGTGGGAGGCCATCAGTGAGTTACATCATGTATCGTTTGTCCTGCTCGTTTCGCATTCCCTCACCCCTCGATTCGTCTCGCTCGATACAGGCTGCGTCTTCGTCTACTGCCTTTTCATCGTCACCGTCGTCGTCATGCAGCACTTCGACACTCGCCAGGATCGACGAACCAGTGAGTCTCGCCCTATCGCTCTTTCTCTTCTTTACTCGCTCACTGAATGGACAACTGAAGTTACAGTTAAACATTCACTGTGCTCATTTGTAATCGCCTCTGTAAGAAAAAGGTGTCACTGTAAGTTTGTCACGGAGTGTTGACGGGTTGTTTGAATTGTGGCCGCTCGCGCGCGCGCGCAGAGAGGATACCGATGCTGCGCGATCCGGACGTGCTGCGCGCCTTCGTGGAGAACCAGAAGAGAGACACGACCGAGCCACCCCAGCTGCCCAGGCGTCCCCGAGCCCTCGACGTCCGAGCCAAGCTCGGTGAGTTTACTTTGACCGAGTTTCCCCTGCATATAGATTCCGCCCGTTTCAGACCTTCAGCCGGGCTGGATTGTTCCAATGCGCGAGTTAAATGCTTTTTCATTCCCCCCCCCCCCTCTCTCTCTCTCTCTCTCGTGATCGAGTCCTATACTTTCCAACTTGGCTCCGCTCGATTTCGTTGTACGGTTAACGAAGAATAGACTAAATCGAGATAGAGAAAGAAAAGCTTTGTTTTTGTCCAGACGAATATTGCATATACGAGAGACCGCTGCGTATCCGAGGTGAGAAGATGCAATAAAAACACTGCGGGCTAATTTGCGAAAATCTTGGAATGACCCAAAATGCGTTAGATCGGTATAGTTTCCTCCGAATTTCTTCGTCAATTAAAATTTGACGATCCCACGGCATCTTAATATGAAATAAAAAATCATCCGAGAAAATTTTAGATACGAGGTAACCACTGTACTTCGATCCAATTTACGACGTCAATTCATGTCATATGAAACACGACTTGATTACTTCCACTGACCGCCATTTCGAAGCTGATTTAATTTGCTCCGAAGTATAAAAAATGACCAATCAAGTGACTCTGTCAAACCCGTACAGAAATGAAAACCCAAACTGAAACGTGAATTTTCGATTTCGGTTTACGTTCTATTGAGATGCCGTTAGTCGAGTCGGATTAAACAAATATGTACTTGGGGCAATGAAAATTCACGGGGAGTGAATCGAGTGTCATTGCACAGACGTGGCGATCACGAAAGAAATGGAGATGGAAAGCAGAGGCATCCTGGCCTCGGGGGTGGATCAACGACCAGCCTCCCGACCCCGGGGTCTGTTCCGCGAGTTCGCGTACGACCTGAGCCCTGTAAACTCGGGCGATTGGCGCGAGGCGAGTCGCCAGCTCAAGCTGCTGCTCCTGCTGCGCACGCCCTTCATCAGCTTCCTTCAGCTGCTCGTGCCTGTGGTCAATGAAACTGCCTACATGCGAGGCTGGTCCAGGCTGCTCAACTCCGGACAGATCGTCTTCACCCCCGTATTCGCACTCGTCATACTCGAGTGTGAGTCGTGTCTTCTGTATACACCAGCGTGAGCACATTAGCTTCGTCCTGTCTAAATCTGAATCTGAAATAGTTACAACTGCTCTATATATATTCATTGGTGAAAATTGCGTAACTGATGGATAACAGTGAATGTTTACTTGAAAATTTGGGGAATTTTCACTAATTTAGATGGGAAATTTCTTTTCTAATAATGAATAGTGAAATTTTATTGATGAACCAAGGGAAATAAATTTTTTGCGTATCAAACTGTGTGTGTGTGTTAAGTGTATTATGAAAAAAAGTCTACTGTTCAATCGAGTGAATATCCACTGTTCAACGGCTATGCAATTTTCATTAAGTAATAGTAAATATTCACTGTTAAATACTTAGTACATTTTCACTACTTCAAATTTAGAGTGAAGATATTTTGGAGCTATATATTTTTTCATGTGTTTTTACATTTTATTTATGGTTAATTTTCCAAGTGGTATTATTGATGAGAAAATGAAATCTAATCAATTCTATTCATCCAAAACAATTATACGACACTGTCACTCAATTTATTCATATAGATTACAGTTTCGAAAATCATAAAAAAAAACATTCAAATTCTGTGGATAAATATTCCGGAATGCAGTAAAATATAACGTTTATTTTGGCTTCACATTACTTTTTCAAGAGGGAATTAGAGCTATTCGACCTTTACCTGTAGCCGTTTTGGCCGAGAGGATTTACTTCGTAATATACATGGAGAATTCATGCTTCGTGGATCATGTCGGTTCAGTAACGATGAGTTTTCCCTACTGAAAAATTAATGTGACATGCCAATCTATGGAATGCCGTAAAATTCTACATGTCCCTTATTCATTACTCAATACACTAATGTAACGGTTCGCTGAAATGTTGGCGTATGATCGGCACACAATTTTCACGCGCCGAAAATCGTTTGATATCCACCAAAGTTGCAACGGTATGTATATACGTATGTCTGTGTCATTTTCAACGAGCCTCAAAGTGAATGTATATATGAAAGAGCTTTTTCGATACGTTTGATTCGAGTACAAAGTTCCGCATGCATATGTATCTATATACACACGTCAGAGCCTTTCTCCGTCCTTTGCAGTGGGAGGGGCTAAAATTGGATCGGTACCCATCCTGGCCATCTGCTTCGTCATATCTTTAATGAGCGCCTTGCTGATTTTTTCCACCACCACCACCGACGCAATCCCGAAATATCACAACGTGAGTATATGAACAGACGGAAAGAGAGAGTTGTGACGGCTCTCCTAGAAAGTTGCATTTTTATTTGATCCTCTATAGTTGATTTAATTCGCTATAATGTCTCTCTATCTCGTAACTGTTTGTGAATATATGCGTACATGGAATTTTCATAAGTGTATATGTATGATACGATCAATTATTCATGCGCCTACTAATAAGAGACGTTGTCTACTTAGGCTAATAAAACACTTCGTAATGCTTTTCGGGTATCTCAATAAGCCGTATATACGGCCATTCATTTTAGCGATTCGATTTCCCGAAATATGATGCCAACTACTTTCGATCTTATGCATTTACAACGTATTTTAATATTTAAGAATAATGTTAAAATATAGAAAAATAATCTAAACGTTCCGTTCTAGATCCACCTCATTGGACTTACGAATAAGTTTATTTGGCAGGTGGATCCAATCCTAGACACAAGTGACAAAATAAACAATACCAATTATATTTCAGACGGTTAGTTTTACATTGAAGCTTCTATTGTAAGAAAATGTGGAATATAGAAAAAATTTAGCAAATTCAAAGCAATATAACCCGTGGATAAACATTACGCTGCTATATTTCACACGGAACCAATGGATATTTTGTTTTCAATTTTACCGGCTAATAATTTGTTCCTTTCACCGTACATATCGACACTCTACTATATTTTATGATTAATATAGAATGGATTAAGAAAACAAGTAAAGAGGAAACAAAATAGATGAGGACGACATTTTTTCATATGAATAAAAAACTTGCCGATGAAAAGAAAACGCGTGTCTATAATATTTGAAATCCGATCGAGAACTGTAGCTCTTGAGTGTATACTGAAAATCGGCTAATATACTGCAATGCATACATAATTGATTATGTACATACATATCCACAAAAATTTACCAATTCTGAACAAATCTTGAATATGTGCCAAAGAATGATATCTGACTTTGAAATGCGAATAAGTCTAATTCAGTCGACATGATTACATGAAATGAATAATTATTAATTTTCGAATTGTGGCGTGCTGTGAATTCTCCGCTAATCCATTGGTTAAATCGATGGGGGTAAATGAAACGACGAAGCTAGAGAGACTAAGAGAGCGAGAGAGAGAGAGAGAGAGAGAGAGTGAAGGCGTGGAACGAATTACAGGGTTGGGCGTTCATGGGATTCCTGTCGGCTATGCTGGTAGTTTACGCGGTCGCCCAGGAGGTGATGGCAGTGCTGGAGACGATCGGCTTCGCCAGCGGCATTTCCCAGGGTATGCTCGGCATCACTCTGCTCGCGTGGGGTAACAGCGTCGGTGGTAAATACCTTCTCGCCCACCAATCGATATACACACTATATCTATATGCATACCACACACACATACACACTCGGGCCTCTCGAGCGACGAGCTCCAACTAATTACGCGCGCCCGAGATCCAGCGGCGATCAATCGATTATTGATGAGTTTTCAATATTATCCTCTTTGCGGCGATAAATCGGTGATCATGTATCGGCTATTCCATCCTGAATTAAACTTCAAATTCAGCCCCTAGGCGCTTTGATCTTGTACTGTGTATCAAGTAGCTTACGGCAAGCATATTCGGGGTAGAATAATCGAGAAGAGCTAAACAGTTATCTTAATTGTAAGAGCAACTTGCGCAAGACGTGTCGGTCTAATCAAACACTCATCAATATTCATTGCTCCACCTAAATTAAGTTTATACTTCATTTCAAATTTATTTTGACTGTCAATTTATGTATAGCAGATGCAAAATTTCTTTCTACACCTTCCCATGTTTTTTTAATTTATTTTCTGATTCATATATACTAATTGGCTACGTCACGTTGCGATATTAATGTCAAGACTCTTCGTGCTTCATTTCTTTTTTGTTGAATTATTCTCGCCACATTTAAAATTCATGTGAGCCTTTGCTATTAAATTTTTTGGGCGATATTTCAATAATTCAGTTTGTATTTTTTATTTATTCATTTATTATTTATCCATTTACAAAAATAATAAAAAATGAACAATTGTATTTTTTATGGAAAATTTTGAGTCGTTTTTTTTATTGCATGGCTTATGGCTTATGCACGTTTTCAGATCTGATAGCTAACACGGCGATCGCGCGCAAGGGCTTCCCTCGGATGGGCTTCTCGGCTTGCTTCGGCGGGCCGATGTTCAACACGCTGCTGGGCCTGGGCTTGGTGTGGACGATCGCGATCCTGCGCTCGGGCTCGGGCAAGATCGTCGTGCGCACCGGCGACCTCTTCACCGGCTGCGTCTCCTTCCTCTGCTGCTCCCTCGCCAGCTCGCTCATCTACCTGTGCGTCACGGGATCCATCGCCAGGAAGTCCATGGGCTTCATGCTCTACACCCTCTACGCCGTGTTCATGATCATCAACGTCCTCAGCGAGCTGCACGTCATACACCCGCTCGGCACCGACCACCGACCCGACACCAGCTCAACTCCCTAGCCTATTATCTACGAGCTTCCACGCTCGTCCGGCCAACGGCACACACACACACACACACACACACACACACACACCAATTCACTGTGATAGCCGGTGTGGGTGAATTTATTTCTCAATTACCGGGGCATTTCCACCGCAGTACCACCAGATTATTCACTCGACTCCCAAGTGAGATTTGATCATTCAACTTTTCACCCCGAGTCCACAACAAGCCCCGCAAAATCTCACCGAGCTCGAGTGCGCATTCACTCTGGTGCGTATAACACGGAAGAAACGTCACGGTAATCCACTGAAAAATGTATCCACGCCCGCACTTACACTCAACACACAACTCACTTTCATGCAGTGAATTTTCACTCTGAGGATTCAAGAGAGTTCTTCATTGCCACCACCACCACAGCTCGGCGGGAATTCAACTGTGTATGTGATTATGTCAAGATTTGAGTTGGCTGGGTACTAATAATCATAAAATCCGATCCCCTTGGTGTTCTAATCAAATCCGAATGTTAGTTTTTGGATTTGTAACGTTTTATCGAAAGATAATGAAATCCGATCGACTTGATATGGTCTTTCGGCGCCGACACGCGATACGCCAAATGTTCTCTCCAATTTATAAAGTTAGTTTTTGCCAATAGTTGACAACTGATGTATCGATGGCGGCTAACTTCGAGCCTTCAGGGTGGCTAAACTACAACTACAACTTTTACCCTCCGTTGTTCCTTCACTTTGTCCTCGGATATTGTATCCCCGTGTCCAGTCCTAATTTCATCTCGAGCTACATCGGCCGATCCAAACCGTGAAATCCAGAAAACACGAGGGGCTAAAAATTCGCCATGCGCCGAACCGACCGAATCAAATATTCCATATACCACGATGTAATTATTGGATTGGTGTAATAATGTGTGTCGCTACAGCAGTGGGCCAACGATGAAAGGAGCAGACATAAAGCAAAACGATTGCAAAGCTGGAAGATGCGGGGGAAAAAAAAGCACAAAAAACGAGGAGCTCGGTGTATTATACACGCGGCGCGCGTGCCCCCGCGGGAGAGAAATACAAAGTACGCGACGTTACGGCAATATCAGACGCCGGGGCAAATTAAATCAAACGCCCAGAGCGTAGCCGGCGTGTAGTCGTGCAGTTGCACGGCGGCTCGCTCAAACGACCAGCTCGGATTAAATTAAACAGAAGAAAATAAGCCCGAAGCCCAAAGTGTCCAAGCTGACGCGCTCGAGCGATATTATACACATCAGAATTATTTCCAGCTCGCGGTAAAGGCTTCCCCGACCTCTTTCTACCCCCCTCAACTGTTTAGTCGTGATTTTTACCAGTCCACCCGATTTTGCGTTTTTGCTGTACCGCTTTGTATGTGTGTGTATACCTCGAGTTCGGGATGAACTTTTTCCCCTGGCTTCGCTCGACTCGGATGTACTGCGCTCTTGTTTGAGGGTCGGATCTTTGCCTAGCTAGGAGCAGGGCTAGGCCAAGCACGAATACGACCCACAGAGATCTTCCCCTTCGTCTCAACGTTATTAACTCGGTTTATCGAGCTTCCTCGGATTGGTCGCTGCATCGGGATTTTATTCGAGCTAGCGAAGCTCGCGGAGATGAAGGGGACAGTCGAAGATGATCGCTCCTCAGCTCGCGATACATATTCCAAGTGAGGTTGCGTACAACTTTGAAAAAATTAATACGATCCGAACGGCGTTTACTTTAGGAATGATTGTGGCATTTATTCAACGAATGTCTCGATAAATCTTATCGTTCCGGTGAATACGTCTATACGGAAAGCCATACAGTGCGCGGTATCATTGAATCGATGCGACGCGTCGTGTCTGTAGCATCACAATCATTGACACTGACACGGCAACACTTTTACGAGTGCAGCTACTAATTCAGCTAATTTGACGGGAGGCAAGACAGAGCTCGGGCGCGCTATACCCTTCATAACTTTTTCGCCCACCCCCTCCTTTCATTTCTCTCTCGACTCTTGCTTTTTATCTTTCGAGCTCGAAACTTTCATTCCCTTCACTTTGTTCAACGGTATCAGGCTCTCTCTCACTCTCCGGTGAAATCTTCATAAAGCTCGACGAAATTCGAGCGGACAACTTTTTCCTAGCCGGTCGCCCGGCGCCCCATCCCCCTCTTCCTCCTCGTATCGTCGAGCGATCGCGGATTTAAGTTTTCATCCCAGACAATGAACTCCGGGCTCCGATATTTTTTGCCAGTACAGCAAACTCTTTTCGTCGTATACACGAGATTAAGCAGGCTCGTACACGTGTGTACACGTGGGCGTTTCAATATCACCGCGCGCGGCTTGATGGATTCCGACTTGTCGTGCGCGTTGAAAAATTCATGGCTCCGAATGAAAATGCGATCGAAGCGAGTTCGGTGAGTGGCCCTCACCTTTCCCAGGTGCGATTTCATGTTCGCTATTTATAGTTCTTTTTGTTTTCCAACTACGCACGGCCGTCTAGTTTTCTTGACGTGTCATTGTTGGGTGTACGTATATGCGCGTGTAACCGGAGCACCACTTCACAGTGGTATATTGATTATTTAATTAATATCATCACGAATTTCATATCCAACGAACAGAGTATTCGTGGAAATGCTATTCATTTTGAGAATCGGTCTCTTTTTTTTTCACGAGCAAATGAATACTTCTTTTTCCAAGAATTGTTAAAGCTTACGTTTGAAGCTCATTGAGTTTCAAAGGTTTATTAATATATTAAGTGCACTGAATTCGAGGTATTATTTCTGTATTGTCCAGGTAGAATACATAAAAGAGTGTCAAAAACATTTGTCAAATTTTTTACGTAGCAAAATAAACTCAATAACGCAAAATACTATGAAGAATTTTTTTCGAAAAAAAATAATAAAGTCCAATAGGAGCGCGTAGTTGGTCGGATATTTTCTGCGTGCATCGTTTGGACATTAGTGTAAACGAAGTCAATGGCTTAATGTGTTCCGATAGAGCCCGCTAGTGGAATCGAGCAGAAACACATATAGTTATCCTCTGGCTCGGATGAACGTGGAAAGTTTTTCCTCACAATGCCCCCCAACTTTTTCGAGGCTCTTTGACAGTGGGCTTTTGTGCTTCTTACTCATCGTTTTCAAATCTATCCGCCCATTGTGTGGAGGAACAATGCCGAAAGGCACGAAAATCACGCTGCCGCGGCTCGCGTTTTTTGCTCGTTTCGTTTATTTTAATGTACATAGCCTGTATAGTATTGTTGTTAATTGCTTACACTTTAGCCCCGCGCGCTCTCGTTTCCGCGCGTTCAATGCGCGCACGCGCGCGCGCGCGCGTTCGCCTGGATATATTCTCTTTTTCTTTTTTTTTCACCTCGCTCGGGATGCGCGCGTAATTTATGGGGTTGCAGCCGGTTTTTGCTTTTATCCAAAGTGACGGGGTTGCTTTTTCGTTTTCTGTCCATTCTTGGTATTCGTTAAAGCGATACGTATACTCTTGTACTGTTTGAATTTCTCCGTAATTCTACTCGAATGATCTTCGTCTGAATCATGAGGCTTTTCATCGAATTAATGAGCCATTCGTTCAATTAGCTGTTCAATTGTCATATCGTGTTGAAGATTATAAAATATATAATTCATTCATTCAATAAATCACATATTATCGACTTTGTGGTCTGATTTACTCAACAGTCATTGAATCAGAAAGAAAAATCAGCAAAGTAAAAGTTGTTATAAATTACCTACATCTCATGGAAAAAGTAACGTTCTAACTCAAAATTGACTTTTTCTAATTAATTGTTAAAGTGTATATACTTTACCAAATAATTAAAGCATATATGTACAACAAATAATCAGAAAAAGTCCATATTATTCATTAACATCTACCTCAAAATTCTGTTGGAGCCTGTTCTTGTCAATCAAGAATAGAAATTGTAATGAGTTAAAGGTATTCGCTTGTGGTCAGCCATGAATCATTCAACGATTATTCAGCGAATGATCTGTCGCTTGTTCATCAAGAAACACGTAATCCATGGCCATCTCAACAAAATCATCTAGGGTAGGTTCTCAATTCGCTCATGTGTATCAAACCTATGTACGGAATAATTCAAGACAATGGAAAAATAAAGATGTAATATACGTGAGTCTGGATGTTTATTATCTTTCACCGCATCCTTCAAGCAATAATCCCCCAAGCGAGTGGGCGAACTCGGCAATGCACTCGGGTGTACTTCCGCTCTGGCGGCTCAACGCAAGACGTGCATATATAGCGGATGGGAAGAGGGGGGAGGCCAAGGAAAATCGGGTATGCTGCACCGGAAGCTACTTAGCTCGTGTCGTTTCGATGTGGCGCTCAAACATGTATGTATACACACATAGTCGGGCCCGCGAGATTCACTTACATTAATACAGGTACGCGCGCGGCGCTGCGCATTGTTGCATTAAACCGACGGATTAGCGCGCGTTACACGAAAGTTTTATCCAAGTTGCGCGCGAGCAACTTTCTGCGCAGTTTGTTTAGCGCTTAAGTGACGGGGGATTCGCGCCGCGCGCCAAACTTGGCCGGCCTCCCTCCACTCTGCACGTATATCCTATTTACATATTTTGCGCTCGCGCTATTTAATCAAACGCCCAGCTGAGAATTGATGATTCTTCCCCATAAATATATAGCTGCGAGCTGATTATTACCGAGTGCAGCGTGAAGCGAGCTGACAATTTCACGCCACGCGACCGTTGCATTAGCGCCGTGGTTTACTTTACCAACCCTGCAGGGGTTTGTAATGCTCGGGATGCAGGCGTCCACTCTGTTCTGCCGCTACAATCTCACCGCTTATGTTTTTCCAAGTTTCGAAGACTTCCGTTTCGTTGCTTTTTTTCTGGTTCAGTTTTGTATCACGCGCTTTCTTTCCATCGCGTTTTTCATGAATGTAGATTCGAATAACATGGTGGGTTTTTATTCTCTGGCTATATATTGGGCGATACATCGCGATCTCGAGAAATTCAATTGATTCGCTTCGTGACTATATTAATCGTATATAATTACAGTACGAAGCTCGTAAATACCGAATGCATGTACACTCACGAATTGTATACGGAGTTCCCGAAGAGAAAGAAAGTGCTTCTACTAATACTTGCAGGATGGAAATAGAAGTTACAGAATGAAAACAGACAAGCGCGCTAGGGCGCATAAAACGCTTGAAATATGAAATATCAAAAAAGGGCTACATTCGCATAATTTGAGTTGCATGCAAAAAACAGCGTCTTCAGGAACAAAAACAAATATTTTGAGGAAAACTGACGTTGTCAAACGGAAGAAGAGATGGTTTCACTCAAGATAAAGTAGTCACATGAGAAGGAATAATAATGACTACACTTATTTCTTGTAATTTAATTAGCAGAATGGAATAGAAAAAGGAGAAAAAAGCGGAGAGTAAAACTTTAAACTGTTATAAAATCATGATTTTAAGTGCAAAATGAGTGAGGGAGCGGGTGAAAATTTTCTTTTAATTCTCTCTACATAATACAAGCAACACTGGTGCACAGACGACACCGGAAATACGAAATAACAAAGGAGTGCCTTATTGCTTTAATTTTGACATTAGCTACACTCAACTATATATATGTTCCCATGCACCAGGAATATATTATTTCAGAAAATTCAGGTGATTTCTAGAAAAAAAAGACTTAAGGTGTAGATTGCCGTGGAAGATGTCTCTAAAATTGCAAAAACAGCAAAACCAGCTACTTCGGTTCTCTCTAAAGTAGTTAGAACGCTGAAGAAAACCTGAAAAATATCAGAAAAGATGATGATTTTCCCATCAATGGGTGCGGAAAATTTGATCCATCGTTGTTTTTCCACGCCCTTGATGAAAAATACCGTTCGATACAGTAGCAAATGCTGCGATTCTAGGCTTGTGTGGTTACCACCCTAGTCAATCATTGGTCCGAAATCATCAACATGACCCGCGTCTCAATGTGGTACTCGAGTTGCAACCATCTGCATTCAATGAAATCAACTAGTAAATTACATTTTATCAACTTTTTGGCCCGGTTTACTTGTAAATCAGTCATTAAATAAAAAAATGTTATAAATTACATATATTTCATAAAAAAGTAACTCCCCAATCTCAAGACTAACATTTTCTAGTTATTTGTTAATGTTTCTGTACTGTAATGATTTGGTAACCGACACCAACAACGGGCATGTGATGAGCGATCCAAACGGCCTACTCTAGAGCCCCTCCAATCAAACATTTCGGCTGTTTGCCCCGTTATCCTGCCGCGCGACGAATTCATTAGTGCAACAGATGTCGCGGATACGATATCAACGACGGATCGGGGGTCAATCTCGGTGGGCAAAATTAATTTTATACAGATTAGGCCGGTTGTACGTGTACTTACAGCGACTAGCCCGCATTATTTGCAGCTGCCGCGTAACAACGAGCCTCGCCCCAATCGTCTATTCTTAAATTGACAAAGTTTGCTCTTTGCGCCAGCAGCCGCCCACCCCCGCCCCTGCACAACTTTGAATTCATTATATGGGCCCCGTTGACGCAGCCTCGCGACCCGCGTCCCACCATTTCCCCCAGTACAACTCCTAATCGCGCTTCGAAGTGCGTATAGATATATACGCTTCAGTCTGCGACTTCAGATACAGCTACTTCCCTTCTTTTCATGTAGCGCCTCCTTTCCCCTCCAACACGCTGAAAATAGAAAAAAAAGGTTGAGCTCGATAACATCGATTCAATCAACGCATTAACAATTTAACGTATATCAAGACAACGAGACGGAAATTACCGGGCTCAATTACTCTGTTGGTATGACCACCCTTTAAAGCTTTCTAATTTTATTTGTTGTTTACTTGAAATGACATTTGTTTGAACAGTTTTGGTACATCACCTTTGATCGCCTTTTTTCTACAAGCCAATATTTCTACGAGTCATCCCCAAAATGTCCGTTTCTCCAGCATATGCAGGTATAATGACCACTTTTATTGGTTAAAACGATCCGTCTGTAGAACATGTATGGACAATGCCCCAGTTATGAAAATATGATAAGGCGTATCACAAGAAACGTTTCCACTTCGACTCTAATCCGAATTAGACTGAGTCAAGAGTAATTCAAGATATTCTGAGTTATCGCTATGAATACACATGCCTTGAACAATAATAATGTCGGGAAAATATTAATATTTTCCTATTATTGTTATTGTTAAAATATGTATTATTTTTGTGCATCTAATCAGAACACTATACACGAAGTTAATTGAAATCAAACATTGGACATGCAATATTCGACAAACGAGGTAGCGATTTCTCTCTCTGGTCGAAAGAGTTGAACATTGAGAGGCACGGTGCGAGATCAGATGAATCTCGCGGACTGTGGGAGCTTCAGGGAGCTTGACACAACTATAGACGGTTATCACATGAAATAACAGTTAAGTTGGAGTTCTCTGGTTAGTTGCTGCGTTCGATTATAATAATCTTTGCGCTTGTTCAATACAGATGTAAAGAATAATCTCTGGCTCGAAGTTTCTCTAACTTTATCAATAAAACACTTAGTAGAAAGTAGTTGGATAGTTTATTTATTAATAGTTCGATTTCTTCCGCAAGATTCTTCCGTAGTGGATATATTTGGGATTCAGATGTGATGCATGAAGGGAAAAACAATGTCATTTTTCTTGTCAATACGTGCATAATATACAAAGGTTTATCACATTCTATCGACATTGTTTCCAACTCTTGAATTTTCTGCTGCTTCTCCTCCGAACTATCTACTGGTTCACCATCATTTAATCTGTTGGTTGATAGATGCTTTGAAGATGATAAATTTTCTATTGTTCCGAAAACGAATATAGACGAATACTATTAATTTCACAATCATCGTTATTGGTTACAATACAGGAAGTAGACTTCTGAGTCCCACGAAAAGTAAAATAACGAAAGAACTCATTCTTAAAAGTACATTATCATGCTAACGATGGAACGAAAGAAAATAAATCCTATCAATCGAATAAGTCCTAGAGGTTTTTTTTTAAAATAAGCGCGAGGTTACTCGATTTTAAGTTGTAAATGATGAATGAAAAACTGACGACTTACAGAGGAACGTTTAGAACATTCAAGTAATAGACACTATTTTTATCAAATAGAAGAACTGAAAATTTTTAATATAAAATAAAAGTTTCAGTTGTTATTTATTAACTCACAAATAAATACACACATACCATAACATAAACAAGATTATTATTCTAAAACCCTATTAAAATTCTAGATAATATATGCTAATTTTAGGGTATAATAAAATAATACTAAAATGAGTAATGTTACAACTCCATAATGTAAAATACTAAGTTTTATGTTTTTCCAATAACTTTCTGCAGCATCTAACTTTTCTTTCAGTAAGTAGATTCTTGCTCCTCTCCAAAAGATGAAAGTAAAATGTTCCCAATTCAACTCACGAACGTCAAACCAAAATAATTCTTTATCCTTTGCGTTTAAAGTGTCGACGACCTTCAGCATTCTCGGTACATGAATTTTCCAATTGCCATTTCCAAAATAATCTAAAATGTCTATATGCTTGCCAGCTTGCCAACATAAAGATAATGCTCTGAAATGTAATTTTTTCCCTTATATTCCATTTTTAAAACATCGTTGAAATAATAGGGTGACAAAAAGTTTTTTTTATACAGAATTCGATAAGAAACTTTACATAGTTGTATTTTGTCTTACCTTGCCTTTCGTCCCGATACAATAAGAACTAAATCGGCGATAGAAGCAGGAATCACATGTAATAATATGTGCAATATCCAAAACACCCAAAGAGACGACGTATAGACACATGATGTCAGCCAAATACCTTTTGGAGACGATTCAGTGCTTAAAGCCTTCGTTATTATATCGTAAGACCGGTAGAAATTCCATGGATTAACAGTAGAAGTGCCGAAATTGTAAACCAATGGCTTCTTCTCGCTCTCCCTTTTCAACATTGAGAAACATTGAATGGAACATACTTTTGAAAAATACAATCGATGTAATTTTGAGTGAACTTTCCTCTCTCAATAAATGTATTCAAGCCAACATAAACGTGGTTGGAATGATTTATGCTACGAGTGTACGGTTTTCCGGAATTTTGGTAATCCCGATGTTAAAACCCAAATAGTATCGATAGAAATTGAAAAATTTTGAACGTTTTCGATAGTTATTTGTACCAGGTTGGCATTGATTTGGGAATCCCAAAAATGTTGAATACTGGACCTGGGCGATTGATTTTGATTGATCTTAATTTATGTTATATTGGAGTCTTGGGGTAGTAATACAGGGTTATCAATTTGCAAACTAGACTCTAGGAAGAATATTGAAATCGAAAAGATTTTATTAGACCAATTGAGTGGGAAAACGATTATACGGTTGGTATTTATCACGATACCATATTAGTTTTTGGAAAGCTGATTCAAGATAAAGAGGAAAACGACACTTTTTATGAAAAAGTGAATGATAATAAAAGATACATTGAGCTTATTGTATCCAATAAATAATAATGAATGCTCACCTCTGTTTGCAGCAATCTCTTGTAATCGCTAATAAAGCGTTTACAGTCATATCGCAAGGAATCATATCCACTGTTAAACCTTTGTAATAAACCACGTGTACTAGTCCTAACATAATAGCAACTATAGCTAATACAGGTCCATTCGTATTGCCACACCATCCAGCAGTAGGTTCTCTGTATGTACTCAAGACTAGAATGTAAAAATGAACATACCATATATTATTTTCAGATTTTTAGCAAATAAGTTTATTTTGTATCCATATTTAAAAATTGACAATCATATAAATTTTGAATATGTGGAATTAACGATATTCAATCAATCAGTTGTATTATAATGACGTTTCGGTGACCATAAGGTGGCAATTATTACTGAATACATTGATTGTGCAGAAACTTTGAATAATGTTCAATTGTTCACTATTAACTTTATGATGTTCACCATTTGAAGCAGTACTAAAATATGTAATTTCATTTTTATCATTATATTATTAGTTATGAGTATTGTAGAACTGACTAGACAATCATTTGAATAAATTGCAGACTCCAAAAATATGGCAAAATGGCCACTGAAACGTCGTCTAATATAATACAACAAAACTCTTTAAATATCACGAATTCGACATATTAAACTAAAATGACCTGTATTTGGTTGTATTTTTATGAACTTTTAGAGCGATTTTTATCAACTTCTAGGAATGGAATCATTTTTACCCATTTCTCGAGTTGGTTGGTAATATTTGTCAAGAAATAGGACTGCTTTTATGAATGTGAATGTTTGAATGTTTGGTTTGACAGAAATAATTATATATTTTTTGCTTACTCACCAATGCTTGGTCTAAAAACACAACAGGCAAAGCTATTATTCTGCCCGCATTGATTGACCAAATCTTCAGCGATCGCTTTGGTGTAGACGTAAATATTTGGATAATGTCCTATCAATTCTTTTATGGCTTCTTTCGATAATCCATTCTCTAATTTGAGATCGTCTTCTATTGTCTTATAAACAGATTTCAGATCTGCTGGAGGTGGGTAGAATTCTTCTTCAATTATTTTTTTGTAACAGTGTGAATAAGCAGTTGAAACGTATACGAAAACGTCTAATTTCTGACAACCTTCTGCTAAATCAATCATGTATTTTGTGCTCAAAACATTTGTTCTTAATGCTAAACTCACTCTGATACCAAATTTAACATTTGCTCCGTTGTGAATCATGACGTTAACATTTTTCTTTATAGTAATTTGATCTTCTTGTGATAATCCTAAATTTTCGAGAACTAGATCACCTTCCATTATCGTCACTATTTCTGCAAAATCTGGTCTAGTTTGCCTTAGGACATCGAATATCTAGAAAACAATGTGCATATCAGTAACGTATGAAAAGTAGATCGGAAATTGCGGACTCACTACGGGCAGAGTACTCCACCAGTATTGGCCAGCCGGTATTGGCCAGCCAGTATTGGCTCACCAGTACCGGCGCACCCCTCTCACTACGAATAGAGTCTTGTGCCTGTATTGGCTAACCAGTACGGGCACAGTACTGTTTCACTACGGGCAGGGTATTGGCCAGTCAGTATTGGCTAGCCAGTACTGACATAGTACGGGCGTAATACGACGAATCGATTCTTTAAAAAATTGTTATATGCAAAATGTGAAAATTTTTTGCTATAAGAAAGTTGAATTCTAGCCAGAACGATTGTGAACAAAGGAACATATGTTTCTGAGAAATTATCTGGCGACACATTTCTGGAATCATTCACCTATTTCGTTTAATAAATGATTCATGCGGTGGGTCAAATCGCATATACTCCATCCGAGGTGAGGTCTTTACTTGTAGGAATAAGAATCATAGAAAAAATAAAGTTCTGTTTGGGGACCTTCTTATTCCACGAACATGGAGACCTGGCTCCAGAGTAGTAAGAGAATCGCGGGTAAAATACGGGGACGGCGGCGTCGGCGCGCTTAGAGTAGCATATTGGTCGGTTGTGTAGCCGAGTCGCGCAAGACGGCTCGCAGCTAAGGATGGGCGATTCAACAAAAAAAAATCGATCCCAAGAAATCGATATTTTAAAGGTGCGGCCTTGTTAGGGGTATATGGTAGTTTCTCGCGCACAGTCCGGACAAGTTTAAGACGGTATAGGGACCCGGGGTATTTTCATCAAGCAGAATAACGAACGCGCAGAACGAATCTTGTGCCTAGATTCTCAGAATGACTGGGCAGTTAGAAAATGACAAGCTACTGCAAAAAAGCGCTATCATTTAGGTTTTATCCTAGTACTATGCCAGTAATGGCATATTACATCACGTACCATCACGTCAGTACCGCGACAGTTCAGGCACGCCAGCACTACCGCAGTACTGGCGTGCCAGTGCAGAAAAGCGTTATCATTCCAGAACTATGCCAATACTATGTCAGTACTAGGGCGCCAGTACTGGCAAGTACTGCGCCCGTTGTGGATATTTCATTGGGAGTATGAGGAATTCGCAGCTTGATGCAGTTGCCAATAGCGCTACTTGGACGACCCTATACTTAGGCAACGTGTCCGCGTACGCAATTGGCAACTTTCCGCGCTCGGTACACAATGTACTATTTCGTCATTCCGGGAGAAAAGTGCCATTATTTGCAAACGCAA
Organism: Aphelinus atriplicis; assembly: GCA_020882685.1. Taxonomy (NCBI): domain Eukaryota; kingdom Metazoa; phylum Arthropoda; class Insecta; order Hymenoptera; family Aphelinidae; genus Aphelinus; species Aphelinus atriplicis. Next base: position 2,035,051 of record CM037075.1, on the reverse strand, counting down.
AGACGCAAAATTGATAAGCTCGTATTTAACCCATTAACACCCAAGAATACGAAATATTTAGTTAATTTTTAAGTTACACTGTCAAGTCGAAAACACAAAAATTTTCTCTATCCCTCGGGCGAATTTACGTGTATTCGCCGTTGGTTTATTCTACTTAACCGTCCATGAAAAAAGTGAGAGTAAATCCCTCCAAATTCGCAAATCATAAACAAGAAGTTGTTATTGAAAACGAAGAAATTAATTCTAATACAGTAAACTGGTTGAAGAATTCTTGTATTAAATATGAAAAATGTACATTCAATGGGAATATTGAGAATAATTTTTATTTGTGTGAAAATTGTAAAAAATAACTGTATATAAATTAATATATTATTTCAGCTTTAAAAAAATATTAAACGACTTGTCTATATTAACTTTTATTGCATAATAATCTGCTTTTTCATGTATTTTCGATGCCCGCCCCCAACCTAGTAGTACTCGCTGTGCTCGTGCTGCAAATGTTGGGCGGGTATCGGAAACATCTCATGGCGCGCATTAGAAAAAACATTAAGAAAGTGAAAGATGGCCGCACAGAGTTGATGTTCTCAAGAGATGTGATTTTTGACTTACCTTGGCTGATTATTTAACGTACTTTTGCCCGAGGATAGAGAAAATCTATTATTGACCAAACCGATATTTCATACTATTTTTGGGTATGCTCTTTCGATTTGCAGGATCAAAAAATTGGAAAAGTATGCTCGAGAAAACCAACATGGGGTGTGAACGAAAGTGGACTAAATAGTTATGGAGTTTGCAGAGTTCATTTTGGACCTCCACTCACTTACCTAGTTTGGTGTTCAGCGACATCCGTTGTTTATTTGTCGATGGCAAAAGACACGGAAACTTCGTTTCTCCGAAGCAACCGTTGTTTACGTCCCTAGCATCCGTTGCTAAGGGAATGAAATATCGAGTTAAAGTCTATTTACAGTACTTTTGAGGTTATACGACACAGTATATTCTAGTATTTTTCATGACAACTGCAGTTGATATCACTAGCAACCGTTGCTATGTAGTTTGTAAAATCAGTTTTAGTTAAAAATGAAGCCTCTTTGAGAAAGCATACTGTTGAGGATGTTCTGGCTACAAATGAAAATAATGAAACATACTTAAAACTTTGCAGAAGAGTATATTTTGTGATATAAAAGTTGTACCCAAAATTTCAGAAAGTTTGGTTGTCTGGTTAGTGAGATATGAGCACGTTTATAAGAGTTTCATGAAATACGAGCATTTGCATGCTCTAAACTATGTGTAGAATATAAAAAAAATAGTGATAATCTCAGGAAACTCTTGAAAACAAGAGAACATTATCCAATGACCGCATGGATACATGCAAAGAGCTGAAATGTGACTTTACGCTGCTTCAAATCCTTCATACAACTATGAATACGGTTATTCATATTACACACGAAAATATCTTTTGCAGCTCAGTTCTCTAAATACGTTTTACTGATTTACCTATAGCTTGTGGGAATGACTGTGTAGCCAGAACATCCTTAATGCAATTGACGGTGACGTTTTAAATTTAAATGCTGTATATTGATTTTAAATGCATTTTTTCGAACTTTTGACCTTGCCAATCGAAAGAACTTACCCGTAAATAGTAGGATATGTAGGTTTGGTCGAAATATTTTTGCGTTTATGACAGTGTGGCTCAAAAATGAACTAAAAATTTGGTATTCTTGGGCGTCGATGGGTTGATTAATTCATCAAAATTTAAAAAATTCGGGGAACATGATGGGTCTTTTTTGAATGTATACACAATTTTCAACCAAATAACATTTTTCAATGTTTGACTTGTCACAGAAACACCTACATATTTATATATTATACTGAACCTATGTACTTTAAGTATGAGGATCAAAGTGCAACATTTTCTATATAGAGACTTCAATTGAAAATTCAAAAATAATTAAAAGATTGGATAAATTTTTTCTTTGTAAAATGATCAGCCTACCGTCTGGTTGAAGTAATCTTTTAACCTTTCCGCAACTGAAGAATTCCTTTTTTTTCTCATCAAAACATAGATACGTTTTATGCCTGGACAACTTCGCAATAACTTTTCGACCAAACATGAACCGACGTAACCCGTAACACCAGTGATAAATAATGTTTTACCAGTGTAAAACTTAACAATTTCACTATCTTCTTCAACCAATGACTGTTCTTCGAGGTCATCTTTCATGCGTGCTGCTATATGATCTAACTGCAACATTTTTATTTCAAAGAATATCAACACTCTATTATAAGATAGAATCGCTCTCGAAAATCACTTGTCAAGAAACCAAACAGCTATGCACTCTTATATCCAGGAGCTCTAACTACATTTTTACTAGCTTTTCTGTCATAAATATACATGATGTGGATTTCAATGCCTTGGGAGCATTCAAAATTATTGAAAAATAATTCATGGAAACAAACGATAGACATTTGATAATTCATTGGGAAATGTTCAAGAATTATGAATATTTATAAGATTATTCAAATTATTATTGATTTGTAATTGAAATTCACCTTTGGCTGATCCATATGAGATCATGCAGCGACCTGCGGCGAGGTGCGCGAATCGACTTCTGAAATTTGTTTCCTCACTTTTCAACTCAAAACATATATCCGAGTGTATTGGTAAATATTAAAATTTATCATTTACACGCTTGATAGTAGATGAATTTCCTATAATCAAAGAATTTATCCACTCTGAGACTAGTCTGGATACTTTGGTAACATAAAAATCTAACTTTTGGTAGGTATGAAACCATGATCCGAGTGATCGAAATCAATTTTTGCTTGATTTTGAGTACTACAGTGAGTATGATGATGGTCAAATGACCAGCTATGAACTTGGATATATTATGTGATTTCTAGAAATCATCACTTTTTTGCACCAAGGTCATTTAATGGGTGTAAATTGACACCGAAGATAGCTATAATATGGCAAATATTGGGAAATTAGCAGGTCTTTGCCAGCATGAGTTATAGGGTCTGAAACAATCTGAAAAAATTTAGGTGATATCTTGGGATCCCATAAAATGTTGATAAAGTTTCGATGATTTTTTTTCTGTTGAAAGAGAGGCTTAAACAGACAAATTTTAAAATGTTGCAAACAAATTTTTCAAGCCAAAATGCTGAAACACATTTCTTATTTTTCGAGTTTAAAAGCAAGAAAAAGAATGTTAGAAGTCGATTCGAATACTTTACCGTAGATTGTTGCATGATCTCGTATGGAATTTACCTACTTCCGACTGCCACATCCAATTCACATCATACCGAGAGTTATTCGATCCGGACCCTTAACTGTCAGTGCACTCCGGATAAGTTTCCTAGTATTGAAACAAGACAGTTATGAAATCATTGCTGAAAAATTGACTTTTTAAAAAGGTTAATTATGAAAATTTGACGGAAGGTTAATGTTGTTGTCTATATTCCTGTTGTTCTCTAATTCATTCGTTTGGCGCACATTTCCAATTACTGATATTACGTATACGAGCATCGGAATACATATTAACAGAGTTTTACAAATCTATACCAACTGCTTGAAATTGTTTGAACGCTTGCATGTGTAACTTTGGATATCAGAAAGTTAGTCGATAAGAGAAAAATTAAAAAGGTGCCATTTTTAATCGAAAGTCAGAGGAAAATGCAGGAAGAAAACAAGATAAAGTATGAGTGAGGGACGGAAAGCCCCGATGAAAAGTTCCCTCTTCTCTCCATCTTTATATACGGATCAGTCAACCCTTGGATTCATCTCGTGTCCCCTGGAGACTGGCAGTGTGCTGCGGAGCTGCAGCCGGCACTATCTCGGCCAGATAACGTGGCTTCAAAAGAACGCCTGCAAAAAGCCGCTAATTAATTAGCCCTGCGTGTTAGCCGCTCGAGCTGTTGCTATATATACATATATATATGTATACGGATGGCTCTGTTTGAGTAACGCGCCCCCCGGCCTCCTTAATTCCGCTATGCAGATGAGCTGAGTGCTTGGGAATTAAAGATTGCCTTCACCGACGCGTTTGGGTTTTCTTTCTTTTCCGCCAGCCTCGTTCTCATTGGGATACGAATTGCTTTGCCACAAAGAAGCATTAGTCAAACTCGAGGAAAAAATTATTGAGCTTGTTTGGTGGGGTAGTCTATTGTGGTGAAATTCCACGGACGATACATAACAATAGTGTGAAAGTTGAAAAGATAACGTTTGAACTCCAATAGATATAAGTTCGCAATCGGTCTTATCGATTTTCGATTCCATACGTCAGCTCTAGAGAATCTTCAAATTATCTCCCATTCGGTTTTCCCATATGGTTGATAATCATCGAGTTCTACGTCACGCAGGCATGATTTACAAAGTGATAAAAACAACCTTACCGGCGATCGGGACATTTGAATTTTACCGCGTTTACGCGCGCACTCATGTTCCAACGGCCGCGGACCAATCAACGCGTCTCCCGCGTTTTGCCGCGTGCGCGCACGGCCGGGCCGGAATATGACAGGCATGGTACCTATTCTCGGCTCGTATGTCACTTTCTGCTACAAGTTGTTTTGTTCGCTGAGCTGACAAAAATATGATTCCAGGAATGAAAAGTATTGTAAGTTGAATTGATGGAAAAGTGCCTGGGAACTTCTTGGTGAATTTTCGGTGAGTGCCAGTATTCGAATTTAACCTTGTTATAAAATATCCCGACACGACACTTGTTGCTACAGGTAATATGATGAATAATATTTTTCGTAGATTACTATTTTGATTATACTCGCTAGTCACATTTTATTTCTAGAGTTAGTGCAAGTTTTTCTCTTCTGTTCAAACTTTGATCAATTAGTTTGTAACTATGAAAATCTATCAATTTATTATGAGTTGGTCTCAAGTCTCATCGTTGAACCTTTCATTATCTCAACTTCCAAATTCATTGTTGTTCTACAGTATGGTTATTATGACCATGGATCCTCATCATCTTTATATAATCAATTAAAATCGGTTGTCAATAGCAGTATCAATGTATGAGTCAAACAGTAAAAAATCTAAGATGCACTGTTAATACGTATCATGGGGTTTGTGTTTATAAATATTCTAAATTTCCATGTTTATTTTCTCAGTAAATTGGATCACAATGGCAAACTTAGCTTTAAGAATACCAGATGCTATTAATGCTGAATTGACAGCAGCATGTGATGCTCTTTGTTTCAATAATGGAGTTAATGTGATGCTGGATAAAAATAGTATCGGTAAGATAAAGTTTTGTATTTGTTTTTTAATTTATACATGACATTTATTGTTAATTAATGTTACAAATGTTGATCATTATTTTATAGAGGTCATCAAAGATTTGATAAGATATCTTAGAAGAGATGATGAAACACACTCTGTTCGTCGTTTTCTTGGTCAGACCAAGCTGTTACAAAAAGATTTACTCAAGATATTTACTGATCATTCAGACAAGAAAGAACTCTGGAATGTCCTTCTGAGGTATTGATAAATCCATATATATATCCATATGATGATTGGTTCAGTTGTAAGCGATTGATAATATATTCTTTTACTACTTTTCCCAGGCTACTCATCAACTTGACTAGCCCAGCCTTGATGGTATACAATGAAGAACTCCCAACAGAAAAGATCTCCAGAAGTTATTACTTACAGATCCTTTCGCATTTACAAGAATACAAGGCTGCTATGGCAAATGATTCTCTTTGGTCTGTAGTGAACGATCAGCTGAAGAATCTCTTGAGTATTGTAAGTTTTTGGTTTATTTGTGTTCAGATGAGAGACAGTTGAGTGATTCAAGTGAATGATATTATTTCCAGGATAGTACAGAGCGTGGAGAAGAAAATGAAATGATAATAGAACGAATTCTCACATTGATACGTAATGTCTTGAGAGTACCAGCAAGCGAGTCTGAAAAGAGAACAGATAATGATTCAAGTGTCCATGATATGGTGAGTTGAAAATATTTAAATTCATCCAATATTGAATACATCAGCTTTGTATGAATCAATAAATTTTTAAACATTTCTTTTCCTACAGTTATTATTTTCACTTCACACATCTGGCATCTCTGATCTCCTTGTATACATAGCGAGTACAAGTAAAGAACAGCAATATCATATGCAGATTTTAGAAGTAATATTTTTTCTAGATTTACTTGATACGTTCACATGAATAACTTTTAATGATCATCACTATCTTTTCAGATAGTTGCATTTATGTTGCAAGGACAAAATCCAGCTAGACTGGCTAAAGTTGAAATGCAACGCAGTAATCTTGAGAAACAAGCGGAGGAAGCCAAACTCTTACTTCTTCGGCAGAAAGAACAAACTGAAAAAATGGCAAAGATAAAAAAATATGCTGGTTCCAGGTAAGCTCCTCATTATGAATTTTTCATTTTCCGTTTTGATTTCAACTCAGTGCAGCGTTGATCAAGAATTTTTTTCAACCACCGCTAGGAATTAGATAATAATCTTACTCACCAATTAATTCAATTCTTCCAGGGCTACTAATCTTGAAAATGTTTAGTTTGTTTTATTTTTTTTCTTTTTACTCTGAATATATCTCTAGGGAAAATGTTTAGTTTCTCATTACAGCCAGAGGTTCATGTACATCATCAAATTTATAGTTCGATGAGCGTAGCACCGAGTTAAATTATTGCCACTAGATTAGTTGTACCCTGGTTGCTGTGGAATCAAAGCGCAAACGAGCACAAAGCAGGCCACAAACGGTTGTACTTCTCGCTTGCGTTCGAACAAAGAGGGAGAGAGGAGAGAGGGAAAGAGAGGAAAAGAAACTGAACAAACGGGGTCATTCAATTTTCGCGCGCCTCGCAATAAAGCGCGGCGGTCGCTCGGTCGCGCGCGGAATCTCGGCGTAACGAGGAATTTGAACAAAACAACGGGCCAAAATGTGCGGTATCGAACGACAGAGAAGAAAAGAATAGGGGGGCTGGGTCGGGAGCGAACGCACAACAGGCGAGAGCGCCAGACAATTTGCAACTCGACTGTTTGCATCTTCCCGGGCGGACGCGAGTAATTCTCGCTCTCGGAACGTGTAAACAGGCAAGCACTCGAGAGAAGCACAGGGGAGGAGTTTAAGTACGAGAAAAGCCTTTTTTTCGTGCCTGCGGCGTTACGGATGTGTAATGAATATGACCCAGTTGTTCTGTGTATGAAACGAGAGACTGCAAAGAACCCGACAACACTTGGCACCCACTCGACGAGTGCTTTCAACCACTCACCTGCACAAGAAACTTCACTCCCCTCCCCCCTCCCGCCTCATGCGTCTCACTGCCCCTTTTTCCGCGATCTTTTTTTATCTTCGAGAGAAACGCGTTTTTAGCCTTGATGTTACTTACGGCTGCTCCAAGTCGAGCTGCTTACAAGGACTGGCGACACTAGTACCTCGTCAGGAGTTCCCGTACTTCCGTGCACGAGCGACTGCTGACTCGTGTTCAGGTATCTCAGTCGATTCAATGTGAGAAAATTATGTCGATCATTGTTATCGGCATTTTTTTTTTGACTCTACTTAGCTACCGAAGTAGTCTGTGACTCATTAACAGAATTTGTAAAAGATTGAAACGTATATCATCATTCGAAATCATATTGAATTACGAACTCATGAATGGATAGTAGAAGAGGAGTTTGCGAAGAGAGTAACATAGAAAATATGTTGAATTATTACAGTAATTTTATATACTCCATTAAAAACATTAATTTTTACGCTTGAAAATGCCATTTCAACAATGGTAAAATTCAAATTTTTTTTTCCCACCCCGGAATGCACCCTTTGTTTTAATAACCTCTTGTTCCCTTGTAACAGTGCGCGTTACGTTCGTTTTGTTCATTTTAGCGCTTCACGACTCTATTGAAATACAGATATTTTATCCCGACTCGCTTCTGCTCCATTCGCACTATTCATGCTAAAAGTTACATTTTAATATCTCGATTACTCTAATTGCAACACAATAATTTCTAATATTATGTATTTGTTTTTTAATATTTTACTTTACACATACCTTCTATAGAAATGTCATTCATGTTTCAGACATTCCAGATTTGGAGGAACGTATGTTGTACAAAACATGAAAGCCATTGGTGATAATGAAATGATTTGTCATAAACCCTATCATAAGATTGAAGACTTGGACTTCAGTGTAACTAAGGTAAAATTAATAATTCTCTCAAAGTTTTAGTATTCTTTGCGTGATTGTTTCGATTTAAGTTCATAGTCGATGAATTTCCACTTTAAATTTATGATTGGAGAAATCATTAAATGTCACCAAACAAGAATAGAACTTGGAATTAATTGGAGTTCCATGTCTAAGAACTTGGTAATCGGTATTTTTTCCAAATAATAAAGATCTCTTGTTCTCTTTACAAGCATCTGTTCGACTAACTTTTTCTTCGGCTCTGCAGTACTCTCGTTTACGTCGTTTTTCCAAACTCATGCAATAGTGCATAAAAATCCAATTACAATTACAAGAATTGTTTTTCCTCGTAAAAGCATCAATCACGATTTCTCGACCTGCAAGAGTTGATCCCAAGTTACTCTACATCCGATATAAACTGTATTCTTCACTTGAAATAACGTCTCTTCCGCATCACTCGATTCTTCCACGAGTTCTGTAACTATTTCCATGTAAAATTTTAATTGAAAGTTACAGTGATCGTTCGATCAAATTATTCAGAAACGAACATTACAAACGAAATCCGAACAGATATTCAAATGGGAATTCTATTTTAGCAAGCCGTGTTATTCGCATTGAATCTAGACGTGCACATTATACCTTCATATATAACTAGGGAAATGTTTTTACGAAGCCGAGAGCGAACCACGCATGAAAATAGAGCCCACTCGGAGAAGGAGATCTCTTCGAAAAACACGTAGGTACATTAAATCTCTAAAACAGCGTAAAATAGAGAGCAACTCTCGAGCGGCGGTGCACTGCGCCGCGGTTGGTTGGGGAGAAAGAAAGCCCATCATCGAAACCAAAACAGCAGCTGGGAGTATGAGTCGAGAGCGAACTGCTTAAAAAGCTCGTCGTATATCGGGAGGGCGTTGGGTGGGCTGTTTAAAGGGAAAATTCAATTAGCCGTGGATCCGCGGCCTGTTAATCAGGGCTATCACGGCGTAATTAGCGCCACTCGCTCCACTAACTGGGTCTAACATCCTTGCTTTTTCCGCCGAGTTTTCCCACCGACTGGATATTAACGTTTTGCTCTGCCCTTTTTCCCCGCCGCGACTATACAGATAGCGCGTGCTCCGCAGGTGGCCACCCACGTGAGCCAAGATTCGTTTCATTACACTGTTCGACCGTAAATTTCGCTCAACAACCGAGTTTCAGCTGGATGGAAGTTTTTTTTCCTTCTCCACCCGACTCTGAACGCGCGAGAGTCGCGAGCGCCCGATGAGCCTTCCTCTCTAGTCGGATGGAAAATTACTGTTCTGAAGCTTTTCACTCAACAGCAGCAGGGGTCCAAGTTTTTTTCTCTTCCTCGGGTAATTTTTCACGCGTCGATGTATTGGTATATCCACATTTACGACGTCAGCCGGCGCTGGGTTGGAGAACTTTGTTCTTTCTAGAAGGAGTTCGATGTTTTAAGGTAAAATTTGGAATATTCTGAGTGGTGTGAACGGAACATTTCGAAAGCTATAATCTTTCCGAGTGAGTTGTCACTTTTTTTTATGGTGAACGCGTCGTAAAAGCATAATGTGCCAATCCGAGTTGATCGTTCTTTGGACACGAATGATATTACCTTAATTTAGAGTGATCTTAGTTTTGTTAGTGACGACGAGTGAAATTATAAGGTAAAGCCATCATGCTAATTTTATTCTTAAAAGCTATCATATTCCAGCTGCAGTTAGGAGGTGCAAAGCCTTTCAACATTTTCGTTCATTAGCATTTTCAAGCCTTGAAATTCAACCTCGAGTTCATCTTCTTTCCTTCTCGCTGCAAATATGAGACTACCTTGGACAAAGCCAAGAGTTGCAAGTGGTCATTGTTCACGGCTAGAAATTACTCCAATTCGTTACCAGTTCTCTCACGAGTGATCATAAATTTTTATTCACTACACGGATAACATTTCTCCAACATGATGTGTCATCGGAACGAGTATAAAAAATCGATTGCTATCGCGGCAAATGTATCAGAGGCTTTCAAAGGCTCAATACTTCACCCCGATGCACTTTTTCCACTGGCAACGCCATTGAACTGAGACCACGTGATGGATTGAGCTTTTTGATGACTCGTTTCCTTCTTGATAACTTCTTTTTCCACGCTTTTTCTCTGAGTTTTCCAATGATTCGATCTAGCGAATTCTATCGCTCGTGGAACCGTTATATCTGCGCAAATAATGATAAATCCTTGGCGAATCGTATGAATAACATTTATCGTAATGAGAACTCGTTATTACATTCTGCAGACGTGCTGCTCTAGTGAACTACATTCACCAGATTTCAAAATCATATTTCGATTTTACATTTCATTCAAAATTCTAACGTTCCAGACCACTCGAGTGGTCCTTGGAAAATGAGCAGTGAACATTTTCAAAAATAGTCATTATTGGATATATCATATATGTTTTGAGCCAGTGTAAAAAATGGGAAAAAAAATGTTTCGACGAAACTAACCCTTTAAGGAGAAGTCACACCCCACTTCGCTGAAGCCAGCTAAACTGGCAATTCATTTTACAGGCCATCTCTTTTTACGTGAACTAGTGGAAAGAATTAAAAAATAAATGTCAAAGAGAGCATACTTTCAGAAAGGCACGAGCTATCGCTAAAACTCTCTGTTCCCTCGTGTGTCCACAGCAAAAGACGAAGAAGCGGAGGAACAAGTTCGCGCTGATGGACCAGGACGCGGAGCGCATCTCGGCCCTGAGCGTCCGACTGTTCCTGAAGGAGTTCTGCGTCGAGTTCCTCAACGGCGCTTACAACCCGGTGATGCGCCACGCGCGCTCCTGCATCGCCAACAACGCCACCGACGCGAGCCACTACCTCTGGGCGCTGCGCTTCTTCATGAAATTCAACCGCTACTACAAGTTCCTTGTGAAATACGTGAGGTGCGCCCGATTTACTCTGGCCAACTCGTTTTCGCGCATCGTCGCCCACACGCCTTTCATTCCGCTCCCACTGGATAAATGACTTTCTTGACCCGTCCCGAGAACGCGACTCTCTCTGCGAATCGGAGAAATTCGCGCCGACTGCGCACCCTCGGCTCGATTTATAACGCTCTCATACTCCTTGTGTTCAAGCCGATGCATTAATTCATCCAATTATTGATAGTATTTACTAAAGATTTCTGCATTCTACGTTCTGGGTTCAAAGCAAGCAAAATTGGCGAAACCCGATATATTTTCCCTCTTTTTCCACAAAGGATTGAGTTTCAAACGAAAAATAAATTTTTTTTCCAGTGTATGATTTTTTTTTGCATGTAAGCACACATTATTCTCTTTGAGTTCTTTAGACTACCCTCTAGACTACCCTTAACCATTCAAATTTCTTCTCATAATTTGAGCTGACTTTACGAATGTTTCAAATTTTCTTTCCAGTGAAACAATATCTACCGAAGTATTTTATATTGTACAAAGGCAGATAGAGCATAACTATGAGATGATTGGTACGGATAGGAAGAAAACTGCCTTCTGGGGAACTAGATTGCATCTGGGTGTAAACGCGTATCAGGTAAATATTCTTTGATATCATGGTAACAGGTATTATTCAATTTTTGGTGGTAAAAAGTTATTTGGAATACAGTTTTGAACCTGAACAATCCGTTGTTTTTTTTGAGATTTTCCAATTGATAAGATTTCTGGAATATTCGTACTTTTAGTATCAAAATTTGTGATTTTTGTAACTGTTAAAATTGATGGTAACCAACTGACATTCTAATTCAATTTTTTTTCCAGGAACTATTACTTACCCTGATCGAGATGGACAAGAGCACAGACTCTGGTGTCAAGAATTCGAGCCGAGTGATAATGGGAAACATCTTCTACGTGCCCGAGTATCGTGACACGATACTCTCGCAGCTTCTTAACTACAACGAGCTCAACATGTCAAGGTGACCGTCATTATGCTCTTGTTACCTCGAGATCTGATCGAAAAAATTGCGAGCTTTTTTACACGCGATATGAAACCGTAATCGTGGTGCCTCTTGCAAATGGTCAAAAGAGAAAGAGCACGAGGAAGAGATGAGAGAGCCTCGAGTCGACTATTTGCTCAAAGTTTTATCTACCGCAAACACATTGGAGAGGAAACTTGGGGGCTCAATCGTTTGGTTTTCTCTCTCCCTCTCCCTCTCTCTCTTTCTCTTCCTCTCCCCCCCCCTCACTCTCTTGTCTCTCTCTCTCACTCTCTCTCTCTCTCTCCCGTATACAACGCGATCGCTCGAGCGAACATTTTTTCTCTCTGCTGCTTTCTCCTTCGTTTCAGCTTTTTCCGCCACCACTACCGACCGACGGAATAAACAACTCCTATGTCGAGCTTCCGGTCGACATTGGAAAACACGAAACGAAATGCGAGCGAACTTTCGCAGTCTCTCTCTCCCCCCCCCTCTCTCTCTCTCTCTCTCTCTCTCGGTCGACTTTTACGCGTTGCATCGTTTTTCTGTCTAGGTTCTTCCTCTTTTTTTCTGCGGGGGATCCCATGTTTTTGTTGCGAGCCTGCCAGAGTGAATCTAATAAATAAATAGATTTATCTATGACGGATTCGTCGGGAGTTTCTGCTCGGTTTATCTTTTATTGTTTCGTTACTCTTTTTCCTATGTTCTGACATACGAATCTCTGCTTTATGTATTCCAGAGACTACTTGGTGGATTTGGTTACGACTGCACACATATTTTTGAAAATGTTGAAGAACTTTTGTGACAAACAGAAAAACCACGTCGTTGTACAAAAAAAGAAACGCAAGAAGCAGAAGAAAAGTGAGTCAATAATTTTACATATTTCTTGGATTGAAAATTCAATAATTGAATAATCTTATTATGCCAAGTTCAGTAGTGCGATCTGCTTAGACTGTATTAATTAACAGTACTGCAAGTAAATAGTCGATGTATTGTTTCAACCACAATCAACCCAACATTAAATTGCGATACGAAATGAAACGCGTGAATATTTATCCAATATTGACCACAGCAACTTTTAGCAAACTGAATTTTGTGTTTGATTGCTTAGAAGAAACTATTTGCGCTGGAGCAACAATAAACCAGTCAATCCAAGCTAAATTCCTAGACGTGGTTTTAGAAATTCAAGGCGAATCAATTCATTGCAAAGGACGAAATTCCAAATTCAATACGTTTTCAGAGACAAAGCCAGCGAAAAGTGGTCCAAGCGAAGCCGCATCAAGGACAACGGCGAATCTGGAAGATCGATGGGCCGACATAGGGCCGGAAGTGTCGGCCGTTATGCAGCAGGACGTGATACCGGAAGTGATACCCTTCGACGCTACGGCAGACGCCCCCATAGACGAGCAGAAGTGAGTATACGAGGCTGCAGCGCTCCGTCCTTGTCTTTTCCAATTTTCCCGCCCTTTCTCTGGTTTCGCTTTAACACATCGATCCGGCGTCCGATGCATCAATACATTCGGGGCTTTGCTTGTCGAAACACGTCGGATCAAGGTCTTGAACAAGGTTTTACGGTCACGCAGTGTATTTACCAGCTTATGTACGAACTCTCGTCGTTTTTTATATCTGATTCAGCTATTCGAGCTGAGCAGTTTTGATTAAAAAGTTTACAAATGCCATAGAGTGGCACGAGTCACCGAAGTCAATGGCGATTTTTCGTCATTCAACTCGATGGAATATTCTGATTTTATCGGGTGAAAGCGGTGTGTACGACAACGTGATGCGTTTCACAAGTAGAAAATCACAGGTTTAGCCAGACACTACAATTGCTCTTCGTATTTCTCTGGGGTCGTTCAGAAACACAGTCGGATGCATTTTCTTCTGATTAACCGGTACAGTGTGTGTGTGTGTATAATCTATTTGATTCTCATCAAAATCTCTCATTTTTGAAATGGAATTTCCTCGTGTTCTTCAATTGATAATCGGGACCTGGAAAATTTTCCCACACGCAATAGCACTTGGACAACCGATTTCACTCTTTCCTCCCATTGAAACATCGTTTTACTCTCGATCTCGTTCCCTTAAGCCCGACAACCTACAATCTTTCCGAACATTTTTCTCCGGACCGCAAAGCCCCGGTGCTTTTTCGCGTCGATCAGTTCGTGCTGCACATCTGGATCCGACGTCCGTACCTCGTATCACCCTTTCCGCCTGCAGACGAGGAGAGAGAAAGAGAGAGAAAGAGAGAGAGAGAGAGAGAGAGAGAGAGAGAGAGAGAGAGAGAGAGAGAGAGAGAGAGAGAGAGAGAGAGAGAGAGAGAGAGAGAGAGAGAGAGAGAGAGAGAGAGAGAGAGAGAGAGAGAGAGAGAGAGAGAGAGAGAGAGAGAGAGAGTGAGTGAGTGAGTGAGTGAGAGAGACAGACAGAGAGGGAGAGAGAGACGTTTACAATGGCCTGAGGCGCTGGAGCGAAAGAGTAGCTCGAAATTATCGAAGGGTTGCTTGCGCGTGTTTACCCTCGATAATTGCTCGAGCTTCCCCGCTCCGCACGCGAAATTTCGCGGTTGCCAAAGGGCCTTCGTCGTTTCTCCGTTCCCGACTTGCACGTGCCTGTGTCTCTATGCGCTCGCGCCCGGTGTAACGGCTCGAGTTCCGTCCCGTAATAGCGTGCCTGTTATTTATAGGTGAGCTGCCAGCCGATTGGCTATTACGACCGACACTCTTTGTTGTTCCCCGTCTGCCTCGAGTCTTGTTGTTTCGGCATACATTTGTCGATTAAGTGAGTGAGAAGTTCATCGGATAATCTCAAGCATGACGTATTTTCGAAAGAGCAACACTTGCAGTTCGAACTCAAGCTGTTGTTTAAAGGTTCAAAACTAACTCACGTGCATGTGGCTCTCTCTCTCTCTCTCTTTATCTCTCTACTTTCAACTATTATTTCAGTCATGAACATTCATTCTAATCAACGTCGTTTATTATTTTTCTCTTGCCCATCCTCAATATAAACATCTATTACATGCATTATTTGAGTTCATTTCTCTGTATTAACTCGGATTAAAGGATCGTAACCATTAATCTACTATTTTTTCTCTGCTTCGTGTACAAAGGGGCGACGCAATGAAAAGAATCCAGAAGCTGCTGCGCTGCAAGGAGTACGAGCAGGCGATCGGACTTCTGCGTTCAGCAAGGTAGTAATGAGCTTTTCTTTATGGCCTGCCAGGTTTACTTTGAAAAAGAATAACGATCGATGCGGGAGGAAGAGGAAAAAAATACCACGTTCGTGCTTGCGATAACTGTATTTTTTCCTGGAGTTGATCGATACTCCCTCCAATACGATTCCTCTCGCGAAAACAGAATTTTAATCATTAATTTATTGTTCAAATGTTTAAGATTATGTTTGAAAGTTCATTGATGAACTGTCAAATTTTTATATTCTTCCTTCCGAGATAAAAATTATAGTTGAGTTCCTAAAGATGCCAGGAGTTCTGTCACGAAAATCTTTTTATGAAGTGAATTTGATACGAAAGTATTATATTCTATTATCGATTCTCCTTTGCTATATTGGGAAGAATCGTGGCAGAAGTGCCACCTGCGAAATTACAGGAAAACATCATGTGACAAGAAATAAGACTTGTTGAATATGTTCTATTTAAGTAACAAATTTATCTAATTAGAAGTATGTCTCTTTCCGATGACTAAACAAAATTAAAAATGAGAAAAGTTCCACTATTACTTCGATAATCACCCTTCTAAGATAACAGACAAAATCAAGCTGCGATATAAATTAATGCCCCTCGAACTTGGGGTAAAAATATAAAAGAGGACAAATATGCATTGAACTCGATGAATATTTTGCAACGTTAATGAGCCATTTCCGCGCATTTAATTGATAATCAGCGGTGGAACGCAACTTTCGCCAAACAATCGAAAAACGAGATTAACTCGTACGAACGAGGCCGTAGGGTCGGGGGAGGGGGTGGCAAGCATGGAAAGCAGTGGATTCGGCGCTGAAAGTTGCTCGCCCATGGAAGCAATTAGGCTGAATTCGCGTGTCTTTCCCAACTTGCTTGGGCGCACGAGAGGCAAAGTGTCGACAGGAACGACGATGATATTCGTGGGTGCTTTGACGGCTTCACTCGAAATGTCGTTAAGCTCTTTACGCGACTGGATTTCTGGCCCTTTGTGCAAAACTACGAGCTCTCGAACAACTCGTTTGCGCGTGGCCGTAGCTCTTCCGGGCCTCTGTCCCACGCACGTTTCCTCCAATGTTTACTTCCCTACTAACAGCCCACCTGACTTGGTCGCCAACGCGGTTTACGCTGTTTTTTCACAAAATTTGGGCTATTAGGATCACATCTGATGAAACATTTCTCGTGAAGAGCGCCAAAATGAAAATGATTCCGCCCGAACTATATGTGCGAGCTCAAGTATGAATAAATAATATTATTTCTCTCTTATAAATTTAGAAAAATGGCCCAACTATTTTCGAATACGAGGTGATGTTATCCATTTAATCGCACCGAGGGAACAACGTTAAAAAGGGGATAAATTGATTAAGAAAGGGATTTTATTGGCCACCTCGAGTTATTTAACAGATGAACCAATTCCAAGATCCGAGATTACACCGAATTCGAATTATATAAAACTAGCCAGAATCACTCACTCGCTATCGCTCGCTCGTGTCTTTCATTTGCTCTATCAAGAATATAGGATAATAATGAAATTTTTATTGGAACTATTGGTGAATAATTCAAAGTATCTACGGACGCTTTTACATCAACATGTATCTCACCTCTAGGCCATCAAAAATAAGGTCCCGATGTCTGATTTGAGATGTCAATTTTTACCTCATTCCAAAGCTTTGTCTTTGAGGAAGTAAAATAACATAATCAGAAATAGATTTTGTTATGATCATGAATTTTCGTCAAACCTCGAGAAATATCAATGGGAATAAATATAATTTCTACTATATTGCATCTTATTACTATATTGCAACTTAATAACTTTCGCCATGAAAACATGCAAATTTCTCATAAAATTAACGCTCACGCATCGACATTTTTCCATTTTTCACGATGGAAACGGGGAGCGCTCAATCAGCTATATCTATTCGTCAGATCAGAATTTCCGTCACGACGCTGATTCGTAGAATTTTAACGATTTATGTTGCTCAACTTGCTAAAAGTCAGTTTTCACATATTTCTCGCACACGCATCGATTTTTCCAAAATTCTTCATTTCTTTCAAATATCAAGTATTTTTTTCAAACGAATTCTAACTTTTTACAAATTGAAACACCGAATTTTAAGTACATACTTCACGCCCATGCATCAATATTTTAAATTTTTTCACGATGAAAAATTGAAGCGCTCAATGAGCTCTAACGATCCCTCTAATCAATATTTTCATCAAGACGCTGTTTCATAAATTTTTTTAACGGATTATGCGGTACAACTTGAAAAAAGTCAGTTTTTTCCATATTTCATGCCCACGGATGAATTTCTCTAAAATTCTCGCCATGGATATTCAAGCCCATTCTATGTTCTTTCGATCAAACATACCCTTAATTGCACCAGATCATAATCTCATGTAGAATACGCCCACGCATCAATATTTTCAAATTTTTCAATATGAATTATGGAAGCGCTCAAGCTCCTCTATCGATCTGCTCGAACGAATTTTCGAAAAATCAACCCTTTGTACGTTTTTAAAAGGGGGTCCCACCCGGACATCGGTAAAAATTTTTTTAAATTGTCCATACACCCACCGCAACTTGAATTTTTCAAATTTTTTTTTTTTATGTAAATGTAGTCCTCGATCCCACCTTCCGATCCGCAATACCAAAGATACCTCGAAACTGTATAATTTTGGTTTTGCATCATCAAGAAAAATTGACGAAAATTTGTTTTTTCACCACACCATTTTCGTTCACATAGAATACGCCCACACATCAATATTTTCAAAATTTTTCAATATGAATTATGGAAGTGCTCAAGCTCCTCTATCGATCTGCTCGAACGAATTTTCGAAAAATCAACCCTTTGTACGTTTTTGAAGGGGGGTCCCACCCGGACATCGGTAAAAAATTTTTTAAAATGTCCATACGCCCACCGCAACTTGAATTTTTCAAAATTTTTTTTTATGTAAATGTAGCCCTCGATCCCACCTTTCGATCCGTCATACTGAATGTACCTCGAAACTGTCATATCATTGTTTCCGAGAGCAAGAAAAGGTGGACTAGGAAAATGTACGGATCCATCTTATTATTATGTAGATACTCGTTTGACGAAAGGGGGTCAAATAACCTTGAAAACCATCAAACCACGTTTTGCAGCGCTGAGTTAATCTGAATTCATTGGTTATGATGCGAACTTTAGGTTCATATAATATCGAAAAAAAACTTTTGTTGGGAATCAAATGTTTGAATAGGTTTTCGTTATAGCACATCCTGGACGTAATCGAATTCACTCTCAATTTCACGAGTCTAACGACTGAAAGAGAAAATTTTATCAGAATGTTATCCTTTAGTCTAGGGAGGTTCCAATTCGATGCAAGTTGTCTTATGTATACCTTCCATTTGCTACAAGCCACGTTAGAAAACTCACTTGTAGTAAAATGTGGCGGCTGTTCGAGCTTAGGTGGGTGTTGTTGGTTAGCCAAACCTTAATTTGTACAAGAAAAAGTCGAGAAAATTTCGAACAAGTGCTAGTCTTAGTGGGGAGAAGCGAAAACGTGTTACTCCCCGTGAGAAATAGTCTTTCGTATCTATACTCTTCGTAGTTATTTGAAACTTGCTACTATTCGTCAGCAGCTCAAACTTTGAGCTGGCCTCGTGAGAATATTAACTATTGTAATCTGGACTTTAATTTATAATTTTTTCTCTCCCTCTCTGGGTATTTTTATCGATCATCACGATAGAGTAGAATCTTCATGAAATCAAATTATTGAATTGAAGAATCAGTTGAATATCATTGTAAGTCCACTGTAAAGGCTTTCAAAAACATATAGTATTAACGAGAAGCCATTACTCTTAGCTTGTAGTACAGCCCTCGAAAGTCGCACGTCTGTGTAAGTTGCACAATTAACCACTTTTGAAAATAACACCAAGCTACTTTTTGCGCGATCGCTTAATTACGCGCGATTCCCGCTTCAAGCCGTTTTATTTCACCAAATTGACTCTACCCTCTTGCTTGGAGGAGCGCGTATAATAAAAGAGAAAGAAAATGTGCACAGAGCTGAGCTGGTCATTCAAAACGAACCTCGCCGTTTCGTGCTAGAAGAGAAAAGTCTCGCACACGACTGCACAAAAGTTATTCCTCTGCTTCGACTGGGTTACATAGGAATCCCGAGAAAATTAATTAGGTATACGAGTTGATGTTTCCTTTACTCTTCTAGCGACCCAGAATACTCGCTCTCCTCATAGTCGTTTTTTTTTGCTCCAGAAGTAAATTATTTTCTCCGCTCGTTTCGCGTTTATTTCAACTTGAAAATACCCGACAGCGACCAAATTGGCCGAGGCTGAATAAATCAGTGACTCCGTGTTTGTTGTTACTTCAATAACGATTAAGTAGATGCTGAATGCTTTGACTCGTCAGAAATGATGTTCAAATAATGTATGCACTGTCACTCTGTACAATTATAATTTTCATAGAAAGAGAAATTGTTATCAACAATGCTTTTTTGAATAAGGTCGCTGATTCGTTCCAAAAGTGCAATATGATTATAATTAAGCTTGGCAAAAAATAAACTGATACATAGGACAAAACTGGTGTGGTTTATGAGTTTGACTCTGAGAATTAATTGTTCTGCTTGCTATATTAGTGCAATGAAATGATAATTAAAGAATATAGAATTACAGAATATCAGAAATCTGATAATTATAATCATTCCCCGTTGCACTTCATGTTTTGGAAACGAATACTCACAAATTTGATTGGAATAATGTTCTAATTTTGGACCGCGAAAAGAAGTATAGGATATTACTTATTTCAGAAAGTCTTCACATTAATATGTACCAAAACATTAGAAAAAATACAATATCTTGGTTAAACGAATGTGAATTTTCGTGAATTTGAATAACGGTAGAAAAAATTATTGTGCTTTTCCCTGATAGTCTTGTACACCATTTATTACTTATTTTGTGTAATAAAAGCAGCTTCTTGAGCTGCCAGTAAAGCCTGCTGGCAAACGTCGCAAAACTAAGATAGGCAGCTTACAATTCTTCGTTTTTCATATTCAATTGGATTCGCCCTCAGACATCGTCTTTCCAATGGTGTTCGAATAGTCGAGGGCTAAACAATAGATATTGTAGAAATAGATGTATAAATGTGAACCCTCAAGTAGTATAGAGTTGCACCGAATTCGAGATGACTGGAAACACGTAAAAAGGCTTTATCAATCAAGCCCAATGAAAATTCAATAGCTCCGGGTGTATTAGTCCGCGCGGGCGCGCGTTCATTAACTACAGCGACGAGAACGAAGCGAGAGCGTGCGCACATCAAACAAACCGATCGTACACACAAATGAACGGGCCTCGAGCGAAAGCTCCCCTAACCAGGGGCATTAAAAAAAAAACGCGGAGTAGAGCCATGGCACACAATGGCCGGCGCGACAGGAAATTCCTCGAGCACTTACGCCATGGTCCCCTTTGTCCGGGGGGTAGGAAGGGAGGCGAAAACAAAAGCCGCGACGCCGGCTTGAGGGGTATACGCGGCCGCCGCGCGTATATATACTTCGATGACTGTTCGGCTCGCGAGTTTTCTCGCTTTTTCCGGCCCCCCCCCGCCCCTAAAGACCGGGGCTTGGTTTACTCTGTGCGCGGGGCGCCCGCGACTTTTTGTCCCCTTGGCTTTGTGTGCGGATGGCTCTCGATTTTTGGCAGCCGCCGACGAGAGACGCTGTAATTTTGCGTATAGACTGGCTGTGGACTCGGGGTGATTGAACCGCCGCGGGATTTTCCCATGTGCACGTGTGATGTACATCAAACATTGATTCGGATCGGTTGGTTTATCCGCAGGAGAATTTCGTTTTTTTCTACAGTTCCCGGTAAAATTTTACGCTTCGCGTATCATTTTATGATCGTAGGGTTTAGCTTAGTCGCGTTATAATGCCAGCCATGTTAACTCTTTACTTCAAACATCGTCTGCATTGCTTGACGTGAATGTTAGACTAAAATCACACGTGCTCGAGTACTCTGTTCATACAGTTTACACAAATTTCTCTGTTTGAGATGAAGTTTAAATATTTTCAACGAACTCGAAATTCAAATGTGAAATCGTACTGCAGTGATATATTTTCGTTTCAGTTCCACTGACTACATTCATGCGCGCTTTTCGCTATATATTTTTACGGTATT
The DNA here is from genome assembly GCA_020882685.1 of Aphelinus atriplicis. Classification (NCBI taxonomy): domain Eukaryota; kingdom Metazoa; phylum Arthropoda; class Insecta; order Hymenoptera; family Aphelinidae; genus Aphelinus; species Aphelinus atriplicis. The sequence goes on along the minus strand of CM037075.1, from coordinate 2,013,627 downwards.
TACGATTTTCATTTCTGTATTTTTATTTGTATTCTGTATGTCTACATTTCACCCGTGATTATCTTTTGAAATATTAAATATCAACCATGCTAACCAGGAGATTGTTTGGGATTTAATTCAATTGAATTGACTGAAAATTTTAGAGATCATTTTTTAATGACCTAAACAAGTGATACTTGCAATTGTTTTGATTGTCCGAAAATGATACGTACAAATTCTGAGTTCTCACTTATTATGTTTTCAATTTGCAGTCTATACATTTTTTGTGAGAACATAAGAAATTATATAATAATATTGGGAATTTCAACGAAACAATACCGACCCATAAGACTTAATATTTCGCTATTCGATTGTTCACCATCAGAAAAACAAGTCTATTATATATTCCAAAAAAATAAATGGTATATTTCAACATCAGTACATTCATTCTAGTAAAATCGCCATATAATCGTTTAACTTTGTGGCATAATTTTAGGCAAATTTTGAATAACGTTCCAACTTCAGCGGTTAAGTCTCCATTAACCAATCAAATGACGCTCATTCTGCTTCCATATAAAATTTTTCATACTCAACGGGACTTTCCTTGTCAATCTTTCCTTGTTGATTCACCCAAAAGAACCAAAACTCTTCATTGTCTAAATCTATAAACCCTTCAACGATGTAGTAAGAAATCAAAATTGCTCATATAATGAAATTAGTGAAGTATGATTTTATCATACCGGTATTATGCGAGACCTTGAAAGCCGCGAATATTCAGCTTTTCTCAATTATCCCGGTGCATTTCGTGGCGCTTATATAAAATTGCGAAGTTTTTAATTGAGTTATTTATTCCAGACCTGTGTGTAGCTGCAAATGAGGTGATACGAAAATACCGCCCGAACTTGTAAGTGCACCCGTGAGAATAGTTGGAAGTTAATTTAAATGAAACGTTGGAAATTCCTCGTGAATTGGACCCTTTTATTCAACAACAAATGTCCGCAAAGAACGTTAATTCTATTTTTCTTTGATTTAAATATTCTTGCCTGAAAATTAACCCAAGTTCGGATGTTAAAGGGAATATGAAAGGGGGAAGCTTTTGGTAATTCGAGAGTTGGGTGAAATGTTTGGACATATTCACGAACTTCGCAAATAACGAGGAACAAACTACTCCCATATGAGGAGATATATAATATCTTTGGCGTTATATAAACCGTTTACCAATTACTGTCATCCTCGATTTCATCCGAGCTCTTCAAACCACGCGCAAAAAGTGCGAATCTCACAAATCTCATCTCCCGGCACAGCGCGGCTCATTAGCGCTAAATAACGCCAAAGTAGACCACTCACCTGCCTCTAATTAAAGTATCAAAGTGTCAATGGATTGAGTGCCGGGGGCAGGGAAGAGGCTTGTTATATACATACTCGTCACCTGCATCTGATATATATATATATGTATACTCGGCTCTTTTCCAGTCGTCTGTGCTCCATAGACGCGGGTAAACAGATATTGTTCGATCGCGGGGCCGGCGCCACCGCCGCCACTCGTCATTCCTGTCTGCTCGCGGAACGAAAGCCCGGCGCGCCCGCGTTTGCTTTGCTCCGCGCTAACGAGCCCGAATAACGAGATGCCACCAGCGGATTCTTTCGCGCTCGTTTTGCCCAAGCTTTTATCTGCGATTTCGCGATTGTGCGCTATGCGCGCGCGCCCGTGTGTGTTTGTGTGTGTCTTGGCCGCGACGCTCCATTCACCTCTCGCCGCGCCCAATTGAATTTGACTCGCGCGTATGATTGAGCACGTGCTTCTGATACACACGCGCGATTTATTTCCAACTTCTTCTACGAATATTTTTCTGCCTCGTATAGCTCGCACGTGACTTTCAATCGTTAAAAAGATTTTTGTAATGCTTTTCATAGATGTGAATGATAATGTGGCTCTTCTACGGTGGCAATTTGGGCGCAGTTGTTACAAATCGATAATATCAATCCTACACCCTCGGCGATCGGAAAATGGCCGTTCAAATTTCTATGGAACTTTGTGTACAGGCAGATCTCGATACACATGTAAGCATGATGAGTTTGAGTGATTTGGCTAGCGTAGTACTGTCATAATTGAGAATGTTAAGGTGTCACAAATCGTGAACAAACCCGATGCCCAGTAATCAGTTGTGCATCTGTAGAAAAAATATTTGTCCTTATCTAGATTGATATTGTTCATTAAACAGATGACGAAAACAAATAGCTATAGATACTCTGCAGCAGGCTCACGCAATATGACTGAATCATACCCAAACTATCGAGTGGAAATAAGAAATCTAATTCTAAATATTCTGTGAATCGTTTACGCCAAAAGGTTCATGCTGCCTCGGCAAAATAGCCCGAATTCCACTGGGCGGGGAAAAAATGTCGAGGAAATGGAAATGTTCATCAGAACGCGCAAATGAAAAATGTGCTCGCAGGTGAATAGCTACCGAAATGAAGAATCGCACTCACGGATGATAAGCGCGCCAGGCGGGTTCGCCGGAAGGTCCAGCCGTCGCGCAAACATTTGAAAATGAAAAAGCCTCGCTCGGCCGCTGGGGGATGGTGGGGAAAGTTGATCCAGCGTTGCGGGAGAAAAAAGTGCGAGCCGATATACATACAGCGGGCGCGGAAACGTCTGCGCACGAGGCTTGGAAAGACATCGGATATCTCGTGGATTTTAATGAAGAGCGAGCCACCGGTAGTTAGTAACCCCTTTCGCCCCTACAGCCCCCCCCCCTTCCCATATCTGCAAGCCCGCTTCTCGGCTGTTTGCTTTGACCTGCGCCGCGTGCCTCCCCCTTCGTCCAATTAGCCGGCGGAAAAAGCTGCTCGCGCGCGGCCTGCTCCCAGCCGCAGATGTTTACATTACATTAAATCCAAAAAGCCTCGCGCACGCGCGCCTCCCCGCCCCCTCTCTCTCTCCCTCTCGCTCGAGGAGGAGTTCGCGCTCGTCTTTAGATGACGCCAGACACTCCGGAAAGCGCCCGCGAGCTTTTCATCTATTTACGAGTTGCTTCAACAGAAAGACATGGTTCTGGGAAGAGCGTCCCCGACTGAAGGCAACTTCTCTGTCGGGGGACGCTCTTAGCGAGGAACTTGCCAATCGTGTGTTCTGTGTGGCCTTTGGCAGAACTCTGGTCCACGTTGCTGCATAATTACGATTGGATTGCCTACTGCCCCGTGTAAAATTCAAGTCCGGGACATGGCACTACTCCCGGACTTCATGCCACAGTTCTATCCAGTCTTTTCTCTTAGAATCTTGAAGGTCCGAGGCAACTTTATACCAGAATTTCGCCAAGAGAAATCAATGAAGTCTAGGATAATATATAACTAATGTTGATCTTGATTTTGATAATCTGAATGCGTATCTGACGGATCCAACCTTAGGCCCGTCTTCAGCAGTCGATCTCATTGTAACAACAAAAGGTTTGATGGGATTTGCTTTTGAACACGAAGAAAATCATCGACAATAATAATTTCAAGAGTAATACAAAGAATGATTGCCGTGGTCATTCTCTGAGAAACATTGACGCATAAGTTAAATTGTTTTATTGTTATTAGAAAAAATCAAGATTGGGAGCTATGAGTTAACTTACGAGGTACTTGGTGGAAATTTGTTCATTTTATTTTCAAATAGTTCAAAACTTCATTAGATAAGTACTCGGGTTATAAAATGAAAATCAGAATGAAAATTGGTTATATATTACTTTAGAATCCACCAATTTTTCTGAATAAAAGTCTGGTAAGAAGCTGTCTTGGATATGTTGCCCGACTTTTCAGGCATGTCCCAGACTTTTTTTACATAGGGTAATCCTCGTGTTTTTTTCTTGAAAAACTCCAGGTGGATTCTCTTTTCCTGACCGATCACACTTTTATTATCTGGTCCAACTTCATCGGAGTTTATTGAATGAAATATATACTCTGTACTAGATTGATTCAGCTTCATTACTGATGCTATAAACTATCCATGATGAAATAACGTAAAACTTATGAATTGCTAATTGTGAAATTGAGAGTACTGAAAAACAGCCGCGCTGTAGTAATTAATATAATTGATGACATAGAGGATGAACTTGGAGCAGGGTTGTACAAGCTAAATATTAAAACTGTCTTGTCGAGTTTCGCACTAATTATCTGAAGAATGTTTCACAATACAGTAAAGTGCTGAGAGTATAATCATAACGAAACAAGGACTAATATAATCTATCTTTGAATTATAAATGCTTCAAACACATGTTACGGTCATAAGAAAGTGAATGAAAATACTACGATTCTTTTTATTTTCAAATTAAAATTATGATATAGCTATACGAATCGGAAAAAAAAAACTGCGCATGTAGTCTGAGAAAGCTTTCAACTTTTTTGTTATAAATATCAATTTGATACTCCAAGGAAATTACGAGAAAGCATGATTCCTTTCCGAGAGAAATGCAATCTGAGTCGGTCCCATCGGCCCTGCTCAGCGTCTCCGATTCCACGATATCGTAAGCTCGTTCATCCCCCGCAATGATCTGTCATGCCTGCGCGTGTGCGACATTTTTCTATTTCTCTATCCGTTACTTTCTGGTTTCCTTATATTTCCCAGTTGTCCCTGTCACCTTCTCTCAGCGGCGGGCGACGTTTTTTCGCTTGGCCAAGATAAAAAGTGCCGATCCCTCTTGTTTTATCGACTAGAACGTCGAATGCAAAAGTGAACTAGTCTTGAATGTCTCTTTTTATGAAGGGCAAGGAGGAAGGAAAAGAGGATGAAGAGAGAAAAAAACGAGTCGGGTAACGGAGCCCGGAATCGTTATTTCTGCCTGATTTGGTCGATGAAAATCTGACGGGCTCGTTTTAATGAGGCTCCATTGTAGAGCCAGCTGATATTCTGTCAGCGAAGGGCTGATGTATAATTAGAGCGCGACTGATCCTCGATTGGATCGTTGTAACCTTTCTCATTCAAATTGATTGCTTTTTCCAAGAGGCTTTATGCCTTATAGCAATGATAAGTTGCTTCTCCTTCTTTCAAAGTTTGGCGTAATATTGGACATTTTTCCCGTCCACTCATCCAGTTGTCCTCGTCTTGATATCAAACTACCTCCGATATCAAGTTGATCCGTGAAAATCTGGGCGATAATACATTTTTTATTACAATTTTTTCAACCAAATGAATAATTGCAGAGGAAGTCAAGTTTATTGGAAGTTTAGTATAACAAATTTAATATATAGTGGGGCAAATTTGATGGTATGTTTTTTCTTGTACTAACTCAAGAGCAAATAATCATCAGTTGAATGTAATTTGACCTTAATAATCTTTGTAAAATCTAGTCACCAAGTTGCATAAGGCACTTGAACAAGCTAGATTGATTATCATAATCAACTAGAAACATTACTCTCAATTGCTTATAGAATCAGTTATAACAATCTAACGGATTTGTATTCTGGTTTTGAGTAGATGAACTAGTTAGTTTAAACATTAGTTTATAGTAACGAATCAAAACTGTCTATTCAACGATATTGTGATTTTTTCGTACTCTTAGACGATATCCAGATATCAATGAATTCATTGTCATTGAGGATACTAATTTCAATCAATTATATAGGTTCTTCTTTGCATTTATTTCTACTTCGACATATAACTCGTATGAGTTGAACATATATTTGAACACGTCTGAAGTCAAGCTTTAAATGTCGGCTTGTGCCTTTTCATGGGTCTTCCTCCCTATGTGCATAACTGGATCTGTTTACTCTGCGGTGAAGGAAGAGCTGCAGACGCATCGGATCTCAACAAAAAGGCCAAACACGTAGTGCAAATGCGCGAAAATTGCCTGCGCCAATATCTCATCGGATTGTGTTATGTATTTTGCATGTGCAAATTTTCTACTGACCAGAAACACTTTTTTTCGACTAATTATCGATTCCTCCTAATCTAGCTCTAAATCATAATTATTCAATAATAAGATATTTTTATTTTGAATATTAATTTTTTTCCTACTATTTTGTTATGCATTGGATCAACGAATGATGAATCATGTTATTATTTGTAAACTCATTTTCATTCAAGCCACTTTATTTTGGGATATATTGTAAATTTTCCGATTCCGTGGTCATAATTAGTTTTACAAAATAACCCAATTCCTAGGTGTTTTTGTATTAAGTGGTTTGATTTTTTTCCGTTAGAGCTCAAAATATGGCATTTTTTTTTTAAAATAACTCTCAAATACATCAAAGTAATAATTTTTCATAGCTTTTAGGTGAATCAAAAATACGCTCGAGACGACCTGTCCGATCCGAGATGGATTCGACCCCTTATTTTTCCGGAAGTCACGAAAAATTTTCGAGAGCAGTAAATATTGTTGATGAATGTTTTTCTGCAGTTTCTGCAGCGTATTCTATCACTCATTGTTCCATATTCGTAATACGAGATATCGCAGTGACGTGATTCTGTCTTTTCTATTGTTATAGATCGACTTATCGTCATACCTATATGCGACTCGTCAGTCACCGAGAATATTACTTGGAAAAAGTCGCGCGCGCGCCAAGAATATCTTACCGGAATTTCTCCTCGACGCCTATACACTTACGGAATAACTCGATTGAATCAGAATACGTCAAACGTCAACCCCGCGTTCATCCAGCTCATTGGAAGTTGCGTTTGCGCAAGGCGTAGGGATTTGAAAACAGCGTAATCAAATGACCTGCAAAGTGAGTCGAGGGTGTGCACTCAACAAACGGAAGTTATTTTCTCAACGCCGGGCTCGACTGCGAAGTTGAACGGCCATCTACAGAGCGGAGGAGTCTCTGTCTCTTCCCGCACGCCGTGTATATATCCAGACAGACGCCGACTTTTCATAATGCAAATTCGGACCCCGGGGGATTAAGCTGATTTTAGCCGGGGGAAAAGATTAAGTGTCCGGGGGAGTATCGGCTGTTTGCCTCGGCTCGCGTACAATGGAGCGTATTATATAGATACTGGGGAGCCTCGTGTACGCACACACTAAAGGCCGGCAGCTCGGCCGCGAATAAAGCCTCCTCGAGGGCGGCGCTATTTGTTTATTTAGGCCATGATTTACCTTATGAATTTGCGCGGGAGCGAGAGTAGTCGGCTGCCTTGCTTATTCATATTGGCGAAACTTCACCGTCGCGGCTTCAACGAATAGTGGGCCCCTGCCTTATATGTCGACGGCCTTGCCAAGAAACGAGTCCTGATCAGATTGTAATTCCGATAGTTGTAACGATGAGTTCGATCGATGTACCTACTTTATTGAATATCAGTCTGTGTGCGGGTTTGCCAGATTGTGGCCGTGAAGCTCGACAAAGTTTTATCTCGCGTTGCGAGAAGTAGCTCGAGCAAAACTCGAGGAAAAATCGTGTACATTACTCGAAAATGAGTTGAAACTTGTCATTGGAAGTGGAAGCATTGGGATTACTTTATTCGCGAGTAGAAAGTGCCGAGTACGGTCAGACGTTGGACGAGCAGTGTAATTTTTCGTGTTGAATTTGACTGGTCGCGAGAGTATAACACGTTAGAAACGTGAATCGCGAAGTAGTACCTCCCTCGCAGATTTATCACGCGTACAATCTTCAGACGAGTTGATAATTCACGCGCAGATTACCAATTTAGATTATTATTTGCCGAGTTTGGGCGCGAGTCTTCGTCGTCCCTCTAATTTCATTCTCCGGGCGACAACCCGAAAATCTCTGTAGTTTTCTTGACACTGCCGCGGGAGAACAATGAGGAGAGCACAAGCGGAAAGAACGAGTGAGCGGGTGGAATGTAGTGAAAATTTGAGCAGCGCGGGCACCAGTGTGTATGCGCGCATATAGAGCCAGCCACTGTATACAGTCGGTCTCATAATGAAAGTCGGAAAGAGAAGGAAGAGAAGCGCCGATGGAGGGAGAAAAATAAAGTCGGCCAACAAAGCGCAGCGCAGTCCGTACAGTGTGATTAATAACGTATTTATGCTAATACCAAGATATTAAGGTAAACATCCCGTCCTACACCGACTCGGCGAGCTTCTTACAAAGGAGAGAGATGGAGAGATCCGCGCAGGCCGAGATCGTTTGTCTAGCAAATACTGGGGCGCGTAAGAGAGAGAGAGAGAGAGAGGGAGGGGGAGGGGGCTCTTCTCTGGCATTTGCAGACCGCGATCTTCGGCTCGAGAGGTTTTGTCGTCGCCGAGTCGTCGGCTCCGGGCCCCCGAGAGAAATAGACAAAAGAAGCGGGATACAGAGGCTGCGCAAGCCGCGAATGAATTTCACAGCGACTGCCGCGCGGCTACTGCATTTGTCCCTTCTTCCTTTGCCCGAGCGAAACGAGCTCCGCGGAATTGAACTGCTAGCTCCAGCTAATTTATCTAATTGTTTAATGAGATAATGGAGTCGCCAACGAGAGATATACACTTCGCGATGTTTAATGAGTCGATCTCATTATTTTTTGTGCGAGTCTGTCGTAGAGTTGAAATTTTATCAAGGATTTAAAAATGCTGACTATACTGCGGAGAAAAATCGCCCGATTTAAATCTACTAGTTGCAACGTATTTTCTCGTTAGAAATAATAAAAATATTGTAATATCAATATTTTGTCATAGTAAAACTTATACGACTCGACTGTATGGCTAAAGTTATTCCAACTGTATTTCTTATATTTTTAGAGAAATTCCCAAATTTTCTTGTAACTTGGCCTACATTTGTCAAAAAAGAAAAACAACAAATATATAGGTTGCTTCTAGACGAAGTTCGGTAAATTTTCATACAAATTTTGAAGTCCAATTAGACTTTCCGCCTCGGAAAAAGTTTTTCGTCGATTAATTTTTCTTGAAGCCAAGGACAAGTTCCAATATGAAACTTTCAACGTGAATCCACTTCCTTCTTTACAACCTTGATTGAGTTGAACTTTGATCGCATCTCAAGCAATAAACATCATGGAGATTGAAATTAACCTTTAGGTTCCAAGGGACGAATCAACTTGATTGATAGAACAACTGTCTATTCTACTTATATCAATTTGTTAAGAACGTTAGATTCTTCCTTCGTAATTTTATACCATGTAATTGTGAGAATACCTTCATATTCTAGGAGAACGAAACGTAGCACGAAAATTCAATAATCATCCGGCACAGATTCAGCTATGTTACAGATTATCACGAAATCTCAGCCGTGTCGACCGGCCCTATCTCTATTTCTGTCACATAATCATTTTCTTTACCCAACGACTATTCTGCGCCTCAGTCTTGACTTTTCCCGGAAACACCTCTCGTTAAATATTCGATTCTCAGTCGAGACCGCAAACTCTGTCGTTTGATCGTAGACGGGCTCTCCCCTGCCCTCGGCTGAGCCGTGCGTGTACGTGCAAACGAGCGTAGGTAAAAAATGCCCGCACGAAGCCTCGACTCGGGCGTAATTGAAGATAACCGCGGGGAAAATGCGCGAAACAGCCCCGCGAGTGGAGGGGCGCGGCGTCGCGTCGAGTGCGCCCTCCAAGCCGATTTCAATTAAAATTTCGCGCGCGCGAGACTCCCGACAATGGAGCTTGCGTACACGCGGGGAAGATGCAGGACCGCGCGCAATCAAGCGAGATCTCTCGGATTTCGTGTGGTGCTCCTCTCCACTCCCTCCCCCCCCCTTCCCACACGCCGCGAGGGAAACAGACGTGCGCCATTGTCGCGCGGACTATTCCGAATCGGGGAATAATGCCAGGATTGTATGGAGACGGGATTTTCATTCAACACCGGGCCGGGATCCGTATTTTCGAGAGCTCTCCCTCTGCGCCCCTCAACCCTCATTTTTTTTCCTCTGCCCGAAATTTCAACTCGAATTTCACTACGGATTTATGATTGGTTACGCGGTTAGGCGAAAGGATTCCTAGATCGTTTTCCAACTTTGATAGGGAAATAAAGAGTCGATATGGTTTGGCGATTGGAAAAATGTTGCCGCACTGGATCTTTGTCGCATATAATTAATCAGAAAATTTTAAATACGGAAAGAAACGAGGAACTCCCATTGGTTGCTATTTGAAGTAAATGAGATATGACGCACTAAGACCGAAAATTTAATTATGTATCGCGAGATCATTTAGTTTCGGCGCTCCTTAAAATTCAAAGAGAACTTCAGTTTAGATATTCATTATACCGATAAATAATAATTATGTAAAGACTGGAAAATCAATTTATCCAATCAAGGATTCGTAGGAAAAAGGAAGCTCGGCGCGATACTCATCATACAAAATAATTGGCCCATTATACCCAGTTCTCCCTGCAAAATCAATCGCGAGCCGTTCAAAAGGAATTATCGGTGCAGAGCACATTTGGAAGTGGCTCGAACCGTGGCACAACCATCCGTGCGCGAATCATTTCGAGAATCAGCTTTCAGGCCCGACTGCATCACATGCGGAAAAACACTTGAGCCCCTCCTCCGCCCTCTCACTAGCGGACAAAACACGGATGTGCGTCAATTTCCATCACTGTATCGTCGGCCGTCCGGCGCGAATCATCCTCGGCTCATTCGATTTTTCCGAGAACGACGCAGTGCCGCCGCCGCCGCCGCCGGGCCTTTATCTCTCGCTGATCCGCTCGTTTCCTCTCTCGCGGTTCAAAAAGGCTCGGGGCCCCTCGGCTTATTGGTTTTGCGCGCCCGGAGCTTTCACCAGTTCAGTCGAGCCTTTGAACTGGCCTCTCCCCCGCCCCTCCCCCTCCTCCCTCTCCGACGCTTTTTATTCCGTGCGATCTCGCCCGCTGATGGAAAAACAAACCAACGCTCACTGATTCGGACTCGCGAGCGAGCGAGTAGCGAGCAGAAGAGTCGCGCGTTGGGTTATCCTGCCTTCCGCCGATGGCTCGATCAATTACGGCTTCCGCTGTTTTTTAGCCGCAGGCAAAACAGCCAGACGTGTTTTGCACGTGTATATATTGATGCGATGCTTCTCGCGGCATTCATCAACGACTCTTCTCCGTTGACTTTTTCATTTGCGATATTCGTCGCGCGTCTGACGCGCTTCAGTATATGGCGTTCGGCTGGCGAGCGACGCAGTTCAATAAATAAAGTACGTACGATTCACACCTGCCGGGAAAAGGTTGGATTCGTTTACCTGCAGCCCCGGCGATAGCTGTGAGCCGACATTTCTTAGGGCTGGCTGGAGTTCCCAATGCAATATATGTGTATTGTTCGATCAAAGTAATCTGAAACGTAATTTTTTTTTCTTTGTCACAAGTCGAACGAGATAAAAACACGAGGAGAATTTTTCAATTTTGAACTGAACTTCCGTATCGTACGTACGAGCGTAGAGGAAAGTTCGACAGAAGTACTTCGAATATTGAATCTTCAAAGAATCGCGAAACTCGGAAAAATCGTGTCGAACAATTTCAAAAAGATTGACCGAGAAAAATTTCGAGTGCGTTCGAGATATAAAAGCCAATGAATGCGGATCGTTATGTTCAAACTGCTACAGTATTGGCTAACCTTTTCAATTTATTTTCAATTCTACATACCTTCAGTTCGAATTATTTTCTTTTACAGCGGGAAAGCTGATAGGACTACGTTTTTCTTGAAACATGAAAGTATTCGTTGGTGGGGTCCTATATCAAATGAAAAACACATATTCAATAAAATTAGATATTTCTTGTACAGTTCGCAAAGGAAAAATTTTGGATAGGATATCGGGTGATTCTGCGAGAAAATCAATCATGAAAATGAGTTTGTCAGGGGACACTCAAGGTTGTTCTAGATTTACACCATTTGATGCAGCATTGAAAAAAACGATTCAAATAGAATGTGTACGAACATCCTGAAGCTAAAGAACAACTGTTTTACTATAGAAATGAAATGTATGTAGAAATTGGTCACTTCGAAACGTTAACTGTGTGTTTTGTATGTAAATAGAGTAAAAACTTTTAGAAAATGTTCGTATTTTTGAGGAGTTAATACTGTAACGTCGGAAGCGTGTTTTCAAACTTCTTTTTCCCGCCAATGCCCGCGGGAATTTATTCATCACGCTCACCAGGGAAGCACATACACGCTGACTGACGGATCTTCCGTGGTAATATAGATAGCTTTATATACGTGTAAAAATGTCCTCCAGCGCAACGAAACTTTAATGGAACAAAATTCGATGCGGCATTACCGCGCTTGGATTTGTGCGAGTTTCGCGTACTTGACGTCGTAGGAAAATTTAACATGCCGTTCGATATATCGTCTGTCGTACTTTTCATTCGGCTCACGAGCCTATTATTCACAGTGAGTTCATATCTTATATTTGTTTACCGTTCCAGAAATGAATTGCGTACCGGTCCTCCTGTTCAGCTGTGCGTGTGTGTGCATATATGTATATACATATAGATGTTGGAACTCTTGTACGTTATGTGGATACACTAGAGATCCGCCTTCCATTTCTCCGCCGCGTCAAAACTTTTTCCATTTAGTTTTTCTGTCTTTTTGCCGGGATAAGTTCAGTCGCCGCGAGCATAACATCTCGGCGCGAGGATTTTCATTATTTTTCGTAATAATGGCGGTGACAATAATGAATGCTTTTCCTCGACCTCGCCCTCGTCAGACTTTGCCAAAGTAATGAGTTTATTTGATTATACGAAGTCTTGAGTCATATATGTAAATAGCAGAAAAGTACGTATTGAAAGTATTTCAAGCTGTTTAACAACGTGAAGTATTAACAAGCTGTTATTGAAGTGAGGAAAAAACGTAGTTGATTCAACAATATTTCCGTATGATTAAATCCGACCGGATTTATCGTTGATTTGATCGAAAAGTTTTATAGATTTGAACAACTCGCTGTCAATCCAGCCGAGGGCGTGTCGACTATCGACGATTCAGCAGAATTATATTTTCCCTACTCTCAATCGTTAGTCAAGCAGTGCGATAAATCTTCGTGAACAATTCTTGTTGATTTGAGATTCTATCAAGTGATCTACTCGACGTGCTAATCAAGAAAGTTACAGACGATATGCCACATCCTTTTCATTCAATCTCGGCACCGTATCGCACGTGGAATAATTATGCGACAAGTATTATTGCTCGCAAGTTTTCCGCGCGCGCGGGTTGGATGACACCGCGGCGTCGGTGTGCTCCAACGTGGAATTTCATCTTGCGTCTCGCGAGCGCGTTGTGTACAAATTGTCATCCTCTCGACGTTCGTATGCATATGCAGCCCCAAAGACACGACAGCAGTAGCAGCAGCGTGTGGAGAGTAGGTTGGAAGAGATGGGAGCCTTAGGTGCTCGCGAACTTGGCGCCAGACTCCTTCGAGACTCGTTGAGCCCACGGACGGTCTTTTCTGAGCGACTCGCTCGTATTGTCACTTTGATCTCGTTGTTCGAGTGAGGGATCGCAATCTCGGCCTCGAGATTCCTCAGCCGTGCTTACCTATTTCATATTGCTATGTGTGTAAGTGTGCGTGTGTGTGTGTGTGTGTGTGTGTGTGAGAGAGAGAGAGAGGCAGTAGATGGAGTAGTGGAGCTTTTCAAAATGTTATACACGGTGCATTGTGCAAGCTTCGCGCTTTCTTCGTCCCCCGGCTGATTCTCGCCGCGGGAACGAGGACTCGAGGATACAATGAAAACTCGTTCAGTTGTTTCGAGTGAAATTTCAGCTGTATCACGAGAGAGATAATCCTTGTGTATCATCAACGTGTGGAATCCAGCTCGCTTTGAAACATTCGAAAATCTACTCAATTATTCCAGACCCTCAGTTAATTCCCTTCTCTCAAATTCATATACAAAGCTCTCTCAATTCCTTGCAGTGAAAATCTCACTGTAAGCTTCAGTGAAACATTTTTCACTGCAGTGAAATTTCACTGTACTAACAGTGAAATGTTCACTGTACTACAGAGAATTTCAAACTATAAATATAGAATCACCGATTTTCACTGTAAGTCGTATATTGTGTAGGGCGTATATACTCGTGGAAAAAGGATCCGGCGCGTTTTACAAGCTTTCGAATGTTGCAAGATGTGTTTGGGTGATTTAGATTGGTTCGGTGCAATCGAATGAGTATCTACACGTGCGCGAGTATCCGCTAGAGATTCCGTCTATCTAATCTTTGAAGCGAGCACATCGTACAGCTGGGTGTGAATGATTATTGATGTAGGATCGATATTCAACGGGAGTCTGCTCGGAGAGAGCGAGGTGGAGAGAGTGGCTACTCTTAATCTCAGAGGTGCGCTGTAACATGCATTAGCAACACGAGCAAGCACGCTAGATTGCACCGAGTGATTACATTGTAAGAGGACTCGACATCGCGCGAGGTAACATCTTCATTTGACCTACAAACCTCGCGAGTCATCGAACTCAAAAGAGTTTGTCATATTGAAGAGTTTGTGGTTCAGCAAATCGTGAAAAATTAAACCCATCTCGGCATCAGAATTGGATACATGTGTATACAGTCGCACCGAATCTTCGTTTTCCCGAAGATATTCATGAATTAGTTATTGATCTCATGTGTTTACAATTATGTGGGTGTACCCAATATGGGTCACCTGGACAGTCACTAAATCAGGTTAAATGTGAATTTTTGTGATTAAATGTGAAATTTCCGAACGCTGCTGGTGGAAGATTATTCAATACCCTCGAAATGAGCTGAGCAGATCTGCTTTGAAGTTTTCTACGCAAAGTGGAACAATTGTTTTTTCTTCGGTCATTAAACTTGGGAAACCGAAAGAAAAATCAGTGGTCCACAAATGAGGTTCAGTCGACAAAAAATAAACGAAGACCTATTAGAACAATTGATAAAAAAGCTTATATTGGAAAAATGGTGGACCATGCTAAGAAATTAAAGGGTATTTTGCTCGGCATTTATTTGGCCTAGTTGAAGTGTTTAAAATAATTCTCATCCACTTGATCAGAATTAGGTGGAGAGTCAGAATTTCCGAAAGAGTGCCGAAAATTAGTGCACTTTTTGGATTGTACTAGCTCATACTAACATGCCTTAATTTGTTTCTGACCATTTTCACGAGAAAACCTCTCTTCCAGTGCATTCACTGGCTTCCTATGTGTTACAAACATAGCGCACGGAGCGAGTAGGTGAAATCGTCTCCAATTGAGTTGTGATACTCATAGAGCACGAGGTCGGAATTTTCAAAGAATTTCCCCGTACTAGATACTTCGAATAATTCGCAAACGTGGACTCAAACGTAGAGGTATTTCGAAACGACTCTCCTGGAAAAAGAACTCTTGACGAGCAGCCTGGAAATTTTTCCCATTCGGAACATTCTGGGGGAGAGTTACACAAATACAGCGTCGAAACCAGCGACTCCAATGCCGCGAGATCATTCAGAGTCCAACACGCTCGGCAGTCGAGCGAGATTAGACAACATCCATTAACCGAGTCGGCGTTACTCTTTTTTCCGGACCATTAAAACCCAGCCGGAAGCCAAGAAATTTCCATGAAATTCACGAAGCGTATCTTGAGTTGGAGGAAAAATCGTTGACGCTCGCCAATACCGTTGAAAGTTGAGTAAAAATTTAGCGCCCCATAAAAACGCACACCGCATGAGATGCAATAAACTTGGGAAGTGGGGGAGGGGCGGGGAGGGGTACGGGAGGGTTCTAGTGCAGGAAAGAAAAACGCGCGGCGCTCTCTGGTACACGCACTAATTCCGCTTTAACGGCTCGTTTCAGGGACGTCTGGCCGGAGAACGACAGTTTCGGCAGAGCCAACATACCACCCGAGGAGGAGTTCCTCGTCCTGCGCGAGATCTTCCTGGCCGATCTTGGGGGTAAGTACCGCCATGCATCAGTTACGCGCGCTTGTGCGGTCCACGTTAAAAAATTCATCCGAGCCACTTCGGCAAAAGCCTCTTCTCCCACGTCTATACCCTCACACGTTGCATTTCTTTTTCAACTTTTCACCTGCCGATACTTTTCCAACGTGTCGCGCACTCGGAATTTTGACCTTTTCTACTTGGAAAATCAACCCGAATTGACGAACCCGTGAAATGCCCTGGAAATTGAGTTGGAATAATTTAGAATAGTTCTAGAAGCCGCTTCCACTGCTGAATTTTATATGAATTTATTCAAAACTGCCTGATGAGGCCAGTAAACCTTACTGGCGAAACGTCGCAACAACTAATTATGTGTTGGATTTTTTGATTTTCCTTTTCCACTTCACACTGGATTGGCCCTCAAAGATCGACCATTTATACAATATTTCTAATATTTACTGTTCGATTTAAATCATTCCCAACCCTTCTATTGTGGCAGGGACTTGAAAACTGATGATCCCGTTTCATAATTAAACGAGTTTTATCTTATCAATTTAAGTTGATTTAATTATGCTTCATATTAAATGTATATTATAATAAGCAAGAGATGAATAATATCGCGAGAAAGTATACGCAGAGTCAGTATAGTGATATACAGGTAAGTAGAATTTGAATTTCTAATGCATACATTGATAAGAACAATGTTTGAAACTGACAATTTATTAAAGAAAAGTAACATCGATGGAATCATGGGATTGTATTCGATGTTAACGAAGTTATTTCATGAAAAACATAATTTTAAATCATTCGGAAAATCAAAGTTTCTCAAAAAGGAATCAGTCTAACTCTCAAATTGGACCACTGTATTTTTATCTTGTAATCTATGCATTGAATGCGTATGCACATATTTTTCCGACAATATTTTGATGAATACAATGAAGAAATAAATTTCACAAAGCCTTCAATCGAGTGTGCAATTTTTCAGAAGTTTGGACATGTCAATTGAGAACGTGCTTGTCGGCACGTAAGCTGGTCTAATTGCATTTATAGCTATATTCTCTCCAAACCTTCAGAATATATTCATTTCAATATCCTCTATTCAGTATGATAATTTGTTACATCTTTCGTTGACCTAAATTTTGAATGAATTTTGACTCCAAAGCTCGAACTCCAACGTGGGCCCATATTCATATAGAATTCATGTATGACGCAAGTGCTCAGAGAGCAACATTTCAGTAGATTGCGAAAACAATCTTTTCGACATTTGCTCCGAAACTTTGCACGGGCTTACAACTTTACTTGCTCCAAAGTTGTAACTCCGTGCTAGCAGTGCATCCGTATACTGGTACGTTGTTACTTCTACAGTTTCCGCCAATAAATTATTGCTTAACGTTATATATTCAAAATGCTTTTGATAGAAATAAACCGTATAATGAGTATTTTCGGAAATTCGGAAATCAATTCACTTCATTTTATCGCGTCATAGAAAGCGATGATCTAACGCTACCAAGATATCCTATATTAGTATTGTGCGAAAAAATGGTGCAAATCTAGTGAAGCCTTTTTTCGAACACTGCCGAGTCCCGTTTTAAACAAAGAATGTTTCTCATTTTTCGTAAACCAATCTTCTTATACACGACAAAACACTACGAGTACACTTTTAATATAATCGTATCATTTGCATGGAGATTCGAGGTTGAGGTTAAAAAATCATATTATCGTGTTTTATCGCTCGGCTCTGTGGAATGGCGTTGCCTTGTAGGAAGCGTGCGTAGATCCGCGTGTAATCCGAGTGTGTGTGCTATCGTGCTCCCGAGAAGATGCGAATCAGCTGTTGAGGAGGGTAGCTCGAACAAGCCATTATCGCGTTTTTCGCCGCGCCTAAGCGATCGCGCGTACCCGTGCTGAGCTCGAAAATATGAATATGCATGAGCGTGTATTCTTTCCGGGCCGCGTATCGTCTTCTTGGGCTCCGCACCAGCGGCAGCAGCACCAGGTTGAATAAATAATGGAACGTATAAGCTTCTTGGCCAAGACAGCCTCTTGTTTTTCCCTGCTCAGACTTGAATTAACTTGATTTTCGATTGCAGTTGACGATGCAGCGGACTTACTGTGAATTTATGGTATAAAGTTGAATTATCAAATCTCATGGAATTCAAGTGAATATTCACTGACATTACAGTAAGAATTTAAAACAATAGTATTAATAGTAATCCACTCGGAAATTCATGAGCACCCATTCATAAACAAATACTTCACTTTGATATAGTGAATTTCCTCTGTAAGGATTTACGAGAGAACTTATTGAGCTTTGAAATAAATCTGTAGGTAACTGGAACTATGAGAATTTAGTCAGACTTGTCAATGTTGATAATCTGATTTGCTGATCATTCTGTGTAATGTACAGATTCTATTGTGTCGTTGTCAGTTGCTGACCCGGGATCAGAAAATACGAAGAAAGAAAGAAAAGCTTTATCTAAGGATACATAACTTCTTTCGGGATGTGGTGCTGACGCAACATACATTCGAAAAGTTTTACTTTGAGACAAAGAAGAGAATTTAGAGCATGTATATGTATACTTTGTTATGTTTTGCACGAATATTCTAGTTGTACAAGTAGCATTCAAGCGTGTGCGGATAACGCAGAAGTTGAACAACTCGTCGAGGGCCGTGAGCATTTTTCTTCCCAAAGATTCTACGTTTTACATCGTATTTCACAAGATATTACAATGGTAAAAGTTGCTCCTCGCGTACGTCATCAGTTACTGTTACAAGGTCAGATAAGAAATGATGTAAAGATGAGAAACGCGTCCTGATTTATGTTAGACCGTGATCAATCCGATTCGTCTCTATCCCACTGATGAATTTCTTTCATGGGTTTCGACCGAGGAAAATATTATCCCAGCAATGGCAATTGCAATGACCAAATCACGAATGCGGATAATTTCAAAAAGCGCGACGAGATTTATCGATCACGCGAAATCCGCAAACAGTTGGAAAACATCAAAGTTGCGTACCTCCGAGACGTTTGATCCCGGGGATTTGAAAAAAAAGTAAAATAAAAAGTAGATTAAAAAGCCGCGACTGAAAAGAAAAGTTCGTTCTCCGCTCGAATCTAGCAGTGCCGGGGCAAAAGGAAGTATATCCGCCGTCTCCGCATTAACTTGAAGCGATCCTCGCGCTTACGATCCGTGCGAACTCGGCGAAAATCGCGCGCGCGGACTTTTTCGAGAGGATCCCCCACGCGCCCTGACTTCTTTAACAATTTTTAATTAACGGCACCAGCCCAGCCCCAATCTCTCGCCCCGGCGTAATTCCAATCAACGCACCGGACTGTCATGTCGACTTCCCACCGCCGCCGCGCCGCCGCCGCCGCCGCCGTCACCGCCAGCCAATTAAATTAAATTCGCAGCCTCCGATGTGCGTTCAATGTGAGCGAGTCTTTTCTTGCGAGGGCGCGGCCCGACTCGGCGGAAGCTCGAAAAGGGATTGACTAACGTTATGAAAAAAAAACAGCCCCCACTTGCGAACTTTGGCAACTTGATTGTCAATCTGTGCAGGGGGTGCCACAAAGCATTACCCAGTCTAGGTCAATTTCTCCCAGGCGTGCCTGGAAAAATGTCAGCAATTTTAACGCATATTCTGTAGTTATACATATGTACACGTGGTGTGTATACTTTTTGCGATGTGCGGTAGGCACGTCGGCGGGGCTATTGCCGATGATATGATCGTGATACCGTTTTTTCATCCGTATTTTCATCCGTATTTTCGTACATTTCGAGTGAGAGGCGTCAGGCGAGTTGTAAGGTTTATTATGTGTAGTTGGTGGCGTTTTTTGTATTGATGATATTCAAATAATCAGTAAAAACTCTCACGTGCGTTCATATTTCTTGCGCCAGAAGGACAAGCCAGTTACGGCAAGCCGGTTGAATTTTCACAAAGTGCCTGGTAAAAATTTATCGGGAATGGATCATGTTTGGTGGAATCCCTTGTACGTAGTTACTCGGGTCCTTGATTACTCTATGTCTGGTGATTTTTCTCGTACCCTAACTATAATTTTTAATACATTTTTCTCTCCTGCAAGGGGTATTGATTTTAGAAAGATTTTCTTTTGATGATTGAATGAATATTTTATGTTAAAATGATATCAAGCAGAAGTAGGGTCGAGGCTAGTAAAATTCACGGACAATTTTTCTGAATCCAGGCGGGCGTCTCTCATAAGAACTTGCAAAAGTCTCGCAGCATTCCAAACTTACGGCGGAAGAAACTGTTGATACTTCTTGAGCCGACGTGGCTTTTTCCTTTTGCCCGTCTGCTCGTGACTCTCTTTCTGAAATTCCATTTCAGTCGACGTTCCTCATTACCGTCAATATTTGCGCAAAAAGACTCGGTGAGCTAAAACGACATTCTAATTAACAGGGATTGATTCCCTCCTCTTTCCAAACTAATTTTTTCCCCTTCCATTACGAGGCGTCAATCATTTTGCTTCATCTTAATAAACATGATCGCCCATGCAGCCTCTCGTGTTTGTTTATACGCGAATGTTTGACGAGGAATCCTTATTTTCCCTTCATGGTGGGGATGCATTCCCGAGCAAGGTAGGAAGGAAGAAGCTGATCCGGTAATTCGTTGCGAGAGTGCAGAAAAAAAAGTAAAATAAACTTGCTTGTTCGCCTCTCAGATTCTGTTGAATTTCTTATCGAATTAAAATTTATGCAGAGACTTATTGCTGCTTAATTTGATAAATGAGAAGTTGCTGCTCGCTTAATTTGTCTTAGCTTTTCTCCCTCTCGAAAGCAGCCTTGCTTCTAGAGGTACGTGCAAAGAATATAGAACAGGAGTGAGATGACAAACCGTTGCTTATGTTTAAGGTGCAAAAACAGCGTTGAGATTTAACAGATTTGATTCTGTTTGGTGCACTTTGTTCAATAATTCATAGGAGGCAGGATGTAGGTCAAGCTATAATTTACTAACGTCCACGAATATTAATCTAAATATCCAGAAGAGACATACATTTTGTTGATAAATTGAATCATTTGTAGTTCATTTAACGGCGTAAGATATCCGTGTAATCTAATCATACATTCTCTCCTGATATTCTTCCCTGCGATAGAAACATTTCTCGAATAATTTCCGATATTGAATGATTTATAAAGAATAAGAGTGAAATAGAAGTAAGCTGATCGTGAATGATGAGAATTCCTCGGTTTTACGAGGAATCGTTCAGGATATCTTATGTGAATCTCGCGATTTATATTGGTAGGCTGTGATAGCAAGTGCATGATGGTTCGAATGTCACTTTGAAAGATACATATCAAAGCATCTATTTCAAAGCATCTATTTTCAATAATGAATGATATATTATAATATATAGTATATTATATTATAAGTAAATATGTAGCGAATGCATTTATCAACCACCACTTGCTTATGTTTGATATAATTTGCTTTAATAACAACGCATTTCGGGGATGAAACTGTCTTCCCTTTGCAAATGCAAGGAACGAAATGTTGGCACTTTGCGTTCTTGCGTTTGCAAAAATTGGCACTCTTCCCCCCTGGATTACGAATGATAGTATATGTACCTCGCTCAACTATATGCTATTTCGGCACGCGCAAACTTGTAACCCACGCTGCGCTCGGGTCGCAAAAGTTTTTCGTGACAAAATCGCCTACCCTCACTCAGGTGCATAACATAATATTCTTTGGAATATTTTTGCATAAATATTATTGTCATCTTCAGCAAAATTCGAATTTTCTAGTTCATCGATGAGTATATATATTACAAAGTTTATTCTACCCCTTGGCTGACAAATAAATAAACGAACAAGTTGATCTGTTGATATTTTGGTGTAACTATCCGCATCTGAATATGACATGATTTTCGTAATATCAGCGATGTATGAAAGTGAGTCACGCGATTGGACAATTAACGAAGATTACTTTTAGTCTTTCAAAAGGGCTACCATCCAGCCGAAGTTTGAGCCATTGTGCGCTAGCAGCGTGAGGTAAAACAAAAGTGCCGTTGCGTCGGCACACAAGCGAAAAATACGGTGCTAAACTTATAAACAGCTCTGGCCCTTGAGCAGCGCCGGGACGTTTTAGTAATAACCGGGGCTGCATAGATCATGACACGAATTTAATTAAATTTGCCGCGCCGCGCCGCGCCGCACCGCAGCGTAAGTACAGGCGCGCGGTATTCATTTTCGCGGCCGGCCAACCTAAGGCGCCCGACGCGCGTAATTTATTCGTGGCTGTAGTTTGTGCCACGACCAGAAACTCGAGCACTCGAATAAAAACGCTTCGCTCCTCTGCGAGCGTCTGCCAAAGTGCGTGTGGCAGATCGCCCGGGAATATGGCTCTTCGCTTTGTGCCGATTTGCGAAGGACCTGTTCGAGCCTTCGGTTTATTGACGCTGGCTAAGCGACGAGGCTTTTAGAGAATTTAATATTCTTATTGTTCCTAGACATTTGCCATGCCGCGTGAAAATAATTTCCTTCATATCACGGTCAGCTAAACTTCGTGTTTGGCTAAAGCTCATACGACATAAGACAGACAACGCGAAACTTTCTTTGACATTCAAATTTTGCTGAAGTTTAGCCAACTGCAAATGTCGTTCTTATAAACTTAACAAAATCCTGGATTTTTTTCACTTGAATTTTGCAAATTTTATATTGAGATCAAATAAACTTCGGAAAATTTCTTATAGGTAGAAAGTGAGGAGAAATTTTGATAACTTTTGACCAAGTGTGTATGAACTCCATATCGTGATTGAATAAACTCGACCAAACCTCAATTTCTCTGTAAAAATTGAGTGAGAGTTTCGAACTTGGTCTAAAAATAAAAACTAACCAACCATGAAAAGTAGGTAAAATTCATGCGAAGGAAATTATTTTGATGCAGGAAACCACCTTCGTAGTTTCATGCAAGTAATTTTGATTTTACGGAAAATTTGATAAGTCAGAAAAAAAACTTGAAGTGAAAAAATTTGAAAGAAGGTAGTCAAATGTTTCGCACTGAGGAATGTAATAATCTGTTTGAGCCTAGGTTTCTTCGAAAATAAGGATAATAATTATTGCGTTACGCTGCTATTAATGATGATAAATACTCATTAACTCTCTATATTTTATCTCGAAAATCTCTTGAAAATAACTGAGCATTACTAGTTCAAGCAGCCTAAACATTTGTTATTTCACGTTGTGATTCCAGCGATAAATTCTCGGAAACAATTCAAATAGCCGTATTCGAGTACACGAGAAAATGTTGAATTTAACACTTCCCAAATCCAGATGCCAATTTGAGATTGATACAGTAGCATGCGAAACATTCCACTGGTAATTTAATTTAATGAGCGTATGAACAACGAAATTTCACTACTCCATGGATTATATTACATCCTAGGGTAATATTATCATGTGAAAAATGTTCAACTTTAAACTTCCGAGAGCGGAAAAGAATTCCAGTAGCGCACACACAACACTTTGCTCGCTGAAGCCGACCGAGCGAGAGTTGAATTATGGCATTTGAAAGGAATCCGCTGAGGAACAAAAAGGAAGCCTCATCTCGTAACATGGCTCACGTTTATACTCTTTACAACGCGTGTATATACGTTTATAGCGCGTGACAAACGGATGCATACGAGAATGGATGGAGGGGCGAAACGCTCGACATCAGCCGCGACAAAGCAAAGGTAGGTAACGAAAGAGCCTCGGTGCAGTCAAGATTTTTGCACGGTGCTCGTTAAAAAAAAGTCGTACGGTGTAATTCGCCGTGATGACGGCGGCGCAAGGAAAATATCAAGGGGAGCACAGACCCGAGACTTGTAACACTTCAAGTAGAAACGAGCGTCATTAGTCGGACACTCGGCGCTGCCGAGAGCATCTCCGCTAAACTTTACCTTTCGGTGTATCTATATACATGTATATACGAGTCACTGCTGCTTTGGACCAGCTATACATGGCTCAGGACTCTTTCTTTATGTTTAGGGATGGGTTAGCAGGCGTGGGCCACGTTAAGCCGAAATGATGAGGCTGGCTATGAAGATGCGAGCGAGGAGATACTTGATGCGGCAATTTTACTCCGCTGCGCATTTCTGCGGGCGAGTGTGTTTTTACATCCACTATATTTCACCTCCGTCTTTTTTACTACTCCATTTGGTTATTATTGTTTCCACGAGCGATATCGAATTTCCAGAGCGCTTCGCTCACTTGATTTCGATATAATTTCTTGAATTTTCATTGGCATATATTTTTGGTGAAGTGAGTGAATATTCTTTGAGGATGTTCTGGCTATACAGTTATTCCTAAAAGTTATGTAAATCAGTAAACGTGTTTGGAGAGCTGTACTGCAGAAGATGTTTTTGTATGTAATATTATGAAGAACTGTATCCACATGGTTGTATCGATGATTTTGAGCATCGTAAAATCGCATTATAGTTCGTTCGATAAGCGCGTTTTGAACTTTTGAGTTTGATCATCTTTCAAGTTATGTTTGTCCCTCACTGGGGGATGCAAAACTATTGATATTTTGTTCGACAGCCAACCCACGCACATGAATATACTCAATTTTCACGAAACTCCATATGAGTGCAAATAATTAAAAGTGCTGAGTTAATGACATTCAAGTTTTTATCTAATCCGCAGAAACTTATTGTGTTTTGACAAACCGTTCTCATCTGAGCTAATGATTCTTGGTTGATATTACAATAATGAAGAGTATTATTCGTCCCAAAACACGCAGTACTCCATGAGAAGTCCATTGAGTGGGAGTGCTAAAGTGAGAAATCCCCCGTCTTTCGACGTACTCCAGTTCAGGATGAGTCAATGAATGTCATCAGTCTAAGAGACAAAATGAAGATTCTAGCGTCATTTACTAGGCAACGTGATTTTGAACCTACAAAGGAGAGTACAAAACCTTTGGATGACCTGCAATCGCACGATGGAACTTTCTGAGATTGTTTTTGGATACCCCAATGTAGTATAGCCGTCTAGCCTAACGCCTATATTTTTCTGAGATATTCGTATTCGTTTATCATATGCAGCTGAAAAAAGATCTGATAAAAATTTTATCTCAAATTGATCTGCATTAAATCAAAAAAATCTCATTTATTTGATTCTCCAGTTCAAATCTTTCTTTTTTTATGTTCATCATTTGTCTTTGCAAAAAAAAAATGAATATTGGCATTCTCCACGAGAATTCCCGGCCAATGTCCAGATGTTTGATGGCGGTGATGGTTGCCGAGAGTATGCTCTTGGAACTTCTAGTTGGTGAAAATGACCCTGAATTCAGATAATGACCAGGTGGTTGGGTATCCGATAAAGGTGTTCGTAGAATTAAGCTTTGCTAAATATTGATTCTATACATCTCTTTGTATATTCGTATAAAAGAAATCTATGTAGACCATCTTTGTCGATGATAAATTGCAGATATCTTGGGAAAATGTAAGCTTTGAGCTAAATTGTTCCGGATATAATCTGGATAATGGATAGCCATAAATAATCTCAAAAAATTTAATGATTGGTCGCACTCAAAAGTCTTGTATTCTCCTTGTTAGTCATCATAAAATTACATATTGTTCTACTAGTATCAGTTTTCTTTATATGCATTACGTTGTATAATCATTTATAAAACATGAATGTTGATGTCCATTGTATCTCTTACAATCTAAATTACACGATGTTTCAAATCGCAAACATGTAAATTCATGATATTTCAAGTATGCATTGAATATCCCTCGTACAATTTTCATTTCATGTGTTTGAAATTAAATATCAAAGGAATTATCAAATCAAAGGATCATGCAAATGTATCATTTTACAATAGCCACAAAGTAATCCTTTGCATGCGATTTACCAGATTGAAAAGGATACGACATAGATATGTCAGCGTGTATGAATGTGTATTTGAATGCCACAGAATTTTGCTATTCACGCATTGATTTAACCTTAATTATCTCGTCTGCTTTCATTGGTACTCGCTCTTTTAAATTCACCGTCTCTCCACTTCCGCATGAGAACTGAGATGAAAAAAAAATCGGGTCATACATTCCAAAAACACTCATCTTCTCGTGAAAATTCATGGTTTGCATTGATAAAAAGTGAGTAAAGACTCTCATATTAATGCAGTCATCCAACGCTTTTGTGTTATTTTTCTATTCTTCCAGAAAATTAATGGAAGGGGAAGAGTAGTGGGAAATTCGTGTGCGCCCGCATGTCCCAGTTACCAAAATATTAAATATCGCTCGTGTGATATGAAATCAATTGGATAGTTATTTTAAATTGAAGAATTGAATCAATAATAACTCAGGGACAGAATTAGAAATCGTATTTCAAATGAGTAAGTACAGATTCATTCTGAATTCAAAGAGAATGAATGTAAATTTTTAGCATACAGAACTTCAAACTTCTTTTGGGATCAAATTTTCAGCAGTTAATCAAATCACACATAGTTATGCAGGCCACCTCTTATAGTATCTTCCGTATGAGCCATCTCTTATGTCCACAATTTATAAATAAGCTCTTGATTGATTATAAGTTTCATGACAATGCATAATAATTTACATAATACAGGGATGGTCGAAGTTAAGTAAGGTGAGTGGCCCAAGTAAGGAAATTATGCATAAATTATACCTAGAAAGTTATGCTTAGAAATGAACTGACATAACCTACGCAAAGTCTAGGCACTATCGAGGCAAACTCGGAAGGTATAGTTATCTGTGCCTTATTCATGCCCAGTGAGTGTTGGGTTTTTATTTACTATACATCAATTACACCTAGACAATAAACAATCGTTCAATAAAACTTTGATTAATTATTACTTAATTATGGAACCGAGAGATCTTGTAAATGTTGAGGTTGCTCGTATATAGACAGCCGCGATCTGTTTCACTTGCGAGAAGCAAAATCCAATCTATTAGTAGTACAGTGTGGATCAGTAGAATTTGATGCAGCATTTTTTTACATAGGACTATTAGATACATCATATATTACTCAAGATTGAAATATTTTTATTTTTGAACCTAGTTCATATTTTACAATAAATTGTCGGAGGATTATCGGGATTATGGTAAAGTCGACCCCATCCATCGGCAGTACCATATAGATCAAGTATAACAGTATCATATAATACAATAAGCTCGCTCTTACACTACCGATAGATGAGGGTTTAGATCCGTGAACCAAATCCACCCGCGAATACGAATACAGAATGGCATTCCACCTTTTGACGCGAGCTCGAAAGAATACCAATGGGCGAACTCTAACGATTCCATAGATCGGATATGGGGGGATGAAGACAATTATTGAAAATGAGGACTTATCTTTGAGTTTGGGGTGACTCGCGACGTCACGTAGTCCCTGCCCTGCACGAAGCGCTGTCTCTGCTCATCGGACAAGTACTGATTCTCGGGCTCTGAATGGCACTGCCTCCAAAGGCAGCCAAACTCAACTGCCACTGCAGTTTGAGATCCTGTCCGGGTGTTAGCTGGTCGCTGAATGACGCGAGGCTCAAATATTCCAAAGCACACTAGATTTCGCCTATAGAAAACATTTGCATTATCAAATTGCCTCAGCGCTCCTGGATTTTGTAGGAAATCATCAGAGGTAGTCAACGCAAAACAGCAGGTTCTGCATTGCCATGGCTACAAGTATAAATCGATAGAGAATTTGACACGAGTAAGATCCCTCCCATAAATCCCTACCCGATAACGCGACACAAAGAAAAAAGTTTACGAACCTCGACAAAGTTCACAGAAAACACCCACTGACGGGAACGACCTCTTATCCGTCTTACTGACTGACCGGAGTCAGACTGCACCAAGTAAAGCTGAACTCATTGCCAGCGGATAGTGATCCGCAAGAGGACAAGATTCGTGAACCAAACCCACCCGTGAATACGAAAATAGAATGGCATTCCAACTTTTCACGCGAGCTCGAAAGAGTACCCATGGGAGATTCTCTAACGATTTTATAGATCGGATATGGGGGGATGAAGATAATTATTGAAAATGAGAACTTATCTTTGAGTTTGGGGTGGCTTGCGACATCACGTAGTCCCTGCCCTGCACGAAGCGCTCTGCTCATCGGACAAGTACTGATTCTTGGGCTCTGAACGGAAAATGGTAGATGATTCTGATTATGGACCAGTTACACTTCAGCCTGCGTTCCTGTGGCGGGGGACAAATGTTCGCAGAATGATGCGAGATTCGAATGTAGTCCCACTTTCGAATTGCAGCTTGTCTTTGCAATATTGGGATCGTCAGTATATATGATCATTGTGTACGCAACAATTCAAGCTTTATCCATGAGTGAGCATTCGCATTGTCACTGGATTGCAACGCAGTTTTAAAATACATTCCTCTGTTTCGTCTCCATGCCTATTTTCTAACTGCAGTAACGTTGTTCGTGGATCATCATCGCATTTTAACATTAAGTAACTCATGTAATCTGGTTGTCTAGCTAAACGATTGTGCTCTCCGCTTATATATTGTGAATTAAACTCTATCGTTATGAAAGACGCAATTCATGTTGAATGAACAATATCTAATCCCAGGTACTGAGACTCTGTTTGACTCTCCTTGGTGCGCAGGAGTATGAAATGTGGAAGGGTGACTTAAGTCCAGATAAAATCGCCAGTCATGAAGAATGACATCAGTTTCTATACAACCTATTCAAAGTTGCGAATTTTTTCCGCGGTTCTGAGAAATTATGAAACGATAAGATTGCTGATGTCCAGATTTACGAATGAAATGACTTGGTAGTTTTTTTAATTGCAGGAAAAGTAAATGATCTCAAGTATGACTTCGCGATTTAGAAGGTCCATTTTTCAGACCTCTCTCAAATTCCAGTCTAAGTTACTTATCCATTATTTATCTTATCGATCCAAAAAACGTAGATAGTTAGATTTCTCGCATTTTAGATTGTTCGGACGCAAGAAGAAATCAGAATATGTAATGATCCCACATATGTTTAGACCACTATAAACTTCGATCTGATGTATATAGAGACCACTCGTATACCTCGATTACATATATATATAGACCACTAAGGTCTCATATATATCTTGACCACTCATATACCTCGACCGCATATATATTTAGACCACTCATGTACCTCGATCTGATTTTGTATATATTTAGACCAGTAGAAACTGGGTCTCATGTATATTTAGACCACTCATATACCTCGATCTCTTATATATTTAGACCACTAGAAACTGGGTCTCATATCTGCTAAGATCACTCATATACCTCGGTCTAATATAGTTTAGATCACTCATATACCTCGGTCATATACATATTTAGATCACTCATATACCTGGGTCTTGTAAATATTTAGACCAGTAGAAACTGGGTCTCATATTTATTCATATCTCTCATATACCTCGGTCCCATACATTAAGATCACTCATCAAACCTCGACATGAAAGACCTTTGCAACCATAATATTCGACCAGAGAAGAATCTAACTATATAAGTTTTTTGGGTTAACAAGTCTCCATATCAAAAAATTAGATGAACTGAAGTTTCAATGAAATCGGGAAAAATAGACTAGATTGTAAACTATTCGACCTGCAAACAGTTAAAACTTGCAACTATCAATAATTTCATAATTGGTAAATTTCGAATAGCAATTGTAAATCCGAGGTAAGAATTGATAAATTATAAATTGATTCAAATCTGCACTCATTCCACCCGAGATTCATGGAAGATCATATTTGTTTGTTAGCTTCTTGTTCTTAATTGTCGATTTGATCGAATCGTATAAGAATTCTACACAAGTAAAACCCCTTCCATAAATGCAGAAATCTACACAATATCTAATCTGAGACTTCGAGTTTCTATCGGATTCGTCATGGTGCACAGGAGAATATATTGTGGGAGGGTGACTCAAGTCCAGATGGAATAACCAGTCATAAGGAAAGACATGCCGTTTTCTATACAAGTCATTTACTATTGTGAATTTTTTCGTTGTACTAAAACGTTACGAAGAGCTATGATTGCTGATGTCCAGATTTACGAAAGTTTAGACAAGGCAGTTCGATGTATCCA
Organism: Aphelinus atriplicis; assembly: GCA_020882685.1. Taxonomy (NCBI): domain Eukaryota; kingdom Metazoa; phylum Arthropoda; class Insecta; order Hymenoptera; family Aphelinidae; genus Aphelinus; species Aphelinus atriplicis. The sequence continues at coordinate 1,983,895 of CM037075.1, read as the reverse complement.
TAAAATGCAGATCGAATCCTGACAACGAAACGAATTATGTGCAAGTCAAGATTTTCACATAAACACTTGTCAAATTCATCAAAATCCACTTTTTTCAGTTTTACGATCTTATTTCGATGGCGACATACGATTTTCGCGATCATATTATAATCAACTTATAAAAACCTATTAATTTTTTCAAATTTTTCTATAAGATCATATTTAGTTGAGAAGGGATTAATCGATTCTCGCCATAAGAGCCTATGTAAAAAACGTCATTTTTTTATGGCGCTCATATGGAAATGACCATGTTGACCCATGATTTTCTTTGTTGCAATTGAAAGTTGGTTGTGCTAGGTACATTCTATGAAAGTTTGAGTTCATTCTATTCTATTCTAACTCGCTGAAGCCCCCTTAATTGTATTGGAACTAATGAGTACCAAGTTTTTCCCGAGATTAGCGGGGAGGGGAGGGGATGACGAATTTCCTGCATTAATTGGGCTTCATGGAAGAATTCTGATGTTTATGTATAAACATCGAATGAATATACAAAAAACCGCTGCCAAGTGCCTTAGCAGTATGCTTTCTCAAAGAGGCTTCAATATCACCCACAAACGCGTCTCAAACCTGTATTTTCACCATTCCAATAGCGTAGATACTATCATCTATTTTTCAAAAATTACAAAAAAATTATTTAATCAATTCAATTCGTATCTTTGTGACTGTGTAAAGTGTCGTTCTCTTTCAATTGACCAAACTATGTTGCGAGTATTGATGTCTGCCCGGGCTCTCTTACTATTTGATCAAATGCAACAAGAAGATCGGACCATTTCTTCGAGAGTTATCGTGGACGAAAAAAAACGTTACACACATACATACACACACACACACACACACACACACACACACACACACACACACACACACACACACACACACACACACATACATACAGACACTTTTGGATTTCCATATTTTTCGACCCGTAGATTACGAAAATTGAGGTCCCGAGGTCTGATTCGGTGGGTCGATTTTTGCCCCATTACAAAGCTTTCTCTTTGAGAAAGCAAAAATTGCACCTGGCGACCGCATCTCGTATTCATGCGAAACACACACAGAAAACATTTCTAACTATTGCGAAACATTAAACTATTTCGCGGGGAGTTCGCATCCAGCATAACGAGTGTGGCTGCGTCTCGAGTAAAAATCAGGAAAATTAAAAAAACCGCTGCCAAGTGCCTTAGCAGTATGCTTTCTCAAAGAGGCTTTAACATCACCCACAAACGCATCCCAAACCTGTATTTTCACCTTTCCACTACCGTAGATACTATCATCTATTTTTCAAAAATTACAAAAAAATTATTTAATCAATTCAATTCGTATCTTTGTGACTGTGTAAAGTGTCGTTCTCTTTCAATTGACCAAACTATGTTGCGAGTGTTGATGTCTGCCCGGGCTCTCTTATTATTTGATCAAATGCAACAAAGCAAACGGTTCTAGGTTCTACACGATGCAAGACATTTGGACCTGCATAATTTTTCGATCAGTTCATCTTGTGACTGTCATACGGTTAAATGGCGGTCAAAATCGATCCGCACTGCCCTTAAGTCCGTATTTAGCACACTTGAAGACTCATTTTGATCATTTTCGACGGCAAAAGACACCAAATTTTCCCAATTTTCTCTATAGTACGTTGAAAATACTGGAAACGAAACTTACATCAATTTTTTTCCCCATTAGCAACGGTTGCTAGGGCGGTGAACAACGGTTGCTAAGGAGCTAATTGGGAAGATTTTGTTCTTTGCCGTCGAAAATGATGGAAATAGATATTAAATTAATAATTTCCAACCTTCATAATGGTTGCTAGGGAAGTAAACAACGGTTGCTATGAAGAAAATAGAACAATTCAGTGTCCTTGGCCATCGAGTGTGACTTAAAACTGATTTTCCGGCTTGCCCCAATGAGCACTCATAAGGATTTGTGAGAAAACACGTTAGAAACGGTTGCTAAGGAAATAACCAACGGATTCTGCTGAAATTGGACTCGTGATAGATCTTGCCACAACTAACCGGTGTGCGAAATTTCAGCAAGATCGGACGATTTCTTCGAAAGTTATCCTAGACAAAAGAAACGAAAAATTTACACCTTAGCAACGGTTGCTAGAGAAATAAACAACGGATTTTGCTGAAAATTGAACTCGGCCGAGATTTTGCCGCGACTAACCTGTGTGGAAAATTTCAAGAAGATCGGACCATTTCTTCGAGAGTTAATCGTGGACGAAAAAAAACGTTACACACATACATACACACACACACACACACACACACACCACACACACACACACACACACACACACACACACACACACACACACATACATACATACAGACATTTTTGGATTTCCATGTTTTTCGACCCGTAGATTACGAAAATCGAGGTCCCGAGGTCCGATTCGGTGGGTCGATTTTTGCCCCATTACAAAGCTTTCTCTTTGAGAAAGCAAAATATCAGGGAAAGTTTCGTTCACCACCTGATTAAAAAATTCCCCCGGTCCCATAACGAAGTGAGGGAATCTCGCCGTATGCCTGCCGACTGGGTGGGTGAAGTCGCAAACCACGTTGGCTCTCGAGCGAAAATTAACCATATCCTCGAAGCGCTCCACGAGTCGACCCTCGTGAAAAAACGTATCTCGGATGGTGCGCCCGCGTGGCGTGTCGCTTGCGCATTTTCTTCTCAAACAAGCGCGGAGGGACGTCGTCGCGCGGTGCGTCGAGTCTCGCATTTCTCGCTTGTCGGCGCAACCGTCGAGTGCCATCCACGCGTCCCACCGCCCCGCCCGAGAAAGAACGAGCGACGCGCGAAAGGGCCGTCGTCTCGAGTGCGCACCCGCTCGCTCGTTATCAAGTGTACGAATGCCGCAGTGGGCTCTCTCTCTCTCTCTCTCTCTCTCTCTCGTTAATAAAGTTATGATTCAAGTCTAAATCCTGTGAAATCGTGACAGTTTAGAGCCCCCCGAGAGCCAGCCGGGCAAGTTCCGCCAGATCGATCCAGGGACACGAGCCCCAGCGACACCGGCACTGTAATTACGCTGCATTAAAGCCAAAATTATAAATCTATTCTCGTACCATCTCTCTCTCTCTCTCTCCCTCACTCTCGTTTCGGAGGGCCGATTTCGGGACGTGCTTGGTTCGGTCGATCGATTTTTCGTTAACTCCTCGCCCCGCCGGGGCTTTCGCACAATTTTCATCCTAATGCGTTCTCTATCCATCTAATTATTGCTTGATCTGTCCCCCACGTGGCGGGACTGAGCTAATCGAAAATGAGTATTGTTCGAGCTCGGTTTGAGTATCACAAACATTTATGAGCGCAGTAGATATCGGGGTGTGGTCGGCCAACCATATACGAACAGAGTTGAAATAATTTCGCTTTTGAATTTTCGAGGAGCACCGGAAAAAAAGGTTACACCCGAATCAATCCCATATTCGAAACTTTGTCAACCCACTGAAAATGGAATTGAACCGGAAAATTGTTCATTACTCTCCAGAGTCGAGGGGATGTAATTTCATCGATGAACAATTACAAGAGAGAATGTGAATGCGTTATGCATCATCTGAAGTAATTGCGTCAACGAATCTCATCCTTATTTGATTCGAAGTCAATCCACACATTCAACAGGCCAAATATTCGAGCGAGTTTGAACGAAGTTTTTTTTTCACAGTCACAAATCCAACGCCGAATGAGCTAGAGTTATGGTACTTCGGGGAACGAACTTACCTCGTTTTTGCTGGAAACAAATTCATCATACTTTTCTCCTTATATCCACTCGAGGACATTCATGAACTTTCAGTGGCGTGTCCTAATTAAAAAGGCAAAACGAGCGAGAAAAGTATGTGCGCACGTATGCGCCGCGGGGAGCCAGCTGCGTCTCGCGGCAGGAAAAATGGCCAGGGCGAAAATAAAATCATGAGTTAACAAGCCGTTGGGTAGGGAACAGTCGTTGGCAAACCAATTGCGCCCAAGACGGGCGGAGCAAGTTTAACCGAGCCGAGTCAAGGCCGCGCGCACGACTCGCGGCTGCTTGTTACCAGCAACTGGCGCCGCCGCGAGTGAAATAACAAGGCCCAGCTTAGAAATTGAATAACAATCCTACACCTGAATAATACAGGGATATGTAAATTCAGCCGAGGCATGGCGCAGACAGTAGCTCGCGGCTCGTGTTCATATTGGTTCGGCGCGACGTGCGCGGCTCAACTCCCTGCCGCACGCCGTACCCTCTCACCTTCGTAATTACGTCGGCCGACCGAGACGTTCGTCATTTTCGAGGGGACGTTTTTCCCTGGCTTTTCCCGGAGAGGGTGCGACAAGCCAGTTGGATTTGAATGTTTGATGCGATGTTAAGAGGCTTTTTGTTGGATCGACGCCCGTCCTCAAGCTTGTTGCTCCAGCCTCGGCGCGTTCGCCTTGTTTCGAATCGCTTGAACCGTTTGTTATTCGAGCAAGAAGTTTCTTCGCGAAGCAAAGAAGTTATAAACCGAGCAGCTGCTTGATGAGTACCTAATTTCTGACGATTCGTGTCTGTGGAGTACAGTTCCTATTTTTTTTCTGTTGCCGAATGAATGGCGTTTTATTTTGCCACCGCTTAAGTAATAAGAAACTACTGGTGGCATTGCTCCAAAACGTTTCACTTCTACAATTTTCTACAGTAAAACGTGAGCACAGAGTCGAAAAGTAAGTCGAAAAAGCTGAAAATGTATTACTCTATTTTATACAGATGTCGGCAACTGAGGCAAGCATAAAAAGTCCGCTGGATTTTCCAAACGTAAAATGTGGTCTCTCGCGAATGTTCGTCTTCAGGTACATAATGATACGAACATTTTTTCGGAGTATGCAGATGGATGTTCTTTTTTTGAAGTCGGGTTGAATAATGGAATCAGCATTTCCAGAGAGAGAGATAGAGAGAGAGAGAGAGAGAGAGAGAGTTCTTAATCCAAACACAAGACACTGTATCTTTGTATTTTCCATAGCAAATGTTATTAACAACCGTTATTAACAACCGTGCATAACGATCGTTGCTAGGTAGTATGAAAAATAAGTTTGAGAACCGTTTGTCGATGGCAAAAGACACAGAATCATAATTTCTCCATAGCGACCGTTGTTTAAAATTCCTAGCAACCGTTACTAAAAGAATGGAAATTGAGTTGAGGTTCATCTATCGATGGCGGAAGATGTCACTCATAGGCCATCTTTTTTGAAACACTAAGCCTCTTTGAGAAAACCAACATGCACATACTCTGAAGTTTACTCATAATGATGGACCCACTATGTTTCTTTCTTAAGTACGAGTAGTCGAAAAACTAGAGAAGAAAAGATGAGCAAGAAGTATGCAAGTGAAATTTTCTACCTGCCTTGTCTTGATAACAAGTGTAGTAAGACATTTGAGCAAGTTAAATCGACGATTAAGAATCAACTGAAAATGCCACTCTCTGGAAATGCTAATTTCCAGAGAGTTGTACATAACAACTTTTGGGTATTTTTATTCATGTGTGTTTAGAATAACACTATTGAAAAATAGTTTTCACATCTAAAGAATAACGTCTGCCCTTTAAATATAAATAAAACCACTTCTTCGATTGTAAATATCCTACGCATCGTTGGTCGTTTAAATGCAAGAAAAAAACTTGTGGGACCCACGGTAAAAAAAAGCTACAGCATAGACACACAACTAGGATATAATAATTGAATCATTTCGAAAGGATTGAATTGTCAAGTCTATCACTTGGGGTAAAAGGGGTTCATTAACCCGATTGTAATTGTCGAACAATAAAACGCTGCTCACCGCAGCCGATTAAATAAAGTGCGAGGCGCTCGGCGGAACGAGGGTTGCGCGGCCGCGCGCCGGAGGTACGAGGCGTAAAAAAATCGTACGCGCAAAAGGGGCGAAGCGAGACTGCGCGGCTGTGCGCGCAGGGTTGATAACCAATTACCATTTACACGGAGCCGTATACACAGTGAGTACATGGAGGTGTGAGTCGAGGCTGCGCGAGGGCGGCCAGTGCGCGTTTTATCGTGTCGGTCCTCTGCTTTTTATGCAAATTGCGAAGATGGAGGGGCGGCTCGATCCCCGGGACAAGGCTCGGTTAACTGTAAAATTCGGCGGGAAACGCGATTATGTTAACCGCGCCCCGCCGGTGTATTCGGCGCTTTCTATTTCCGCAATCCCCGAGCCAATAGGATCAAGGATACCCGGCGCGCGAGCGCGAGTCGTTGATTGAATTCTCAGCCGTCTGAGTAAAATTACATTTATTCTTATCTCGGCGGGAGCTCGCGCTCTTGTTTCGCACTTGGTGTATCGCGACGAGAAGTGTCGAGGCCGTGTGCGACGGGGGTTGGCTGGCTTCGAGAGCCAAGCTTTAACCCTCGTGAAAAGCTTGGGTATTTTTGGTTGTACTTGATTCCGGCAGATTTTCTGAACGAGGCGAGGCCCCCTTTAACGTGATTATAATTGTGCGCTCTCCCTCTTCCGCTTTATTTAACAGAGGCAAAGTTGGTTATTTTCAATTTAATCCCTGTTCAGAATTTTCCGTGCTACAAAAATATCACGTCACAACACAATTACGAACACATTGTGTAATACGTGATCGTTAAATTTATCCAGGTACGTTCTAATGACGAAATTGTCCAATAACGACAGACAGGAGTTTAACATACATTACGATTGCCACATTAGGAAAATTGCCATTCATATTATAATATGTAATGAATGGAATAAATTTTTGTATCCTTACATCTCACTCTATTAATCACATTATGAACCTAACAGAGCGATTGGCATGGAAAGAACATTACGAATATGTTAATTTCAAAGAAGACATCAAGTTACACGCCGTACACCTGACTTTGATAGAAGCCTTCTCGAGTAGGAGAAAAATTTTGACTGAAAGAAAGTTTGCCGTTCGGAAAAGGGACGAGTTGTTAAAGCAAGATATCACAGCAGGTATTCAAGTAGCATCTGTGTCCTGGGGTTACTTGTTAGTAGGCTGTTGTCACGCCTCCTCCCCATTGGCTTCCAGAGTAGTCGATCGATCGATTCACTGTTCCAATATTCCGGGCTTCGTTAAACTTTCACAGCGATTTGTTCACTGGAGTGGCGAGAAAGAGAGAGGGAGAGAGAAGCAGGGAAAAGAGATGCAAAGGAGTGAACGGAGAAAGAGTTGAGCTACACCGTACAAAGTGGGTGAGATGTTGTACCGGCTTAAGGCTTATAAATAAAACTAAGCCTGAGCCACAAGATAGTCTTATTTATTCACGGCGATTGATACCGTCTAGTTAAAGGGAGCTCACTCTTTGAACTAGCGTACACTTTTTAACTAACTTTAATATACTAAGAAGCCAATAATTGCTTAGTTCATTGGGAAATTTTTCATTAAGAATATACACTTCAAGGGTCCAGTAATACTTTTTTCGATAAGGTACTCAGACGTCTCACATCACTAATTTTAAAAATAATTTTTGTATCGACAAGTAAAAATATATTTTTGAATATCAATACTACTGCAAGGGTATTCCTCGTGCATGGATTCATTCGCTTGTAGCAAACTTCAGTCCACGCAAGTTCCTATGATTTCTCCAATGACATATTACAAGTAGAGCACCTCAACTAAAATCATTTAAATTTCAACTATACTATGAAAAAAAAAAAAAATTGATCGACTTGGATAGACTTAACGAACCCGTAGATACAGCTTTTGTACAGTTGATTGTGTTGATGCAGTGAGTAAAAAGATCGATGGCGCATGGCGTTACAGAAGGGCGGCTTTGCTCTAAACTTAGAGTCTCTTTGTTAATTAAAATTAATGGGAAAGCTGTAGCTTCATAGATAAAGTTTCATGATAATACGTGCTAATTATGTATTACGTATTAAAAAAAAGTAATTGAAAGTTCAAATTATTCATGAGATACAAAATGAATGTTCAATACATGAATAATTATTATTATTAATACTCTACATACATCCATTTTCAGCAATATTTGCTATCTTGAATTTTTTGGAAACAAAGGTATTCACTTATGGTGAAAAATGATTGTGTAAAGGAATAGGAAAACACTGGTTCCTACCAGTGATATATTTAAATAATGGCATATTTTGTGTAATTACTATAAATGGGATTTGATTGAAATAACAAACATTGTTGCAATTGAATTTATTTTCAAAATAGTAAGTATCCGTTTAACAAATATATTATATTCTGATATATATTATTTGGGGAACTGATGGCTACGAAGATTAAATCAATGATAATGAATGTAAACTACATGAGTATATTTTGTAAGTAAGTATAAAAAATAACAAAGCAATGTCAATGAAGTTTTTATATTACATTATAATGACATGTATCTACAAGTATGGAAGATTATTTTACAAAATCATGTACATACGTACAATAAGTAACAAATATCGATTCCATCAATTAATGCTACGAATGAATAATGCTCAGTACATTTTCTCTTTGTACAATTTTATTATCGTACTGGTACTTTGACACTGGTAGCCTTACGAAAGATAATATTTAGTCTTTGCTGCTTCTTTCCAATATTCCTACAAAAACTCATTTGATCTCGTTCACGTTATTCAGCTGATTTCCTCTACATCGTGAGAAACGTATGATGTCTAGCCAACTAGGCTGTTGAATAGCACTTTCGCACGATAGTTCATAATTTTATTAATTATTCTTTACAACTTTTTCATCTCTGTTCTCACTCTTATGTTTACTTTGAATTTTTTTTCTTTACAAAAATTTTGTTGCTATATTTTTTTTCAAATTTATAGATTAAGAAGTTTATGTTTTCTCCACATTCACTTCGGAATCACTTCATTCTTTATTATTGTCACCATCTTCTGCATACAACTGTCAAAGTCAGTGCACTTGGCTTGGATCAATATCATAAATAGAGTACGATTCACCCATTCGACTGATAAACAATGTATCATATTTGTATTTCTCGGATTAGAACATACTTTTCTAAATTCACCAATAAGATTATCACACAAAAGTTCATGTCACATTTTTAATCCGTCACCAAATGCTCTTGACTTTGTAAGTTACAGAGTGAAGTACGAAATAGTCAAAAATATCAAGTTCTTTCATTCTCGTCAAATTACCACAGTTCCGTAGTCGGTGTTAGTGCATGCACTTCAATATTCTCGTGTCGTTGATATTGTCGGTCTCTTCTATTTACTGTTGCTCGTCTCGATAGAACAACCGTGAGTGCAGCTGCAGCACCAATGGCTGCCCCAAGGAGTATTAACATTCCTGGATGCGCCCCAGTTGTCAGAGATTCGGATGTACGAGCGCCAGATTCCATAGCTTGACTATTTAGTTCTTCGGAAATACTTCGGAGTTTTATACGTGGTTGTTCGTCTGCCAGTAATTTTGAGCGTGAGGACATTTCTGAAAATAGTTGGTTTACTGACTTTTCATTGTAAACAGATAGGTCTTCATCTGTGTTTTCATGATTATTTATCAGATTCTCCTGTTTCTCGATTAATGTCGATTGTTTACGTTTTACTTTCAAAATTTCATCGATACCGGCATCATTGATATTAGAACTCATGGATGATGAAATAAATGGTTCTTCTGATGTTGTAATTTTGGCTTTCGGCGAGATTGATTTCCATGTTGTAAAATCATTTGCCACCACTTCGTTGATGTTGATAGTAGACCCGGCTGCTGTTGTAGAAATTTGTTTCTCGCTTTGGCTGTTTTTTTCTGAAACAGTGATCGTTGAACCTTCAGTCGGAGGGATTTTTGATTTGGAATTTATATTTTTTGAAAAGTTATCTTCGAAGCTGGTAGTTGCGGAAAAAGTTGACGATTCTTCTGAATTAGTAGTTAAGATTGCTTTTGCAATATTGTATTCGATTGATTGTGTAACTTGTGCCTCTTCCTTTCCTTCTGTGTTTTCTGTCGACGTCTCTTGAGTTTGCCGTGAAATAGGTATTGCCATCGTGGATATTGATCTTGAGGTAACATCTATTATCTTTGTGGAATAGTTTGGATCAGTTGAATTTTCCAGTGAATCTTTAATATTCTTCAAAAGTTCAGTAGAAATTGATGTACTTTCCGAACTCAATTTCTTAATTTGAGACTTCTGAACAAATTCATTGTCAATGGTGGAAACTTCTATCCCAATACTGTGTGAAATAGGTTCAAATTTATGTTCTTCGACAACTTTTGTCGTTGTTGTTTGGCTGATAATAGATGGCATTTCTTCCAATAGCTTTCCTTCAAGACTTTGAGGTGTTTTACATCTTGTTGAAAATTCAATAGAGTTTCTGTGTTGTCTTATCCATTCGCCTAGCCAAAACTGATTAGCATCACAATTCCACTCGTTCCCAATTAAATTCAATTTTTGTAGTTGTGGCAAGACGTAATTAAGATCAGATCTTATTGCACTGATATTAGTGTAAGACAAGTCCAGTTCCCGTAAACTTTTACAAGCGGAAAGTGCTGCATTATCAGCCAAAAGTTGTGCAGCCAATGATGGACTACGTGATACGTCAAGCGTTACAAGTCTTTCCGGAGTCAGAATTGGGAAAGCCGTATCCTGGTTTTGGTTCGCTTCAATTTCCAGCGATATCAAACCAGACATACGAAGAATCATGAGACTTGATGGGCCGCTCAAAGTATCAGACGGTAGCTTTTTTATTGGATTATCAGAAATATCAAGAATTTGTAACCCTGGTACTTGATGAAAGAATCCATCCTCAATGACGCTTATGACATTGCCACTTAGATTCAAGTCTTTTAGCCATTTGAGACCTTGCATACCGTTGGCTTCCAAGTTCGATATAGCATTTTGTTTCAGATCAAGTATTTTTAAACTACTTGGTAAACTATTCGGGATATTAGGCAATATGTTGCCTGAAAGAATAAGTTCCTCAAGATTATCCAAGCGGCCCAGGGCATCTTCTTCGATGATTGTCAATCGATTGTTAGACAAGTCCAAGAGTTTCAAGAGAGGATAGTTGTCAAGATCGCCGCTGTCTATAGACGTCAATCGATTCCCGGCCAATTTCAACGTTCTGATGGAACGTGTCAGTGTTGCTGGGACTCTGGAGAGCCCGATCCTGGATGCATCTACAATTTCCAAGCGTCTCCCTGTACTCAGCAGGAGCGACAGATCCCTGTCTATCAAAGGATTTTCGGCTAGCTTGAATACCGACAGGCTAGGCAGTGGTTGCAGCGTTTCTGCCGGGATGAAAATCAATTTATTCCTTGCTATGTCGAGCTCCACGAGCTTCGCAAGATTTTTGAACCAGTCGACTTTAACTTCCTTTAGCTTATTACCAGCTACGATGAGACGTTGAAGGGACGTTAATTGACTGATTATATCGTTCAAACAGAACAAAGCATTGTCTGATAAGTCTAAGAACTCGAGGGACTCGATCCCCCTGAAAGCATGTGGATCAAATAGGTGCAAGTCATTGCCGGCTAAACTTAACCAAGTGAGATTTGGCATCTGTGCGAATTGCTGAGCCACCAGATACTCAACTTGATTGTGGCTCAAGTCGAGGATCCGTAGTTTGTCCATCATCACCGTTTGACGGATTTGTTTCAAATCATTATGAGAGATATTGAGTGACCTAAGGTTCTCCGCGAAGGTGCGATTCACTCCGTGTCTAGAAATTTCAGTCATGATTCCCCTGATCTCACTGTTCGTCACTTCGAGCACCTCTAAATTACGAATAAACTTTGAGCTGATCGCGTCGTCGTAACGGAGCGTCGGCTGGTGGAGGTCGTACAGCTTGAGTTGTGTGAAGCTGGGCGGTAGCCGCTCGAGTTCGGCCAAGTCGGGCTCGCGAGCGTGACACTCAATCAGCGGAGCATGACACTGGCACGAGTCCGGACAGGCGGAGCTGCTGCTCGCCAGTAGGCCGAGCAGCAGCAGCAGCAGCAGCGGCGGCAGCGGCGCCAGCGGCGCCCCTGACCTCATCTCTCTCGGTCTCTGTCCGTCGGATGTACCCGTACACGTCGGCCGAATCACATGTTTGCCTGACTGCCTCGGGCGATCGCACGTCAGGACATCCCGGCCGCGCGCGGCACTGCGTCGAACAGCGGATCCCGGACGCGCGGAGAGCTGCTCGGTCGCGACTAGCTCGTGGGGAGGACCGAGCGACACTGCTCCCGCTGCCGCGCTCGTGTTCCACCTTGACGCGGCCGGCGCTCGTGTGGGTGTGCGTGTACGTTCAGCCTCCCCCGAGCGCTGATCTTCCACCCCTCCCCCGCGCAAGGGTTATTCTCTCTTTCACGTCTTGCTCGCTCCCCAGCGCTGTCTCGTTCGCTCTGCCCCTCGCTCGCAGGGCTGGAGGGGGCGCACCAACCCCACCACCATCCCCGTCCGAGCCGACGCTCTCTCAGTCGCGCAACCGAACTCGATAAGGGGCGCACGCGCCTCTGCGTCCTTCCGATACACTCGTCCTGTAGCCGCGCGGCTTTTTCCTCTCCCACCATCCTCCCTCCGCCCCTCTCTCTCTCTCTCTCTCTCTCTCTCTCTCTCTCTCTCTCTCCCTCCGACCACCTCCCCTCCTGTATCCAACAACTCCCAGCTTCTTTTTCCCTGATTTCGTACAAATCTGATTTTTACCTCCGTGATACGCTGCTCGGGCTCTGGGATAGCCATAGGTGGACGTGACGATAAACTTATTACAGACATTTGCTTCTGGAAGCTTATGAGAATTATGGAGTCGGGCATATGTTTTTGATGCTCTTCCCGGCTTCGTCCTGTAAGCATCATTGAGCGATTTGGATCTTGGTTGTTCCATGGTAGTTTTGAATCTTATCACACATTATCTTAATTAATACCCAAAAATTGAATGTGCTGTCCACTTTTATTTGATTCATTTCATATTTTCATTGCGACATGAAAAAGTTTTTCAAGAATCATTTTTGTCTATTCGGAGATTAGTGTACCCATTTTTACTGATGAGAAGGCTTTTCTTATTAAATTGAAATTTTCATCAACAATCCGTTGAAGTATAAGCAGTCCGCGTATTCATATTGAAATCTTGTTCCCAGGCAATTCTATTCTACACCATTTCGCGGAAAATATTTCAAGCAATACGAAGCATTTGGTAATTATTATTATATTGAAATAATTATTAGAAAGTCTTTTGATTCAGTTAATTGAATTTATAATGACCAGTGTCTTCATACGTTTTTACTCGTCACTTACAAATCCATCAACAAACAGGACAAGTAATCCATTTTAATTTTCAGATTAATGATCGGCCTCCTATTCTACGAATAACGAAAAGGCTGTATAAATTTATTAATGAAAATGAATCACCGCAATCTTCTGAATCAGCCATCAGGGTTTTCAAAATTTAAATCATGGAAATATAATTACAGTGTGTCTCGGGGGGTCTAATATTCTGTGGGATACGAAGGAAATTCTACACATCCAAGGTGTTATTTGAATAACGTCAAAAAGCCTCCCTCGGGGACGCGTTCAATTTTCGCGAATTAATTGACAAAGAAGTGGAGCTAGCGCGTGTATAAGCCCAGGCGTTTAATAAGCGAACTTCCACGTCAGCTCACGTACGAAATGCCGCGAGATTCATTTGCTCCACTGAGTGATTTGCAATCCGCTTTGGCGGTTCAGCATCGTTCGGGTCGTTTTTTCCCCGGGTATTTCACTTGTGATTAGAGTATATTTATTGATTTTAATCGTAGGCCCGTGACATGCTTCATTCGGTCTTTATTTTCACTCTGTGAGAAGCTGTGGTCAGTAAACACCTGTCTAGAGAGACGATTATGTGAAAAAAGCACGTGCTTTAATCGTATGAATAAGCCAATTAGGCATTTTTTTTTTTACTGTATACATCTATTATTCGCAATTATTCTGCACTAAAATGACTATGAGTGATTTAATAGTGTTAGAAATGATAATAGAAATATTAGTGGTGTAGGAATACTATTTGATGCATGCTTATCTCAAAAAAATTATACAACGGAAAATAATATCTAACAATAATTGGCACTTTTAGATGTTTTTCATATGCCCCAAGATGCTTTGACATTTCCAGCGTGAGAAAAGAGAGAAAAAAGTATTGAGTTAAATTCACAAACAAAAGTGGGAAAGAAGAACTTTTGCATCCCCTATGCGTTCAACTTCGCAAGCTTTATTTTCACTGCATCTCAAATAGCCCTAAGAAAGTCTTGGTTTAGAGAGAAAGCCCAGGCCAGGTGCAATGACTTTTCACCGCGCTACCAGAGAAATTTCATCAGTGAAAGAATTGAGGGGAGAGAAGGCGTTTATGGGCACTTTAGCACGGGCGCGCGCGCATTCGCCAGCGTCATCATGCATACAGGGGATTTCTAATATCCGCGCAGATCGGCCGCTTAATACCGGGGAGAACGTGTGCGTTTTATGCTCGAGCCAACGCCCGATACGGCCCCGCCGCTCCTCCCGTTAGCTGTTTTATCGCTTCTTATTTCGCGCGCGCGACCTTATCCGTGAGCTCGTCGATATTATTACACGGGCCGATACGTGCAGCCTCTTCGTTCGTTGCGCATTTCGCGAGCCGAGGTATCGCGCGCCTCCCCGATTCTAGATGTGCTTCCCCGGCGGCGGCTCTACCCCTCTACGCGCCATTCATTCTCGCGTTGGAAGAAGTTAGCTCGTGAGACGCGCGCGTTATATGTTATTGCGCGAGCGGCTCACGTGCGTTTGTCATTCTCATATCCTTGAATCGGCAGTCTGGCATCGGGAATTTACACGTAAATAAGATTTCTCCGTTTTATTGAATCAGTCGTCGATTGGTATTGGATGAGGAAGTATTAAATATCTTTCGAAAATTGTCATCGCGATTATTCTTCAGAACAAATATATTGATGCTACGACTTTCATTCTAAGTGTAAATATCGCATTGTAATTCCATCTACGATTATGTATACAAACATTCGATCTGTTTTGAAGACTATAATGTCACACAAATTGTTTAAGTGGCTATCCATGGATCAATTCAATGAGCTATGTACTTTGTAATCAATATCTGGATTATCACAGTTTGTGGAAACCTGTAGCTCTAAGCAGCTGAGCCTGCTCTTTGTTTTCCACTAACTCGCTGCATTCAGGCACGGTCTGTATCACATATCAATATTTTATTTCACAAGCGATTGAACGATCTCTCTTTCAATCCTCGACAAAACTGATTGTCCTAGAAATTATGATTTCATACGTTATATCCATGTCACGATCTACGAAAGCCGATAAAAAATCATAAGATTCGTAATTTTCAAGCTCATCATTTTTTTCAAGAAAAATATTTTTTAATGTATCATCAAACTATCTCGTGTTGTCTGGGGGACGTTCTACGTCAATTTCGACAAATTATACCTCGCAGTACTTGATAAGATTACGAGAACAGAATCTTGTGCGTTGTATTGCCGGTACATTGTACACTAAGATTTGGAATTCCATTTGAAAGGAAAGAAAACGAGGCGATAAAATGTAGGCAGGGCTTTCTCCCTCTCATCTTGCAAAAGAGAGGGGATGAATTGAAAAGATAAGACATAATGAAAAAGAAGGGGAATAACAGATTGCGTGCGGCACAGAAGAAGAGAGCAGATGGATGAGAGGGAAGAAGAGCCCGGTCGTACAGAGGGAAATGGGGAGGGAAAATCCAACTGAGAAAGATCAGTTTCTGCGGCTGATATTGGCAAACGAATACACGCTCTGTTGTGCCGCTTAAACTCTATCTCTATCTCGCTCGCTCCCTCAACTTTTTCTCGCTACCGCCTAACCGTCTCATTCTTCCAGTTCCAGCGAAGCGCAACGGCGGCAGCTCGAGCAAGCGCTGGAAGGGAAGAAAATTATATCGTTGACCCGTCGCGGGCTATGTTTTCCCGGAGTCGAATGCCGAGAGAGCGAAAGAGCAACGCGGGTTTGTTGCTTGCAATAACCCCAACTGGCAATGAGGGTATATACGCATGTGAGTTCCCGGAACGAGATTCAGAACAGAACCGGGGAGGAGCACGTTTTATTGGAGCTTTTTGCCTTACATATTCCTTGTTCAATCCACACCAACGAAATAGTTCTATTCGTCACCATTTCTCGGGTATGCATTTCGAAGGCGAGCTCGTGGCCGTTTGTTTGCTCGACGTATCTTCGGAGGGAACCAATTGGCCGTTGGGAATATGCGAACTCTTTTCGTAATATCCCAAATGTAGGTGACCCCGGACCGGTGCATTTGCCTTTAAACGCTGGCTTGGAGTGTTGCTTACAAAGCAGAAAGGCGACACGCATAGAGAATTCGCACAAGGCAGCAGCAGCAGTAGCGACGGTGAATACGAGTCTATTTCCCAGATCGCAAGAGAGAAAATAAGTGTGTCGCCCGGCGTGGAAAAAGCAAGTGTACTTGGGACGACGGGTCACGCAGGTCACGCTGCGCCCGAGTTCGCCTCTTAACAAGCCGTTCAATTTGCTGGGCCGCGGTTAAGATGCACCCGCATGCTCCACGAGCGCTGCATCGGCAACGATGCAAAGAATACTCTTCTTTCGGCTGCAGACTTTTCGGACCCGACTTGCATCTGCCCGCGGTACCATGGCTTCTTTTACGAGCGCACCGACGCTCCCAATGTTAATTGGGGCCATTCTCGGAGCCGGGCTTCTTCGCGGGAAGTCGCAAGGTATGCAAGGGATATGATTCCTGAACTTAGGGTAGTAAATTTTACGGGCGAGGAGATAGCTCGGGACGACACTAACATACGTTGAATCCCGTATGCGTTTAAGCAAAGCTGCTCTTTCAAGGGATGTATCATCCCGAAGTTTCTTCTTACACGTTGAATAAAATTACGTGTAACTGGTTTATACAACCGGGAGAAGCCCTTTGAATAATGCATCCCAAATATATTTCGAACTCAAACAAACTTTTCAAAATGATTGCAGGCTCGGGGATTCGCTCAGTTTTCTATTGGTTAAAAACGAAGAAATATTGGTGTACTCATGTTTTGACTCAATTTTTTTTTTCTTTGTTTCCGCGGTCACGATTTACTCGGGCCTCCATTAACGTATTATTTTTCCGCGTTCTTGTCAAAATAAGTCATGTCGACCGCTCGAGGTGTATCCTCTCGGACGAGCGATGTCTTCATCCGCCAAGAATCGCAAATTCACCGCAATCCTCTTTTCGCCACGTGAAATTTTCCTCACAATTACGAGGATTCTTGGCGCGAGACACACTGGCCGAAACGCTTACTCCAATCCGCATTCCCGTCAGCTCTAGCGGGTTGCGCGTCAGCGGAATCGGGTCACCGATATACCTGGTGAATAAGTAAGAGCCCGTGAATTTTTCGGCTGGCGCGTACCAGGTGCACACAGGGTCGCGCAAGTGTACATTAAATAGATCGGGGTAGCCCGCCTCGCGAGGGCCGTTTCCCCTCGATATATTCACGCCCTCCTTACTTTGCCGGGTGCATATACGAGGCTGCGTCTGGAGTACGTCCTCTATAGGTTCCTTTGCCGGGCTTAGGCGAGGCAATAGCACACGGCTCCGCGGATTTGGGTTACCCGAATAACGAGCTGAGAAACACACGGCCTGGACTCGAAGTGATTCTCTCCGCGTTTATTGTACTCCGATGTTCGGGTTACGTAAGCTTATGTTACCCAACTCGCCGAATGCAATGCGACACTTTATCCAACGATACTGTTTTCCCTTGCTCGTTATAAATACCTTGTAACCTGCAGACGACGTGATATTTAGGGGGAGGGGGACTCAATTTGCAAATACGAGGTTTTGAGTTTGTAATAAGCATTATTTTGGGTCAGACGCAATGTCGATGTGGTGAACAAACGCGCGGCTTACACCGGTAAGTAGGAATTGTTTGCCACTAAATATTAAACCGCATTATGGTTTGTGGCTAGGCAATTCATCATGACGAGCAAATAGCTCGGGGAAAATATCGCAGGCTCTTGTTTACCGTTTATTTTTGATTCCTTTCGTGTATCAATATTTGATTTCTCAAATCGTTTTACCATTTTAGCTTTCACGTCTTGTAAACATTCGAACGGTAATTTTTATTCGAAATTCAGGGTATAAACGATGTTTCTATATCTTTCGAAAGTGTACGTGCGTATGAGAGGAAGAGAGAGAGAGAGAGAGAGAGAGAGAGAGAGAGAGAGAGCAAAATTTTTCATCACGTAATAACTTGCGAACGTGTTGTTGGATCATGAAAAAATTTGATATGTGCATTTATGTACCCTTGATTAAAAACTGATTATATTTTCAAAATCATGCTTAGGATTTATAGTTCTTGTTCTGTAGATCTTGAATTTGTCAAAAAATTGTAATATCACATTGTTCCTCATCAAAAAGTTGAACTATTGCAACACACAGATGTATTAATTTCGACCATGAACATTAGCTGAGGGTTTTGTAACATTTCGAGAACAAACGTCAATGACTGTTTATATATATTTTTATATTTCATCATTCTTATGTTCTTTTGTTAGTTTACTGACACCATGGTGGGGTCTGGGGATGTGAATCTCTCGTTCGTACAGACATTAAACTGTCTCGCTCAGTCTTTGAGAGGGTCAGGGGGAATTTAGATGGTTTTAGAAATTGGCAGAGATAATAGATGATGCTAGTATTATGGTCGTGAAGAAAACGTGTAATATTGTAAAGTGGGTATTTCTTCAGTTTGGTGAGGTTCCGGGAAGTTGGTCATTATTAAAGGTTAGCGCAGGGTCAAAGGACATGTGCGTAGTTTACGGAGTCTTCGCCGCAGGCGCAAGCAGTCTACTGGATTTTTTCTAAATTGTCTAACATGGTTATATTGTTTTTACAAACTTTATGCACATTCCATTTGGTCAAGGTATGAGGTATAACATTCCGAAACTACGTAGCATTTAAAAGTTAAAACTGCGCGCTCGCGGAACGAACGAATTACATTTCCAAGTTTAAGAGCTTAATTCGTGCAAATCCTCCGGAGAAGAGAGAAGGGCCCGGAGAACATTTCTTTCTCCAGTTTTATTCTCTCCTTCCTGGCGTGTCTGGCTTCTCTATGTACCACTTTTCTCTCGTTTTCATATTTTTCCATACTTCAGTTGGTCCGTTCGTTTTCTCGGCCTCCGTTGCTCGCGGTTTATTGCCACAGCCGCTTATATATATAGAGGCAGCCGAAAGAACGAGACAGCGCAGGATAAGAGAGTGTCGTGGCGAGTAAGAGAGTCGTAAAGCAAGCGCGGGTCACGTCGTTTGGCCGCGTGTCTTTTCACTGTCCGACTGCGTCGTCGGCTTCTTTATTGCCTTTAGCTAGCTCGACTCTCCACTTCCGATGTTTTACGAATGCGCGAGAGTGTGCGTGTGCGAGTGCGTGTGTGACTGGTGACATGGTCAACATATCCGCGGCGGTTCCCGGCATTCACTGAACTTTTTACGCACGTGTTTTGACCAGGTGTTTTCGCGCGGCTTGCAAAAAATTCAGTTATTTGCTTTCTGGCTCGGAAAGTATCTCTAGTACATATTTACCATTCTCGCGGAGGACTGTTATAGAATTTGGAAAAGAAACACCGAGAGTATATATACTGGATAACGTAGCGTCATACGTCTTTTGACTTTGAAATTTATTCGCCCGTTAAATGAAAATATTCATCGTTGCGGGCTACGGGGGATCGTCGATTTCGGTTGAAAATTGATGGTTCGGTACGAAGCCATAAAGTGAAATAAAACTTACAAGTCTTCTGGATTGTTACACGTGACCCACATTTGAATGCCCCGAACGGGGCGTGGCAATTTATTACTCGTTTCGTAAAGAGTCTATGAAGCATAGCGTCATAAAACGAGAGTAACAGCTTCGGAAAACCCAAGTCATGCTAAACTCTCTCAGAGATCCATTTCATCCCGTAGAACCCAAACGAAGCGCGCACTCTTGAAATTAAAAATCTTGGTTGTCCGTCGGAAGGCTCGCCGTCGCCGCGTGAAAGGTCTCGGTTTCATTTAGGGAGGGTAAGCAAAATCGCCTCCACAGAAGGCGAATTTGGCGCTCGGTGCATTGTGCAGCCAGGAAAAAACGAGAGTAGTACGCGCTCAACAAGAACCGCAAAGGTGTGTCTTCTTTCTCCTAACTTACACTGCTTTTCGCTTCGTATATTCTCTCCTTGCGTTACACTCAATTTCAATGGCGAACCGGGAAATGAGGAAGGAGGCAGGAAGAAGAACGAGATGTGCGACGAGTGAGAGCTGGCGGATTTTTACGTTTTTATTGAATATTCAGAATTCTCGCTCGCGACAGGATTACAACTGCAGTTGTAGCACCGATTCCGGGACACACATAGCTGTCGTCACCGGCTCGTCGCATGATGTGAAATCCGCGCGACACATCTTTCATTTTGAACCGGAATATATGAAATTCTCTGTTTTTTCTTTTTAATTTTTGTACAACTCGATAGGGATGTAACGCGGTGTTCGCCTGAGAAGCCCTCAGTGAAGCTCAGGATTTACCATTATTGGCGAATCCTGATTTTGAATATTACACTGTTTCACTTTGCATGATATTGCGATGATATGCTCTGTATTAATGTAAATGAATTCCAGAAAATTAAGAATAATATCTGTTGAACGCTGTAGAGGTAGAATTGTACAAATCGACGACAAAGATAAATATTGATAGTGGGGTATTAATTTCAATAACTATACGACAAACGCAAGATCGGTTTCAATCATGGACATTTTTAAAAATGTATTCCTAGAATTCCAGTCATGCAACTAGTGTATTCTATACAGACAGCCAACTCGTTTATTTCCTTGAAAAAATCGAATCACCGAATGAGCAGCTACTTGTGATAATCAATACAATCCAAATGGCTAGCGATGCATCGTCCTGCTTCCTTCAGCCAATACAATGCCACGTATATCGAGCGAAGCCTCGTTGTCCGTAATTATCAGAATAAATCTCGCTCTCAGTGTATCCTTCGTGTGTAACTGGCAAGGACGGCATTTTTGCTGTGCGTATCTTCTTCATACCGATTGGCTCTTCCTGCTCCTCGAGCTCGTCTCTTTTTACCGTTCCATCAGCTCCATCCGACTTTTTCTCGTGTGCTCGTTCGAGAGACGACTTCCGGTGCGGGAGTGGGCGGAACAGCAGAGCTTGGCTGGCAGCGCGTTTTTCCGGACTAAGTCGCCCGACTTGTAATTCCCGCGCAGAACGGCGACGGCCAAGAGACAAGCAGAATCGGAGCCTGTTACAAAGTTACTTTTACCAAGCTACCCGGCAAATGTAAATGGGGCAGGGATGAGTGCGAGGCTGGTGCGCCAGTGGATGCCGGATGGACTCTCCATCTCCCCGGCGCTCTGTCTAAGTGGCAGCGCCGTCCTCCAAGAGCCAGAGGAGGCTTGGGACTAGTGCAGTTTGTAATTGCAGAGGCTTTAGCCCGTCCTGATGGCCAATGGCTGACTAGGGTAATGGCTCGAGCTTGGTTTACCCCCCCCCTCCCCCATCCTCCTCCTTCCCGGCCCGCCTGCCCTTTCTCGCGACTCTGAAAAGATTCGAAGGGGCGCGAAGAAACGGTGAGGTCTTCTCTGTGTTTGTGGGCTGAGGAGTTGGAGCAACTTGGCAGCAGCAACTGAGGGATTCTAAGTGAGATGAGATTTGGGGATGGGATGATGTGGAAACGAGTTGACGATGGTGCTCTCAGGAATGGATGTACGCCCGAGGTATTTTCTTCTGCCCAGAAATATGATTGACTCGGAATTTTATTGATATCATCAAGGATTCCACGTACTAATGTGAACCCAATTGTTCTGCGAAAGGGATCTTTTGTAAAAGATATTTTGCTGTCAATACAAGAATAGTGCACGATGTAAGAAGAGTTCCTATTTCGAATCATAATGAAAAGAGCATGCTCGGACAAATAGTCTTCTTATTGGATATTCTTTTGTGCTTACGAACAACTGTCTGACCTTAATTGGCATACCTTCATTGTAACATTAGAAAGCACTTTTCAGAAATAGGTCAAGTACACTTGGTCCCGTAGCAAAGTATTATATATTCTCCTCATTAGCAGTCCTGGACTCTATCGGGTATTTTCTTGGAAAATCAAGTCATAATACAGGAGCAACTGTAATGAGAAGAGAAAGAATGCCAGAAGAGAAAGAATGCCAGAAGATAAATCTTTAGAGAAATCATAAATTTGTAAAATCTTCATGGCAAATTATTATAACAGTTCTAGCAAGCTGCAGAGATGGAAACCATGTTAGAAATTTAAATAGTAAACGATGAAGAAAGTAGAAAAAAAAGAAGTGAGAGAAAGCCATATACGATGAAAATGGCATGAGAAATCCAACCGAAGGAAATGCGGTACCGAGGGATCGGGGAAGAGCTGCAAAAATGGTTGAAAAAATAGAGTATAAGAGAAACAAAGGGAATTAGCAGAAGCAAGAGACTGGAAAAGAGAGAGAGAGAGAGAGAGAGAGAGAGAAGCAGAGAGAAGGATGAAGATGGTGAGGAAAAAGTAAAAAGGCCAAGAGTAGAGGGGGATTAGGAGCTTTAGAGGAGCTAAAGAGCAAGCGAGCCGAAAAAAAACGTAGTAGACGAAGACAAAGGGCGATTCAAAAGGATGCGCGCGCCTGCAAGATGCCGTGAGTCGAGCAGGCGATAGGGTACGAGCCCACGAAAGTCAAGAGGCCAAAAGCTTTGTTGTTCTACAATGGAATAGTACTTTGACTTGGAATTGTTAATTGAATGGCGAACGTAACCCGACAAGCGGGAATTTATGGATATGACATCCACTGTGACTACGTGCAAGAGAAAGTTCAATTATATATTTCATTTTTTTCTAATTTCCTCACCTCGAACTTATATCGATTGAATGAACCAATTCAGGATGATTCGTTAAGGATTAAGGGTATTCCAATCAGTAGATGTCTTCGTCTCGCCATCGCAATTACTCTTCTCGGAAAGTATAATTCATCGAGCGCTCGAGAGTCGCCATTTCCTGGATATAAAACGCTGATGTAAGAACCATCCGTTCATAAATTCATTTCATAAATTCACAACCAGCCGGGCTTGGTCTTAATTACGAGCGTTCAAGGCTCGCGGGAAAGTATGTGTCCCACTTTCGGTGAATCGTCGTCTTCAGTTCTCGCGCTCAGTCCAATAATTCACGGGGAAAATCCAGCGGAGAGGTCGTTGGGGAGGGCCCGCGCTGAAGAACAACAAACGAGGAGTGTCTGCAGCGGTGCATTTGCATCGCCAACGACAGTCAACGTATATACATATATATTCATAATTTTCTTTCGTCCCCCTGTCTTTTTGAATGCTCTGCCACCGACGTGCGGCTGACGTTCGTTTGCGGCTAGCTTAATGAGAAGAATATCACGTAATCTGGCTCTGTGCGAGCTTCGCGTGTTAATGCGGAAGAGACGCAAAGCCGAACGGCATGTGAATTATGTAGAGCGCAAAAAAATCTTGCTCTCGGCGGCCTGCGCTTATTCGTATGCAATTTCTTCAAAATTCAGCGGCTCTCTTACGTCACTTGCGCTGTTTCGTAACGGGCGTTCTTGAATTCGTAGATTAATGAGCTAAGTCTCAAGTTTGAATTCATTTCACATGGAAAGATTGAGAGAGTTTTTTTGGATGAATGGTTTTTTGAGAGAGGTGCTTGAAACTCACGTTGGCTTTACCTGCAGGGAACCTTTCAACCAGTTGATATTTTCCTCGTTTTTTTGAAGCGCAGCTCAAAGCCGCCGCCTTGCTATAAACTGTGTTTTTAAAATAGTAGGTTCCAAGTTTACCATCCCACTTATAATTATCATCTGTATTGCTGTATCTAAAAGTAGTCCATCCGCTCGTTCTTACGGTTCTAATTCCTATTCGTGCTGCGTCGTTCGTGCCAAGTTACATCCGTCGTTGGCTGATGGATAATAGGATTCGATGAAACTGTCCGTGGAATTTGAAGTCGAATTTGAATAGCTTCAGGATTTCGAGTTTACACGGACGCAGTCGCACGAGCTCAGGGATACTACTTTTCGTAAGCTTGTACTGCAACGTTGGCGGCAACCCATCCCGACGCGTACAAGATCCTTCGAAAAATCCGCGTATCTCTTGGCTCTCGACTGCCACGCGTTCACTCCCCTTCGGCATTTAAATCTCTACCCTCTACAAAGTGTACATGTATTTGTAAGTCAGCCAAGACAAGCGGCACGTGAGGATTTAACAGACTTGAGTTTTCGTTTTTCTTTTCTCTGCCGTTGCGTGTCGGCGAATCACAAAAAGGCTCTATACTGCTGTGCGTGAAGTTTGATTACGTTGTTGGTGGATTTTTTGCTCTCGACATTGCAGACAATTCGTAAGAGCCGCAAAGAAATAACTTGTTTTAGCCTATATCTGAATGGCTTGGTAAGCATTCGACGGAAGAAATCTCGGGGAGTGTTTGCGGTTCACCGTCAATTTGACATCATCGCTACATCAGTGAAACACTGTTGAAACAAGAATGCTTCTTCGCTCAATACGTACATATACCTATTACTTAACGGCAATGCTGATATTTATCAGCAAACAGTTCTCCGAGCTTGGCTTGCACAATTTCGCCGTGGCGCGAGGGTGAACTCCTGCCTCTTTCGAATGACAGTTTGATCTTTGAGCCGGGAATAATGAAAAGTCGCTTGAGGACACAGAAAGGGAAAAAAAACCGGCGAAATGAGAAAGTAAACACGAGGATAGCGACGATGACAGGGGCACTGGAAAAAGTTCAAAGCCCTCTTATTAAATTAATTTTTCATTTAGATGGTCTTTTGGCCCGACGTTCCTCCCAATTACGGAACTCGGCTCCGAGTCGTGAGGAGAATCTGTCTTCAGACAAAAGTGGGAGCTTTCATGAGTGTCATTGAGATGTGACATTATGATAAGCTCGAAGTGAAATTAGAAATACCTCTTTCAAGTCGCAGAGTGAATTTCGCCGAGGATAAATTGATTTAAATGTTTCACCATCGTACGCTTTCGTTTGATTTTCATTAGTTCCTGTCTGGCGGTGTTGGAGAGGGTGAAATTTGGTCATACTATCTCGAACCCATTCCCTCGATAAGTTCAAATCGACGAGTTATAGTTTTGCGACATTTTATTTATTGTTGGCATTATAATAATCGGACAAAAAACTTCCCGATTTTTTGGTGGGAAATTGACAGCAAAAATGACTTATGCATTCTATTCTGGCCGAACAACGTGGCTCGATAATCTCCGTATTCCTTGGTCTCACATGAAATGAAGCGTATTTTGTCGATATCCTCAAAGATTTGTCCTAGCAGTGCCGGTCTGATCTTTGATCACAAGTCGAGAACAGAGCGTAACCCAAGTCTAAGTAAAGTCAGAATAGCCTGAGTAAAATGTCCGACTGAAGTCTGATCAATTTCGTCTGGTGAGCTCATGGTCGAGGCACGTTATTTCAGGCTTGAACATTCGTGAGATGCCAGCTCATCGTGGCAAATGAGCTCGAATGAAGATGGGCGGGAGAAGAGTGGACTCTCGCACGAAGAGGAGCACTCGCTCGCGCAGTTGGCTCGCCGGAAATATGTATACGTAAGAAGGAGAATCGCAATGCTCGTCGCGTCCTTCTATTTCCTTTTATATTCAGCCGGTCGATCGGGCGGGCGGGCGGGCGCGCGCGAGTCTAGTCTGCGCATAGCGACGGGACACAAACGTGCCCGCGCGCGGACGTACACACACGCGCGCCTCGAGGGTCATTTGACTTCTCTCGGCTGCTGAAGCGGCTCCGGCGCTCCTCTCCCCGGCTTGCCGTCAAATCGCGGCCCTCCGCGGCGAACAAATACGAAGCAGCAGCCCCCATGTTGAATTTATACCAGTCCCGCTCCACGTGCTCTCTCCAGCTTTTCTACGCGCGACTCTTCCCTCCGTGCCTGCTGTTATTTTGAATTTGACTTGGGCAAAATGTCACCCTCGCGCCAACCGATTTTATTACCTTATCCCCGAGCTATTTCTCCTCTTACATTTTTTATTTATACATGAAAAATAAATAGCACGATCAGTATGTCGACCGTTGGAATTTTTTGACGTATCCATGGTAAAAGCGAAAAATCTTCGTGGATATAATCGGCTTTTCATGCATGTATGTATGTGACCAGTGTATCAGCGTGAATTTCTACGTGTATTATCCTTATGTGAAAAGTGACGGCCTGCAAATTGAATTGCCAGTGATTTGATTGGTCGAGGGTCTAAATTTTGAACGTGACATGTACGTCAGGTAAGTAAGACATGGGCACATATAAAGAGTTCAGACGAGAGAGGAGCAAGGGACGCAATATTTGAAGAAGATATATTATTCAAAGAAATAGTGGATTGGGCGCAGAACCTTTCTGGACTAGGGTAGTTAGTTTCAATCAGTTCTGACAACGATAAAGGAAACTGAATAAAATATGAATGTGTGCAGTACGTGAAAAGTATGAAAGATATGATCATGTAGATAGCCAGTTGGTTATCATGATTAATATACACGGTGACTGCCTGAAGAAGAATGAGACCAGTGAGGAAAAAAAATCTGTGTTTCCATATGTCATTCAAGGATTGTAATCAGTATAGAGCTGATGCTATGAAATTTTAGCACTGTACCTAAATGCTTGGTCCGTCGGCATATTCCCAGGTCCAGCGACCTATTTTGAACACGAACGGCTGAGCGGCGAAGGCTCTACACGTCTGTGTGTTTTTAAATTTTTCACCAAGATTCTCTGGCAAATATATGTACTCCTTCTGTGGCCCTTCTCGCCCTGTCGAGGCCCGCAGAGCGTACGCTCTACGCGGCCATTTCTCACGTGTGCGCACGGCCAAGCAACAGTGGCAGTGGTGCCTCCTTTGGAATTACTTTTTTGCATTTTTCAAAAGCCGAGTATTTCCCCTGGAAGCCAATTTGTTCCCTCTAGAGTCGTGGAATACGCAACTCTTCATCCCTTCATATTCTTTTTTCTTTACTTGTTTGATTGAATATTACACATTTTGATATATATCTTGCTTCTCAAATAGTTTCAAAGATTAGTTTCCGCGTTGCAATGCAATACACCATTTTGAACTAGCATAATTCTGTAAACATTCATACGGACTACAACTCTCGAATGAATGTCCATAACACTCTCCGAAAGGTATATTATGTGTGATTGAAAATGTGGAGAGAAACGTTTGATCAGCCAAACGTGAAATTAGTCTCTCGTCTCTCGACATCCGAACGAAAATCTCGGCAATCAGTGGAATTAGCTGTTAATCGCGAGAAGAGGCCGAAGTAGCCCGACGTCGTGCTTGAAGTCATCATGTTATTCCCAATCTCTCGGCTCCAGCCCGCACGATTTTCTTTCTCTCTCCCTCTCTATCTCCTGCTCTCCCTTGCTCTCATTCACATCGCACGATAAATTAACTCAGTCTCACGCGTGGCAGCCGACCCCAATAACCGGTTAATTTCTCTCTCTCTCTCTCTCTTCCTCTCTCATCTGGCGAAAAAAATTCATCCTCCTCCCTTATCGAGCATTCCCCAGGCAATGGCAGCCAATAAAGGGAAGCCTTGCTATTCATAGCCATTTCCCTTTTCTACCTCGAGTATGCAGCGACGCGCGTGCCGTCTATACACACTCGTTTTCTCTATTCTCCATTATTTTTTAGACGTGTCTCCCAGTAGAAAACTGGCTTCGATAAAAAAACCCACTACCTCTCTTTTTACCATTTTCACCCATACCCGCTTTAATGACAATGTTCGCGCGTGTGCCCCTATTGGCTCAATCTCCTTTGCCGCTCTTGATCCTCTTTTTTTTTGCTACTTTTTAATTCGTCAATTTTTTCCGAGCTCGGGTTACCGAACGAGCTCTGCGGCTTTTGTTACGTAACGCACCTCGAGTGGAAGAGGCTGCGCGGCTCGATCTCTCGACTTCGCTTCTTTGCCACTATAAGCACTCGGGGAATCGACGATCTTGAATTTTCTCGGATGGCCGGTAGCTCCCTTTGCGTTTTATCTTCTGGCAGCTCGTTTTATTTGCTCGAATCTTCTCTATTTTTTTTTATATTCTTGCGCCAACGTCCAGACTCGACATTTTTTATTTTCATGTTCACACGATTTGTGCTTTTTTTTAATGAACCGCACGTACATTGTATGCGCCGCTAAGTTTTTTCTTTCATTCCCTATAAGTTTTACAACAGTTTGAAGTAAAACTTCCAACCTTTTTAAAATGATGTTTTCAAGTGCTGAATAAGCGAAGAAGCGACTGGAAATTCACTTCCCATACCACCAATATAAGCCGAGTTTCTGTGGTGCCCAGAAAGCACTGGAAATATGAAATATCAGAGGAGTGCCTACATTGCCTTCAGTGGCACATTAGCTGCACTTGCCTTATATAAAATATATATACACGTACATGGTGCACATCAATGAATTTCCATGCAAACAATGTCGATACATTTTGAGCATATGGAATCAAATAGAATTGGAACACCAGGTTTAACATCTTTGTCCCTGGTCAGTAGAAATACATAATAATGAAACGATACTTATTACCGATGATATAAAACCGAAGGTTCCGATATTGTTCATCTGACAATATGCCGTAAGTTGAAAGCCAATCAAGTACAGCGTGAGAATGTATCAGCTCGTCAGAGGACAAAGAGCGTTGATTACACCGCACTGTGGATCCGCGCAATGAAAAAACCAGCTGCCCGACCTATCACGAAAATCCAAAAATGTGTCGGAACCCGTATTCGTTGGCTCGATCGATTCCCAGTGCAGACCTGACTCTCGTGGGCTGAGCTTAATCCCCCCATAGACGTAAATTTTTCGCCTAGCCGACTTGATTATCTGACCAATGATAGTGGAGGAGCGAGATTTATCGCATCTTTCCATGTGAGGCGTGTCTCTCTGTCTCGCTCTTTTTTCGTGAGGCAGACACGATCATCCGGCTCGCCAGGCTCTTTGGCGAGCGCAGCGCGGGGGAAGAGGCGTATACATACGCAGCTCTTCCCCTATATACAACATTCGTCTGGCGTGGCCCACGCACTTTTGTTATCGGCTATCAATGTGGCGTCGTGTGCCGGTGACGTTGCGAGATTCTCATTTTTCGAGTTGACCCTCCTCGTTGATATCCCGATTTGACGGCTCCACCGTGGCGTGTCGTCCTTCCTTTCTGCTTATAGATATTGGGAGATTCATCCGGCTCGACAGATCAACGATTCATTTTTCATATTTCTAATCTTGTTCCCGCGAGGTACGGAGTTTTCATTATTAACTCGAAAGTAAGTAGGAATATCGAGTGGAACTTTATTATTAAACACGATCCAGCTTGTTGCGAAGGCGTAGTATGAAATATTCGCATTTAAATTTAGCCCGGCCGATCTATAGTACACGTTTCCTCGATGAATATAACCGATCGAATCAAACCATTGTCGAGCATTTGTTTTTACCACTGTTGTATTCTCAAGCAGAACAGGAATCTGCCTCGGCGTCCACATATTTCTCTCGCGCAACAGCTTTTTTTCTCCGTCTCGCAAGTGTGCCCTCCATTTATAAACGTATGTCAAAGTGAATTTCTACGAATATAGCGTCGATCGTTCCAATTGATCCAGGTTTCTTGTGGCATGGAGAGTTCGTATTGGTTCTCCCGAAACACTCGTACATCAGTGCATCCATCCGCGAGTCTTTGAAATATCCGAAATATTTAGCAATTGTAAAAGTCGCGCGTAACGAGTGTGCATATGTGTGTGTGTGTGCGCGCTTGTGTCTATTCTCACGCAGCTGCTAACTTGCGTCCAACTATTCGGCTGGGGCTGGTTGTAAATTACAGATTAGCGAAGAGACGTGTACCGGCGCGCAATACTTGGAGAGTTTGCTGATAGCGCATAAATTAATGCAGAAAATTGACCTAGTCTCTCGCACATTCTTGCTCGCGCGCGCGCACGTGGCCCGGAAGAATAATTGCTCGCGAGCATGAGACCCCGTACAAGACAGTTGTTAACTGCTCCGAAGCATAAACTTGCAAAACGGAATTGCCTATTTTGTCGGGCCGACCCGGCCGGAGCTTGATCGAGGCAGCTTCCCAAGAATGATTACGTCGCCCGGCCCCATTTGCTAAGTAGCTCGGCCGAGCCCGAGTGTTGGGGTGTATTGTTTCAAATTGCCTCCGGATACATAGGCGGCGCGCGCGTCCCTTTGTTCGCCGCGACGCGAAAAACCGCGACTTTGCTTTTACGCTAATTGACACGAGAAACTCGTTAAACCCTCGATACGTCTGGTGTGTGTGTGTGTGTGTGTGTGTGTGTGTGTGTGTGTGTGTGTGTGTGTGTGTATATATAGCGAGCCTTTTCGCGGGGGCGATACAAAAAGGAGGCAATTTTTCATAGATCCTTGCCCCCTCCCCCCTTCATCGCATCTGCTGCTACTGCCACTGCTGGCCCTCCGCCAATCCTTCAAATGCCTTCCGATATACACGCTGGCTAATGCTGACCTTTCAGGCCGCGGCCTTCCCCCTATGTACCCGGCCGGCGATGAGCTGTTCTCGCGGCGAATAAATTCTTCGCCGCGCAAAAAGCCGGGGCAGCTGTAGAGATCCGAGCAGCGGAGCCCTTTGAGAGTAGCAGCAGCAGCCAGACACAAGTTGGGTCTTGGCGCTAATCTCGGTGAGAGTATCTTTAGCCGACCGGCAGCGGCGGCAGCTTTGAATGGGGAGGCACTGCGCGATAACGGATATTTCACTTTCTCCGCTGCCCTCCCGTCCCGGCCCACCCGAGTTTCCCTTTCTTCTTTGACCAGGCTGGGCTCGAGCTTGGTACAATGCGATCCGGGCCACTTGATTACCGCTCGTAATGCGCTGCGTGTTGGGCTTTAATGAAAGTGGAAAGCTCCTGCGCGCCTGCGTTGATTTGATTTTTTGCCAACTCTACGGCGGGCGTCTGAACGGATAACCGGCTGTAGCTGCCGCTGGATTTCTTTTCTCTTCTGTGCACTGGAATGAATTGGGGATCTGGGGGAATGGGGGAGGCGTACGGCCAGTGGCTGGTGCTTGATGAGTTACTCGCTCGAATGAGAATGTAAATTCATTTTCCCTACGGGGGATACTCGAATTTCCACGATTTTTGATTGACCGATTCTCTTTGTCCTCGAACAGCTACATTTGTGGGGCCATCATAATTTGTCAGTGTGATTTTCGACTGTCAGCCTTTTCTACTGTTGCAGAAAAATTTTAATCTTCACAATGAAATGTCACAGTATGGATGTGGAGTATTTCACTGCAAGCGGATGGATAAATTTTCGAGCGGATTACAGTGTTGGATCGCATGCAATTTGATGATTACACTTTTAACATAATCCACAGCGAGTTCAGTCAAGATTCACTTCGAGTGAACTGGAGGTAAAAGTTGAGTTATCAAATCTCACGGAATTCCAATGAATTCTTACTGCGATCCACTGCATAATTCATCCAACCACGTGCAGTGAAATACTTCATTTCCATACAGTGATATTTCACCAGAACCTTTTTAACCTAGCTTTAACGTATGAAAAATTACTTTTTTACCCAGGACAAAATATTTATGTAGAGCTTCATCAATCCTGTGCATTGAATCGTCAAGACACTATCTCGTCGACTAGGCTTGCAGTAGCCAGCGGCCCCGACGCACGTCGGGAAAATAAAAAAGTCGGAGCTAAGTATATGGTTCGGGTATAAAAGCGGGTCAGCCAGCACCGGTTCCAATTTAACTTAGTACTGAATTGTGGGGAAGTGCGTCCCGGAACGGGGGTGCGTGAATGATTGAGAGGGCCGCGTACGCCGAAGGAGCTGCATCGCTCGCTCATTATCAATTGACGCGCCCGGCCGGAACAACTCTGCGTCCATACGCTGCGGCGCGGGCTATCCGCGCGCGCGAGTGAGCCTAGGCTGCCGAGAGGTGCGTTACGCGCGACCGCTTTACCTGCCGCGGGGTGATAGCGCGGCCAATGAATATGGATATGCCAGCCACCGACGCCGCCGCCGCCGCCGCCGCCCCTCCCCCATGAATTAATTTCAACTTTCCCAGCCGCAGTCCTGCCAGCAAATTACTTATTAACGAGCCCGCTCAGCCTTGTCACGCAGATTATGCGCGAGTGCTCTCTTACTGGACCGACTTTTTGGTCTTAAATGAATGCCTTCCATATGCTCTCTCGGAAGCAGCTCTATAATGCCGGATGACTTCATAACGAGCAGGTTTCAATATTTAATTAATTTCGTTGATTCGGGTAGGGTACGTGCAACCCATCCTTCTTGGCGAGAAAATCTATTTTTTACGTTGAAATCGAGGTGGATCCAGCGAGTTTTTATGAAATCAAAGAGTGAGGTGAAACTTTCACAGAATGTATACCTACCACGATCAAATTTAAATTGCGCTAAAGGAAATTAGAATTTTTCATATCGGCTCTCATAGCTTCAGAATTGATTAATTGCTTGTAAATTGATCAAGAACAGCTAAAAATTAAAAATGGTAAGTGTTTATAGACAGATTGCAAGATATGCTTGAGAAAATCGTATGTAGCCGGAGTAATAAGAGGAAAACCCGAAAAAAGTATATTTTAATAAATTTGACGAGTGCGTTTCGATTATATTCACATCTTGATTTGGTTTCACAATCCATTCTTCTTTTCGAGTATTTAAGAATAGTCTGAAGCAAGATTGATTTATTTTAAAACGATATAGAATTGAAAGAGAAATAATTTTTGGCCCCGCATCGGTGCAGCACCTATAACGCTGAAGCCACCTTATGCGCAATCAAAGCCGGGGATTTCGATATTTATTCAGGCTGCTATAGAGCGTTCATCACATTATTACACAAGTTACCACGTCACAACATACGTGTGAAAGCTGCAGCAGCTCGGCAGACGGTAAATATTGGAACGGCTTTGAACGGAACGTAGTATCTTTGCCATCTCATAAGCGATTACCAAGATACTCGAGAGCACGTGCGGTCGTATTAGAGCAGGAGAAACGACGCAAACTTGGGTGGATGGTCGCTGAAACGTATACGAACCAAAGACGTGGTTAACATCGCTCGTCTAAGTACACGTGGTTAGAGCTGCTGCTAAACTTCCCTGGCTCCCTGTGGGATATAATATCTACATATGAGATTAAAATTTGCTCTCGCCTACGCAACTTCTTAATTTCACTCATCACTTCCTGATTCTGTATACTCCACGTGCTATTGAGAAAATAGTTAAAATATTGGAAAATTTGATGATTTCATCTTCAAGATATCGATGCGAGTTTAAGAATCTTTCGGTGAAGTAACTCGTATATCGAATAATGTGAATGACATCGCGATTCAGTCTGTTCCGAACTCGAACCTGTTGAACTTCAAAAAATTGGAGATCAACTTGCACGTCTGAACTAAATTTTGGAACATCGAATTAGCTGCTTAAAACCGTGAGCCGTCACGCCATCC
Source organism: Aphelinus atriplicis (assembly GCA_020882685.1). Classification (NCBI taxonomy): domain Eukaryota; kingdom Metazoa; phylum Arthropoda; class Insecta; order Hymenoptera; family Aphelinidae; genus Aphelinus; species Aphelinus atriplicis. Next base: position 1,950,473 of record CM037075.1, on the reverse strand, counting down.
TTTCATCCTAGTCGCAGTCAACCGTGAAATAATAGATTCATACGAGGTGCTCTATTCCTTCAAAACTCTTAGACGATTTTTTTTCATTTTTCTATTTTTTATTTCTATTCCTGGTGCGGGATTATGGAGCAAATGACTGTGAGATTTTACTATTATATTATAAATGGTTAGTCATCGGTAGAGCAAGAATATTACAAAAATGTATAGCGACTTGTATTCTACGTGTTAGATCAGGGAAAGAAATAATAATTAACAAAATTAATGTTCAAATATAAATAGGTTGTTTATTAATTGGTTTCATACGCAGAAGAAAGTCGAATTTCGTTTTAGCATACTAATAATCGGCGCGAGGTTCACGATTTACCGGCATTACAGTTACAGTGGTAATTTCTAATTTCTATATTCGAATTACTTAACTCGAGTCAGTGAGTTGTGGCGATTGCTCTCTCCAACTCCTAGAGGTCCCTCGGGAACGTCTTCTAAAGGCTTGCAGACGCTTACACAATATCCTTTGGATCAATGATTGATGCACTTTAAATTCAACTTATATTTGGGTCTGTCGAATGGAATACAGTATGTTCTTCGGCAGGGCTGAGCTGATTCCTTCGAGGGACCCCGGACGAGAGAGAGTGATTTTCACGCGTTCGTGATATTTATGTACGAAAATCACGTGATCTTTGCGGGGACCTCCGAGGAAGAGAGCGCGAGTTTACACCTATACGCGGTGTTCATATTTGTTGTGATCGATCCTACTTGTATTGGTCGATTACATTTTCTGACGCGCACAACTATAACTCTTACATGACCCTTCGTTTTCGATTGAATGAATCAAGCCCCAAGTTTTGTCTATAACCAAATGTACAAGAGCCATTCACTCCAGAATAACAACAAAACAAACAAAAAAGGAGGATGCTGGTTCGAATCCAGCCCGAGGAGCGTGAATTTTTTCTCGCACAATCTCACTTTTCAATCAATTTGAAATCGTCCATTAAGCCTGATAAATAATTATTCATCGCTTATAACTTGCGGATGTAAAAAATTATTAATCATAAACCACAAGTGATTCTGAAGTGAATCACCCCTCAGACCAAAATTCATCGATTCAGTGATAATCAAATCTGCATCCCACGCCCCGGTTACTTTGTATATAACGCGAGCGTATCGCGAGCAGACGGATCATTTCTCGGCCTGCATACGAAATTGCTCGCGGGCATAAACGTGTCCAGGGGTGGCGCAGCCATCCGCTGCGTCCGTTGGGCTACTCACAGAGTCCATAGCTCGCGACGCTTTGATAATTGGCCGTTTGGGACTCGAGTGGCATGCGTATAAACCGGCTAATGTACTTTATATTGAGTCGACTCTTGTTGTTTGATGCGACGTTTGACGATGCGTAAGCCGGCAATGAATATTCCAGCTTCGTTCGTTTTACGATGCTCTTGAAGAGTTGAACCCAGTGGCTGTGATTACTTTGAGTTGTTTTGTTCCGTTTTGGTTTGGTTACAGAAAAGCAATCCAACTGTGATTACCTCCAAATTGATTGTGTTGACTGCACATTACTATTATTTTCGATATCGTACGACTATTGTGTTCTTCAAACCAGTTGGTTAAGACATCATAAAGAATTATCATCTGAATTGTTCAAGATAAGGTGGCTGCAGCCAATGTGGCACTGCAATCAAGTTGCACTTCTCTGATATTGCGTATTTTTAGTGCTCTCTGTGCACCAGTGTCGCTTGGATTAATCCACATGGAAACACTAGGTGTTGTGAAAAATTCTTCAAAGCTATACTATTCAGGATTGAAATTTATACAGCTGTTTCAGGGGCTACTGTTTTTTTTTTCATTTTGAATATTTGTATATAAGCGGCAATGGACGCATTTAACTTATTCAAAAATGAAAATCAAATATTGTCCCAAATGATACTTGGAGAACCCTGATCTAAAAGCCATGTTTATGAAGCAGGTCGCCAAAGAGTGCTCAGTACCTCTGAGTAATTACGGAAAATTTCTAATCTTACTATTGATATTATTAGATTAGTGTCGGATTGTTAGAGATGGAAAAATACACTAAAGACATTATAATAAAATGTCAAAACAACTACACAATTACAGATTGGTTTTGAATAATCATTTATGAAAGTAATTATAGATCTATAATCGGAAATTTTTAATTAGTAAACACTAATTTTTGTATTAGTAAACATTCAAAACTACAGAGATGAGAGAATATACGCCTTAAAGTAAAAAACCGCTTTCAATTCCATTAATGGTATGCTTCCTTAGAGAGGCTTATTTGTGCGAATAAATACGGCCAATGAGAGAAGTCTTCTGCCATCGGCAAATGAACCTGAAAGTAGTTGACTGTTGCTCTGTAGCAATATTTGATAAGGATATAAACAGTAGGTGCTAGGGGATATCAACAACGGTTGCTACAGAAAATATCTCGTTGATTCTCGTTGATTCTCGTAAGTATTCGAGCCCTAACGAGTATTTACGAAGAGTCTCGGGGAAATTCGACCCTTGGAAGAAAAAAAAATATAAGTTTTGTGTCGATTAAAGTATTAACTGTGCAAGAGTTTGGAATGTTTTAATACTGGTGCAAACATAAGATGAGTTTCATCAAAATATTATTGTATGTTTGTATATTATGCGATCAAGTAAAGATAAACTTTCTGTATCATATCATAAAAGTATAAAAATTGTATGAAATCCTATTTCCTTGAAAATTGAAACGAGAACATGGATTTTTAAGGTTAGAACGCATTCAATATGTTTTGTGTGCTTCTGGATCTCCAAGTACTGTTTATAAATGTGTTAATTCCACGATGTCCCATTATCTACATATGCTATAACGTCAATGTGTATCCAAGCCAGTCAGGGGTTACATCAAATTGAGGGTACACCTCCTGGTGAGGCTAACCGCTGGAAGAAAAAAAAATAGCCAGTCGGGGGTTATACATATATATCCATCTTCGGTCGAGGTGTTCGCGTTGCCACACCAGCTTCTCCCGTCCAACGTTCCTCCGAGTCGTCGAAAAATCGTTTATCCCGTGGCGGATCTGGCGGATCGTGCTGAGCTCGCGAGAACGGCCCCCTCGAGCGTCATCGCCACCCCTCGCGCAATAAACAATCCCCGCCGAGCCGATTGGCGGGAAGGAAAAGCGAGCAAAAATTGAAAATCGCTTTAGGAAGTGCGCGGGCGGGCGGGCGGGCGGGCGCGCGAATGCAAATGAACGGGGGAAATGCGATCGGCCGGCGAGATTGAGACGTGCCTCAAGTCGACCCAGTTAGGATGAGCCGCGCGCGCCTGCTTGGCGGAGATTGCGAATCGTAACTTCCGCTCGGATGTGCTTCGCCCCTCGCGCGCCACCCACCGCTCGCGCAGCCAGCCGCCAAAGCCAAAAACCGAAAACGCTGACGAGCGGCACAGTCGGTCGGGCCCGGATATCAACTCGTCGTCCATCAGGGCCGCGCGTTGCGCCGCCGTCAAAGCGAGCATCGCTTCCACCCCCGCCCAATCTAGTCCCGGCTATAAAATTAAGCCGCGCGCGTCTCGAAAGGGAAAGTTTCTTCACGAACCGGCGCGGACACTTTTTCTTCGTTCCGCTGGTGCCTCGTATGTATACATACGCAAACACGTATGTGCGCATATAGATTTGGCTGCGAGCGTTACGTCTGATTCATTCGGCTTTATCAGGAGTTTGCTTCATTCGAGCCGATGGCTGCGATGGATTGGCGCGACTTTGCCCGCCTGCCATTCGCCTTTTTCAGCCACTATGGAAATTGATTCTTCCTATACAGAAAATTACTATTGGAAAATCGCTGAATTGGAATATTGAATTTCATCGAGTAATGCTCGAATATTTCCCTTGTACCTTACCCTTGCCATTCTTAGTCGCGGATAAAATTTGAATTAAGAACCTTTATTCGCTACAATTTATTATAGATGTATTTCGAAGGTCAATCTCATATTATTATCCCAAGTTATTGAAAATTTCTGATACAAAGTGCGCACATTTCTTTGAAAATATCCTAAAAATTTACTGGCAAGATTTTAATACATTTGAGGACGAATTCATGTTTCGAGTTGACTGGAAATACTTTTCACTGTACAAAATAGATACGATTTCTTTTGATGCTCAACGGATTTATTTTTTTTCTTTCGTTAATCAATACGAATGTTCTTTATTTATGAAAAATTCGGATGATATTCTCCTAAAACTTAGCCTTATTCAACCATTCAATGAGAAAGTTTGCTCTTTTAGAATGCATCTGTTGCATTCAAATAACAAATCGTTTCTCCTGAATTTTGGATATTTGAAATGAAGCTATATCAAATACGGATTACATAATTAAAACGAATTCCAACATGTCGGTATCAGTTTCTGCTGTTAATTCGGCGATTGTAAACGATATTTTTCTACTGAAATTAAACTCTTGTGCGAACATCGTCCCTTCTGTGCAGCTAGTAAATCGAAATTAAATTCGGAACGAAAAAATCGAACGTGTAAAAGTAGCGAGCGTGAAAAACGATTCAACGAATGGTAAACCAATGGCGCGAAGGAAAAACCGAGTTTACACAGCAATGCATTGGAACAACTGTAAATCAAGTTTTAAAAGCGATAACTCGTCGTAGATTCGAACGATATGCATTCAGACATAGTGGATCGTTTACACCCTATTACCCGCGATTTATGCGTCCAGACAGAGCAACTCGAGATATTTTTAGTTTTGTCAATATTGCTAAATGCACTGCACCAATGCATACAGCGCAGCTTGTTTATAGCTTTCAGGTACTCGTTTGACGGTCGACGGAATTTTAGGGCAAATTAAATTTTCACGATACAATTACAACATTAGGCTGAAATGACATCGATCATTCTCTTTGAATTTACCTAAGGTAGTGTACATAATATGAGCTGGTACCCAATATGAGCCACCCTTTTGAATTCAATCATTGATTGCACGAGTCTATTGAAAAAACCAATATTCTCAAAAAGCCATTACTCAGCGTAAATAAAAGACTCAAACCGGATGAAGCTTGGCTCATTTTGATGGTATTGAGGAAACATTTCATTCGTTGTGCAACTAAAATTCCCTGACTACTTTTCAAAGTGAGCAACAATGGTGTTTGATCAAGTTTGATAACGGACCCAATCGTATACAAGTACGTAACATTAATGTAACGTGGCTGCATAGTAAATCGTAGAGGCAGAGGAAGGAGCTCCGCACATCGTCGGCCAGTAAATCGAGATGAGGAAACGCGCTGGAGCGTAGGCAACAGTCGTCGCGTCCGCCCCTCGGAACTGTAATCAGCGTAAGTCGATCTTAATGACGCTGCGTTGCGCGAGTGCCGAGTTTGAGATTAGATGCGACGACTTGGAGTTGCTCCCCGTAACAATCGCGCGACAACGACCCTATCAAGAGCTATTTGCTGGGGATGCCGCTCGGCTACTGGCTGCTGCTTGGCTACTTTGGGGATGTGTTTTCTCTCCGTCACACGAAAACACACGTGAGCACACACATACACACACACGTAGACACACTAGATTGGCTGGTGCATAAAAATTTACGACTCCACTCTACGGATCGAGTTTGGGCTGCAGACATATTTTTCGGGATAACCGTTTACAGGGTAATCTTCTGTGAGAATGTACAGTACGTTACCAACGGGTAAAGTGCATTCTTCAGTTTTTTTTCCCCCGAGTCCAGAGTAACGCGACAAAAATTATTTTTCATGCAATTTAAAAATCATTGGTAGTTTTTAATCTGAATGCTCATTGAGTTTTTGAGAAATTAGTGATTTATCGATTTTGTTTGTAATATTATCAGTGTCGAAAGTAGTGGGAACTACACTGAGAGAAATTAGAAAAATTACGGAATTATACCAAGCGCCACCTTATGGTATAGTTCCGTACCGTCTCACTACGGAATTATAGCGTCGAATCGACGGTTTAGCCTCGTGGCCACTACGCGATTATCCCGTACTCTATGCTAAATTTCCGACGCAACGCTCGATATTTTTCCGAGCGTCACTACTGAATGAGAGCGAGCACGTGTACGGCTTGAGATATTCCAACTGAATTCCACACCAGTTTTTGATTTAAATTGAAATATATGAGTATATGGAGTCCAACTTGTTCATTCGAAGGAATTTCAGTCACTTGACTAAGAATATTTGATCAGTATAATCATATCTTATGACTTTTCTAGGTACAAGCAGACTTTACTGCTTTTTTCTTCAAAACGATAATTTGTTCTGTATCAACTGGCCAGTTACTGCTGAAAAAATAATTGCTCTTTCAAGGACTATAGTAAACGACAAAACTATAAAACAGGTTTTAATTGACAACAAATCTTGCTTGGATAGCGGTAATTAGTTTTGTATAACCTTGTTTTGTATCATAAAAAAAATCTCTACATAAAATATACGAGTAAGCATATGCGCGGTCGAGTCCGACGTATAGCCATACACGTACTCGCTCTCAGTCCATAGTACCGAGCGTTGCGACGGGAATTTAGCCTAGGCATTCTGTGTACGCTACATTCGCGTAGTGATACGGAACGGAACTATACCGTAGGGTGGCGTTCGGTATATTCCCGTACTTTTTCTCTCAGTGTACTCACGAAATCGGAATCAAGAAAATTACTGACGTCTTGGTATGTGCTATTAACAAATTTTTCATTTAAATTAATTTATTACGTTCACGTGTTTTAACGATAATTATTGGTTCATCGGGCTTAGTAAACTATTCAAATTATTGAAAAAGTGGGAGAGATTGCGAGAAAAAAAATTCACGCTCCCCGGGTTGGATTGTAATGCAGAGCTCACATGCGTCAATTTCTCTGGAAAACGAGCTGAATTTGATATTGGGAATTTTCATTCATACAATTTATATGTTTTTGTCGTTCTGTCACTAATGAATCTCTAATATTGTCAAAATCTTTGTTGATAACTTTTTTTTTTATTTATTCTGATAATAGAAATTGTCTTTTATGCTGATGATTCTCAGTCAAATCTAAGACCCATTCAAGGAGGAGTCTCTTATGTCTCAGAATCACTCCAGATTTTCATTCTATATCTTTAACGCTATTTAGTGAATAATGCAGACTTTTCTGTACTTCTGAGGCTTTTAGGGCCTAATCTACTCGTACTCGTTGGTTTCTGGAGCCTGTTCTGAAAACTCAATTTTTGACAAAACTATCAGCCCAAATCTATTTATTCGTGTTTTTTTCGTATAGGAGAGGGAATTCTCGAACATCTGTAAGTTTTCAAATGTGACAATCTTTGAGAAAAACAAAGTACTGATCAAACTTCAAGAGGTACATACATGTAAACCCATACAAATTAGTTGAAAAATAGTTTTTGAAGCTCAATCGACTTTTTCGACTACTTGAAAAAAACGAACTTCGCAATCTTTGTAAAAAGAATTCAGCAAGAGATTAAGGGTTGCTGACTCAACCACGAATTAGATAGAGGGAACCGAAGAAAGGGAGAAAGATCAATAAATTTTTATTGCCAACTTATGGTGATAAGATTAAAGAGCACTAGAAGCAATGAGCCGTTTTAATGTAATGGGGTACATCATGAATCATATTTCTATGGTGCGCTACAACTCGATTTGAGAGATGCGTCGATCGGCTTCTTGAGCTTCAATCGTTCGGTAAATTATTTTTTGAATGATTGTGAAATTGTATTATTATTTTTACGTATCTATAATTATGAAAATTCGACTATAGTTACATTCAATATTGAAACGACTGGGCTAGAACTGACAGATGAAATTGTACAGGTATCGGTGAAGGTCGCCTTCCAAAAGTATTTCTGAAAATGCATCGAAAGTAACGGGAATCAAAAAAGTTGAAGCCGGAACCTAAGCATTAGCCTGATAAATATCAGTTCCTACCGCTGAAGTTGATTGGCATGATAATCTAAATTGGAAAATAAAAAAAAATGTCGACTCTGACAGCTGGGCTATCTGCCTGATCGAGAAATTGTCACTGCTTAGGTAGTTGGAACTACAGAGAAAAAAAAGCTCTTGTAAAAATTACTACACTCGATTTTTGAGTGCTGATAGATTATTGCTAAAACTAGAATATAATCGAACTGGATATGAAGTTTTGATTTTTAATTTCGATTCATTCTTATCCTCATACTTTCGTCGCAATATTCGGTTGAAAGCTGCCGCACAGCCGATGGTAAAGTATATTAGACTGGATTCAACATGTGCGATTATCAAAACAATCCAAATTATGTCACATCAAAACAATCCAAAAGAATCGATACAATCGTAGACACGAGAATACTAAAATATATGCGTACGGAGTTGATCTAACGAAGAGAGATCAATACCTAGGGTTCAATGACCTCATTAAGCTTTAAAATGTAATTATTCATTGTTATCCCAAAAATTTCTATCGTGATATGGTGACTCAAATGTTATGGCCTCTACTTGTGAGTACAAGTGGATAGAGCTGCTGCTGAATTGTAAGAGCGTATGAGATCGTAATATAATATTTTCGTTTGCACGAGTTAATATTATGTAGGAAAATTTATATTCCTCTAAAGTAATGGAATGCTTGAGAATTTAATCATTTTTTGATAAGAAATCGATGTGAGTTCGAGAATCGTCCCGGGAGATGATTGATGTTTCGAATAACATTCTTTTGGATGATGTCGATGATATTTTGATCAGCCTTCTCCGGACTCTTTCTGGTAGAAACGGTATAAACTCATTAAAATAGTAGAATCAAATTCTGTTAAGATTCCTCTGACGAATAAACAGATTTGTAGATTAAAATACTGCTAAGATCCAAGATCCAAGATCCAGAACAAAGAGACTTGGATAACTTTTAGCTAATGATTTTAGCTGACTCTTGCTTAAATGGTATTAATGGTAATGGTGTTAATGGTAAGAAATGCTTAATTTTCTACCAGGTTTGTTGATCTTCGAAAAATAAATACTCGCACGTCTGAATAGAATTTCGGAACATAAATTTGATTATATAAAATCGTGAACGTTAAATAGATTCATTACTGATTCGGTATCATACTGTTCGTGATCATTTGCTCCGTCACGGGTCAGTTGCTCGCGCCCAAATCAGTCAACCGCGAAAGAACAGACCAATATTCATCGATTCAGTGACAATCGAATCTGCGTTGCACACTCCCGGCTCTCTGTATAAACGCAGGCGTATCGCGAGCAGACAGATCGTTTCTCGGCCAGTATATAGGAAATTGCTTGCGGGTATAAACGCGGCCAGGGGTGGCGCAGCCGCCCGCTGCGCCCGTCATGCTACTCGCAGAGTCCATAGCTTGCGACGCTTTGATAATTGGCCATTTGGGTCTCGGGTGGCACGCGTATAAACCGGTCGATGTATTTTTTCGTTATCCGTAAACGAATAATGATGTTTCACATAATATATATTCGTGCGAGAAATTTGTATCGAAAACGAAGAATGCAAATTCTCGTACGCTGTATGTGGAGAATTGCGATTTTTCACACTATCCTTTGCGGGAAAAATGTCGTATGTAACTTCTAAAATGCTAGGAATGGGTGACACTCGTGCGTGAAAAATCTCATTTTTTGTGTACTAGCCGCATAGTGTACTGATGTATTGAATCGACGTTTGACGATGCGTAAGCCGGTAATGAATATTCTAGATTTGCTCATTTTATGACACTTTTGAATATGTTAGCTGAAGTTGTGATTATATTAGCTACGTACACCATATGATTTCTGCAATCATACAACAGTATGTTGAAGATGTGGGGTATGTTATAAGGACGGAATAGAGAAAATTCTAGAAGGAAATGTGTGTATTTATAACTTATTAATACTGTTTCCCGGGTTGCGATTACGTAGTTGAGACGACTAAGTAAGCTGGCGCAACTCTAACCAGTCGAAGGACGAAAGCACAAAAATATTTATAGAATTCCGATTATCTTGGGAAAAATTTGAGATCAATTATTAATGGCATATCATATCATTGTGTTAAATGGCGAAAGAACTTTCCTAGCGTTGAAACAGACTCCAGAAATTTTGTATTTTATTATCATATGTTACGATGATAATTTACGATACTTGAACGATACTATTTTTCGAAACTACTGAATGTGGAGCCAATATTCGGACATAAATTTACATTAATTATGCCTATCTAAGATCACGTTGCTTCTGAAGTGCGTATTTGCGGGTGTGTATCGCGAAATTGCGGAATATTTCAACGTAGGTATCATTTGAAAAAATTACAGCAATAATAAAAAAACCTTATAATTTTTCAATTTCCTAACCAACGCACGTTCTTATAAATTTTTATTCACTTGAACGATAAAAGTATTTTATATTTAAAATAAAAAAACTTGTTTATTGTATAATTTTATTAGTAATACTCAATTTTTTGCATATTTGAACGAAAGTGTTACATCACTCTATATTATTTAGGTATGAATTGTTCGTATTGAACAGAGCCGTAAATGAAAGAGAAGGTTCCGGAAAAAATCGATGTTGATTCAGTTGTTTTTCAAGTGTTCAACATACGACCCATTGAGTATATAAGTGAAATAGGTTGAGTCGAGATTCAGTTTATATTATTCTTCAAAATACATAGCAGCAGTGATGCTTCCTAAAATAGTGTTCCTTGTCCTCTTAGGCTTGGCCTATGTTTTGGTATGAAAACATTTATTACATTTGACTTTGGATCAAATATTTCTGCAATTTTAACTTTTCCAATACGTTTTCATAGGCTAAACCTCTCGATGGATCTGGATCCGAGGCTTTAGTTGAGGTAAGACTCATACATTCTTTACATTTTGAAACTTACTGTATACTTACAACTCATCAAACTTATGTAGGCTAGTCGACTTGATAAAACCATATCTAGAGTTTCAAGTAGGGTAAGATCATTAATAATCTATAATTCGCATTCCGAGGTAGTAAGCCTGGAAAGACTATTTTTTAAAACTTTTAATACTTTTAATACATTTCTTAGTACTTTTTGTTGAACTTCATGAAAATCGATTGAACTGAACTGGCTAACAAAAATGAGCAGTTATATAATTTATACTTACTCCAATTGATCAAATAAAACTCGATAACGTTCAACATAGAACCTCAGCAAAATTACTTTCTGCTGTGAATGATATGCTAAATGTTCATCAATTATCTGAATACCTCAACGTTCTATACAGAGTGCAGAGTAGGAATTGACGCCTCCAGAATTTGCAACTAAAGCAGAATACAACTCATAGAAATGAAACGATTTTCTTATTTTTTCGTAGATTTTCTTTGCATTGATATTAAGAAAGTGGGCATTTCAATAATAGTGTATGAAATTTATTTATTTCTAAGGGAGCCAATACCACTCCAAAGTTATATATTGATGAAAATTTCATTGTTCAATGTTCGTAGAGAAGTTAACTTATGTCATCCGCACATTGTAATAATAATAAGCATGCCATTTCAGGCGAGCGCAGGGACAAGCATTAAACTAGACCAGATCACTACTCAGGTATTTAATCTTGAATTTTCCAGGAAAGTGGAAGTTGAATAGTCAAGTTTGAAATTAGAAAAAAAAATCATAGATTGATCCTAAAGAATCTCTTAATCATCCAAAAACATTGTAAATCAGTATTAAATATCTCTTGTAGGTTATTTCATTCATAGAATCCCATTGTTCAAAGTTTGTAAAGTAGTTATTTTATGTCATTCGCAAATTGTAATAATAATAAGCATATCATCTCAGGCGAGTGCAGAGGCCAGCGTTAAACTAGATGAGACCAGTACTCAGGTAATTAACTTTGAATTTTCCAATAAAGTGAAAGTTAAATAGTCAAGTTTGAGATTGGAAAAAAAGGATGATAGATTGGGTCCGAAGCACCTCTAAATATTCAAAAAACATTATAAATGAGTATTACATATCGCTTGGAGGTTATTTCATTCATAGAATCCCATTACTCAATGTTTGTAAAGTAGTTAGTTCATGTAATCCGCGTATTGTAATAATAATAAGCATGTCATTCCAGGCAAGTGCAGAGACGAGCGTTAAACCAGAAGAGACCAGTACTCAGGTATTTAATCTTGAATTTTCCAAGAAAGTAAAAGTTAAATAGTCAAGTTTGACAGTAGAAAAAATGGTCATAGATTGATTTTAAAGAATCTTTGAATATTCATAAAACATTCTAAATGAGTATTAAATATCACTTGGAGATTATTCTCTTTATAGAAGAGCCAATACCGCTTCTAAATTATCTGTTATCACCTACATGGTAGACGAAAAATGAAGGAGATTCCATTGCTCAATATTTGTAAAGTAGTTAGTTCATGCAATTCGCAAATTGTAATAATAATAAGCATGTCATTTCAGGCGAGGGCAGAGACAAGCGTTAGACCAGACCAGATCACTACTCAGGTATTTAATCTTGAATTTTCCAAGAAAGTGGAAGTTAAATAGTCAAGTTTAAAATTAGAAAAGAAGATCATAGATTGATTAAAAAGAATTTCTGAATATTCAAAATTAGTATGAAATATCTCTTGGAGATTATTCCATTCATAGAATCCCATTGTTCAATGTTTGTAAAGTAGTTATTTCATGTCATTTGCAAATTTCAATAATAATAATAAACATGTCATTCCAGGCGAGTACAGAGACAACCGTTAAACCAGAGCAAACCACTACTCAGGTATTTGATCTTGATTTTTCCTCGAAAGTGAACTTCTAACTGTTAAGTTTGAGATTAGCAAAAAAGAATGATGGATTGAGTCGGAAGTATCTCTGAATTTTCAAAAAAAATTGTAAATGAGTATTAAATATTTGTTGGAGATTATTTCATTCATAGGATTTCATTGCTCAATGTTTGTAAAAAAATTAACTTTTGTCATCCGCACCTTGTAATAGTAATAAACATGTCATTTCAGGCGAGTGCAGAGACAACCGTTAGACCAGAACAAACCACTACTCAGGTATTGAATCTTGATTTTTTCACGAGAACGAAATGAAAATCATCAAGCTTAGGTTGAAAACAAAGGTTGATAGATTAATTTTAAAGAATCTGTGAAAGATTATAAAACACTTTGAATGAGTATCAAATATCTCTTGACGGTATTCCTCTAGAGAAGCTAATACTGTTCGAAAAATTTTTTGCCTGCATGGTAGATGATGAATTAAAGACTTCATTGGTTATAATCATTTGTAGTACAGAGATAATTGTAGAACACTTTACTAAGATTTCGTTTTTATTTTCAGAATCCAATTAGCGTGAACCAGCTTGAAGAATGGCAATACGACCAGTTGAAAGAAGCATTCTCACAGATTGTGAAACTCTTAGACGAAATCGTAGATGACTCAGGCTCCGATCTTCTGACAATAGAACAACTTCTTCAGAAACCACCTGGCTATCCTCAATATGGTCGCCTTCCACATGGTTACCCTCATTTTGGTCTTCCTACATTTGGTTTTCCTCAATATGGTCGACCTCAATATGGTCCATCTCAATTTGGACCACCCCAATACAGTCCGTTCCATTCTGATCTTACCGTAGTGGGCCCTCCTCTATTTCATCAACCTCAATTCATTCAACCTCGATTAGTTCATCCTCCACATGGTCGACCTCAAAACGCAAAACCTCTATATGGTCGACATCAGTTCGCTCAACCCTTACACGGTCAACATCAGTTGGTCCAACCTTTACGTGGCTGAACTCAATACAGTTCTCCTAGATTAGGTTAAACCAAATATGGTTTCTCTTGATGCGTAAATCTCGTGTTGAAATCAAACTCGACCATTTACACTCACTCACAAACCTTCGACTGATGTAACTCCATCGGTTCTGTATCAAATAAATGACTGTGTGTATATGTTTGATGTGTTTATTAATTTTTCCCTTGCAAATATCAACATTTGGAATGATACATGTATATTTTTCGTTTATTTCGTATTGGAAATAGTTTTGTTATAATGTTCCATTTTTGAGCATTGAAATTGTTCAACGAGACTCCGATAACTTGAGACGTCTTCTCAAAATAGCTTCCGTTTCAGTGACACAGCATTTGTAGCTAAATTTTCTATAGATGACTTTTCACGTTCTGATAATTGATTCGACGGAACATTTATGAGTCGGCTACTGTATAGTTATGTGAAAAATATTATTTATCATAAGCAAATGCAATCGATATCTTATTACGGCCATAAGAACTGTTCAATGAATCCATTAATTCATTATTTTCAATTACCTGTGATATGGACTTAATGGCACAGACTCGTTCAATAATTAGATCATCCATATTCATAGATGCAGACCATTCGAACAATGATTTAGAATTATGTATCCATTCTGCCACGTTGGGTATGCAAATTTTGAAAATGCTTTTTCCAATAACCCTTCGAGTGATATTAAAATATTAAAATATGCATATCGCCAATCGTACCAATCATAAAAGTCCATATAGATACTCGGCGGATTTCGCCCTCGGAAACATATTCGAACATATACTACCGATCAGGGAATAAGTTGAATTATAGACTCAAGCTGAGAATGCAGGTGTCACGCGAATGGCCCGCATATATGTATGCATATCTGGGAATTCCAATTAAAATAGAGCCGTAACACCTGGCGGCTCGATTTCCATCACAAAGAATAAACCGGCCACAAAGACATTATTTCTTGGGGGCAGCGGGAAATATGTGGCCCGCGATCGCGCGCGCATTTTCCTTTGATCTGGTGAAAAAGCCCCGGCAAAGCTCCGTGAGCTCAGCCGTCAGGACTCGGAATTGCCAATGGTCTGGTGCTGCCTCAGCGAGCGGTCCGCGCATCAGAATCGATGGGTCCGCCCGGATTAAGCGTCTGCGGCTCGGGCTCTCGCGCCCAGCTTTCGGTCAGTTATTGTGATGCAAAGTGTTGGGCGGTGGTCACGCGCGAGGCCGCATCGCCAATTAATATGCAGAGGAGGCGAGAGACGCTCAGTATGCGAGACGTAGGCTTCGTCGGCGCGCGAGCGCGGCCATGATGCCGTGATTGTCGGGCCACTCAGCGATAGATGGACAGCTGCGCCGTGCCACTGCTGCTGCTGCTGCTGCTCCACCTCCTCTTCCGCTGCACCGGAGAGCCGCAAATTTATGCGGCGAATCGTCAATTACAGCCTCGGGATTTTCGCGTGATTTTTATCGTGGTCGCTGTTTCATACAGTGGATCGTCGGGGTGAATTATTTATATCTGCCGTGTCGAGTTTGTTTGAAATCAATTTCAGATGCTGGTGAAATCATACGAATGCCAAATTAAAATCATCATATACGGATACATTTTTTCTGATTTTTACGAAAAAGTGAAACAAAAATAAATGTCACTGGTGTATAACACACGCGGGCACATGCGTACATAGTGACATTCTGGAAAATAAAATTTCTTCCTGAGGGAACTCGAAAATGTTTGTGAAAGGATAAAAAACTTGTTCTTTGATATATAATTGAATAATGAAATTAATTGGAAAATCAATCTCTTCCCGGAATATAGGATTAGCGTTAAATGAACATAAAATGTTGTGTATATCGTGTGTAGAGATGACGCTGAATTGGTCTTCAACCTGGTATATCCCCCGGTGTAATTACATGAATTTTATTCATAATGGAAATCGATTAGTATAATGAAATGAAACTATTGATTAATTTTGATGTTAAAAAAAAAATATCAATTATCGAGTTCTTGATAATGGAGATATTAATTAACATGTATATATATAATGATACTCAATGAGTCGACACATATCCGTTGAGTCTGTTGAGTGCGTTGATTTTACAAAAACATCACGCAATTTTCAAATGTTTATCATTAACTGGATGATCCTTCCCTGTGATATAAGTACTAGAATTCGTCATGTTATAATAATAATAATTATTATTATTAGCTAAAATGAGTTTGTAGGACTAACTTGATAGTTAGTAAAATAAATTGCAGACTTGAAATGAGTGGCAAACAATCAACCGACACGTCTACTTTTACATGATCAAATTTGCCAATAGTGAAAAAACACGGAAGAAACGTATTGATCACATCGACACGTACGATTTGAAAGAATCCAACTTGAGAGACACAATGATCGCTCGGCCATTGGAGACTATACGAGCGTTTGAAATTTACATCTTACCGCGGGACGAACGTTGCATTATACATTTCTGCACCGCCCGCGAAATTACAGCTCACACGTGGAGCGGTCCAGCATAGCGAAACGCGCGAGAGCTCCGTGACCGTTGGGAAATTCATCAACAATGCGACGAGCACGACACGATCGCGCGCGCGCGCCATCAGGAGCAAACGACGCGTTGCGCAGCGATGCCGAAATCCGCCATCAATTAGAGCCGGCCGTGGCGGCGGGCCAGAGAGAGAGAGAGAGAGAGAGAGAGCGAGGGCGTCGCAGGTGCGTAACAAACGCGGTGCGGCCGCGGCAGATTTCGCTGCGAGCCCTTGATGAAAAATGATTCGGTCGCTTCGTTGCGCATTAAAATTGCAGCCCGTGTAAATGGGCCGGCGCTCGGCCGGGCGGAAATAATCTGCGAGCAATGTTTTGTGCATAATGGATGATTAATAAACAAGTCGGGCAAAACTGATTCTGAAGCCCGCGGCGTGCTCGCGCGCCCGAGAGAGACCGAGAGAGCCGGGCTTGATTCATCGGCATTATCTCGGATCACGGCTAATTTCCGCGCCAGCTGAGAGTCATCGGAACGACACGCGCAGTAATTATGCATGGCTCTGAGCTTTTGCCAGCCTGGCGGGAAAATTCGGTTTTTCATCTCGCGATATATATTCTTCAAATAGCTGATCCATCTCCCGACGGATTTCCAACGGATTTGCGATCGATTGCAATCTACCGCGGGGTAATGTTTTTCTGGCGTGTACTCATATAATTCCAAGTTGATAATCGAGAATTTGAATTCTTTTTTTACTGCAAAAATAATTAGGTCGTAGTTTTTTGTTTCATGATCCGATTGAAATTGGAGCTAATTCGAGGGGTTCATGAACATTCAAAGTATATCTGTGTATATTGGAAACTCGACTCGACTTCTCACAGGTAGCCCGGAAAATGGATTATACCGACCCAGCTGATACACATGAGTATAAAATAAGAAGCGACGAAACAAAAGAGATTCAAGTCGATTGTCTTCGACTTAGTGAGAGTAGTCAAATGGGTAATTTCCGGCTTACATTGCAGAATAGATGCCGAACCACTATTAATGGTCATAAACGATAAATCATTTTGAGCTTTTATATCACCGGCTGAGAAGCGTTTCCCTGCATAAGCTAAAAAGTTGAAGAGTTATCGATTTCATTCAGTGCACGATCAGTGAAAAGTGAGACTACGTTGCTCGAGTACTCACGTTCACCGGGGGAAGCTTAATTTTTTAGGCGATATGCGCCCTAATGCACTTGAAGTTCATTTGGTGTGTGCATGCTTGTAGTTATGGGCGTAAAACTCTTTGCTATGTCGAGTACCGCGAGTATTTCTGTATTTCCACAATCGATAGGAAATATTTGCGTACTCGGTAAAGCGTATTTTCTTTGAAAACTTAATTATGACTGAATAATTAGATCCTTGAATTAAAAGTAAATGTTCTTGTAGACTTCGCAAGTTCCTTATTTAAGAAAACTTTGCCTCGGGCATAACTCAATTGAAGTTATAATGAATAAAACTACAGGAATAATATGGCGTGGAAGCTTTGTTATCACAAATAACACTTTTTAAAGATTCTTTCGAAATATAATAATGTTTGAAATTTATTGAAGACGGAGAAAAAGCACGACTGTCAATTTTTCGTCGTTCCGTCGACGTTTCGAGTCTCTAAACGTGGCCGCAATACACCCAAGGTACATCGGAGAACGTATTTCTTTGAGTCGGAAAATTCGAACGCTCCCATATGCCGGTTGACGGTTGACCGCAAAATTTTTCGTGTACCGGGCCCGCGCGACGCGACTCGGGGAATTTCATTATCACAACGTGTCGCGAATGTAACGAATGACCCACATAATAATGACCAGTGACGGTGGACGTCACTCCCCGGCCGAACGAAAGCTGCAAACGCATTTTCGCCCGTCGATCCGTGAATTTCGAGGGATGCATTGTGTGCGCGACGCGCCAAACGTCACTGTGTGTCCTGTTCTCCCACCTATATAATTGCCTCCGATTCGCACGAGCGGACGCGACGCGCGTATTTTGTTAAGGGGACCGTTTCGACGTCCGCCGCCCCGCTCGCCACCCCCGTCTGATTGCTCCGTTTCGTTTAATCCCGATTCGATGTTTTGATTTTACCCGGCAATAACAACAACTCGTCGTTTGATTTGTAACTTTGTTGACGAGGTGGACAACGCCTAATTCGACGGACGCTACGCACGCAGTCATAAACCTGCGAGGGCGGCTCTTTATTATTCGATCCCTTAGTTGCAGGAACCCAATTTGTTTCGAGTGCTCCATCGATTGGTGCTCGTTTTATCGGCGTGTCTGGCAGGCATTCAATAAATTAACCACGTGCTCAGCTGATAATCGTGTCAAATTAATACTCATCGCTCATGTTGTAACGCGACGAACGGTGAATTCGAACCGATCGGCGTCGTTCCGTTTCAATCGCGAACTTCTCCCCTCGTATCGCAAACATTATTCCTCGCGGTCCGAGTGAAAGTTCGCCTCGGAGATGGGTGCATCAAAATTTTCGCTCGGTTACTCGCGAATAGTCGTGTACGGCCAAAAAATGGAACCGCGAGGAAAAGACGCGCGAGAGAAACCCCGAATCTCGAGGAGGGCGGTGGAAGGCAGTCGAAGGAAAAATCACGAGTATCGAGTCGAGGAGAGAACAGGCAAGAAGTGCTCGGGGGGAAAAATGTGCGATTGCGGGGGGGGGGAGGCGAGGAGCATTGCTCGACAACAAGCGAATCCCTCCGAGCTCTCGAGCGCGCGAGCGCACACACAGCAGCAGCAGTAGCGTAAGATTCGCGCATGTATTTCCCTTGCACTTACGTCGTAAAAGAAATTGATTCGAACTCGCAAAGTGGAGGCGAGGCAAGAGCGAAAGAGGCGCATACGTCCGTTTTTATTAGAGCTGTTCAATTCCGCCTCTACGGCGCGGAGTAGATTCTCTCGCGAGGCTATATAAACGGGGAGAGGCACGCGTTATAAGCAGTCGCGGCTCTCTCTCGCTCTACCGGCCCCTGCACAAAAGTCGACGCGGAAACTTCCTCGCGGCGACGTCTGTAGCGGGCGGGGAGGCAGTGCGCGCATCGAAAATTAAAATTTCCCCCTCCCCCGGCGGGCCCCGCTCTCCCGGCTCATGCGTATACGACGTAGCACTTGGCGCTCGTTACATTAGCGACTAGTGTACGGGGACGCCCGCTAAACGCTGCTTTCCCCCGCCCCTCATCGTTTTCGTTTTTACGGAAATGCGGTGGCTCGTGATTTATGTGGCTTCTTGATCTCCCTCCTCTCTCTCTCTCTCTCTCTCTCTCTCTCTCTCTCTCTCTCTCTCTCTCTCTCTCTCCAGCCCAGCCGATCTCGTAGGGAGAAAGTTCGCTCGTACCGAGAGCCGAGTAGCGAAAATATTCTTTTTTCCTCTCTCCCGCTCCCTCCCCGGCTCGGGGGATGTTAACGCTCTGGAATATAGCTTCTAATGGATGTCCACTTGAGCTACTTATCATGCAGTTTTTGACACTCGTTCCATTAATCACGTGTTACCCGATTAATCACTTGGCGTCGTGTCGCCAGTTTCGTGGCTTTGGCCCGCGGCAATACAGGATTATACAAAAGTTCGTGTGCGACGTCCGGGGCGAGAAGAAAAAGAACAACGAAACGAGCCAAATCCAATAAATTGGTCGCGCGACTCGACCGCGATGAGCAAAACTCTATTTTGCCATCCGCGTTTCCTTCCTTTATAAGCAAAGAGCAAATAAAGCATGGCTTGTAATGAGCCATGTGGTCGGTTTAAATTGATGCGAAAGAAAGCACGATAAAACGCTACGACCTCGTCAAGGCAACGAAGCAGAGAGCTCTTATTGGGCCGTAAACAGGCCCGTAAAAGCCACTCGGTATCGGCTACGAAGCGAATGAAATCAAGCCGAAATATAGTCGGAATAAAAGATTTCGCTGCGAATAAAATGCGCGTCCTATTCGCGCGCGCGCGCGCATGAGAGAGAGAACGAGAGAGAGAGAGAGCCATTCGAGTCGCCAACACTCGGTTAAATTGGAAAATGCAATTTTACGGCCTCTCCTACGCTGCGACGCTCTCCTCTCCTTCCCCGGCTGCTCCGAAGAAAAGCCATTTCGGAGCTTATGACCTTGTGTATCGAGCTGCTTGTGCCGAGGTGAGAAAAGCGAGCGCGTCGGTGTCTCGACCGACCCCATAATATAGTTCGAACGTGTAGTATAAAGGAGAGAGAAAGGGAGAGAGATAGAGGGTGTGTGTGAGAAAGAGAGAGAGAGAGAGAGAGAGAGAGAGAGAGAGAGAGAGAGAGTCAAGGCTGCCAACTGATATGAAGACTTGAGTACGTGCAGTTTTCCAGCCTGCGAATGCCAGGGATGCTTGGCATTCTCGACGTATTCCCCATGGCTATGGATAACGCTTGCTAAAGGCCATTCCACCCTTTGGCACCGCCCAACCTCTCTCTCTCTCTCTTTTTCACCCACTCATCCCGTCGCGCATCTTTCGTCGCGTTTTCCTGCGGGCTCCCGATCGACGGAAGGCCGCTTAGCTCCAGCTGAGCTTCGTAGAAAATTTGCGGGGCAGATATGTGTGTCCGTAGATCTAAATCTTTTCCTCGTTCGAGATGATCAGCGTCACTAACAAGAATATCGTTTCATATTTATGGACTACCATATCGTACAAATACGAGTGTATCAATATAACATTCCCGAATTGATTGATCGTCACAATTATTTTTAAAAACGATGATTTTTCTATGGATTCTGTATTGAAACTAATGACGATGTTTTGTTCTTTTACAGGTGAGTGCATTACGATGTATCTGGCTTCACTTCCATATCGTGAGTTGAATATCATATTCGTTCAAATCAATCTTGAACCGACCGATATATCATTTCCCAAATTAAAAATTGTTTTCACTGCCGTGAAAGTTCAATTTCATCATGACTCGAACACCCGTTATGATATCCAATAATAACACGCAATTTTACTCACTGTTCATCCTAATTATCGATAGAAATTATTTGATAAATTCAATCCTGGGAAATTCAGCTCGTTGAACTTTCCAATAGCTCGACAATTTTTTATTAAAACCCCCCGTATACCCGACAATTTAATTTAGGAAATAGTCCAAATGCCAGTACAGTATATAGGTGCGGGAGCGCGGGCGGCGTGCGCGTGGCCCTAATGAAATTTGCTTGTTTTCAATGGATTTAATATTGGCGTCCGACTTATGCATTGCTTTCTTATTGGGGTCACGTAATCGATGAGGCATCGGCTTGCCGCGCGCGCGAGCATTTCCATAATATGCTTTTTGTCATTTATCGGCCAACCAATGGAGACGGAAGAGCTGAAGCTGCCTCGCCTGGGTCGGCTCTATATCAATAGCTTCGCCAAATCTAGGCTGAAGCTTGGAAAAACTTAATTAACATAGATGGCGCGAGCAAATTGAACGTTTATGCTTCGATTCTCCCTAATTTAGGCTATTTCTTTCACGCGCGCGTGTGTGTGTATGCATGCATATATACGAAAGGTGATACCGCAAGAGGAACGTCGCTCGAAATCGATTATTCAAGCTATGCCGTCAATATGCATTCCTTCAAAATTACTTTTGTATAATCGTAATTTGAAAGGCAAATAGTTGAAGGAATATTTGAAGCTCCGTAGCGCGAGATTCGATCTTCAAATCGATAGTTTCCCCTCTAAGTGGAAACTATTGATTTGAATCGTATGGAATAATTCAAAGTGGTCCCGAATGATTTTGTTCATCGAAATTGTTTTTTAGATGTTCGGCATCGAGCTCAATTTTTACCTCGCAAACCCAGCGAGGATGATCTAATGCATCGTGCACGATGCGCAAGAAGTCCCGAAAATAAATCGAACAAGAGTAGAATTCGTAAGGAAATGCGCTGTAAACAATTAAGCCGCACGAGTAATCATTGCAAGCTCTCGCAAGTCCGTCCGCACATACGAAAAAAAGCGAACCTCGGCGAGAAGGGTAGAAACTTTATAAATTCCCTCTTTCCCGGGCGCTACCGGCATTAGCAGTATAGCAGCGCTAGCAGAACGCAGAGTCCCCTCGTTGAAAAAAAAGGCTGGGGCTCTCGCGAGTGGCAACAAGCCAGAGCACAGCTCGAGGGGACGTGTGGGGAGAGAGAAAGAGAGAGGGAGAGAGTTAGCTTAGATAGGCAGAGCGTGTCGATGTTCGCGAGGACCAAGACAGCCCGGCGCACGATTGAAAGACGCCGGCCAATAACGACGATAGCTGGGGGAAGGGGACGGAATGAGAGAGAGATATGGGCCGCGTTATGAGCCATATTGCAAAAAGATGGCAAAGCGCGTAAAATACGATGGGGAGAAAAAGAAAAAACGGTGTCGCCACTCCCTCCCACGTGGCGTAACATCTGCTAACGAAAAAATAATATCGACTGCCATCGATGACACTCGAGATATCTAACCCGGCACACACACACACACATACACTTTTATTTCATTTCGGCCCGTCGTGAGATGAGGTTTTCTCCTCGATTTTTTTTGCCCCGCAGCTCGCGCCGCCGTCGATTCGAAAGCGATTTGTTTCCCGGGACGCGCGAGCGCCTCTTCCTCTGGCTGGATTTGAAAAATCGTGCTTTACTAAGAGAATACAAATTGATTTCGTCTAGTCGTCTCGGGGCCGGCAACGCGTGCTCTCCACGTTGAGATTACGTTTGATCAAATTCAATTGGATATGCTTTTTCTTACGGTCATTCGTGCTCTTAGGGAAATTTGAATGATGATTTCATACCAATTTTTCAAGAACTCGAGACGAAAATGTTAACATTGGAAATTCCGTATGTTACGCGCATTCAACGATTCCCCCACTCGATTACTCGGCTTCTTTTTTTCCCGTTCAGTAATTTCGTAGAATCTAAGACGGAACAGCAAATGTTATTCATGCCGGAGGCCCGAGCTCTTTTGCTTGAGCTTTAAATTTTACCCTCGGCTCATAGAGAGGGGGAGAATATAAGCCCGATGACCATGAGGGTGAAATCGATCGTGAGTTATTGCGCGCTCTTACGTAAGGGGGAAATACAGTCGATTCTGACCTTTTCCAGTGGAATCTTTTGAAGCTATTCGTATAAAGATTCATGAGTTTTTAATCATACTAGTTACATTGAGACAAGTTGCGCGCGCGTTCTACGTTCGTAAGTCTTGAAATTATATTCGAATTGTTGTTCTCACATTCCATCGCCGTTCATCTTTTCTACATACTTATCGATTCATTGAATTCATCTTTAAAACCAACATTCATATTCCATTTAGCTTCTCGGCATAAGTTTTCATCATTACAAATTCAACACTCATTATCCTCAGTTTGTTGAAAAAACTTACAAACCTAACCTATTCCCTCTTCAACTCTTAGCTTTGCTTATATTTCTCTCTTGTCCGCACTTTCAGTTTATGTCTATATACTACACTCACTTGTCACGTAGTTAGGTTTGAATCAATCGAATTTCAATAATATCTTTTGAAGTTCAATACCAAAAATCCGCCCTATATTGAACACTGGATGTTTCTTTTGAATTTCGGCAAAATGACTCCATCCGTCGACGAATGAATTATTTGATCGGTATGTCGATTAAACAATGTATGAACAAGCATTCCTATACATATATTTTAAGCCGCATCGTCTCGTATAATTTTGACATTCACAATACAACGAAGAAACTTTGTGAGGACTTGCTTCTTGTCTCGTGGATAATGATTCCAACCAAATTGATCTGGGAAACAGTTGTAAGCATGGCAATCGTCCGAAGGATAACCGAACCATAAAAGTGGTGGAAGTAAATCATTCGATGATCAGATCGTGGGTAAACAAGCAGGCGCTTCCAGAGTGCACATTTCAAAGATTGCGTGAGTCCCGAACCGAAAATCCCTTGGGTCCATCAGACTTTCCCCCTACCGAAGACCGTATATAAACCATCAATAATTAGAGTTCGACGTGCCCGTCAGTGCAGACCTCGCCCGGTGCCTACACTCGAGCCAATTTGAATTCGTAATGGCGGAAACGGGTCGCGAAATAAGAACAGATAAAAACGAGTCCAGCATCGATTTTAGATTCACCCTGCGCGGCTGAGATAATTCGGGCCACTTTGGAGGGCTCGTGTCTTATAAGCGAGCGGGGCTCAGCCCCGCGGAAGATGAAACGCCGGTTGAAAAGGAATCGCGCGGTGCCCCTTTGTCTCTCCCTCTCTCTTGCACTTGATTCTGGTCTAGCGATTGATGATCCTCATTGTTCAGCCCGAGGATCTCCAGGAATTCGGAGCGATGTTCGTACTCGGCTTTGAGCGTCGCTCGGTCTCTTTACTCCTGGTTGGCGAGTTACCGCCAATACTTTTTTTGACGTCGAGCACGTGATTGTTTTAACGCTGCACCCCTGACCTCCATTCGTTTGCCACCCGAGACCGAACGAGCAAGAGCATCGGTGTAATCCCACGGATCAGTGCTCACGGAATGTTCCCTAAAATCCACCATTCACTTCGTTTTATCCGCGATTTTCCTTGCCAAGATTTGGATAATCGTTAAATGTGAAGATGGCATATATTTGATGGGCTATTTAAGCTTGATCTAACTCGAGTGTATCAGACCTTCAATGGGTCTCCGATACTGCTGAACCATGTGAGGTGGTTTCTGGGCCACCATAAGACCCACATTATAGACTTTTTGCACATACAGTATATCTGTAATTATGGGATTCTACATATACAAATATACAGTATACGCATAAAGTCAAGAATGATTGATGAATATCTCAAGGAAAGCGAAACTTTGGGCCTCACGGTTGTACACAACACCTGTTTGACTGCCTAAAATCCATCTCACAAAGTTTCGGCAAGATCGGAGAGCTAAATGTCTGATATAAACTCTGCTTGTAAGTTGATCCAATACACACACACACAGATTAGAATGATTCGTATTAGATTATAAAGAACTACTCGATCATTCTGAACATTCGCAGTAGAATAGTCATGGTTTGGTCAGACGCGTCGATTCTTGTCGGAACTCGAGATATGTAAAGTAGTAAAGCGTTCTTTCCTTGGGATGTTCTTTGGAAATGACATTGTCAAATTGATAATAAATATTTTTTATCAGTAGATTCTTCAAAGGACACTAGTGGTATAGTTATTGAACTTTCATTTATAGACTGGAGTAGGTACTACTTGAATTGGACCGTTTGATCTCGTCTGGTGGTTATTTTTCCGTTCAAAATTCCACATGCATATGTCAAAATAAATATACCTTTTGGTATTTGAATTCAATTATATTATGATGTATAAAAACACCATAATATAATTGAATTCAATTGAAAGTATGGCGTTTTGAATTCAAAAATCATTTGAAATTCTTTTTAAATTAACAATTTATAAAGTTACAGCAACTTCTGTAAAGAAGTCATTTTCATTTTTCTTATAACTTTGTTCTGGCATTTATACATTCAAATGTTGATATTTACCCGAATTAACCTAAAAAGAGAAAGCTCAAAATTTGATTCTACAATAATTTATTTAGTTGCCAAATTCCTCTGGGTCAAATTGACCTTGTATGGCTGTTAATACGTCATTTTCAGACAAACTACTGGGAGTAGTTCAGCCAATTGATCAATCGACGTGTGTTTGAAAAATTGTCGCCGAGAATACAGGGTATGAAATTCTATAACCGAAAGAAAAAAATGTAATCCTAAGGATCTGTCGATAGATGATAATAAGTTCACGCATCAGTTGTGCTCAAGCAGCGAAGATGATAGATCGTAGGCACGCGGTAACGATCGAGTGAGTCAATGGAATCCCCTGATGCTTGATAAATGCCTCGTTGCCGACGTCGAAATGAATTTTGTAAACAATCTCTCGCTGTCTCCCTTCCCCCCCCTTTCTCTCTCTCTCTTTCTCTCTCTTCCCTCTCTCACTTTTGCTGCGAAAAGGACGTGCAATTATGCTCGCACTTATCAGATTTGCCATCCGCGAAATGGAATCGAGAAGCATTGGAAGAAGCGGGCAAAGGAGGAGACAATCTAGCGGCGCGTTATTAGATCCTTTCTTATACTGTCCCGTGCCCGCGCCGCCACCACGCTTTCGCAAACGAGTCTTTTCTTCTTCTTCCTTGCGTACAACAACAGGAGCATTCATCAGGATCGTATCTACGAGACGAGAAGTTTTTTCCATCTTCTGCGTGGAGTCATTGTCTAAACCCCCCTCCCCTCTTACCTCCCCTGCTTATTTTCGCGAGCATGTATATATATATTTATGTGTGTGGGCTGCTCGAAAATAATGAGCTACTTCGTGATCGTTAATATTATGAAGAAAACAAAATCGACTGTATTTCAGCGTGGGTTATCGTGAAAACATCGAGGGTTCTTGTGATTCTCTGCTCGATTACTGAGTACCATTTCAAGTAGAATTTTACGTTCCTGAGTGGAACCAGTTTTTGGATACATTATGAAATTTTCAAACATCATTGATACGATTTTCGTGATGTACCAAATGCACGTATTTCTCCGTGAGTCGTTGCGAAACGAGTCGATATCACGATAATATGTCATTCGCGTTATTAAACGCGTTGGAGTTTCAGAATTCCTTGTCAATAAAAATCAAAAATAAAGTTATCACCATCATAAAATTGGATTGAATTCGTGATCATTGAAGAGCCAATAATGAAGATCGCACGAGTGTTAGAAGTTCCGCACGAGTGGTCGAGCATTTCCAGTTCCAGCGAAATCCATGGATCTGTGGTTTCCTGACAATTCCGCGTTGTTCCTCAGGAGAATATCCTCACTGGAATTCCATGGCCTCGTGCTCGAAAATGATCACCGAACCCTTGTTTCATGCTTGGGTTTCCGTGTTAATTTCAAATTCTACTGAGAAATTGCTCCAAATATTCCTTTGATAATTCTATTATCAAAAGCTGTTTGAACTACAGTGAGGAATAGTTGGCTGGAGCATAGATGCTTCACGAAGAAGAAAATAGGGAAGTTTGTTCAATTGAATTCGATTAAAATGTTAATAATGTATAATTAAATATTTTTAAACACCAAGATGACACCATACATCGTTATGTTTTCTACTCTCTAACTCACAAGTTGCATAGAACTACCAGCTATGGCCATTCTTCCACTTGAAAGAATGAAGTTGATTAGAATTTTTCATCAGATACTTTACACCCAGTTGACTTGAAATTTTAACTGTAGCTTCTGCGTACGGAGTTTGCAAAATATTGAAAATTGTAATAGTTATATTAACAAATTTCAAACGATTCTTTTTTGCAAACATCAAAAAAGTTTGATGTTTGCAAAAAAAATGAAAACTATCAGTAAATGAACTAGCGTTCATATTTAATAAATCGTTCGTGAACGTATTTATCGAATTTACTAGTCACCTCGAACTATTTTGGTAATTCACGAGTGAGATTCGCGAAGCCGCTCCGAGTGATTATCGGCGAAGCGCCGAGATGGATGGTCGTAACGAATTATTTTCA
Organism: Aphelinus atriplicis; assembly: GCA_020882685.1. NCBI lineage: Eukaryota > Metazoa > Arthropoda > Insecta > Hymenoptera > Aphelinidae > Aphelinus > Aphelinus atriplicis. The sequence continues at coordinate 1,922,792 of CM037075.1, read as the reverse complement.
ATTAAAACTTGACCAAACTCTAATAAGCACTAAAATTGAGTTATCCCATCTATGAATTTGGGACACTGTCCGTGCAAAGTGATCTAAATTCTCCAAGATATTACATGAATAATGAATTTGATAGAGATATAGAGATATATGCTTTTTGCGAATGTAGTGTGCAGTGATCAAAAGATCAATCGAGGGTGAACTTTTTTATAGGATTATTAAAAGTAAATAAATTACATGCCAACGCGGATGCTTTATGTCGTCAAATGTGCAATGATGATGACATTTTTTTCCAAATCTTCCAACATCTAAAAATTAATGTTACTGTTGATATGTGCACAAAGTTTCAAAGCTAAAAGAATAGTTTTAGCTAATTTCGAAAATTTAGTTTTAAAATAAATGTATTTAAAGTTTTGATACATATAAAAAAACAGATATTAGAATGACTCACTGATCAATCAGCGACACAAGTTCCGTGAATCAAGCTCTCCGCTTTTTCATAAAACTAATCTTCCGTTATCGATTTTTTAAAGCTCTCAATTGTATATCCCCTCCTCAAATCACGCTGATTTGAATTAATTGCCAATATCCCCCAAATCACAAGATATACAGCTCCGCGAAATAGTCTGATTTTCTGATACGCATCTTAATAGTTCTCATCAAAACTCCATACCCTCGGGCGATATAGCTCACTATCACTCGCCATCAACATCAATCACGAAAATTTCTCTCAGTCGCGACGATATCGTCACTCCCCGTCCCGGGTTATTCCCGGGCAGTAACATACGATCCGGAAGCCCCGACGAGCATATGTATATTAACAATTCTCGTAAAAATGAGCCACATCAAGGGAACCCTCCCATTTCGCTGCAGTGCTTCCATCTCGTTCGAGACTATCTCACGAATTATCTCTTTGCAGCAGCAGCAGCAGCGGCAGCGCCAGCCAATCCGGGAGAGTCGCAGTCGTTTTTTGGCTCACGCATCTCGTTCCGCGCTCGGCAACGACGATTTGCCCCCGTATTTATTGCCCCGCTGGTTAGGGCGGGGGGAGGGGGGCATAGGCGTCTCGGGGCTCGCTTTCGCCGCAGAGATAAATGCCCGTCACATATCACTGTTGCGCCCCCGTCGACTCTTCGTTGCGCGTTCTCTCGCTCGCGCCTTCGCCTTCTTTCCCTTCCTGTCTGTTTGCCCAGGCAGCTCCTTACAAGCGGCACTGGATATTCCGCTTGTGAGTAATTTTATCGCATACTTTGGCTAACGCCCCGTGTTTTTATCATTCCAATGATGTGTTTATGCGAGTAGCTGCTGCGCATTTTTCTCCGCTTCCCTTTTGAATTCGTGGCAGATACGTCCGATATCATTTTTACACTGGAGATTTCGTGAGCCCGGCGGATTTGCCCGTACGGCGTAGACGAGAATTTAAAATCAGAGAAACTTTTCAAAGTCCTTCGGACGGTTGTTTTGCTTGAGATTAAGTTGCTCAAATTGCCTATCGTTTTTTTCTTTATATTGCTTTTCATCAAAGCATTTCTTATGCAACTTTCCTTACGCTCTCAGTTCATTTAATCGCATAGTTTTTCGCATAAATTTTAGTTAGTAACGGACTAACCGCCAAGTCCAATCAGTCACGTAGAGTCTTATAATTGCGTGCCTGTATTTTTAATACAATTGAGGAGCGGCAATATGGATATTCAACAAACGATATGCAGCATACTCAGCTTTAAAGTTTCCGTTCGTATCGTGTCGCAATTTATTCTGAAACTGCATAGGAGTTTCGCGTCGGTATGATTATCGGAGCCGGTCCAACCTGCTTACAGTATCACCGCCAATTCCTGTTCGGCGCGACACGCTGTATCCTGGGCGTATACAATCCGGCTAGTGGGAGAGGGACCGATGATGCCGAAGCCAAGCCGCATATCCAAACTCAAGACTCTCGTCCCATTATACTGCACAACAGGCGAACTATAGCGGGGGGACAAGACGCGAAGCAGCCCCACTGGCGGATTAGTCCTCGAGGGCGCCGATAATTTGCCGAGCGACACGGGATCGGCAGTCGTCCCCGGGCGCCCTCATATTGCCACGGATTAGGCCCTAATCCACGACTGATTAGCTCGCCGGCTCCTCGTACATTTTAATAGGTAAACCGCATTGTCCAGGCAGCCGGCTTTGAAAAAATTCATTGCCGGGATCATGGCCTGGACGTGCGACCAACGTTGATCGATTTTGCTTTCTCCAAAGACTTGTAACGGGAAAAAAATCGAATCAGACTTCGGGACCTTGATTTTCGTAATCTATGCGTCGAAAAACATGTAATCCCAAAATGTGTGTATGTACGTCCGTACGGTGTATGTTACGCTGTTTTTTTGGCGGGCGGTAACTCTCGAAGAAACTGTTCTATCTTCCTGAAATTTTGCACACAGATTAGTCGTGGAAAGATGTAGCTCGAATTCGTTATTTAGCAACATCCCTTGTTTATTGATCTAGCAACCGTTGCTAAGATATTTTTTGGAAGTTCTCTATAATTCTTTGTAAATGCACGTTCAAGTCCAAATACATATAAGGACCGACGAGATATTCCCTGTAGCAACCGTTGTTATGAGAAAGAAAATGTCAGTTTGAGGGTCATTTCTTGATGACAAAAGACACAGAATCTTCATTTCTCCATAGCAACCTTTTTTTATGTCTCTAGCAACGTTCATTTATAGTACTTTTGAGGCCATACGACACAGTACCTTTCTATTTTCCATAGCAATTGTTGTTGATATCCCTAGTAACCGTTGCTAAATAGTTTGAAAAATCAATTCTTGGTCCATTTGTCGGTGGTAAAAGACACAGAAATCTAATTTATATATAGCAACTGTTTTTCACGCGTTTCAAGCGTTTCACAAGTCTCTTTGAGAAAGCATATTGTTAATGCAGTTAGCAGCGGTCTTTGAATAGTGGGTAAAATATTCAATCAGAAAAGGCCTGTTGGATGATGATGTGGTTGTCGGAAGATGCATGTTACATAAATAACGTCTTTTTTATATTTTGAAACTATTTGAAATAGGATTAAATATCCCTCCCGGAATGCATTAAATTTTTGCATGAGATACTTTTTTTTTAAAAATGCATGTGTTTTTTAATATGGTTATACCTGAGTTATGCGAGAGAAGAGAGAAATTCAAATATTTTTTAAACATGAGATTTGTATTGGTTTGTCAATGCTGTTTCATCAGTATTGGCGATCTTGCTTTGAGAATATGATAAAAGTCCTGGACTAGGAGAATTCAAAAATGCGGATATGGAGATTCAAAGGTATATTTAACCATACAGGTCCATGATCCCCATAATCCCCTTTGAAGCATTTCAGCTCTGCTTTTTTCGAAATAAAGTTTTTAGTTTCAGCATGGACGTCATGGGTAGCATTGTAACTTTCATTCAAACGCCATGCACGAGGATCTCTGAATATTTTCTTTTTAAAACTTGACGATGGAGTGTGGATCGATCGAGCTCGCGTAGAATGATTCCACAGCGGCAGGATAAGAGAAGAGATTCGATCGGTCAATGCAAACTCGCGACCCCGAGAGAAAGTTGGGTGGAAAAGCATCGGGGAATCGATAAATATGGAGTACTCGGGCTTTCTCCCTCCTTCTATCTCTGCCTCTCGCCACTCTCGTCCCCGAGAGTATAACTAGGTGGATCGGTCGGCGTTTCTGCTTTCAAATGCAAATTTATCGGACGCGCCGAACCGTTCGGCTCTGCTCCTATCTCCTCATTTCGCTCTCGGAGTTTTCGTCGAGCGCGAGAGATGCGTATCTAAAGGTCCGAGAGGACGGAATCGTTTTATTCGCGCACGGGAGGCGTGCTATGCACTTCTTTCTTTTATCGCTTTTACCGTCCGAGCGTAACGTTGCTCAAGAGTAGCAGCGTCGGAAGTGGCTTGTTTCGTCGTTTTTATGCTGTTTTTTCGTGCGAGAGAGAGAGAGGGAGAGAGAGAGACTTTGCATTGGAAAGTTGAGTTTTACGTTGCAAGAACTTGAGCCCCATACCTGGGGTAGGGAGCCTCTATTGGCTTTGTGCGTTTGGCCATTCTTATTTTGCGTTCATTCTGAACTCTCGATGGCTTTGCGTAGATTCAACGCTAGTCCTGTTGAATCTTATTTGATTCTCGTTACCCATCTTGCCTTTTCATCCTGCTGAAAATAGTTATTTCAAGTGGAACCTCGGATCTGGTATAGAGTTATATATATCTAATTTAGCTATTTAGTTTTAGAATTCAAGTTACTACGAGTGAACACAACCTTTGGGAAACCAATCACAACAGTACATCTGTATATATACAGTAAGACATAAATATAGATATACTGTAAATATATAATGTCGAACAAATTTTCAACGAATTTTCATTAGAAATAGGATGGAACGATAATAAATATATAATTTCAACAAGAAGGGCCTAAATTTCCGGTGAACAATCACGATTAAATTTTTTGAGATACTTAACAGTCATATCTATATAACGTTTAAATTGCCTAAATCCGATTGAATTTTACATATGCACGGTACCGTATAAAAAATTCCATCCTATAGACACTTATAATAACGCCTACCTGAGCTCGATTCATAATACTTATTGTTAACAGTCCCTGTATACGTTGCGCTAAATGCAGCTGGTGACAAACGAAAGTTCTATTCATTCATCAATATTGATCTAAGATGAGACAATACAATTTCTCCAATTCGATTATTATGTCTAGAAGAATATTTTTATTTCCCAATCAATGTTCACTAGTTGATTCTAATTTTTTCTTTAAATTATTGTGATTTCAAAAATTGATAGTTTTTTAAACTTCTTTTCAAAAGTAAAGAAAAACAAGAAAAAGACTTAAATATAGTCAATAGTAATGACTAGTCAACATCTCTTCACGATAGCTTAAGTTTCTCGCCAAAGCGTCATTCCCTGAGAACCAATACGTTTAGCATGAAATTTTCATCCGACACACAAACAAATTACCCGTTGAATTCGTCGCGTGTACTTTCCTCCCGATCGGCTCTCCTTTTCTATTTCTTTTTCAACGTATCTCCCGCTCTCTCCATTCGAATAAAAGTTCGATGCGTCGACGTCGCCCGCGCGCTTGTGTACATATATATAAGCTCGAAAGGAGGAGGAAAAGACTCTTCCGAAGAGCCAAGGACCGTGGCCTGAAAGCTTCGTGGAATTGAGTACCGAGTTTACGAGACTTTTCACTTTCGGAACTACAATTTACAAGAATGTCGCTTTGGAGCGCTCCAGTAAAGTTCCTCTGTAACTAGTCCCCTGTCCTCCTCTATTCATGCCTCAAATTCATTTGTAATAGACGTACTCGCTGCAATAATCACTTTATAGCTCGCAGAAGAAAAATATTTTTTTCACGAAAACAAGCTGTAGTCATTGCAGCTTCAAAAGATTGCAAGCACACTTAGACGTTCATCATTTTTGAAGAATACGTTTTTAAAGGTTTTTTGGAATTTTACACGTTAAACAGATAATTTCTTAGGTAATTAACTTGAATAAAATAGATAAATAACTTGTTTACTATACTTTTGTAGTTTGCATTTCATCTGTATCAAGTTATTCTCTTACAAGTGAAACTTGATTGGACACTCTGCTTGTTCGAAGTCAGATTATGAATTTCACGATTCGTTATGCAGGTCAGTTCACACGCGGAATTCTCTACATCCATCCAAAGACAACCAAAAATTTCTGTACTCTAGCATCTGAAGACTCTGTTTTTTTGCATGTTTTTCTGGTGAATTTTCATGCATCTTGATGGTTTCAGTTGAATTGAAATGATTTTGACTGTTTTTGGACGCATCAACTACACTCGTTTTTATTATTATGGAGGTGGATTTGCAGCAGCGTTTACTGTATTCTCTCAGTGCTTCTCACTTATATCACTTGCTCACGCAATTTTTCCTGAGTCAGTTTGATTTGTCTATCGTTTACTGCTGCTCGATATCACTGGGCCAAACACAGAGTACATTATCTGGACTATCTTTTGTCGCTTCCATCGTCGTTAGCTTGATACCAGAGACATTACTGTTAGGTGTTTATTGTCGTGAATCTATACTCAAAGCTACTGAAACTTGTTGAACTATTAATGCTACCAAAGAATAAATTTTAATTATTTCCTCAAAAAAGGCATTGCAGTATCGTTACAGTCGTTGGCCTAGAATTACTGAAAATAGTTGAGATTGTGAAAGTATGCAATAATGTCAAATCAAATGATTCATAGGTTAGCCGATAGTATATTAATAGTCCAAGACTCGAGAGAAAACACTTTGATACCTACCTATGCATCAGCAAAGGTGACGTTCGTTAACATCGCAGCATTGTGGCTCCCGCAAGGGTGGCCCCGGGAGTCGACCCACACCCACGGATTCATGCCTTCCTGGGTCCGGAATGTCACGGCAAGTATTAATTTCTCTCTCGCATTCATTGCACAGTATGAAAATCTCCATGCCCATAATACTACCCACGCAATACTAGCTCTTCGTGACCGGCGTATAATTCGCATATCTCGCCGGTTCAAAAATTATCTGACCACTACGAAGCCAGTGCAACGGCTCGTCACTTTCTGTAAGAAAAGAAATCACAAAAAAAATAAAAAAAAAAATCACATGAAATCACCAGTGATTCTGAACTGAGTAGTCCCTCGGGTCCTGGTGACTCGACATTATTTGCCCATTGTGAAGGTTCTCCACGATACTCCGGATCCGGTTCGTCTCTTGGTCTGTGAATGGAACAACGGAACGCTGTCCACGAAGCAGCGTGAGCAATCTTCGTCGGAAATTCATCATTCTGAGCAACGATCCAGTCACAGGAAACGCAGAGGAATTATCGACCCCACGAACGTCTCACGAATTGTATTCGACTGGATAATCTAAGTGCGATATTTTGTGTGTGATCTGAAAGGATGAATAATGTGCGAGAGATGAATACTTGAATAAAATGGCGATGTAAAAAAATTAGATTGTCTGACTACACCGAGAGAACTCGCCGCCATTGATTGGGGTAATTAATACAACATTGTATATGATTTCTAGCGTTTCTGCAAAATTTTGGTTACTTTTCTCGCTTTAATCGGCTTAACCTGATCAAATTATTGTGCTACCTATATTATTTCACGCTCATAACGATTTAGATACGTTTTTGTTTTAATTGTTGTAATAACATGTCTGTAAAAACTTGACATTCATTACTTTAACATTGACTGGAAATTTTTTTTATTCACGCTACAAGTCATGAAGTCTTATCGTTCTCAAATTTAATTTGAAACAGGGAAAATTCACGAAGCTTGATCTCGTTGTCTAAGAATACAATTTTCTCGGGATAAACTCGTCAAGCATCGCAGCAGTGCAAGGAGAAGCAAAAAATTCGGTGAATCTGATCTCGGCAATTTTCGACACGAATTGCGATGAAAAATCCAATTGTCCTTTTTCTCCCCCGGAGTCTTTCATTTTATCTTCCCGCCTCCGTATCGCTTTATATTCCCGCTTTGCAATGCGATCTCTTCATATATATATACTTGTCGCAACCAGAAATATTCGTTTGTAGCTGTGTATTCATTCCCGAGTGGATCATCTTTTCAAAATTGAATGTCACCATTATCACACCGGCAAAATTATGAATTTATGACGTGATTTAAAATTGGTTGAAAATTCATTATTATCATTATCATCAACGCATTCGATTGTATAATTATTGATGCAGATTTAATCAATTATTCATATTGTTTGAGCAATATTGATATTTTTTTTATAGCTCATGTTAACCTCACTTACTCTTATCGATACTTTCAATCCATCGAATTTGGGACTCCTGGCTGGAGATTGGTATAAAAAAATGCATTATTTGCTATAGTTGCAAATATACAAATGATTGTTGGTCGAGCCATCATACCGGAAAGAATCAGCCCTCCTAGATCCAGGTGGAAGACACTATAGCTGCGGTTTTCACTTATACATCGCAATTAAAATCTCGATACTCGTGCAAACAGAGCCACGCAACTTTAACGAACAAAGGCGTTAACGGCCGGAATAAACTGTTTCCTCATCAATTCCGCCGTGGTCGCGTTGGCGTCAACGCCGCTCGTTCTTTTTCACTCTGGCCTTATATTTCTTCTTTTTTTTTTGTTTATCGTTAGGATTAGCCGTCAACGGCGTGATGCATTCCCCTTCAACCCGGCCAGACGATAACTCAAGCGCAGCCCGCCCCCGGGATATTTATGGAGCCGCGTGCGTTTTCTTGAAAACTCGCCCCCACCGCCAGCGCTGGGAGAGCCCTTGCGATATCGAGAGCTTCTAACGGGTATTTTTCGATCGCGCCAATTTCGCGCCACGAGTACCGTGTGTACACTGTGCAGGAGGAGTGGTCGAATGTTTTTCGCACTGGTCCTGGTGGGTGAATGCGAATCGACGAGGCCGCAGCCCTCGGGTGGTTTGGCTCTCTCTTTCTCTCTCTCTCTCTCTCTCTCTCTCTCTCTCTCTCATTGATTTGCTTCTTGTTGCATCAATTATCGGTTTATGGACCGGTAGGTTTGTTTATGCATGGAAATTTTGTGTATGCAGAGATTATGCCATGGTTCGCATAATCCCTGCATTCTCTTGGTGATTTTCCATTGTAGCTGTATATATCCGTTTCCAGCTTGATAATTCAAGAATCTGCAACTAATGAGCTTTTGTTCTGCAATTTTGATAGATTGAAATATACTATGTGAATGTTGAATTATATGAATGTTGATTAACTCGTTCGAATGCCATTCAATTGCATTTTATCGATTACCGTATTAGTGATCTTAAAAGTATTTCACGGTTTTAATGAGAACTGATTGAGAAGAGGGTGGAGTGAGTTCTTATAATTCAATCGCGCATACTTGTGTCGATGAGCTTTGATCGGTGCATGGAAAAGTTCTCGACGAAACAACAATATGAAATTGAATATCGGTTGGATCGATTGAAGAAGAGAATAAAAATCATCCCATTATCGGGACGGTATAATTGCGTGTTTAAATACCCGTTTACAGTGCCACGAGTTTCGTGAATTATGAATTTCGCAGCGAGTTTCGATAAACGCTGCCGGCGATCTGCCGGGTGTTTCATTTTCACTCGTGGATGCCAGTGTCGGGCCGGATGATAAACTACGCGGTGCGCGGAAAAACGGCAAAGTAGATACGGAAAAGACACTAGAAATATCGTTAATGAAAAGCTGCGGCAGGAGAAATAGAGAAAGCCAAGAGCGAAATGACGTACACCGGCCCCCGCATATACGTCGGCGGCAGGGCCCAGGAGAAAAATAAATTGTTGCCCTCGAGCGGCGCGCGCGGGGCAAAAAGTCCGTTGGAAAAAGTTGCGTCGTCCCATTGTGTGCTTGCGTTCTCGATCGCGGAGGATTCCTGGCTCTCTCTCGCCCCGTCCGTCCCTCTAATTGTTCGTATATCACTTTTGCGCTTCTCGCCTACCCCCGCTCGCGACTGGTGACGATGCACTTGTATTCATCGAGGACACGCCGAGTTGGTTTGCTATCACTGCTGAGCCGCGTTGAGCTCCGAGGCTCGTGCGCCAGACGGCTGGAGACGGATGAGCAGCGATCGCGAGCGCATGATTCATCGGAAAATCGACCGACAAATGTTATTTATTATACGCGGGCGGCCAGCGCAAGTTTCTTCCGTTCGTATAATTGATTAATGCAACGGCGGATTAATTTACGAGAGTTTTTAAAATTGAAACTCACCACTCGGTTCTCCGAGTGTAAGTATTTTACAAGAGCTTTATATAACTCGTCAAAGTTGGTCGAATTAGTATTAGTCTTGTGAAAGAGATATTTTCTCGAGCCTTGCATGTACCAGCTAACATATCATGTATTTCTATCAAGAATCTGCAGTTTCTAGTAGGGCTTCCGCGAGACGAGACAAGACGATATTTTCGGCGATCTCGTCTTGGTCTCGAAAAATCTTGGTTAGCCTCATATCGATCTCGGTCTTGGTGTAAGGATATTGGTCTTGGTCTCGTCTCGAAACTTTCTACGCTGAGAGATGCAAATTTTGACTGTTGCTTGATGAACATGTGAGCATATTGAGTGTACGGGGAATGTTCAATCCTATTATACTACAAACACGTTTACACTGTAAATTTCGGCTGGAAATTTCGTATCGTCCTACCCATGGAATATACGCATGGCGGAGCTGCAGTAAAGCTATCGCGTGGGGGTAACAATTCCATCTCGAGAGTCGGCGGCAATATATGCATCGCCTCTGATGCTTTTAAGGCATCATTTTTTTCTCCGTGTATGGAAAGATTTTCATAAGACTTGAGTTTGGAGATTTAAAGTTTTTTTTATTTTTCCATCAATATTGAGAACCGAGTTTCCATGGAAATGATCACGAATCTGAAAAAACCCTCAGAATAAAAGTTGTTTTAAAGTAACTATATGTTATCAAAAATCGCTTCATTACATCAAAATTCTCATCATCTATTAGCACAGTAATTAATACGTATCCAGAACTTCTAACTTGTACGCCATGCTCGTTTTGGATTGGACAACTTTTATTTGATTTCTCAAGTCAAGAGCTTCAATTCGTCTACTCGATGAGGTTCTAGAAACATAAACTTTTACCTCAAAATCTAGCTAAAACGTCTTCTCGACAAGCACAAATAGCACTCGTAATAAGTTTGAGTTGCTTACTCGCATCAAAACTACTTTGCACTTCATTTTCATAAAATAGAAAGATCTATGAACCCCATTCAAATGTTTCGAGCACTATGCAGGGAGCTACACAACCTGTTCTTAAATCATGTCGATATCAAATGGTTGAAATAATTACTCTGTAATTCTGGAAACTTTAAAGAATAAAGTACTCTTCAAATTTTTCCGTAGATGGGCCTAAAAAATTCTGAGAAAAATTGAAGAGTGTTAGGGGATCATTATCAATGAATTCACTATAGAAAAAGAATATGAAAATACATTTTGAACAGCTGAAATAACGTAAAACAGTCTATAGTTTCATCGAGTTTCGTAAAATGTTCTTTCGTCAAATGTTGCCTTGAGAATAAATCAGAAAAATAAAGAAAAAAAATTGTATGGCTGGGCTCTTTTTTACTGTATCATGGGGGTGGGGGAGGCGGTAAGTAGCTTGTTGATGAGTCGAAATGCGGTTGGGCACGCAAACGATGATAGATACGGCATAGGCCAGCGGAGGCAATGAGTATCCGCTCCGGTGTGCGATTACTGCAAATGGAGTCCGCGAGCCCGGTTTTACGAGCAGCGGTCGCTTCGGTCACAATAAAATCCCGCCTAGACGGACGTTAACGGCGTGGTCAGCCTTCGGCTTTGCGCGCATGCCTGCCTGCTGCTCGACGCTGCTGACGCTCGATGTGCCACCCACGGTTTGCACAATTTGTTGCACGTGCAACTCGATCCGCGCGATTCGTCATTTTCGCGATTAGTCCACGACGCGGTACTTTCTCCTTTGAAACAATTACGTCAATCTAAGTAGGATCCCACGATCCTGCCGCGAGGTCGATCGGACGTTACTCTTTGACGGTTGAACGAAGTCGAGCTTGATCTTTTCGTGAATCGATCGAGTATATAGATACTTGTATCTTCCGTATCGTCAATCTTAATATTTGAGATGGAGAATCGAGTTTAATTTTCGAGGATTGAAAGGAGGAAGAACATTTGCACGGCAAATTAGCCTTGACAATTTATGAAAACATCCAATTCAGATCTCGTTGACATTCAGTACGTACGAGAGTAGTTTCGTGACTCCCGAGGCACGATCCTTCACTGAGATTAATTAGGAGGACCCGCCCAGCTGACTGCAAAATTTATTACGCGAATTAGCAAGTTAAAGGTCTCTGTCAATCGGTGAGTTCAATTTATACACATTACTAGCTTTATAACAAAGCAATTCAATGGGTCGCTTCTGTTCATTACGGGATACATTCCTCTGTTCGAACGTTTACCTGACTAGCAACAATTTTTTTAAACTTTCCAGATCGCCTGAGCATCTTAATCGAATAACAACTTGAGATCCCAATATCACTCTGAGATACGACACGCTTCTAAACTCGTAATATTAAAAATCCTTAACCACACCTGTAAAGCGTCAAAGTGCCCTCGTTCCGTCGACTTTTCCTCGCCTCGTCAATCTTTCCAATTTTGAAAAGGACGCGTCTTACAAAGGGATTACGCTCGGGCTGTACTGCCCTTTCTTACGCGACCGAGAGGTATAAAAATAACCGCTAGTACAGACTCCTTTTGTCGCGACGGTAAAAAAAAAAGAGGGAGGAAAAGTTGAAGGCGCGCTCGCGTTAGGCCGCATCGTGGAACTTGAAAATTTACGAGGGAAGCATGTCGCAGCCGTAAAACGCGCGTATATACGAGTCATATAAACGCGAGATCACTCGCAAAAATGCTGCGGTCTTTCGACGAGATTAGAGTATTACACGTCAGCGTAGGTTGGGTGAGCCAGCTAAATACTCTGCGTCTGCAGGGCACTCCGTCCCCGGCAGGCATGGATATTCATGGACAAATTTGAATACCATTCGTATCTATTGAGATAACGACCAAATCTAGTGACGATAGGAATGCAATAACGTACTTCTTCCCATCTCTCAAAATTTAAAAAAATTAAAAAATTAAAAAAATTAAAAAAAATAGTAAGCATTCACTATTTAATAGTGAATGTTTACTATTCGTTATGGGTATAACTGTTAAGCAGTGAATATCCAATATCAAGTCATTTTTAACTTTATAAATAGTAATTTTATTTTCTAAATACCAAGAGTGAATAATTTGATATACGAAATAGTAGTTTTCGACAACTTTTTGATGGGATTTCATTATTTGTTAGGATAGAAAGAAATGTCCAAATTGGTGAATATTCATTATTATTAATCAGTCAGGAAATTTCAAGTGATTAATACTATTTTTCAACTGTTTTGAATTTAGACAGTAGGTTCTGCTGATTTCACTTGACAAAGCAACATAAATAACTTTCTGAAAAATCAACTTTCGTGATTTCGCGTAACTAGTTTTGGCTCAAATTCAATGTGGCATTCTTGTTTCGTTCAGAGATTTCACGAACGCTTTGAACGGGTAAAAATAAGTCAGAAGGATTTGAGAGATGGGTCACAGAGGAATCACTGGTCAAAGCAGAACGAGGTTACGTTACGTTGCAGACGGACGTGGAGAGTCGATTAGGCTGACCCTCTCACACTCCCGAACTGTCACGATTTTCCACTCGGATAACGGACTGCCGATGACGAACCTACCTGGCTTTGATCAATACTGCAGATCAAATTTTTGCCGTCGAAAAAATCGAATTTCAATCTTTTGCTACTCGTCGTGCCACTAACGCGTTGAAAATCTTTTGATTTTTTTTCTGCATCTGTCAAAGACTGTGAATGCGTAAGAACTTGTTGTGTTTTTCTGCATAAAAAGTATAAATCTTGAAACAATAGAAATAGTTACAAATATTCATTATTGAAATCTATTAGATTTCCTAAAGTTAATTGTAACGTCTCGATCAGACATTTCATATGTGCGATGCGGAAATTTTTAACGTGTTCGATTTGAGATCTGATTCTCTTATTAACAGGGATTAATAAGCAAATCGGTTTGGGTTTCATAAGTTCATTGAATTCCTCGTAGTCGAGACACATAATTAATTTTACTAGTACAGAATATCAATTTTACAATAAATTTAGTATTTCTCATTAGAAAAAATGTTGAAACTACTATTTTTCATCATACTATGTGACATAGTAGATTTCACGATTTTTCTCAGTGTATATATACTAATTCCGTTGGGAGTAGATTTAGACATTATTTCTCGGTGTCACTAAATTTTCAGTCGAATGTGTACATGAAATCTATTCGATTCATGGGAAATCGAACCAAATTATGTTTTCAGGTATAAGTTCCTTCATCTAAAACGAGTCTAAATTTTTTCCGTACTAGTTTTCATTACCAAAATTTGACTAGTGCGAAAGTTCGAAAATTGCATTTGCTACTTTGGTTCAAAATGAGCAGAAACGCTTTGATAAAGTTGTTTCAAATTAGCGAGACGTGCTTGAGCGCTCGTCAGTCTGGTATAATTTCGACACGAGAGGAAACTGTGTAATCTCTTCAATCTGTATGCTATTGCAATCAGCTGTTATAATCAGTAGCTTGTGGTCAGTACCACTATCGCTTTGCCACACTTTCGATTCGCAAAATATGCACATTAGAATAGTTTTCTATACTAAGAACAAAAAGTAAGCGAGAGTAATTTTAAATTTTTGAACTGGCGTTGTATTTAAATGGTACCTGTATCCAGTAATTGTGGATATTGACGGATAATCACGTCACAATAGTGATGGTGCACGTGAGGGAAAAAAATCAAACTGATATCGAAATAAGAAATATAATTTACAAGAAACATACAGCAATTTAAAGGTATGAATATGACTGAAAGCTATGCATATACGAATGTACTTGTAGAAACTGCAGAATAGTTTATTTTGACGTGTATCAAACGTGTAAAAAAATGATCTTTACAGCAGTAATTTATTTTTTTCAATATTTTTTTCATAACCACGACAGCTCTACACCATACTTTTCTCTTTCTATTGTTTTGAGGTACATGTTGAAATACTTCAGTTGCGATTTGTTATCACAGTATTTTTACACCCAGTTGTATATCAAAAATGTATAATGTGCTTCTCAGATATATATATATATATTGATATATATATATACTGATGTTTCGCAGTAGAATCAGTCGATCGCTGTTTCACAATGAATTAATTCACCGTAATGCATTTAGAGAGGATGAGATTACGAGGAAGATTGAGCATGAAACCTCCCGAATCAGAGAGAATGCCCGATTTAAGGGGATCGCTCTTTCAACTGAGAATATTAACAATAATAAGTGGTGGATACTCGCAGCTCGGCCACAATGGGTCAAAATCCGTGAAATCCTCCGAGATAGATCAATACCGTGGCTCTTTGATTTGGGATCACGCGGGCGCTCCGTGTGTCGCGCCCATTGAATCGAGCGGCCGAATCGACAATCCATAATTCTCCGAGCTCGACTCTGCCGCGTCGGCCTTGTACACACGTATGTATGTATATACACACGAGGAAAAAATAAAAGCCGGAAGCTCTGGCCGGGATGAAAGGTTGCCGAGGTGTGGAAAGCACGTTAGCTTGCGTTTCCTGCGCGTCGGCTCGCGATCTCGAGCAGCGGCTCTTTTATCCTATACTGGATTCGTAGGTCGCGCGCGCGCGAACAATGAGGCGCTTAATGAAGCGAGCGGGCGATTTGCGATCGGCCCGTGGATCTGCCTGGCGAACGCGGCGCCGGAATATTGCAGCCCCCGGCGTCGCCCATTCCCCCTGATATGTATACGATGCCAACCCCCCGGACGCTCTGCTATTATTATGAATTGGTTTGGCTATACGCGCGGAGCTATATGCGGCTAGGCTCGTTTTTCAATCTCAAATTGACCGTTAACGAAGCGAATATGTATATGGTGCCTGTGCTCAACTTGCGCGTCCATTATTTAGGGACGTTTGTTCGCGCAGCTGCAGAGCCTGGTGAATCTTCGAGATCCGCCTATAATATTTCTGATGTGAATAATATAGGGCTTGTAGCTGAATTCGGCAGTACCTCGAGCGATTGAACGTTCCAGCTACGTGACGGCGCAAAAACCGACCTTCAGAATCGGACTTCACGACCCTCATTTCTGTAATCTTCGGGTCGAAAAACATGGGAGCCCCGTAAGGTCTGTATAAAAGTACCTACGGATATACGTGACAAGATAACTCTCCGATATCGTCCGATCTTCCTGAAATTTCGCATATAGGTTATTTATGCTAAGATGTAAACCAAATTTAATTTTCAGCAAAATCTGTTGTTTATTTCCCTAGCAACCGTAGCTAAGATGTTCTTTAAAAGTTCCCAATGATTCTTCGTAAATGCACGTTGGGATCCACAAATACTCGAATCGGCGGGAATCAACGAGATGTATATCCCGTAGCAACTGTTTGTTTATATCTCTTGCACGTTTGTCCCATACACACACGCACACCCACGGAGCGAATCGAAACTGAAAAAATAAGTCACTTTCGGGCTTCTTATTTTTTGAAAGGATACACAGTGAGTGGCTGCAGTAGAGCGACGCATGAAACGATTGAATCTGAAAATTATCTTTCAATTTGGCACGTGTGAAAGCTCATACGTCCATACTGGGCTGGGAGAACCCCGTCAGCGAGTTTTCATTAATTTCCAATCAACTCTATCCAAATAGATTTGACGTTAACAAGAGACATATTATAGGGATAAATAATATATACAAATCTCCACGTCAAAGTCATGGTTTGCAATGGGTAGAATCAGGAAACTCTGTCGAAAGCTGTATACCGATGGGCGAGTGTTGATACAGCCCCGCATATCAAGCTTAATGTGCGCGAGACTTTGCCGTTTCACCACTCGATGTTCCGGCTTCTCACTTGAGTCTTGATGGATATAGAAACGCGCCTTTGATCGAGATGATATATATGTATATATATATATATATATATATATCCGATTGATGGATGAGGATTGATCGACGGACGGAGAAGCTCTGACTGCGCTTGAAGTGATCCTTCGTCAAGAGAACTAGTGGCCAGGCGAAGAAAGTTTGCCTAACCACTTGGCGTGATGGTGTACTGTAAGCGGGTCACCCTTAATGTATTAAATCTTCGAGGAAAGTATATATCCTCGCATACATATACTTTCGATAGGACCTTTTTCGATACATACTCACTATTCCCCCTGAGATTTGATAAAGTTCAAATTCATTGAAATTTGTTATAATAATTGCGAAACTCGCCGTGGCAGATACATTGAAGTGAGTGAAGAACAAAATGGTACTCCTATATAGACAGCCGCGGTATAAGCCAAATAGTATAATCTGACCGATGAGCTCTAACATTTATTATGAATCATTTCATGGATATTATCATATCAGATCGATTTTTTTTCAATCATTTAGCTATTTAATGATCATTCAATCCATCGTCTTGAAGACATGTGTTCCAACGAAAGAAGAAAGAATAATTTGTTGCCAGAAATGAAGGTTCGTTTGGTTATTTCTTGAACTAGTTATGTTGCATTAGCTGTGACCATGAATCATACATGGAGCTTGCTTATATTGGAAATTCATTCATGAGTTGGTAAAAAATATGTGGCTATTATTACAAGTCCAGAGCATACGTCTTGCATACACAACATCGGTGTTTGTATGTGGCGAACGTAGCAGGAGATCATAACGGGCTGGGGGAGTATAGCGGAAGACAGGGGAAATTCCATCGGTGCGGCTCGTCAGCGACGCGAAAGGAAAGGAAAATTTAGCGGCACGAAGGGCAGTGGAGGGCAGCGAAATTGACCAGACTCGGCCACTTGAGGGCCAGTGGCCGTGCAATTACCTGGCCATCCGCCATTGCTGGCTCGGCGACATTAAATCCCCTCCGCACGCTCGCTCGCAACCCCTTCGCTCGTTCCGTTCCGTTTGCCCCGTTGCCATTCCATACCGTGCAATTCTCTCTCTCCTTCTCTGCTTCGCTTCGTCTCTTCGCTGTGCTTTGGCTCGCGGACTCTCCCGCCCTTGTCGTTTTACAGCTTGCTTTCGTATTCTTCCAATGTTTTCCCCGTGAATTGCGATCGTGTGTTTCTGCCGATAGGTGGAAATATGTACGACTGCATCGAGACAGAAATTAGTCGTTTGATTTGTAGCTGTTAGGAATTAGCCATTGATAAGTTATGTTTTTTGATAAACGGAAGTATGGTTGATTCTTAATTTTCAAGTAGGCCCAAGAGCAAATTGAATTGTCTCATACCTATAACGGCTGACTGTATGTCTACGCTCAATGCTCAGATGGACTTTGTCTTGCCCGATGCATATTTCGCGGTACTCTGTGCATCATCGATGTCAACCGCTAAATGGCGATTTGGAGTTTATCTAAGCATCTCAACTCGAGAGGATTTCTTTTAGCACATATTGATTTTTCCACCTGTTTGGGCAATACACTGCTGGCGGTGCTCCACTCGCACGAGCGACTAATTCGTCAAAAGGATCACTCACCGTTTGACCGAGTACAAGGGAATTGAAGTAACTCACTTCGGTTGCGCAAACTTCTTCTATGGATGTCAATACTTTATATTTCTGCTACTGAACAGACTCTTTTGGGCTCAAGAGAACAACAGTCTTGATCCTTTAAGAAATTCTTCTTGTTATAACTTCAAGCTGGTTTTTCTTCAAGAACCTTGGTTCAATTTTGTCGAGTGTAGTCTTGTGGCAACAAAATGTTCAAAGCCCCGATTTTCTCTCATTTCTGCTTTGATACTTTGTCGCGAGAGGCTTCTCATTCAGACACTCTCTCCAAGACATTGCAATAATTTTTTAGCACTCCACGTCACTGAAGTTGACGACATTTAACTTTTCATCTCGTCAGCATGAACTGATCGAGTTTTGATAAGGCTCGCGTCATAATCTGATCTCCGAGTAGCACTTGGCTCATATTGAATCAAGAATGAAGAGTACTTTTCGTTCATAATTGAGTCCCTCCGGGAGTGCTGCGGTGAGAAGGCCCTCGCTTTGTCGCCTACAAAATCTCAGCAGCTCGCACTTGGCAATATAGCCAATGCCGTCCGTTCTCTCGAATAGTCCGGGACTCGCACGCACGGCCCACTAAGCTCATTGTTCGGCCGAGCTCGAGGCATATTCGCGTTCTAAATTACGAGAGGAGCCGGCTATATCGCTCGGACCAGCTCAACTAACAATGAGCCCGCGGCCCGCGAAAGCGCCGCTTATTATCTTTCAACTAGCTTTATCTTGCCGCAGCGCCACTTGGCTTCCCCTTCTAGTTTGCCCCGGATTGTTCCTCGTTAGATGCAAGCTGATTCTTGCGCTTCTTGCCCCGCTGTTCTCGCGCGTCCCTCGCTTCGCCGGGTTTTGTCTCATTTGCGTTTTTCAAATGAACCACGATTGTACACGATTCATTTCACTTGATGATACAGAGAGCATTTTCTTCTATTTCCACTGGATATGCGAGTCGTTGTTCAGGTAGACGGTATCAAAATTCACTGTTCTCATTTGGAGTTTCTGACACATTTGACGGCACGCGATACGATTTACTTTCTCCTCCACGACACTTGGAGTATACATTTGATTATCTATTGAGAAATTCAATTTTGTCCATGGAATACTGCGAAATCCATTCATAACACTGAAATCTACTAATCAAAATTTATTAATTTACTGCGTGCGATTGGAGTCGATTAGGATTTAATTCCTGTTAACCTGATTCTGCAGCAATAATATTTACATATTTGAACAGTCTCAGTAATATCAATAAGTCATGCTACAGCCAATATCGTCGATTTGATTCTCTAGATAATTTACAGCGAAGAACGAGAAAATTAGTTAACGATCCATATAACCCGAACTGTTGAAACAACAGGCTAGCTATGAGATAATTGGAATCGTTTATTTTGAAAGAAATCTTGTGATATAGATATATTGATTTGCCAAGAGAAAAACGTAAAACAGGATTGGAATTTTTCCGCGCAGTTTGTTCGACGTAAACGCACATAAATAAGGCTATCCATTAAAAATGATTCTGCTGCTTATACTGGTTGCGCTTTTCGCTTATCTCGAGGAAGAGCTGCGCTCCCGATATTCACTGGATTTATGGCGGTGCTTTTGACATTCTCGATTATATTTTATTCCGCTAGCCTTTTTTCCTCAATTGCAATTTAACAAGGTAATATCGACAGATTTTTTTCTTACACTCGCTAATACTCAATTGCTCTGTTCTCCAACGCCATGATCGTAACCGCTTGACAGCTGACCTATTTTTGTGCTGTACGACCAACTTTGAAAATTGAAGATTTATTTTTCTCGTCACGCGCAGTCCTTTGTTTTATACCGCACGCTTTGACCAAAAGAGCGTCGAATCAACACCCGTCAGTTCATTGTTAGAGCTTCCATTCATAGCGATTTTCCTTGTTATGAATTTGTTTTCAAAGTAAAACACCAAAAAACCATGATTTTCTTTCGAGAATGTAATTCAAAGGATTTTTTCAATTTAGCTATTTAAGCGAGCTCTGTTATGTGTTCTGAACAGAAATGGTTTTTACACAAACACTTTACACAACAAATTATGTTTTACCATAAAATTTGTCAAGATGTCTTTCAAAATATATACACTCTAAATATGAAATAGTAAAAAACGACTATTTGATAGTACTAATTGCACAACTGATAAAAATAGTAGGTGTTGACTAAAAAATAGTAAAATTTTACTAATTTAGATTTAGAGTGTACAAACTGGAATATATCAGTAAGTTCAATTTCGAATGTATTAGATCTGGAATATTGTAACTGTGTTAACAAGCAGAGAGTCTACTGATTGAACTTTCAAAGTTTTCATTTTCGGTGTCTAAATAAACATAATTGACAATCGTTTGGCGTATCGTTTCTCGGGATCCTTCTCTTAACTGTAACAAAAAAAAACATGTTTCCCTAAGAAAAAAAAGGATGTATAAGTTATTCGTACGATATATATTATTACATGAATAAATGAATACATGAATAGATGAATGCTGTTGCAACAGACAGACGTGCGGTCAATAAATAAACTTCCTCTGAAATATATGGACTTGATTTTTTTCCTATTGTGAATTACCGAACAACATGATACACGAATACATAAAAATGGAATATCATTTTTCGAAGTTCAAGAGGATTTTGAGGGAATAATACATATCGACACTAGAGCAAGATAGGATTAATTACCAAAGTAGAAAAGGAATAATTACTGTTATGATTAAGCGAGCATAACTACATGCTCTACAACTGAGTAGTTGACATCTGTCTAAACTTTTTCATAATCGTTGAACCTATATAAAGTGTATCAACTACTCCGATGATCGATGGAATATTAGATCTTATCAATATTTAATACTGCACAGGATGTGCAACCGTAAATCTCCTTGAATTTTGTTATCTTATAAATCATCTAAATTACTGACCCATATCGATTTTGCTACAACATCGTCGAAAGCCCAAGCTAATTTTCTGCGTACGGTAGAAAATGCTAACGACCGCCTGCATTTCTTTGAAAATGAAACTTCAGGACAATGTAAATCAAAAATTTCATCTTGTGCAGATTTCCACCTCTTAAAGATTAATAAACGTTCGGAATCTTGCAAGTCCTGAACAGAAATTCGTTGTGTAAGCAATTTATAAGGATTAGTCCCTGGAGAACACTTTATCTCCTTTGAAAAGGGTAAAAGAGCTTTATCTGCACTTTTGGTTAAAAGTGAGTGCTTTATGTCGCGGACTTCGACAGAGAAAAAATTACGTTAAATGATGAGAATTCTCTTCAGCTTCTGGAATTACCTCCGGGGGCAAATGCGTTTGTATAACGTTTGAAAAACGCGCTCGTCCAGCTAGATTCGAGAGTCTCGAAATTTCCTCTCTCTCAACTCCAGTCTTGACTTTTGCGCATGACGCTACAGTGAAAGAGGCGGAAATAAGAGCGACACCCATGGTGCGAAAATATGCTTGCACTCGACTAAGGTAAGATCAAGAGTTGATCCGGCGGGTACGAAGTCGTCCATCAAGGCGCATCACAGCAGTGCTTAAAATGTAATATAGGGCGAGAGCGGGAAGCGGGCCAAGGCTCGCGAGCCCATTTTGCCCGAGTCCTAATATCTACTCGAAGGAGAGGCCTCTAGCACCGGTGCTGTAGCACGCACGCGGGTGCCGCGCAGCTTTGGCCGGTACCACTACGCGCTCACTTGGCCGGCCGAAAATCATGAATAATTTAGAGCCGGGATATATCCCTCGGCCGATTTCCTTGTCCGAGTAGCGATCCGCCTACGCTTCTTTGTGCGACGGTGGCCCATTCATGGGCTTTAATTCAAAGCCTCTGAGCTGCTGCTGCTGCTGCTTCTCCCTCCCTTCCTCTCTTCTCGGTTTCGCGCGCGCCCGCCTGTGTGTGGGGGTTCTCCTCTGCACACCCTCCCAAATCCCTAATTATCCCGTGGAGGTATTCAATTCTCGCTTGGACGTTCGCCGATGTGAAATTGTCCGTTCTTCCGGGCCGGGATTTTCTCCAGTTCCTTGTAACGGGAATTACGGAGGCGAGAAGCTTGAATTTTGCCCCGTGTTCTGGATTAATCGCGTGATTTATACGAGCTTCAATACTGAAAGTACATTTGGACTGTTGATGCTTTTATCATTAGACGCGTTGATTGGATAGACACTGAATGTTGTATGTATTGATTCTTGCTTGATGTCGGCACTAATGTTTGGTCAAACTAATTATTTTTTGGCTTGGTCAGCATCGATTATATCGTATGTTGTTCATTCGACGTACCTGAACCATATAACTGCCATCATCAAGCTATCATAGCCTAACGATGGTTGAAAAAGTTTTATGAGATTTTTATAAGAATTGTTTAAGTTTTTTTTCTACAGGAATAGACCCATAAAAACTTGATAAGATGTCTATAAAAAAACCTTTTAAAAATTTCTGCACGATGTTATTATTAATTAATACATCGAATCGGCTTAATCGCCTAAATAACCCAAGTTAGCCATCTGTACCCACTTCTTTAAATATGCACTCCAACGTTCTCAAGCGTGAGAAATTGATGGATTCTTTTTCAAATATTATGAAAATTCTTGGTTTTCATAATTTACTAATAAACATAAATTTAACGATTACGAATTACATTCATTCCATCATCCATCATCATCCATAGCATTGGCAATGTTGACTTCGACTTCATCTTCATAACGCCAGAATCATAATTTTATTGTAATTACTTGGTTTATAAGAGAAAGCTCATTCTAAACATTCCTGTGAGCATAGTACATATGGTATACGGATTGCAAATCTAACTATGAGTTTGTAATCTGCGATGTAGCTCTCGACGAATTTTCGCGATAGAATACTGCTGTTATCACAGCTGCTGATCAGTAGCGGGATTTGTCGCATCTGATACAATCTCGTTAACTATCCCAAAGCTTATCAGCGTAGTTATTGGCCCCCATTGCTTTCGGGAAATACATGGGCAATTGCGCTACGATGTCGAGCTTTTAATTATACTGTCACTTACCTGGAATTAGTATTAGGGTCTGGCTCATTTGCTGCTCGTTCGAACCCTGGCCGATTCTGTCGTCCGCGCAGTAAAAGTAACTTTATTTATTTTAAAAATAATCTGTTTGTCTAACTTGTGTAACTGAAATTTTGGTGAGTTGATCGATTAGCTTGAAAACACTCTGTGAAATGCGTGAATTAACATAATCAAATGTGGCCTATCATAAACTAATTATACCGAAGTGTTGCCTGCTGAAAATGTATTGTCAGCAGTACAAAGGATGAAATTTGAATAAACACAAGCCTCTGCTGATTATTACGGTAAATTCCGATTTGGGTCTCCCGTGGGCTTTCGAAAACCAACAATACATAATTGCCAATGTGAAATTGATCCAAGTAAAAACACCGGGCGGGCTTCGCCTGCCGAAGTAAATACGGCTTTTGTTTCATTAAAGTCACTGTGCGATCATAATAACTTCGATTCAATAAACAATTGCCAGCGCCCCGCAACTCGATACAACACACGCGCAGACTTTGCATTCATTGAATTAATTGAAATACGAAGATAAAACGGGAATGCCGTCTATGTGCAGCGATCGGTGACTGTCACCGCACAAAGAACGGCATGAAATTGACTTCTGTACCTATAGCTTTTTGTGTGTGTGCGCGTGTGTCGCACGTTTTGCTCTGTTTCCTGTCGAGCATCTGCTGTGCGGAAACGTCCGCGCATTTGATGGCAGAAGAGATTCGCAGCAAATGCGAAAATACACCGAGCGATTAATTGGACGAGCAAACATACGCGCGGCGCATTTATTCGCAACTCTCCCTCTCTGGCGCGAGCGTCCGGCAAACGAACGTGAAACACGCTCTCAAGGGATTGAAAAATCTGTGTACAGTGCACGTGCGTGGCGAATTATTAAGTGCATACACGGGAACTTCGCTTCCGGGCTTTTGCCTCGTCTCCTCGGCTGACTATCGCCCCCCCCCGCATTATGTTTTTCACGCAGTATCGTATTGTGCCATTTTCCCCGCTAACGAGCCGCATTTGGGTATTATGCTATTTGACATTCGACGCACACTAGGGGATGTTTGGATGATGCTG
The DNA here is from genome assembly GCA_020882685.1 of Aphelinus atriplicis. Taxonomy (NCBI): domain Eukaryota; kingdom Metazoa; phylum Arthropoda; class Insecta; order Hymenoptera; family Aphelinidae; genus Aphelinus; species Aphelinus atriplicis. The sequence continues at coordinate 1,898,538 of CM037075.1, read as the reverse complement.
GTTGGAAAAAATAAAAGACGACGAGAGCCATATCTGGTCTTGGGATTTGATTTTTTGAGTATTGTTTTGTTGCGTTATTTCAACTTGGGGTTTGTCGTTGCAGTAGATAATGACACGGAGAGTAGACAAAGTTAAAAATTGAGGCTAGGATCACACAAAAATTGCAGACGGCTGTATGCAAATTTGATTTTTATTTCTATTCCAGTTCAATATTGTTAATTATGATATATGTATATTGCACAACTCATTTATGTTCCCTACACGGTAAAAAAAAGCAAGTTACGACAAGATGGCTGAATTTTAACGCGTGGCCTCGTAAAAATTGTGCAGAAATCCTCAATGTCTGTGGCGCATTTTATACCAAGAAAAACCCGATAATAAATCAACTGAAAACAGACGATATTCAGCCGTCTGTTGTCATTTTCATCGCGTTATCAGAACAGATGCCAAAAAATGTTGCACCGTAAAACAGGGTTATTTTGGTATAGTGGTTAAAGTGGTAACTTGATTCGTACCACACAAGAAAAGGGAATTAGTGTACTTCTAGCTAGAAGCAGAGGCAACTGGAGCATCTAGTTGCGAAAACATACTAACTAGGAGACTTCCCCTCCGGTGACGCGGAGGTTTCTCCTCCAGGTCACCAATAACAATGAAACTTTGCGAGTTTCTGGGCACCTAAATAGCCTGCATATACAGCCACGTGGACTAATGTTTTGATTCCCCGCAATTAGGAATAATATAGGAATAATAGTATCTTTGTAAATACACTGTTGTGCAAATGATTAAAAAGAAGGAAATGATTTCCATTAGTCGAATCTGTCGCATATATCTCTGAATTGTGAATGAGAACTGACCAGTTTACAAAAAAAAAATCAAGGACGCATTCGGGCGATGGAAATTGGTTCATTTTTTTCTTGTTATCCGGTGCGTGAAACGGCATTTCACGCACTATTGCATTTTTTAAATGTCTTTTTAACGAGCACTACTTGTAACATAAAATATCGTATCCAACTGGCGCGTTAAAATTTAATCACTTGTGTGAACGCGTGGCACTCGACGGCTTCGCAGACCAGTCGTCGATGCGTCCACATGCGTCTCAAAATTTTTACGTACTAGTTGCATAATATACTAGTATGTTACTCGATGCGTAAAACGCCATTTCACTAGTGCGTTTCTAAATGGCCGTTTTACTAGCTCTCACAACATAAAATATTGCATCCAACTTGTTCACTTATATAGCTGTATATACTACTCCGTCGTTTACATAAAATCGGATTTCCAGAAAACGATTGTCCAGTTCTCTGTCCTTGGCTGTTTTAACAATATAAGCCCTAAGTATAAAATTTTCGCTGTAGCTTCTACTCTTTCAACCGAGCATAAGACTTTCGCTAATTTGCACATTCAAAGCCTCTGGCTAAACAATCAGGGCAAAGTTTTGACTATCGTCGTGGGAACAACGATATTCATTCCCCTTATATCCTAATAACAATGCAATACCTCGGAGTTCCGCCGAGTAACTCAACGAAGTGCAAACAAGAAGCCGCACATCCACGCGACTCGGTGCGCATCTCCCATCTCGCGCGTCCGATTGTATTATACAGATATTATATAGATGCTCGCGCGCGGGAGCCAACTCTTCCGCCGCCAGGTGGAAAATTGATAATCGATATCCGCGCTTCCACACGATGAAGTTCAGCGACGCGCGTATGCATCGTAACTCGGCTAAACGCCCATTAACAGCGCGAGAATCGCACGGATCGAGAGCGGAGAGAGAGAGAGAGAGAGAGAGAGAGAGAGAGAGAGAGAGAGCTCTGGTCGTTTAATTTCGCGAAAACTCAGGAATGCATTGGTCATGGCGAACCCGGACAGTTTCGCGCGCGCGCGCGAGCAAAGTTGTGCGCGGCAGTGCGGCAACGCAGCTGCGCGAACACGCTGATATGATCGTTTTGAAGTTATGGTGTCGGTTTGCTGGACGGTTATTGGCCACCCTGTCGATATATCCAATATTCATTTGATTGATTCGCGTTCTTCGATACTCGGAGTTTGAGAGTGACTTTATCTCTCGGTACGTCGCTCGTTTTATTCGTGTTCGTTAGGTTTTACCATGCTTCGTATCAAGTGTAACATAAGACTCGATATATGAGGTCGAGCTTATATAGAGATAACGTTACGATCCTGTGATCCTGAAATCGTAACGTTATCGTGTAACAAATAAATTTTTTCTCTTCTCCATAAAAATCTCCTGAACAAATCACATTTATTTCACTCAAACGAGGAATATCTCCAGCCCGATGGTAATCGTAAATCCGGAATTACCTCTGCGATCACGAGTATAAAAAAATGGGGATTGGAAACGTGAAAAAATTCATAAACGTACGATTATCTCCAAATACTTTCTTCAAGTAAAATAAATGTGATTCATATAGAATCTTTTTTGGAAAAAGATAGTTTAACCTCATTGCTGTCGACCCCGTCGGCAGAGAGTTAAGGGGGGATATACAGTTAGAATGACGAAAAAATTCGATTTTTTTTTTTCATAAAAATTTAGTATATTTTCCGTCGAATACGCTCCTGAAACCCTTTTTTCGAAATTCGAACTCCAAGTGTTTTTTCCAAGGGATTGCTGATTGAAGTGTAAGTACGATTTAACAATAATTTAAAACTTTCAACGTGTTTTTCTCAAAACTGCGTTTTCGGAGTTTATGCCGGTGATAACTCGAAAACTAATTATCCGATTGAGCTGAAACTTACAGGATTTCTTTATTATAGTATTACCTATTAGATGAATTAAAAATTATTGTAATATTTTATTATTCAATATGTTTCGATTGATTTGATTAAAAACTACCCTTGAAAAACTAAACGGTCAGCAAAGCTTATTGCATTTACGGTTAGCATCGCTTTTTGCTTTTTCTACTTTTAGAATTACAAATTCACCATGAATCAATAGTTCTCTGAACGGTTTTTTTGAAATGCAATTATTTCCAAAGCCATAAACAAAAATCAACAGCGCGTGTAATAGCAGTTTTCCACAAGCCCAATCGAGATAAAAAAGAAAATAGTGGAAAACACATAGGAGTATCTGATCAAACTATGTACGCGATAAATTAGCTGTGCAAATGTATTCGGTGATCATTGACGGCGCGTCGCTCGCTGTGCGCCAGTTTCAATTCTTTACGAGGATCAGTGATGTTCGAGCCGGTCTGGGCACACGGTATACGCGCTCGAGTGCCTAAAATTGAACGGCTCGTGGGTGGCCGCGAAAATTAATGCAAAGTGCTTATACCGTATTATCGTACTTCATTATGTATGAATGACTATAGCAAACAACGAGCGACGGTTGGAAAATATTCATTCTGCGGGGGGTATAAACATATTTGCGAAACGATAACCCGGCTGACTCAATAACAATACAGCCAGAACCGTATTCCCCTGCTTTATGGTAATTTGTATCGAGGGACTTTTGCGTATAATTTTCTGATTGATATTAATATGATAATCGCATTTATTCAAATGCCCAGCTCGAAGCACACCCGCCACGGGCGTGATTGCCATTTGATTTTTGCCGCTGTGCACTATTATCGTAATTATCGACCTTTGATCGAGTTTGCCAAATTACGAGCTTGCCAGACACGTGCTGCGCCAGCTCCAATCGATTGCAAAATGCCTGTTCCGCTAGGGACGATTCGCATTATCATCGATTCCTCTTTCGTCGCCATAACAGGATGTGAATTAGATCGACAGGAAATCAGAGAGAGATAAAATACTTATTTTGTTGCGATTTTATTTTTTTATGGTCAATAACCATTATTTTCATGGTCACACATAATTATGCATAAAAATATTCTACATCCGGTCTAGACTGAGTACTATACTTTATTTTCAGTATAGTGTTTTCAATGTTCTACATTCGCAATTGGAAATTTCTCCCATTTTAAAATCTACTAAAAATGAAAAAGTTATCTGTGGACATAGACACGCGCGGTTTTTAGAAGTGAGAAACAGCTAATTACACTGAGAGAACTTTACGTCAATGATTAGTGTATGAAAATTACCATTCTATCGCTAAGCGCGTATCCGGTTGCCATAATCCGACTATTTGCAGGTGGCGTCTGGAAAAATATCGGTGACACGATAATTGTTAAGGTTTTACGGTAAATCTAATAGAGACCACGTAACCTTATAGAATTGTTTTCGTTGTGTCTACTGCAGTTGAGCTGTAGGTTAGACTGATTGAAAGCGAGAAAAGGAACTAATATTCTGCACAAAGAGTAGAAATTATAGACAAGGTGATATTATGCAGTACCATATTGCTCTTTTTGCTGTAAAAAACATTCGCAGATCACTCGGGATCGCAGTTTATGTGGTAATTAGTAAGCGGTTGCTGAGACTCGGCCCAGTGTCGTAGCTGGGAGCTCGGCTCAGTTTCGTTGATGTGCTAAACCGGCACGATGTTATCTCGTTCCTTCCTCACAATTCCTCACAATTCGCTTACACGTAAGATTACGCACGGAATTGAATCAACTCGCGTTCAACGAGTGTCGTACTGTGATTTTACTTAGATTGAGATGAAACTTGATCAATCGCACTCTCATACGAGTGGCTGTACGTCCACTCGTGTGGCCACTCGTGGACACATCCATACGTGCTTCCAAATTTCACGCGCTAGTTGCACTTCGCAAAGATGTACGGCCTTGCAATGTCGCGATGAGATTAATTCTTGAAGGTAACTCAAATATACCGTTTCCTATTCTGCGCGTTCGTGCAGTAACGTCAGTTGATGGTCGCACGAACAGGAGATTCACATCCCCACCTCGGTGCCAATAAAACCAACCGAGGGAGAAGAAGCAACGTCGCGATATTCGACCGACGGTCAATATTTTTTAAATAAATATTATATTAAAGCAGCCGAATTAGTTGTGTTAGATGTATACGCGAATTTGCCCGATTTGAGTGACTTTGGTTAATTTTGAATGGATTAAAAAGAGTAAAATAGTTATTATAGCAGTGGTTTCTGATAACTCTCAGACAACCCTTTTGAAAATTATGCCCTGTACCCTTCAACATTGCGTTTGCAAAATTATGAAATTCTAATTTTATCATTGCCCAGTTGGCGAAAAAAACCGTTAGCGATGATACATTGTCTGCACTTACGTTATCCAAAAATAATCTCTGAAAGTTTCACTATGATGAGTATTTTTTTTTCTGACGAGTAAAGATCCTAATTTTATCATGACATCTAACGTTGTTTTGAATTAATTCATGATTAGATAAAAGTTTTCCTTATGTAAATTATTTCACCACTGATAAAATTTCAATTATATAAAGAACATATGCGTAGAGGTATGTTCTATGTCATTTTCAGCCGGAACGAATAATCATGCCCAAGGAACTCCTAATTCTGTTGCTTTCAGCATTTTGTGAGTAACAGTATCTTTGGCGGTGCATCGTGCAACATTGGGTGGAAATTGGAAATTATCGTCTTAGTAGTTAGCTATCTACTCTCTGTTGCACGCCATATTTTTTAACTAGAGTATAATAATTGGCTTTGTTTTCACGCTTGTATTGAAATATTTTTGCGAGAGTAACTTCTTAATATTTTAGAAAAATGTTTGAAAAGAACGATTCCTGGCTACTTTACATGCCTGGAAATGAGCTGGTTTAATGCTTGTACTGGAGAAAAACATATTACACATTTTTCTAGATTTTGATAAGAATGGAGTCCCAACCGTGGAAGCTTTGGTGGGACCTGAAGTTAAAAATGTGAGTGGGAACAAACTTCTCTTCAGTGTAGCTTTCATCAATTTAGCATTGGAAGGAGACAGAACAAGACAATATTTTTGCGGTGGAACGCTCATAACGAAAAAACATGTATTAACTACTGCGCATTGTTTAGAAGGTGAAGTTTTGTCAAACACGAAAGTTCTCATTGGATCTAATGACTTGCTTTCCCCTGCAATGAAATCTTATGACGTCGGAGGTTACTTGACTTACGAAATTTGGGCAAAATCAAAAGGAATGATGAACTCACTAAGAGATATAGCTGTTGCGACGGTACTCTATCTATATCAGTACTAGTATAGTATAAACAAGGATGACAAGTCTATTTCCAAAATCATTAAATTGTAACTAATTTCACGTTATTGTTTTTCAGTTACTCACAGAAGCCACGAATATTTTACCAATTTTTTTATCACCCATGAAAGCTAGTCTTCTGCAAGGAGTACAAGTTGGAATGGCAGCTTGGGGCCAATCAAATGATGTAGTCCCTAGCATAATGAAAGAAGCATACTTGCAAATTACATCACTTGAAGAATGCCTGCAAAAACCGAGAAATTATCCATTTCCGTTGCTAGATCAGATCGCGCAGCATCAAGTAGTGTGTTCCGCTGCTGATCCAGAAGTATTAGGATCACAAGTAAGTATTTCTAAAGTAATCATTCAAATTCGAATAATTTTGGGTACGCGCGAGCGCGCGTGAGTGTGTTATGTTCAGAATATCTTAAATTAATGATGAATTTTTATTCTGATATCTATTGCAAATATTGAAATTTTCAGGGGAATTGTGGTAGTCCAGTGTTCGAGAGGAGAGGAAAGAAACTTATAGGTATCCACTATGGACTTTGTGCGAGACCGAAAAACGATGGAACTTTTACTTCAACTAATATGTTAATTACGATCGACTTATGTCGACCATTCATTCGAGATGCGATAGCTGATAATAGTGTACTGGGAAACAAGTATGCGGAGACGATAATTCCCGAAAATTTTTCGAACACGTGAAATGATAGTGATACTTATTCGAGTGTAGTACCCAGAATTCTCAATAAAAATTCACAGAAATGTATCAAGCGAAGTGGAAAATTAGATACCTCAAGACCTATCATCATATATTTGTTATGAAGCGATAGTTTCATCTGCGTTTATCCAGCTGCAGGTTTTCAAATAATTTATCTGTGCGCAAGCAGTAAGCGTGTTCGTCATTGGTCACTGTATCTATACTTGGAATGAGTTGGAAAATTACTTGAAAAAGCTCATAAGAATCGATTTCCAAAGCCGTATTTTATTTCTTCTTATAGAATTATCAGAATGAATTGTAGAATGAAATTCAAAATAGTATATTATTTCACGCACGATTCCACGCACGCTTATGGGCAAGAGTGCTACACGCCATACAATATTTTTCGTTATGAGTGACCGCTATGGGTTGAACAAAGGGCTTGTGGGGGAGGAGGGTAATAGCAAGTCGTAAGTGTTGAAGTGACCGTATCTTCTATGCATTAAACGAAAAAAACCGCTGCCAAGTGCCTCAGCAGTATGCTTTCTCAAAGTATTGCAATTGAACCTCAACTTGCATTAATTACTACTCTTTGAGAAAGCAAAATGAACCTCTAACTCACTTCCTCCACTCCATAGTAACGGTTGCTATGATAAATGTTGGAGCTTCGATGTTCTTACTTCTTAGTCATCAACAGTTCCAAAAATGGACCTCCAACTGACTTTTTCCATTCCCTAGTTACGGTTGCAAGGGATATAAACAACGGTTGCTAGAGACATCAACAATGGTTTCTACGGGAAATGTCTCTTTGATTCTTATAGAATCCCATAAATATACAAACCCAAATGATCATTTATCATGAATTATATGGGAACTTATCAAAAACACGATAGCAACGGTTGCCATGGAAATAAACAACGAATGTTGCTAAACATCGAACTCAGTTCACATTTTCCGGAGACCGACCTGTGTGCAAAATTTCAGGACGATCGGATTTTCCTTCAAAAGTCATCGTACGACAAAAAAAAGTCAGTCTGAAGCTGAATTTTGTATCTCCATAGCAACGGTTGCTAAGAGAATAAACAATGGTTGTTTCAAAATGAATGTCTTATCGATTCTCATCGAGCTCGGAGCTTTTATCAAAAACACGTTAGCAACGGTTGAGAAATAAACAACGGATTTGGCTGAAAATTGAACTCGGCCAAGATTTTGCGGCGACTAACCTGTGTGCAACATTTCAGGACGATCGGACAATTCCTTCGAAAGTTATCGTACGACAAAAAAGTGCACATACGTACGAACGTACGTACATACATACAGACATTTTTGGATTTCCATGTTTTTCGACCCGTAGATTATGAAAATCGAGGTCCCGAAGTCCGATTCGATGGGTCGATTTTTACCCCATTACAAAGCTTTCTCTTTGAGAAAGCAATATTGATGCGCAATAGCGGTAAAATGGTGGTGAGCCAGGGCGGGAGAGGGTGAGAGGGTATGGTGTCACTGTAGTTCCAGAAAACGTACGTATAAAGTTTGGTCCAAATTGGTGGTCCGAAGGTCTGATTTACGAAGGTCTTTGCAAGTGGGATTGGCAGATTTCCATAACCAGATTTTTCTCCGTAACGCCCATTATATAATAGGTTCACAGCGGGTTCACGATTACATACCGGCCCTGTAATAACCTATGGGCATAACCTCAATTTTCAATGGACTTTTCTCTCCGGGTTCGAACGCAAGAATCCACGTCTGTGATGTTTTTCCCACGAGGTCCAGGTCATAACAAGCGAACGAAACTCAGATCGAATTAAAGCGTCGCGTTGCGAATGGGACAAAAAGCGTGCTCTGCTCGTATAAGCCGCTGCAGCGAGGACAGCCCATGGAGTACTGGGGCTCGCTAATGACGCTTTGTTGGTCGATGACCATCGACAGCGTTCGTATGTATATACATATACATATGTATACGTATATATATATGTGCGTATAGGCGCGTGAGCCGCGAGATAAGCGGCGCATACGTGGCTCGAATCCGCAGCGGCCACTTTGTCCCCCGTGCAATCCGTCCCGGAGCCCATAAATGTCTCTCGCTCCGTCGCTATCTCTCATTTGCACCCTCTCTTTCTGGCTCGCGCGTACATACGCGCCCGTGACTTTGCCACGAGCCCGGCATGTATTTCCCGTTAATCGCGTGCGTGCGCGCGCGTGCATCTCAATTTGAAAACCGCCTCGTTTCGATTTGTCGCTGCTGGAAATCGAAGCCGAAGCTCGATTGATCCCCGTTTGCGCGCAGCCCCCGCGGTATTTAGTCCCGGACGAGGATTACGTGCGGCTCGATGGGAGAGAGAAAAAAACAAGAGCCGGCCGCACTGGCCCCTAAATCACTCCTGCGCGCCGCGCTCCGCACATGTCGAATGAGCCTCGGCCAAATCTATTCGCACCCACTCGTTTGGCCTGGCGCAACGGGGCGCTTTGTCATTTCAGACACGGTGCCCCCGCGGCCCAGCCCCTCGTCGGATCGATGCCGCGCGTATTACGATAAGTAATTAATGGGCGCGCGCGCGAGCGGCGCCACTTTGAAATTAACTTCGGTCCCATGTTGGCGGGCTGGGGCATCACGGAATCGCAAATCGCGCTTGTAATTGTTCCTAACATGCGCCGCTTTCGATTAGCGTTAATGTTTCACGATGGGGTAGGCACAGGAGGCATTTTTCAATGGTTCTCGGGAGCGCGGATGTTTTATCTGTTCTTACGGTAGGGCTTGTTCGTTCGGAGTTGGCTGGAGAACTGTGCTGTTCATATTGCTTTCATCCGCTGATACGTGGTTTTTTTTTCAAGCTTTTTACGTCGAGGACAGGATGAAAAATTCTCTTGGAAATTGGAGCAAGTCGTTAGAATAGTTAAGAAGAAATCAGTGTTTGTATATGATTCAGCGAATACTTCGAAGTATAATAACTTTCCTTTACAAGAGTTATCCCAAGACAATTTTACCAAAGTTCCGAGGGGATTAGTTTTCTGTACTTCCGAAGAGTTTCCAGTACCCCGACGATAGGGAATATTATCGACGTTATTATGCAATTGATGACCTGCTTCAATATTGTTGAACTTGTTAAGAGGTATGGAGTATATATGTATATAGGGGCCAAGACATTTCCGTATCAATCCAGATAAGAATAATTACTTGCTGCAGACTAATCCGTTTCAATCGAACCTGTTGGCAGAAAGTAGTTGGAACAATAGTAATTTCAACTAGTTTAGAGTACAGACTCTTTCTGTTTTCTAAATTCAGATTAGCAAGAATTTATCAAGTCTTGCTGGCATTCTATGCATTGCTGGTATTCTATCATCCAGAAACAAGTCACATTATTGAATTATCACTTGATTCAAATTCTCTAAAATAGAGGCCAAAAGGGGAGGGGGCTAAAGAGAGGGACCACAAAGAATAATCAAAAAGTGGGACTATAGAGAGGGACCATAAACAGGAGCCAAAAAGGGGGACTATTAAGGGGAACCATAGGGGGGGGGCTGAATAGATGGGCTAAAAAGAGGTGCTAAATAAAGGGGCAAAAAAGGGGGCATAAAAGGGGAGCTAAAAGAGAGGGCTAAATAGGGGAAAAAAAGAGGAACAAAAAAGGGGGCAAATTTTCTTACGGCAGCGGCGGTTGCGGCGGCCGTTCGGCTTTTAATATAGAGAGATGTGGTATTGATTCTTGAGTAGATAAAGAGAATTTTAAGAATGAACATTTTATCACCACTGATAAAATATCAATCATATATAGAACATGTGCGTATAGATAGTCATGTCATTTTGAATTGGAACGAGTAATCATGCTCAAGGAATTTCTCATTCTTTTGCTTTCAGCATTTTGTGAGTAACACACTAGTTTAACAGTGAATAGTGCGACAACGGAAATTAAAAATGATCATCTGAGCTAGCTATCCACTGTTGCACGCCGTGTTTTCTTGACTAATGCATTATAGATGGCTCCACATATAGTTTCCATGCATGTAAAGTGATTAGAAATTGGTGTATTCTGAGTCATGTGCCGTTGAATCTGTCATAACATATACAAGTTTTCAAAATTTTTGAATATTTTTGCGGTGAGAAATTTCAGTTCCTACCGCAGTCCCGAGACGAATAAATTATTTCGACTTTCAAAAAATGTATGAATTTAACGATTTTCTGACGACTTTACATGCGTGGAAATGAGCTGGTTTGATGCTCGTGCTGGATAATAACTCATTATTTTTTCTTTAAGATTTTGATAAGTATGGATTGGTCTCCGTAGAAGCTCTGATAGGATCTCAAGTCAAAGAAGTTCGAGATAATAAATTGACTTTCAGTGTAGCTTTCATCAATTTGGAAATGAGTGGAGACAGAACAAGACAATATTTTTGCGGTGGAACGCTCATAACGAAAAAACACGTGTTAACTGGTGCCCACTGTTTAGAACGTAAAATAATATCAAGCATCAAAGTTCTCATTGGATCTAATGACTTGCTTTCCCCTGCAATGAAATCTTATGATATCGGAGGTTACTTAAGTTTCGAAAATTGGGCAAAATCAAAAGGAATTATCAATTCAGTTATGGATGTTGCTATTGTCAAGGTACTTCATCGACATACTCAGTATAAGTGCAATGGAAACAAGGATAAAAATACTGTTTCGAAAATTATAAATTGTAACTTATCCAACGATTTTACATTTCTTTTAGTTACTTACAGCTACTTTTGATATTGTACCAATTTCAATATCGCCCGTCAAAGGTAGTCTTCTGGAAGGAATGCAAGTTGGAATGGCAGCTTGGGGTCAATCAAATGGTGTAGTGTCTAGAATTATGAAACAAGCACGCTTACGAATTGTACCAGTTCGAAGGTGTCTGCAAAGACCGAGAAATTATCCATTTTGGTTACTAGATCAGATTGCACAGCACCAGGTAGTATGTTCCGCTGCTGATCCACAAATAATAGGATCACCAGTGAGTATTCCTAAAATAATCATTTAAAATTGAATAATTTCGCGTATGTGTGTATGTGTTCGCAACATTTCAAATTAATGATTTTTATCCTGATTTTCATCCTGATTTTTATTCTAAATATTGGACTTTTCAGGGAAATTGTGGTAGTCCAGTGTTCGATATAAAAAAGAAGACACTCATAGGTATCCATCACGGAATATTCGCAAGTTGGGATGACGTAAAAAAATCAAGTAATATAGTCACTACTATTGACTCATGTCGATCATTTATTCGAGATGTGGTAGGGGCATACTATTGTCGGACAAGTATACAGGGTCACGGTTTCACGGTTCCAAACACGTGAAACAGTAGTGATACTTATAAAACTGCAGAACCCTCAATTTTCAATAAATATTCATATAAATTAGTGAAGTAAAGTCAAAAATTCGATACCTCAGGGCCTGTCACGATATATGTGTATTGTATGGCTAAACAGTAGTCTCGACACTCGAGTAAGTGATCGGATGAGTCGTGTATATTCAGCTGCAGATCTTGAAACCGTATTCAAACGGTATGTGCGTCTTTGGTAATGATATGTTCGATTTTGGTCATTGAAAAAACTCATAAGAATTGATGTTTTAAGTATTTAGTTATTGATATGGTTGTGATGATGAATGGTGAGATGAATGATATGAAAATACAAATAATTCCAATAAAACCTTAACAAATATGACAGAATATCAAATATTTAGTCTAATATTTCGTTTCTATAGACGTATCGGTCAACTTTGACATGCATGCATGATAACGATCTAGAAACCAATGCAGAATACAAACAATTTGAGAAGAGACATTCTTGAACATTTCAAGAAACGGATTATAGAATGTGGGATATAAGAAATGTAGTTGGTGGACCATTTGTAAGTAAAATTGAATAAAATAAGTGGCCGAAATCAAAATTGTATTACCAGTTCACAAGCTATCAGATGAGGCGCGAATCGCCACAGTGTTTTCTCTAGGAACAACCAATATGTCAGATAATCTCAAGTGACACTATTATTGAGCAACAGTCGTAGCGATGTATATACGCCAGAGCGGCGCACCGACGCCAATGCAAATTCCCAAACAACGTGTGCCATTCCAATGGACACCATTACGGGATGGCGAGAAGAGAACGAGAAAAGTCGGCAAGGAATGCAGGGACGAAAGGGTCTGTGATCTGCTCCGCTTGTACGTGCTTGAATTATTAAAATTGCGCGTCTGAAGGGAGTGAAGCGCGGCAAGTGGACGTGCGTGTGCGCCCAGAACCCCGAGCTAAAAAGTTATAAAGACGGCCGAGGGACCAGAGACGCAGCAACGGCGTTTAACGAGTTAAAGAGAAAGCGAGTGGGAAAGGCAGTTGAAAAGTATGGTGGAAGGCACAAATCTATAGAAGAATTGGCGGAATTCGTAGTTGCGTATATTGAAGTAGCGTAAATCGATCAACACGTGCGACCAGATTGTTTGTTCATAAAAATACAGAGGAAGAGTTAATGCCGAAGGCTCTCAGAAAAGTCGGTTTCATATTGTCTCATGGAATCACCGCAAAATAAGGGAAAACCTTTGCTGTGCGTCATTTCCCAGCGAAAAAGTGCTCCTTGAAGTGTAAAAAAGATTTATGAAAGGAAAATAATTTATTCTAGATAAGGTCTCACGTAGCTGAATGCAGTGAAATAATGAATGAAAGCAAAGAATGAGGTCACGAATAATGACGGTATGTAACGGTGTAGATGATATCGATAAGTTTCGGATGATTGGAATAGATGAAAATGTATATGTATCTTGAAATAAATATTTGTGTGAATGACGAGTGGAGATGTAATGATTCACCTCGATCGAATTCCTCGTTATACGATAATCTCCCGCGTCCTTTACGACCCATTAATCCAGCGGAATTTCCACCGGAACAAACAAACTCGTTCGAAAAACGCGTGCGGAACCGAGCGAACCAGCGGCAGGCACGCAAACTCCCGTTTATTAAGACACAAGCGGAAGCTTTATAGCTATTGAGCCAAGGGACTGCAGAAGCACGGCTATGTAGGGGCAGGCTGTACGGGCGGTTCCGGTTTGAATAAGCATCAGCGGGGCTAATAGCGCCAAGGCCCGGCCGTGACGGGCACGGAATACGGAATTCCTCACGGCGGCCCCACCGACGAGGCCATCCCGTGCGGTCGAGCCCCATAAACACCTTGCGAGCTCGCAAGCGACCCCGTCTTACCTCCGGCTTTTACGACTTAATCAAAGCGCAACCGGCGAATTTCGGCTGGCTTCATGGCCCCGATAAGGCGTCTTTCTTTCTGCCGTTGCGAGGATGCTCTCCAGGGGTCTCGCAGTGTCGAGGCTCGAGCTGCATCGGGTATCTCGGAGGATTTTTCCGGGTTGTAGGATACATTCTGCCGCTGTGGAATGGGGTTTGTTTGAAACGCGATATTGAATATCTTACTTTTTACTTGGAGGAGGGAGACGGGGATATGCGATGTGAACGTGATAGAATATCATGTTGAGGGATTTTATTATTGTTGCGCGACGATAACTCGTATCTGCGTTCGTTTTGGATTCTTGGAATTGGAAGATTTTTTGGGATGAAGAAATTCAATTCTAACCGTCTAAAAATCTCTTAACTGCTAAGATAACAAAGTAAAACGATCCATCCACAGGATAAATCCATGATGAAAAATTGAAATATCTCCGAAAAATCATCGGGAGCATTTGAATTAAGCCTTCGAATTACACCTTCGAATTAAATATAGACACTATAATGAACTAAAATCGCATAAAATGGAGACCAACAATTATCAACTAGTCATTGCGTTGTATCATTCATGAAATTATCGTTGATTCGATGCTTTCAATTCCCGTTCATTCAAATCATAAAATTGTAGAATCCGCAACGTTTCACTTACTATAAGCGTCAGTCGGACCCTCCCTTTGCCCAATCGCTTGAGAAAATCGGACCTCTACTCGTAAACAAATTAGTAGACGCACCATCAATTCTCACAATTACCCGTCCGCGCCGTATCCTAGGTAATTAAGCCAACCAACTGCCTGCCTTCTCATCGACCGCGTAATAGACACGCACATCGAAAGATAAAAAAAAAACGGCAAACTACGCTCGCTACTTCTAATGAAATTAAGCCTTGTCGTGCGACAGCTGCCGAAAAATGAGAATTGAGCTTTTGCCAAGTTTTAACGCGAGGGTGGTAACCAAGGCCGACTCGAACAAGAAGATTTTCTCACCGTCAAACCGTCTCTCGTTTTGGCGCTCTTATCTGCACAAAAAGTACAACCTAGGCTGGTTTAATCTCCCTTGTTCTGATCACAAGTTCCTTAGGTGCTTCGGGTATTAAAGTGCTTTACAAGTTCTGTCGAGTTTTCCTTACTGGCTCGTTTCCGCTCGCTCGCTGTATACGTTTTATACTTTTCGTAAGATTTTCAATTATTGTTCCGTCTTATCCATGATCATTGTGAATTTTCAACGATTATTCAGACAATTGAATGACTTTTTCTTTTTTTGAACGTTACATATTTCGCCCACATTTAATTTTATTGATGGCAATTCAAACACCCGATTTTCATATAGAATTTAATTCCTCATTTACACTTGTCAGGAACATGGTAAATTGAATCATATCCTATATAATAGAAAGCCAGAAGAAGAGAAATGATTGACAGGTCTGACTCCTTTCAAACGTTCAACTGTAAGGGATTAGGGAGTAAAGTCTTATCAACATGATTAGATTAAAATAGGGTACTCGTTTAGGCTATACTCGTGTAACCCTAAACGTCGTTTTAGAAAAATTTCATCACACCCATCCCAGAACACATAACCGTTTACCGTGTATTGTTTGTGAGAAAGTGATCGCCTACATAGTAACTTACAGGTCTCCATAATTTGCAGTCAAATGATGCAGATTTCATCGTCTGGATCGGAACACCACTAGAATTCCGTTTCTTTTGCAAAATGTATACAGCAGCGGCGGTGGTTTGACTTTCCATGTACAGTGATCTTCCTCAATGAATCCATCAATCAACAAGATAAAGTGGTATAGCCACCGTATAGCATATATTGATTTCCAAACTTGAATTTTGTAGATAGTGCAAAAAATAATGTGAAGATGGATAGCGTCATAAGGAATATCACTTTATAATTCCGTGAGGATTTCACGCGGTAATAGTGACGTGGTACTGATAACCCACATTACTTTCTAATTCTCACCCGCATATCTCGGGAGCTTACTACGCGAGAAGTTGCAGCGTCGGCGGCGGTGGCGTGGGGACATTTATCTTTCAATACAGTACCTTTGCATCTTAACCACTCGTTTCCATCTTGCGCTGATGTTTTTCCTCGATTCATCGCAGTCCCATCGCTCCACCGGCACCTACTTTTTCACTTAGTATCTTGCTCTCCCGACGCGCGAGTTTCTCTTTCTCGAGCGAAAAGTCCCTGCTTATCGCGATCTTCTCCATATTCCCGTGCGCACCTATCCTCCGTTGCGTGGTTTGGCTTTTTTCGCCTCTTTGGCCCGACCTCTTTGTTTCGCCATTGAATAATGAGAGCCGCCGGGCGAGGCCAACACCGAGGAAAGTTGTCGCGCTCTCGTGCGAGTTTTGTTTTACTTTGGTTTGGAAAACAGCCCCAACGAACTTTTGCAGCCGACGGGAAATAGCTGAGGGCGCCGGGGATTATGTAGTTAAGGGGAGTCTGTAATTGACGGAATGGAGGCAAAAGCAAATGTCTTAATAACAAAGATGGGGCAGTGCGCGAAGGCTCGAGAAAGCTTTTGTCGAGTCTTGTGTCTCGAAGTCCTGCGAGAGGATGAAAGCAATTGTCTTCCAGCCTTTGTGACCTTTTAAACGCTACGACGCGACAATGGGAAAGTGCGTGTTTTCTCAATATGATCAAAGAGGGAAAAGTTTAGGTAGGGCTCAATCGATGCACGTCTGTGCGATTCGGGCTGTTTCTACTTGCCGATTATACTCATTCCAATCATAACGCGAACGATTGCGGAGGCGTTTGTGCATGAAATCTTCGCACTGTAATTGAATAATAAGACCGTGAACCATCTCGAAGTGAGACAAAAATATGAGAAAAGTTCTCTCTTAACTCGCAAAGATCCTCGGAATATTTATTTTATATTCTACTACACCATCCACCAATGTATCACCCATTACAGCGTATACGAGTCGTCTCTAATACAGGCTTAGTATTAATTCTCCACATATGAGCCGCTCTACTCTCGTGAACAGGCCTCGCATCAAAAGTACATTAGTAGTGGAATACAGTCGGAGCGGCGCATCCGTTGGGCTTATTGTCAGCGAGCGGCGACGTTACTTCACGTGGCCGCGCATTATCGTCACTATTATATGGTGGTCGCGCCCCCTCTGTCCAGGGGGGCGGGGGAGGGGGCGGGCCTTGTTAATTACGGTAATAAGCGACCGGAGCAGCTTTTCTCCGCCGCGATAACCACGATAATGGGGGGCGGCCGGTAAAAGCGTCTTTTGATGTTTGTCGGAGGAGCGATGCGAGGATTATGAAAAGTTCGGGTTCCCTCTCAAACGATGCCTTATCGCCAAGGCTTATGTCCGAGATTCCCTCGCAAAATCTCGTCTGTGGGTTCACGATGATTCGCGCGTTCCGTTTGCGAGCTTCTCTCCTCTCTTTTTGACTTAATGAGGCTACTAACGAGATCGGTTCAGCCGGGAGAGTTGCTTTGTTTCGTGCGGATGCTCAAGAGAGAATCGTTTTGCGTATCTGAGCGTGATTATGTTGCGATTGCTCGATGTCGGCTCGAGAAGTATTGTTCTGTGGACTTGTATGAACCGCTTCCTGACATTTTGTAGAAGTATCTTCGGAGAATTATGATTGTCTTCTGATGGTTTCCTGGTCTGGGGTTTCGCCTGAAAGCCCATCTCTCAGGAAAATGCAGCATGATACAAGATTTCTCAGCTGAATTTTTTGATAAAATGTTTTACCAGAGTGATTTTGGCTTATTTCTAGATTTGGACGTAAACTAAATTATTTAACTCTGATAATGCATAATGCTGATGAGTTTTCTGGATTTATATCGTGAAATGGACGTTTGAAATGATGACTTGCAGAGTTCACTACTCAATCGAAATCCAAAAACTCTTCAGTAATGAAATAAAATGCATCATGAAAGCCTTAACTATAATACAAATCGACTCGTTGGTCTCCTTGACAGATGTTGAAACAGAACTCTTCTTGCATTATTGTGAGGATACTGTACTGATAGGAGGAGCGATTTTACTCTTGAAAAAGTTCATTTTTCAGTCATCGATTCCCAATACACCCACGAATCATAGTCGAGCGGCTGATTAGATTGGGATGTCTTAGTACGTTCCTGATCGAAATTTATAACTCCCAATCCCTTCCATGAGAAATCCCGTTGTGGCTCGGAGCTTAATTAATGGCTTTTTTAGAAGCTTTCTTCATTCAATTTATTTTCCTAATACCGTAACAGGGGAAGCGTGCAATCCCGTTCATCGCAGTTACGACGTCGGTAATCTTCTTTTCCAGCGTCGCTTAATTAAAAGAAATTCATTCGGGGATTGTACGGGTAACTCATGAACGGATCGAATCCCGGTATGTTCATGCTTTTTACGATCCACCATTAAAACTCTCCAGCATTCTCAGACCACTGCCCTTCTATTGACACTCAAACTGAGCAAAGAGAGTGTTTTAGTGATAACTCGCCTATGTACTTGAATTAAATAATTTTAATTGATGTATAATCAATTCGTCGTGTAATAATATGGATATCGTTTTGTCAGTTCCAGACGAAGTGCCTGTAGACAATTCTCAAACACAGCAAACTGAGAAGGATGCGATTGAAAATCTTCTGAATTATGATGGTAAGTTTAATCAGCGAAATGTCAGGTTGTATCTCGGAAAAGGATGTGATGAAAGATGGCGATAAAAGAAAATTGTCAATTTCATGATTAAATCACTCGAAAAATCATTTTTCATGATAAAATTAGCTTAGAAAGACTAGCTCAGAAGTTGAACTTATTGAACACTTGTACTTGATAACAGAGTATACGTATCATGAGTTTTAAACCTCAAATTCAGCTCAAGAAAGAGTTTGAATGGAGATAAGTGATTAAATTCAATTGGAAAAAATACTATTGAAGTGAAACTTAACTCATGCTCTTAAGTTTATGAAAGGGCCTATGAGATATAATGGACAGTTGATTTCTCCATTGCTAGGCTAAGCTAGGACTCGGAGACTACTCGCTGAGCTTCATTCAAATTGGGCTTCCGGAGGCAGGGAGCTGTCCCAGTCAGCTTTATACAATACTATGAATAGAGCGTGTCGGTAGGAAATGAAAAAAATTAAAATTAAAGTGACGTCGCAGTAGAAAGTTGTAGTTCTATCAAAGTAACGATATACAGTCGGTGCTAGAGATTTTATCGATGGATTTGTACTTTTTCTGATCAAGAACTATGAACTTTCGCCACATACCCCTCTGCTACACGTATTATATTTTCAATTGAATGAATAAATGATCTGAAACTATATTCTTATAAATGCTAGCAATCATATTGAATGGATAATTTCCTCGATTCCGATAACCACTAGAAGGCAAAAAAGCCAATTAGCATTGTTGACTATTGAGTAACTGCTTAGACGCGCGTTGTTAGATTTCAACGTGTAGGACGGGCGCACGTCAATTATCAATTTTCCACGTAAGGGTGGAAAAGTTAGCAAGCGAGCATCTATATTATGCAATCGTACGCGCGAGACGGGAGATGCGCCGAATCGAGTGGGTAGAGGGCTTCTTGTTTGCAGTTTGTCGAGCTACTTGACGGGATTCACAGGTATTCCGTTGCATTGTTATTAAGGCAGGGAGAGTTAATATCGTTGTTCTCCTGGCGATATTCAGAACATTGCCATGATTGTTCAGTTGGAGGCTTTGTGTATCCTGGTAGGTAGTGTCCTCCAAAGTTCATGAAGCGAACTGGCCTTCAGTTAACATTTCCAAAAAAATGTCAGTGAATTAAATACCCTTAGCTCCCCCGCGTTGAAGCTAGAGATCTTACCACAGGTATCATAGGGTATCTGTTATTTTCCAAGTTACATTGTCAAGTTACATCGTCAAGTTACATCATATCCTTGTTGTCCGACTGGAATGGGTTTTAGATAAGCATACTTGAATGTACAGAAAATCGCGGCAAACGATTCTTCTAAACTTTTTAACAAATAGATTTGACATAGTAACTCGTCAACATATAAAGATCTGCGTAAATAATTTTGCTACGTCTATCACAAAACCTTACATGAATCATTTCACAAGTGCGGATGATTGAAGCAGTATCTCAGCTTTGTTATGGATTACACTTTTTTCTCGTACTTATTGCATTTTCATTTCCTCTTGCTAATCGAAAGCCAGTTTCCTCCAGGATTAGCCTATAAAATTAGTTACACTCTTACCTATCCTTTCTAACTTATTTTCTCTCTAAACAGATGAGGAAGAGGACAACGAAGAAGATGAAGAGATGGAAGAACCACAATTTGAAGAATCAAATTTTAATTTCATGGAATACCTGCATCGGTAAGCTACACCAGACACAGTTCTCAGTTCATTGGTAAAATTACTAAAAATATCTAATGAAAATTTTTCCTACGCCAGATTCGCAAATATGAGAATAATCATCAATTTGACGATATTACTCCGTCAATTTGATAAGAACACACCAGAGCTAAATCATTACGTTTTGAAAATGCTCCATCGAATCGCGGTCGACTGTAAAATGCCCGCTATGATGTACCAAGCATCCATTTTCAGGGTCTTCCAGAAGGTATTTCGTTCTGAGAATAATGCACACAAGGTTAGTTCTCTATTTACTTTTCTAATTAAAAAATCTTACTATTTTCACCCGTCACTAAGATCCATGAGCAGTCTAATTAATGAAATGCCTATTCTAAATTAAACACGAATCGCCACCTTTATGAATTTAAACTCCAACCCGTAAAACGTTTGACGAGTCAAAGAACTGAGAGCAGCTCGCTCGTGCCATACAAAGTCATCACATTGGACTGAAATCCTTCCGGCATCTGGTACTTTTCATCCCCCCGGAGTCATTAAAAACTCGCGCGATTACTCGTGAAAGCTCTCGGCCCCTATATAAAATCCACCTCGTTCCTCGTGCTCGCTTAACTTTTTTTGCCCCCATGGATTTTGTAAGAAACACCCTACGTTCGCAGGATTTAGCGTCGTTCGGCCGCTTCATATTCCGGGGCTTTATGGAGGTAGCGATGCGCAATCCCAAGGCCTACATGGAGCTGCTGTTCTGGAAGAGCACGAAACAGGCCGTCGAGATGACGGACGGCTACGACACCGAGCACCAGACCAACAAAAAGGCCGCGCGCAACAACTGGTCCGAGGAGGAGGAGGAGGAGCTTCGCACCCTGTTTATGGAGCATCAAACTAACAAACCTACCCAGGGTACGTTTATACCTTGTACTTTTTTCCTTCTTCTTTTATTACACTGCAGCTGGATACTGCAATTCCTCCAAGTTTGTCGTGTTTTGTTCTGATGAGATCTGCGTATTGCCTTGAGGGAGTGGTTGTAAAAAAGATACAGTCGATCGGAGCTACTTTTATTAGAGGAATGGTGCTTGGATTTTTCCATGTTTACGTGTCGGGCCGTGAAATATTTTGCATGCTGGGAAACACGTGCTAAGATTTTCTGCGGAAAATTAAAATTGAATTGTTCAACTGTCAAATTAACCTTCATTCGAGAAATTTTAAGTAGTTTCACAGTTCCATCAAATTAGCAAGAGAGATAAATGTAAGGATACCGTAAAGCTGGCATGATCCACCAAGCTACAATGTATAAGACTGGGCATTCTTAAAATTAATGAAAAAAAAAGTTCCTTCACATTCCAAATTCACCGTCTTCTCTCTTTTTCGTTATTGGCCGTGGGCTCCTTATGGAGCTCCGATTTGCCACAATTCATATGTAATGCTCACGGCGGAGCGTGTTTTTATTGGTTTGTTGTCTCCCATAGTTGCAATGCATTCAACTGTCACTACACAGTTTTAGGTGTGGGTTCCGAACCACCGAGCCGCGGTGTGAATTTCAATGCACTCGAAAAGATCACGCCGGTGCACGGCTGCACGCCGGGAATTGAACCCCGACCCTCTGTATGGGCGAGAGTCAAGAGTCTTATCCACGGAGCGACTGCTGCTCTATTATCAATAACGTTTGTTTCAATTCATTCGAAATGCGTCATAACGCATTATTTTTTGACAGTTATCATTGTAGTATAGTGCTTGTCAATAATTTGTCTCGTCTACAAAGCCTTTAGAGCTGGCTATATTAAACTGCAACGTATGCGAACTTGATCCAGAGATGTACAAATCTCGAAAGCTCGTACAGGTAGAGAGGACCTTCTGTGTAGCCATGAGGTACTAATCGTATGATGCCCTTGATAAGTTGTGGTCCAAATAGGCGACCGCTGCGCCTGTCATCTTCCAGGACTTCCGCTGTTATGAAACTTTATAAACCACTTGTAAACAACTGTGCATGATAGTTAGTACTTAATCTCTATAAGCGATGGTAAGAGCGGTTTTGACATCCGCATCTAGCAATAAATCTGCCTTTAATCTCGCAACGTTCGTGTAGATTTGCTCGTATTAAAGTCATTGCTATTATGTACTATTTTGCTATTTGTCTAAACGACTAGATTCTAGAATATAATTTTTGGATTGATTGCTTGATTTGAATTTCCAAACCTTTAACCTTTTAGCCACTATAGTGGCACTACTTTTTTTTAAGTTTTTCCAAATTGTGTATATAAGGGTTTTTGGTATCGCTGATTACGAATCTCACTTTGAAGATACAAGATGCTTCTAATCATGAAAAATCTAGCGAACACAGGGGTCACACCCCTTTAATTTTATACCCTTCATGAGACATTTTTAGCAAGAAAGTCTCGATCAAAAACTACCTCTAACATAAATAAAACATAAATAATGCTAGCTACGCCAAAACTTCAGAAAAAATGAAAAACTCTAGTCATTGAAGGGTCAATATATCATTTCAACAACTCCTTAACGTATAAAAGCACATTTCACGGGAGTCTTTTTGAACTCTCGATAAAAATAATAAACTTTTGGTCAATTTATTCTCGGTAAATCACATGTATTTCATTGTGTATTGTCACTCGTAAAATCCGAATATGTTGGTCAAAATTCCGTAACACATAAGTAACGAGTAACGAGTTCAATAACCATGATAATCATGATTGCTTTTATTTTACAGATTTGATCGATTATATCATGAGCAACCTCATAAGTCAAGATCGCACAAGGCGTGGAGTTATGAAAAAATTGAAACAAATGTATCTTATCGTCAATTCTAAGGTGAGTAACTGCTCCAACAGGACTACTACGTATTTATTTCGGTTAGTAAAAAAATAAAATAGAAAATGCCAAACGCGAACGATGTCGTACAAGATACAAATAAAAATTAGAATAGACGATACAGAATTCTAATACAGAATACGAAAAATGATACAAAATACAAAATACGAATACAAATTAAAATACAATATTACAATATACAAATACAAAATAGAAATACTAAGATACGAAATGAAAATCAAAACGAATGTGACACGTGTAATTCGTGGAAAAGCGTAAAAATCCGACTGCTCGTAAATTTGCTAGGACAAAGTATAGGCTACTCTACGAACATCGTCGTGCAAGTCTCGACGAGCGCACAGGCTCAAAATGTAAGGGAAGCTGCGGGCGGAGGTATCAAGTTCGGGGGAAAAAATTGCATCGCGCCGGTGTGAAGCTGTGGTCTGCGCGGGAGCAATGAAAGTTCTACTTCGTTTCCGCGCGAACGTGCTCGTTTTTCCGTGCCAGTTTTCGCAGTAGTGCAGCAGCAACAGCAGCAGTAGCAGCGTCTCGATTCCCCGGCGTCTCCCTCCCTCTTCTCTCTCTTACTCCCTGTATAACGTCGATGATTTATGAGGATTGTTGCGGGCTAAGTTTTAAGCCGCTGCTGTCTTCGCTGGTCGAGCTCGACACGTGTAAGCGCGAGTCCCTTATGGGATTCTGGCTCTTTCTCTCTGTGTCTGATGGCGAAGGGAGAACAACCGCGCGGAATTTTCATGTTGTCGATGCGCGACGCGTCTCTGGGCTCGCACACTTGTTTGTTTTGACGTGTTGATGCGGCTCGGCTGAGTTATGGCCCCGCTCTATTTCCCTGGTGAGACTCGCATCTCGATCAAGCGCCCGCGCGCGTCTCTTTTTATTCACCTCGAGTGAGAGAAAAAAAATTAAGTTTCCGCGAGTTGGCCAAGCGGTCGGGGAAGAGCACAAGTTGAATAAAGCACGGCCGAGTAGTTTCGTTCTCCGAAAAATAAGCGCATCCGAAGTTTTTATCTTTCGCGATTTCGATTCTCTTGGGGTAATCGAGGTTGTGGCCTCGCGAGAGCAGCGGAGTTCGTATAGTTCCAAGTGGGAATACGTGCGAGAATCGATTACTTTTGAAAAAACTAACCACCGACGGCGGCCGCATTTCTGATGTTGTAGCCCAACTGTCTTCGCAATATATAGGCGTGCTCTTTTTCTTTTAGCGCGAGAACCATTGAATTTCGGAAAGATAAACGAATGAAATGTAATCTTTCTAATTTCAGAGCGTGAGGAATGAAGTCAGCAAGAGACTGCCGAAGGAGTGGTCCGAAGAAGAGATTGCACTACTGACAGAGTTGTGGGAAACGGCAAAAGACGGAGATGGTACGTTTTTCACGCATATGTATGAGTCACCGTGTTCGTTATTTTCCATCTCCTCGATATTTTGAGCCGTGAAAAGAACTATTTGTCACCCTGAACGAATAGTTCGAATGAGTTGTGTTTATCAAGTTCAAACAGTAAAAAGTATAAATAGATAAAAGTTGTTATACTTAACGTGAATAAGTACCAAAACGGGCCGAAACGTCATTGATGGTTAAACCAACATTGGGCTAATGCTGTGGCGTCATGTCTATTAAGGGCCATCGGATGTGAGGTTGAGTGATTCTGCTTCATACATATGACAGTACGAGTTGAATATACACTGCATGTATGTGCGGAAACGATTCAAATTTCCTTCTTGGTCTCGAAAGAGATGATTTTGAGCGATTCGTCATCGGGTGAATGCATAATTTGGGCTAAAGTTACCTTCTGATATTCATACACTCTGCTCATATTTCGCGAAATTGAATGCATTTTTAGAATCATTAGATAGGCTGATAAAAATACGTAAGTTTTGTTCCCATCGTACTTTTGTTAATGTCTTTTTAACGGAGTTAAAAGTTACTAGTACGGTTTAGTGACGGATAATTATACTCTCTTTATTTTTGAACGTTAATAACTCAGTTGAAACGACATTGACATAAAAAAAGTATAGAAAAAAAACTTATTTTTTCCCGTTTGATTTGATGTATTTTTTATATATACAGTCAGATGAATTCTAGAATTATTCTTATGTTATCTCCAAAAGACGTGCTATTACCGCATGTAACATATAAAAAGAAATAAAAAACAAAGAAAATGATTTGGAAAAAAAGATTGATTTTGACTTGCAAGAGCCACGAGTAGTTTTAGCTTGCAGTGGTGCCGACGAACATAACTATGGAGAGAAAAAGAAGACTGTTCTCATGAGAATGACCCATACCTATGAATTCCATGGGATTGACACATCTCGTTTCAACTTGTCGATTGTATTGCAGATCCCGTTGGATTTATTTACGATGGTCTCAGGATAAAGAGATCGAAGCCAAAGATTAAAGAGAAACTGCTGGAGCTCAATCTAGCCGAGGACGCAAAGCAGCTGAGGAAGAAACGGACAAAGAAGAGCGATGGTGGGTGTTTCGAGATACTCTGACCTATAATATGATTCGCGCGAAAATTTCCTTCGACCAAGCTACATCCCATCGTGCCGAAATCAATACTCCAGTCATCGGGGAAACGCTAGAAGAAAGTAAATTAAAAAAAAAAGCAAAGCGCTTCGCGTACAGGAGACAATTTGCTCACAATTGATTGGACAGCAGCGCGCGACGCGGCAGCAAGCCATCCGAAATCGGGCGATTCGAGCGCGCCCGCATACATTATGCCATTGTTCCCGCGTCTGTTGTCCATCAAAGTGTCGTAACGCGGTGGAACGCGCGAATCCACCTTTTTGCCCGCTGCAGACTCGGGGCTTCTTTTGTGTTGGACCGGGTAAATGAGGAGATCCCGTTGTTCCCACGATAGATTCGGTCGAGTTCGCAAATGCGAGCTTGCAGTGCGTATATACATTCGCCGAGTTCGCGCGATTCCGGATTTCACATCGCGCCGCCGAGTTTGTTTTGTTTCGCTGCGACCCGGTGTTAATGTGTTGGCGCGTTTTCACGATTTCTGCGGGGCTCAGCCCCGCGTACGCACATTACGGATGGACGAGTCGAAGCGTTTTGTGAAACGATTCGGCCGAGGGATCATCGTTTCGACGGGAAGTGGTTACGCACGTGTCTGCTGAACGTCGATACGTAACATATGCGTGGATGTATTTTTGCGAGAATCACCCATTGATTTTCCCCCTTGCGATGGAACGACTTGCTCTAGAAATCTGGGTGATTAAATATCGCATAATATTATAACGATAATAACGTGTCAATAATTGTCGCGAGTATTTCGACTAACGTTCGAACTTGTAACAATCCTGACAAAATTTAATTTATCGTCGATTCGCCCCGCAGTTCCCCCGAGGGAAGAAAACGCGCACGCAAAGCAGATACCCGCGTCTCCGCGCATACCAATTACAGTGGGCTGCAGTGCGCATCAAGATCGAATCAATAACCTAAATCCACAATTGACATTTCGATCGGAGGGGGGAGTACCGCAGCCTCGCAATACGTTGCGGGCGCATCGACGCGCGTTGCGTATACAGAGGGCTCCTATCTTGTGCCGGCCGACGCAATCCAGCCATGGAAAATTCCATATTTATCATAGAAATTGTTTCTCGCTCTCGCGAGCGTCTCATTTGTATGCAACGCCTCTCGCCGCAGATAGACAGACGTGTATCGTGTGCAACTGCATCTCGCGCGAGCGGTAAACGAAAGCTGCTGCGGGCGAAACTTTTGTCTCGCTCTCGTGAACGCTTTCAACAAAGCGCTCGGGTATCTTCTGGCGCTCGGGGCCCTATTATGCCGCGCTCTTTGACGATCGGCTCGCTGTCGGCGCATGAAACGATCTCGCGAGTTTTCTGATCCGTGCAACATTCTTCTAGTTTTCCCGCGATTTTCGTTCACTTATTATATATTGCGCGACGAAGCTCACGTGCGTGGCTTTTTCCTCCTCGAGACAGCGAAATGATCACTCCGAAATTCGAGTCATGTGTTTTATCCACGATTGTCATATAAGTAAACAAATCCGTGTATTGAAATTTATCGTATTTTACACCATGTTGCAGGTCCTAAGTCGTCGTGGGAACATCACTCTGAGAGCGAGGACGGGAGTGGCTCGGACTCGGATCGCGACGATGCTAGTGATGAAGATGATCAAAGCGGATCCAACGCTAGGAGGGAAAAGAAGAAAAAGAAGAAAGAACAATCTAAAAGGCCAAAGACCAAAACCAAACAGCCGTCGATCGTTTACACTGACGCTCAGCTGTCGGGATTACTGAAAGACGTCGTTGAAAATGGTACGCAGGCGAAAATCTTCCGTACTCTTGCGTGCTATGTAGGAGACAGACAACAACTTGATATGTGTTCAAACGTTTTCATTCAAAGAAAATCCCCCTCGACATTATTCGTTCGTGAAATACTTGAATCTATCTTTTTCTTTATTTCAATTAGGAATGCAAGAAACTCTGCAGTGGCTGAAGGAATCGATGGAAGAATCACTGGAGGACAGAGATGAAGAGGACAATGAGGGCCAGGCGTTGGTGCCACTCTCGGCCGAAACTGGTGCTGCAATGGATTCCCCGACGTTTCAGCGTTTCCTGCGAGCTGTCGGTATGCAGGCACCCGAAGCCGAGGAAAACTACTGGCGCATACCAGCGAGTATGCTCGTCAGTACCATCAAAAAACGCTGCGAGATCATTGACAAGGCTCTCAAAGGCGAGTTCATCGAGGCAGCTGAAGGTGAGTGCAGCTGACATTTCGTGGTAGAAATAGTTGTGGTTTTACTATACTTACACCATGTTCCATCATAGAATTTCAATTGTAACCAGGTGCTTGTTGATTTTTGCTGTAATGAGAAATGATTTGTTTTTCTAGTTGAGGCTAAGAGAATAAGCGACTCGGAGAGTGAAAACGACGATGACTTTTTCAAGCGAATGAAAGGATACATCAATAAAAACGACAAGGACAATGATTCAGGTATTAAAAATTTTGAACATTCATTTTTCTTCGATCAACTGTGTTTTAGTTACACGTTTTGCTTTAGGATCTGAGCCTTCGACCTCACGACAATCGACTCAAAAATCGACTGCAACGAAGTCTACAGGGCGTTCACAAAGTCAAAACACTTCTGGATCTGACAAGGAAAATCGTGACTCAGAAAATGAAAGTCAATCAAAAAGTATGTTCAGCTCGAGAATTCATATCAGTTTTGCCTATTTGTTTTTCATCCATTCAAAACGCGTGGGATTGCACGGATTTTCTCTGTTGTACACATTCAGGTTCATATACTTCATTAATAATATTCCAGGTGGAACCCAGCGGTCTAGAAGCCAAAAGAGTTGTGCTTCAAAAGACTCTGATGGAGAAGATAGAGACTCTGACGAGTCGCAGGAAAGTTCATCTAAGAGCCAATCAAAACGAATCAAAACGTTCCTTGACTCGTCTGATTCTGAAGAGGAAAGAGAAAAACCTTCGCAGGGATCCTCTACTAATGCTTCTGCACAAAAGAACAGTAGTTCAGGTGAAAGTCAAGGTAAAATCTCACATATTCCGTCAAATAAACTTTGTACTAAACACATATTATTTACCTATGAATCTTGTGTATGCGAATACTGAAAATGAAGCAGACAAATCCAAACGAGTGATCGATTCAGACTCTGAGGCAGAGAAAATGGAGACCGAGAGTCAAAGTCGGAGTAAGAATGGTCCAACAAATGGAAGCGCAAAATCTAGTAGGATAAAAAAAATCCTGGATTCAGATTCGGAAGAGGATACTCAGAAAATTTTACAAAGTGCTCTTGGATCGTCACGTAAGATAAATTGATCCGAACGTTATATGAATAGAGTTTCCGCGAATGATCCTGATTGCGACATAATTATTCTAATTCTAGCTGAATCAAAGAGGAACCGATCAGATAATTCCGATAACGAAACGCCAGCACAGAAGAAACGCCGAGTACTCGACAGCGACGATGAGGACAGCGCAACACCTCAAGGTGAAACAACGCTTGAGAAGAAGCAATCCCGCCTGCTGAGCGATGACGAAGATTAGGACTCCATAGAAGCCCATACTCCCGTGCTTCGCGGTCGCATTCGACTAGGCAACGGAGCTTGGGAGTTACACAGCGTCCCTGTGACTGCTGCCACCTGCAGCTTGAATCGTGAAGCACGCTGGGACGTGCATACTTTATCCAGCTATTTATAAGGAAAAACACTCATTGAATTACTGTTGTACACTTTTTTTATCAACATAATTATCATTATTTTTTTAAGCTATGTCAATCGTGTTTTCTCCTGTTACTTTGGATAAACATAACTTCTTCGATGCTTTATGTGAATCGTGCTCGCAAAGGTACAATATACAGTGTACAATTTTATTTTTTGCATCGATCATCAAACCAAAATCCATATTATAAAAATTTTGTAGCAATTTTTTTCATCAATTAACGAAATTAAAATTTGAGCATAATCATACATTGTCTGCTGTGAACAGTTGCCATATTATTTCGATCTATGGACAATAATTTTAGAAAAATAACGAAAAAGATTCACGATGTGTAGTTATTTAATATGAAAATCTTATTTGAATAATTTTTTTTTTTACATTTTGAATGTTCTACATCTTTAAAATCTCATTTTCTCAACATAATAATCGGCGCTTATATTAGATTTCATCCTGGTGCGAGTACTGCCTTAAAAGGTCCGAAAGTCGGACATTTATGGTCTAAGGGTCCGAGAGAAAATCATTCCCGAAAGGCGGCCACATTTCGCAATGAGCACACCAGGATAACAGATCCGAGGAGAGGAAATATAGTATATATATATCCATACTTTCCATGTCCATTGAACAATACTCGGCCCGGTAACACGTTGTCGCGAATATTCTCTACTTTTTCCTTGACCAACGATTAATTTCTAATCAATTGAAGTATGCTGATAAGTTCGATTAATATGAAATTCAACGATAAATAAAGAAAATTATATAAAACGTGGTATTGCAAAGCTTTGAATTAAAGAGTGCGTATACACCTTTGTGACGAACTTTGTGAAAATTGATTTTCTCACGGCAAATAACGTATTGTTTGTTAAAATTTTAGGCACAAGTCAATTATGCACAGGAGAAGGATCGAAAACCATTTGTCGAACATGGTGAATATCCAACATTCGTAAGGACTCGAAATGATTTGGCAACATGAGTATCATGAATAACGCGGAGAGAAGGCATACCGGGGTGCGCGAGCGCGCGGCACACCAGCGCCATTGGAACAGATATTGAGAGAGATAGAGCGGGGGGGGGGGGGCGCACACAGCGCGCATGCACAGGCTGAAGCAGCAGCAGCAGCGGCGGCGGCGCGTTGGGTTGATACAGCTCCTGCGGGGGCTGCTAGCCTGGTGGGGCGTTAGCCAGCGCGGACGACTCTGCGTCTTTTGATGGGCAGGTGAGGAGTCTTCCGGCGCGTGTCAACGGGCGGCGGAGCGGCGAGGGCCGAGCGCGGCCCCGTTGGTCCTAATAGCCAGGCACTCTCGGCTCGCTCGGCCCGCCCCGTCGAAGACGTCGCGCAGGTGTTCGACGGCGAAGAACGTCGACGCGAGAGCTCCGTGGCTCGCGGATCCCCGATCCGGCGAGCATCAACGGCCAACTGGTGTTGCGTGTAGCCCCGCGCGCCCAAGCTCTCATACATGTATATACATACCCGCGCGCCGCGGCCTTTTATTAATATCCGATATTAATCCGCGAGCGCCCCCAGGACTGCGAGGGGCAGCGTGGGGGGAGCTGTACCGAGTTTGCGCGATATGCCCTCGTGCTGCAGTGTATAGATATATGTATGTGGAAGCCGCGGGGCTTCGAAGGGATGCATGTGTAACGCCGCGGGCAGGGCTTGATAATTCGAGTTGCGTTGATGATTCGCGGCGAGAACCACCTATAATAATTTCCCGGTGCTGTGCGGATTCCGTCGAAACATCGCACGGCATTTCTATTAGATTCGGAATAAAATCACCTCGACTGTAAATATATAGCTGCCCTGGTAGAAAATTTCGGAATATGCATATGACATTCGATTCTCATTGTGCAATCATTTTGAGTCCAAATTCGAGCATTCGAAATCGGGACTAATGAATGATATGTAATTATTCTGATTGCTACAAACAAATTCGATGAAAGCAAGTTTTCGCACGTTTGTCTGTAATATAAGCAGCAGGAATTCTCTAAAGTTTGCCAATTGTATTTATTTAATCAACTAATACAATATATATACTTGTATAATTTTAATAATAAGAGTATTCATATACTTATATGTACTATGTTGTGAGTATGTAAATATCAATTTAATTTGTTTGTGTCAATTTTCAAGTATGTTGAACTCAAAGAGTAATATACACTTGTATGCTACGTATGCATAGTTCATTAATAAAATCCATTAGTAAACTCTCTTTAAAATTGCTCATGGGAGCATATTCGCGTGAATATTACCCGTACCGGAGAAAATATTGCATTGATATTATTGGTAAAGAACCCGAGTTTCCATAAAAATATTTATAAAACACTCATTGCGTATGATTTCCGTATGCAACGTCCCGGCTTATAACTTTACCTCAATCAACATCGCGAGAGAATATAATCACAATGAAAAATACTCGCATTACTTGATTAATTATTTAACTCGTACGCGCAACAACAGAAAAACGAAGCGAAAGTTTACAAATTAAACGCGTCATTGTCCAAGAACGAGAAAATCCCCATCGGAAACATGCGTATAAGTATACAAATGAATATCACAGCTTAAATTAGCCCTATAGATTGGATCGACCAATGGGGCGTAAGAAAGTACAAAGCGCACGCCCCACTCCCGCAGTGTCGGGCGGCAGCAGAGAGCCGACCACGTGCAGTCGAAAGCGAACTCGGTTGGGCGCGGCGAACAGGAGCAGCGAAGAGGTGCGCGCCGCGCGCGGCTCTCCCGCCTGACCAGTGCCTGGCCAGGGCCTGGCCGGGCCGTCGAGCGAACACGTGGTCTGGATGGCAGGGCGCCATGCGCGCGGTGGAGCTGGCGCGCGAGCCTCCTCGCCAGTTATACTCGCTTGGTAGAAGCGCGGGCTCCCTATGCGGTTGTAGGCGCGGGCCCGGCCTCTCTCGCGCTCCCGCGCATGCGCCTTCGTCGTCTCGTTCACTTGACGCGCGCGCTCTGCCCAATGTGCGCATGTATACATTGCCGAATGTATAAGTATTACCTTTTCGCATTGCGAATCGGAGTGGTTCAATGAAGTACCAGATGTTTTTTTTTCAGTTTTCAAAACTGCTTTTTTAATCAACAATATACTACTTGTTTCCCGATTTCGAACGATCCTCTTGTGATAAATCGCGATCTTTCAAAAATCTTCGAAATTCAATCGAACAGTTGGATCAGGCGAGGTATATGTTTAGCATTGATTCTTGAGTATAAAAAACTCTCGGATACTTTGCTAGTATATATAAACAGTGGAGAATTTTTGATACAATGATTATTCTACATTATTTTAATCTTATAAATAGATCGGTAATATACAATAGTTTTTGCACTGTGTCTGCATATGTACATAGTTACATACGTTTACATTAATTCAGAAAATACAAATATCTTCATTCAGCTTCCATGATTATCAAATCAACACTTTTATGGTACAACTGGAACATGATCCTTTGAATTTGGAATTATCAAAACCGTATTACAGAATCATGATACAGAAAAAGCCAGGAATAATATTGACTTTTCTTAGTTACTTCTTCTTTCTCTGCACCAACGTGAAACCCTCATCGTCAACAATCATTCCATTCGACTTGGCCTTATTGTCATCATCATTTCCACCATCATCCTCATCATTACTATCATCATCGTCCTCGCTACTGTCAGCATCCATCAATGTGGAAGATATTTTTGAGCCATATGTCAATGTTATCCAGGACTGAAGAGGAGGCAGCTTGTTGCTTTCATTCTCCAATGTTTCCAAATCATTTTTAGCAACTAGATTTTGAAATCGCATTATCTCTTGAGCAACTTGCGTTTCACTTTCATCCTCTAGCCTTACATTGAATATTGAGTCCATGTAGTCCTCCAATTCGATGGCAATATCTGAATAGTGTATCTGTTCATTCATTGCTATCGTCTCCACCACAAAATCACAGAACTGTCTTGCGTGCTCGCTAGTCCCCATGCCATGCTCGACTGCCATTCTCAAGGCAGTCCAGTTGCTGAATATCCTCTGGACCAAGCTCAACGGTATGACTTTATTGCCAGCCATTTTATTATTCTACCACAGCGGCAGAAGTACCCCACAATACTATACTCTGTACTGCACGTCAGAGTTGAACGCTGCTCCTGGGTATCCTTGACAATATCCTAGAATATTTAAAGACGTCTCATTAGACGTGTCACGGGTAATAACAAGCATACGAGTGATCATTGCAATACAATATTGTATTGAAAGAAGTTGAGAATCGTCGTTATTAGTCAAGAGATATCAGTTGAGCATGTGAAAACACATTCTCAGTCCCAATCATTGGATGTATAAGCATTGGAGATATAATTGAAAACCAACCGGTCGCACAGAGACGGCCTAAGAGTGTAAACCGCTCCAGAGCCCCGAACTCGTTGGAAACCAGCTGCAACCGGGCGGGATCCGCGTGGTGGCGACGGTATGGAACTCGAGGCGAAAAGCCAAATTGATCATCCTCATCCGACGGACCTACTGCTACTCTGTTGGGCTGCTGCGGGCGACCTAACCTCGAAACAGGCGCGCGTGTACGGAACACACAACAGCTGAGAGAGAGAGAGAGAGAGAGAGAGAGAGAGGCATGCTTACCACGAGGCTGCCGGCTGCCCCTGAACACATGGCAGCCGCGCGCACGTGCCCGGCGACACTCGCGGTTCAGAGAAAGAGAGAGAGAGTTAACCGTCACTTCGTCGTGTGTGTTACTAAGTTAGCGCATTCCGGACTGCGCGAGTCATCTGCGGATCGTCACGATTTCATCAGGCGAGCAGCACTCGACAGCTGGTCTGCCTGACTTTTATATATATACGTGTAAGTACATCAGTGGTGTAAAGTACATATATGCATGGATATCGGCCCAACTTCAAGCGTGAATACACCGATCGTTTACGGTAAGCAACGTCACGTTGTTCTATATTAGTATTGTTCCGTCCATACTTGTTAATTTGTTATATTTCCCACGATTCACATGCAAAAGTTATACCAACTCAAAATCGCAGTTTTGTACTCGTACACACATATACACACACAAGCGCGTATATAATCGACATTGTAATTGGTATAAGGTGCCAATATGGCGATGCCTCTTACGAAGAAAGACGCGAGGAATTCATTCCAAGAACATAGATATATCGCTGCTCATAAAAAGTGGCAAACGTCGCAATTTTGCAGTATTGCGAATGCCGTGATTGAAGATTCGAATGAGTACGACTAACCAGAGTCCGCATATATATATATTCAATAATTTATGCCGTCCGCCGATTGTCTCGGTATAGCATACATATTTCCACGTATACGTGCTGTATACATAGAATTATATATGGGCGACGCGGGCAGGTGGGCACGCGAGGAATAAAAGCTCGCGCGCGCAGGGGCTTGCACTGCACCCCGAGCGCGCATTCAAGTGCGTCCGGGTAGAAGCAGCCCATGTCGTCGAGGAGGTGCCCCGCCGAGCAGTAGTGCACCAGGGGCTAAACCGCTTTTCGATACATGTATATACACACATATATATATAAATGGAGTGTTTCGAGGGGCTGCTAATCCGCGCTTTACCAATCGTAAGTACTGCACTTGTTGATCTGATACGCGCTCGGCGACTGACATATGTATATATGCTATACTCATCGCGATTCTTCGTATAACCTTTAGACTCTGTCGAACTGCTGATGCATGTGAGTCTTGCACTCGAGCTTTTTTTGTCCGTAGATTATTAACCAGAGAATTATATTTACGAATGCGCGTTATCGCTCGCTTCTCAAGTTTGCCGCTCATAAAGAATCACGCGACCGATAATATTGTTTGCGTGGAAACGTATTTTCCAAGTTTCATTTTGGTTCCGGTGTACTAGCCGTTATTTGTTGCGGAAGGTCAGGTGAGCACAGTTATTTGTGAGTTTTACTTGGAAAATCATTAAATTCAAGCCACGTTTCTCTTCTCCGACAGCAAGATGTATAGCATGCGAAGATTGAACTCTGTTATTACTTACTCGGCTGCTGAATTGTCGATTTCTACGAAAGAACGTGCAGAAACAAATCAATTCAGCTTACCCGGGAACAATTACTTTTCCACCCCTCATGTCTCGTGTGATTATCGCCTCGTCATAAAAATTCTATCGCGTAAAATTACGTGATACGTTGATCATGTGTTGGTAATTGGATAATCACAAAGTATATACTAAAACAAAATTCATAAAAACGGGCACGAAATGGGAAGTTATCGTAAGGGAAAGAAACTTTTTCCACGCTCTGCCGCTGTACATTTTGCATCTAGACCCACTGTTTTACAACAATTTCAACATTGACTGCTCACTTTTTTCGTTTCTTCTTAATTTTACTGTGCTAAGTAAATTACGTTAAATAAGCGGAATCATTCTTAATTTGTTAGGTCAGTTTACCTCAAATCATTTTCTTCAAAACGCTGTTTTAACATACATACGCATTTTACGCTGCTTACAATCCATGAATAATTACTAGATATAGATGGAAGTATCAATGTGAGACGATTTTTTTACAACTCAGATGATGAAAATATATGAACTGATTAAAGTGAGCGGATTGAATTATAAGAATAGCACATTGAAAACACAAATTGAAATTGTTTTTGGGTAAAGGCATTTCCCCCATACAATTGACGTGTGTCGTAAGCCGTGCGACCAAAATCGAGGTGAGTAAATTCGAGCCTCCAAGAGCAGCAAGCAAGCCTCAAACAATTCCTGGGATAACTCCATTCCTTGCCAGTATATCCATTACGAAAATGAAAAAGGAAACATCGTGAGAGATTCGGTACAGTGAACCTACCAGGCGATTACAGCTCCAAACCTCTCTCTGTCTCTCTCTTTCCGATTCTCTCGGCGTCAACGAACGATTTCGCTCCCGCGAGCTCAACTCGAGCAATCGCAGCGAAATTCGACAACTCCCCGTACATATAGAAAAGCGTACGTGGCCGTAATCACGCGACCGATCCCCGGGCGATCGGCCAGCGACTCTGCGGCAGCCCCTCCCTGCTCACGAGATAATGGGGCACCGCGCGCGCGGTTCCCTCGGGGTCGTCGACCGGGAAGCGGTTGATATAGGTGGCGGCGGGGAGGGGGGAGCATCTCACCTGGTCGCGAGCGAGCGAGTAAAAAGAGCACCAGGAGTATAAGGTGCGCGCACGTGCGTCTCTCTCTCTCTCTCTCTCTCTGTCGGGGGGGCAGGCGGAAGTACCGAGACCAGCGGAGAGGAGGAGGAGGCGGTGGCGGCGGCGGCGGCACGGGCGGCACAGCTCCTAGCCCGTATATGTCCCGGGTGCACGTACTCCCGACAATTACGCGCGTTACGTCACGAGTCATGAACGAGCGTGCAAGCACCGAGAGGCCCCCGCGAGCTTGCCCTCTCCGTATCCCCTCCCCCGGCGCGCCTCTATACGCCGCAGCTCGCCGAGTCCACGCTTCGTGCCCTCTTTTTTTCTGTTTCTTCCGTGTACTTACATATAGTGTAGCTGTCGCGCGTTCGCGTTTGGATCTGCGGCCTGATTATACATGGGGATTATCGGTGATCGAGTTTCGTCGTGTAGCAGACTAACCCGAGAATCCGTTGCTTGGAGCGAGTGGTTAGAGAGTTATTTCCAAGATTGGGCGTTGTTATTTCGTTGCTTTGCTCTACGTTCGAACCGGGGCTTCGATGTATGTTTTCCATAGTAACTATTGTCAGTCGAGTGTTTCATTGTGAGGTATAAATTCCTAAGTGAATTCTAGTCAAGTTTACTATACTAAAGTGTCGTAGGACACTAGACAACACTATATATATATATATATATATATATATATATATATATATATATATATATATATATATATATATATATATATATATATATATATATATACGATGTCTTGCCTAATTTCTCCTTATTCTACTTATTCTTACTATTCCTCCTTATTCTTTTTCTCAGGACCTTACGTCTCTCGATGGATCAGTTCTCATTATATCGTATAAATTTAACTCACCATATAGGCACTGATTTTCCCGGAATTCGATACATGAAAATTTCTATTGCTTTATAGTATTTTTTGAGCTCTAGTGTATATGCCAGATTTGAAACATGGTTTATTTCAAATAGTAAATCGAATGTAGATATTAAATTTCCACTGTCTGGCCTTACAAGAATCCCATCTCCTTGCATAGAATAAGTCTCCCTGGGTCTACTCATACATCTAATTATGCATTGTTGAGTGTAACCTAACTCTTCTGCATTCTACTCAATATCAATTTGCTGAACGTCCGAACTTCCCTGTAGAATAGAAAAATGCTGAAATTACGTCCACAGTCATGTCGCATCACTATCAGATTTTGTCGATACATGAAAGCGTATTTGTATACAAGGATAATGTCATTCAGATGGATGAATAGAAGGTCCATGCATGAAATTAATAAAAAAATCAAAATTCGTCTCGAGTAAATCGAAATGTGGAAACTTTATTTGGGTGTTCAAAAAGTACCTATACGAAAAATTCGGATCCACCCATAAACCCAATTGTATTTGAAGTAGGATTTGTTCAAATAATTGAAATTAATAGATTATTATTAAAATATTATTCTTGTTCGACCGTTCGACGAAAATGACAATATAACTTATGTAATTAACCTATTGAAAGCTCCGTACTCTTGTCGTAAAAACTTACACTGAAATACCACTGTATAAAAGTAAAAAATCATTGTATCAGGGTGGATGAGTGATGGAGTTGAACTGTGGTTAATTTTTCAATTAATCAGAGTGAATTTTCATTTCAGTTCCATGAATTTTGATAGCGCCAATTTTTACATCAAATTCGCAGAAAGCCCAGCGAAAATTCACTTTCGATTCGGTAAATATTCGCCGGAGTGAGTAGATTAGGAAAATACTAGAATATATATATATTGATGTCTATGTTGAACGTTGTTATTTAAATTGTAATTTTACTGTTGAGCAGCAATTTTGATTAATAATTTTTCATAGAGCAGAGCACAAGAATTAACGTTGTCAATATAATATAAGTGAATTGGAGCAAGTTGAATGCTCGTTTTATCTCAAACTAAGTCATTTTTACTGAGGAGTAACAAATACCTATGGAATTGTAAAATACTAACAAAACCTAATACCACGTAAAATCACCTTATGTCAGCTTGTAAACCTTGAATGTACAGATATTCTACTACCTAATCTTGTGTTAGGTATGTTACACAATTTACTCTTGTCCATAACATATTTCATTTTCGAGGCTCCTACGAATAACTGCGGATTTTTGTTCTTAAACCTCACGAAAATCGAGTGAAAATTCATTTTGATTGGATGAAAAAAATAAATTCAGTTCCATCCAACTATCGAGTGATTTATCAATCCTTTTCTGGAATGACGTCGTTTTCATTTCCTAGATTAAGTCTCTCGGGCGCAATCTTGGCATATACAGTATTGTCCGGGCTCTCGGAGAGCGTGCCTTTACTGCAGCCCGACGGCGATGGCAATTTTAGAGACGACGGTGTAGAAGCATGCTTTAACATATCAGGAACGTATGAGAGTCTGATATCCAGAAACTCGTCTCTCCAAAGCGAATCCGTACATATGTACATACAATACTCGAGATAACTTTGACAGTAGGCTCAAACCAAGTGAGACATAATCATATAAAATCGATATTTATTTCACGTTGTAGAAAATTAGTCTAGTTCTATTTTGTCTAGTAAAAAATGTACTTATATCAAATAAGGTAACTGTACCCAATGTGCCCCCCCCTAAGGGTTTTTCGCGAATTTGACTATGATAGACTTCGAATTTTAAAATTTCGTGAACGGCATCTCAAAGCTTAGCTCAATACCTATTAGAAACCATCTTCATAATCATCATTCGACTACTTTAACCTATCGAAAATCGCAATTTAAAAAAAAACGCAAAAAGGCTAAATGCACAAAACGTGTACCCAATTTGGCACAATTTTTTAATCATTAGCTACAGCCTATATAGGCCTACAGGGACGATCCAATTGGCATTGAAATAAACTCTCAATTATGTTCCCAGTGATATTTATACAAAATTTTTAACATACAACTCAAAAATACGCGTCTAAATCATCGTAATATGTCTATACAAATATTCAATGATTTCACTCAGTCTTCCCATTTAAAAACGCGTAGAGGGGCACATTGGGTACACTTTTTTTTTGATGCGAAAAACAGCAATTTGAGTAGGATAAAAAATAATTTTAGGAAAACTGATGAGACCAATCGAAAGCTGAGATGTTTTTTACACAAAAAAGAGTAATGACACTTTGAGAGATAAAAATTATTACTCGAGGCGCCAGGTCCCTTTCCGTGGATTTTGAAGGTCCCCAAATGAAACTTGGTTTTTCCTACGTATTTTGACCTCCTAAACCCGATTTTTTTGGGTAGAAGTCGCCAAAGCCGCAGAGAAATTTGTTATTAACAAATTATTGTAATAAAAATTGATTAATGTTTATTTGCATTGAAAAAATTTTTTTTTAGTTTCTATGGCTGATTCTGAATATAAAACCTTCTATAACATTTTTTCGTTAGATGAATCATTTCTGAGTAAAAAATTCTTGAATTTTGCAAAATTGTGATTTTTGCAATTTTTAGTCCTCAATAACAATAATAATTTTGAATATTTTTCAACGGGGTTTAGGCCAAAAGTAACCTTAGACATCATACTTCAAATATAGTGGCAAGTTCAACGACTCTCTTTTGTCGATTGGCCATTTTTTTTAACATTTAACATGCGTCTATTTCGTACTACTACGTACACGTACTACAGGGTCACATTTCGTCCCATTGAGGTCCCCGAATAAAACCTAGTTTTTCCTGTGTATTTCGACCTCCTAAAATCGATTTTTTAAGTTAGAGATTCCAAATACCACAGAGGAAATAGTTATTAACAAATTATTGCAAAATTATTTAATTAATGTCTATTTGCTTTGAAATTTTTTTTTAGATGCTCTGGCTGATTCTGAACAAAAAATGTTTCATGAAGTTTCCTCGTAAAATGCACCGTTGCTGAGAAAAAAATTTCTAAACTTTCCAATGACGGAAAAATTTTGCAGTTTTCAAGCCTTAATAACAATATTATTTTGCAATATTTTGGAACAGGTTTTGGGACGAAAAGTAACCTTAGGTATTCCACTTTAAATATAGAGATAAGCTTGGCAACGATTTCCAGTTAATAGGCCATTTTTCCAACAGTTATCATGCGTCTATTTTGTTCTCTCTTAATTGAGTAATTTTGGGATAATCTGTTA
Source organism: Aphelinus atriplicis (assembly GCA_020882685.1). NCBI lineage: Eukaryota > Metazoa > Arthropoda > Insecta > Hymenoptera > Aphelinidae > Aphelinus > Aphelinus atriplicis. Next base: position 1,857,861 of record CM037075.1, on the reverse strand, counting down.
ATAACTATTTCCTCTGCGGTATTTGGGACCTCTAACTCAAGAAATCGATTTTAGGAGGTCAAAATACACAGGAAAAACTAGGTTTTATTCGGCGACCTCAATGGGACGAAATGTGACCCTGTAGTACGTGTACGTAGTAGTACGAAATAGACGCATGTTAAATGTTAAAAAAATGACCAATCGACAAAGGAGTGTCGTTAAACTTGCTCTATATTTGAAGTATGATGTCTAAGGTTACTTTTGGCCTAAACCCCGTTGAAAAAATATTCAAAATTATTATTGTTATTGAGGACTGAAAATTGCAAAAATCACAATTTTGCAAAATTCAAGAATTTTTTACTCAGAAACGGTTCATTTGCGAAAAAATTTTATAGAAGGTTTTCTATTCAGAATCAACCATAGAAACTAAAAAAAATTTTTTCAATGCAAATAAACATTAATCAACTTTCATTACAATAATTTGTTAATAACAAATTTCTCTGCGACTTTGGCGACTTCTACCTAAAAAAATCGGGTTTAGGAGGTCAAAATACGTAGGAAAAACCAAGTTTCATTTGGGGACCTTCAAAATCCACGGAAAGGGACCTGGCGCCTAGAGTATATTGACACCTGATTTTTGAGGTTGAGTGTGAAAAGTGAAATAAGAAAATGGTGAAAAAATGAGTAAGTGAAAGTTCAAAGTGTTGTAGGAGAGTGGTTTTAAGGGCTAAATGGGCGGGGAAGATACCGAAAATTTTCTTTTAATTCCCCCAACATAACCCAAGAGCGACTGATGCTCAGAGAGCACCGGAAATACGAAATCTGACGATTGTGCCAAATTGGGTACAGTGCCAAATTGGGTACAGTTACCTTATTTATAAACTAGAGACGGATATTAGTGGGTGGACGGGAAGGTACATATACAATTTAAAAGATGATTGATGATTGAACCACACTGATAATTTTGTGATTCGTTTATTGTTTCCAAAGATCAGGCACTAATTCCAATAATGAAAATCGTAACTATAAAAGCTTATCGCTCGATTGGCGCGAGGTCTCGAATCGTCGAATAGAAAAGTATACATTTATATTGGGTGTATCGTTGATCCGTGGCGATCGGTCACCGTCACAGTTCCTGCAGCTGTTTTAGAAGTGCTTTCCAGTTGGAAGTTGCGGAACCGGACCCTTTTGTCGCGCTCTTCGCGAGGCCATTTATGAGACTTGGGCGCTTTATACCTGATGTGCGCGTGTTGGTGTGCGGACGGGTCCTCAATCGCAGCGCTTCGACTGACCGCGAAGTCCGCGATATTCCAAACCAACTGTATAGTCAGAAATGACTGCTATGTGTTACAATGTAGATAGACGTTTACAAATTTACCGCCGATCAATTGAAATACTGAAATATCATCGATAGAAGTGTACAAACGATGTTGAGATTACGAAACAAGAAATAAGGAGCGTCGAATAGTCGTAGTACAATATACATATTCGGTAAATGTTTCCTCCCTCTCTCGACTCGATCAAGTGCGAGTATATAAGAGCCGTTTGACAGAATTTCACTCGTTCGCACGTATTAAGAGCAGTCACATCTGTTGGAGCGCAAAAATCATTATTGCCCGAGTGAGGCATATACACCGCGCATATTGCGAGCAGCCGGGCTTTAGCTCGGAACAGCTCTGGAGATTCGAAATCTCGTTGGTACATATCGCAGAGGCCACGCGTTAAGCTCGAAACGTATCGCGGATATATCTATAATGTATATATAGAGTCGGGTCGCGATGGGCTCATTAGCGTTGGGGCTCGACATTATCCCTATGTGCAAGTACAGCCAGGGCGAGATCGGTGTCTGTAATTTGCGCGTCGCATTCGCCTGCACAGGTCTTTGAAGCGCGAGAGCCCGCGGCTCTCCCGCTCTCCTCTTGCCGGGTAATTAGCGCGAGAGAGGAACATTTCACGGCCGCGCGACTATATATTGCGCGTGTATAATACGGCTCGATGAGCGCAGGCTGCATATTATTAAGCCGAGTTTCGCGCGACCCAACTGCGCGATTGAAGCGCGGGAGACCGGCCGCATTCACGTGGAATAGCTTGCTTTTACCTTGCAACGGTCGGGATAACCCGCGGTTTCGTAGCGTAATCAATCGTTTTACATATTATGTATAATCTTTCGATTCGACCGGCGATGCAACGAGCCCGAAATGTATCAACTCCCCCGTGGCTCTACAGCCGCGGATCGAATGAAGCGCGTATCTCGTGACATGTCCAACCGAAGAATATCGTATCTCGATTGTTTATACGAGCAATATTGATTTTTATCGACGCAACGGTCAGTCGTCCACACTCGCTAAAAACGTAGCAATCGACGCAGGGCGTACCGAGTGCGTATGCATTGCGTAAAGGGCGTCTGTCGGCGCGAAACGCAACAGATACACATATATGTATACTGCAGAGAGCAGCGGGCCGGGAGCGAAACGAGCTGCGCGTTCTACGCTCCTGGCAGTCAATCCGCGAGTGCACCGCCGCAGCATCCGGCGTTGGGGGCTGTTAGAGATAGGCCGCAGGTGGGTACGTTCTTGTATACACACATATAGAGCTTCGCGCTGCAGCCGCCGCCGCCGCCGCACTGGTATAGAGCACAGGTGTGTGCCGGGACGGGGACAGGGACGTGGGGGGCAGACCCGGGCCAAATAGCCCATCAATCATCGGCGAATTTCGGCAACGCGCCGGACAACGCCGGCGGCAGGGTACCATCAGCCACGTGGAGTTCTCTCCGCACGCCTCTCTCCCGTCGGCTTGCCCACCCACACACACACACACACACACCGACACACTCTCTCTCGCATAGAGAAAGTTAGGAGGCAGGCAGGGGGGAGGCGCCGGAGAGAGAGAGAGAGCGCCAGCTAACATATACAGATATACACACACACACACACAGACACGTCATATGTACATATATATATATATATATATATATATATACATTAGAACGTGTAGCTGTATATATGTATACATTCGTATAGCGCGCGGCTGCAGTGTGTCATTGCCCAAATCAGCCGCTAACGCGCGCATGTAGTGTCGACCGTCGACGGGGGTTGCACACTGCGGATGACGCGATGATGATGACTCGAGCGCTGTTGCAGCTATGTGTGTGTACCTACGTGTATATATATAGCTATAGGTATGTATAGAGTTGTAGGAGAAAGTCGGGTGCGCACACGGGCGAGCATCAGGAATACTCGGCTAGCGCATTGTTCCCTATTGCCCGGGTCATCGAGCCACAGCCACCCCCCTCGATGACTCGGCCGCCGCCGCCGCTGCCCCGCCCCCCCCACCCCACCCCACCGCCTCGCTCTCCAACCCCGCGCCCGTCATCAGCCTACTCCGAGGGGCGCGGATATTAGGGAGCCAGCTGTATGTACGCGACTTCGCGTTTCGCGTATTCACTGCAGTCTCGACTTTCTTCGCGTCACCGATAATTCGTCGTACTTCAAGATCCATCGAAGCTGTCGAATCGGTGCTTTGGGGTACGACTGACAATATAAGTAATCGTTCAGCTCGGTTTTTTCGTCGAGCGGCGGTCCGCACCTGCGGCCTGCTGTCAAATATACATCGAAATTATTCGTGGGGAAAAGGAATCAGGACGATTCGGTCGACCGTACGATATCATATGCTCGCGTTCGACCGTTCACACATTATATATATACCAGTAGATCGAATTGCGATCATTTGAATTTGGAGTTGGCATGGGCGTGAGAAGCGCATCGCGTGCCCGAGTGAACCGTGCGATCGCCGGATTGACGAATCTGTTGTGGGACGTCGCTCACAAAACCGATTAGGCGCGCGGACCAAGTGATCGAGTTATTTCTATGCGTATGGGGGTGAGCTCGCACGCGAGCGCCGGCGGATATGTAATCGGCTCTGCCGCGCACACATGTATGTATACACTTGCTCAGCGTGTCTCTCTCTCTCAGCAGCGCGCGCTCGTTATCGCACCTACACACATATACATATATACGTATATACTCGCGCGCAGATTTTTTTTGTTCACCGCTGGCGCAGCGGCGGCTCCCTACCTCGCGGCGCCGTTTTGATACGAGCGCGCTGCAGCAGCAGCAGCAGCAGCTCTTCGCGGCTCTGCTAGCCGTTGCCGCAGCAACATGCGGGCCGCTTTATTAACGACAATTAACATTCCAAAGTTTACGATAAACCGAGGGCGCAGCTCCGATACGTTTACATCTATATGGATGTATGTACGTACGTTTAAGTATATATGTATACGGGCATGCACATGCCGCCGCTTCACGATGTCGCCCAACTCGTACGTCTATAACGCGATGTGCACGAATCTCGTGTGACGCGGGGGTGCCCGTTTTGAAAGAATAAATCAGATCTCATAAACATACGCGAACAATAGCTTGGGCGCGCGTGAGTCGGCCACGTGAATTTTCGCCCGGCGGCCGAAACCGAACAATCGCCGGGCGTTTTTTGTTTTTTTTTTATTACTCTTTCGAGTTATCGAAAAAAAAACACACACACACACACACACAAATATAGGCATACGTAAGTATGTACAGCAAGTACAAGAGCCCGCGGATCTAGAGAAAGCTGTTGAGTTGGCGGGTCGCGTGGCGCCCCTTTCGCGGCTGAATGTGTCGCAAACGGCCGGCCCCTGACGTGTGCCAGTACCAGGCCGCCAGCCGAGCCGAGGAGCTCGGCCAGACACCGCGCGCGAGATACTCCGCTCTGCTCCCCCTCCCCCCCCCCGCCATATCCTTTCCTGCTGCGCCAGGCTCTCGCGCGAGCGAGCTTCTGTTGCGCGCCGTGTCGCTGGGATATTCGAAAGTACATGGAGATACTCGGGTACAGCCGATCCTCAGCCAAGTCACGAAATCCAATGATGATCGGAATTACGTTTGTGATTTACGTATTGGCTAGAAATTGTCAAGTTTCTCGACGTTATCTCGTCCATTTGATGGAGTGATTGATATAATTACCGATTGATATTCTAACCGACTCAAGAGTGCGGTATTTTTCATTGTTAAAATGTAAAACAATTTCAAGAACCATACAAAAATATTAATCTAATTCTAATGATAATTATAACATCGCCAATTCGATTCAATAAAACAGTCAATATACCTGAATTATAACAATAATTATTTTAATGATAAATTACTAAACAATAAGATACCAACCCTAAACCATCTCATCCAATTAAAATTCTCCTATAATCATTACCTACCCAAAATAATGATAAAAATACTCGTCTGAAATGGTGTATAAAAATTGGATGGGGAATAGAAACATTATGGTGTTGAACTCGGAATACCATCGAATTAGCTTATTTTAATAAAGTCACGAAGAAGATTTTATGAAATATTTACGCTCTGCGATGTCACAACAGTTGTGAGATACAAATATAGTATCTTTGTATTTTCCTATCAACCATTGCTACGGAGCTACGGTTAGTTATGAGCATCATCTGACGATAGTGGAAGATATATCTCATTGACACTAGTTTTTTCATACAAAGCTTTTTCTAGAAAAGATTATTAATGCAATAAGTTACGATTTTCCCATGTGATCGCCGATCCCAATGCTTCATCGTGACATTCTCACCCGCTGAAAAGTTTGATTATGGGATTAATAATATCATCGAAGAAACCAAGAGAAATTGTATTCCTGAAAGAAATCATTATATACCTGTGCGAGACCGAATATGTTGCCGATATTTCCCAGAACATTCAAACACAACTATTCGGTGTATGTCCGGCAATCCAATCGTGGTAAGCAGCAGCATTAGCATAGACCCCTGGGTACTCGGGTTTAGCGCAACCCCAGCTCCAGGATGTAACTCCGAACTGAATACCATTGACGATAAGCGGTCCACCAGAGTCGCCCGTACAAGTATCTTTTCCAGGTGCAGCGGCGCAAATCTGCTGGTGTGAATTCACCCACTTGCCGGTGGAGTCTTCGTAGTTATTGGCGCACTCCTTGGTGTCGACGATTGTCAGACTGGTTCTCCTTAGCGTCATGGATAATCGGCCATTCTCAGACGTGTACCCCCAGCCAGCGACGGTCGCAACTGTACCTGGGCGGATGACATGGTATTTTCTTGCCAGGCGGACCTTGCTCACGTTTCTATCGAATCTCAGAGGTGGTGAGACTTTCAGCAAGGCCACATCGTTGACGCCGTGAAAAGATTCATGTTCATATTTTTTGTGGAACTTTCTCTGGACGACTCTGTGCCTCGAGCCTCCTTCGTCAACTCTGGAGCTGCCTGCCAGTATGCTCAAGCTGTTCATCCAGTACATGCTGACGCAGTGAGCTGCGGTGAGGATTGTCGTCCTGGTTAATATGCTACCACCACAGATGTGAGATTTATTCGTTTGGATCGAAACAAGCCATGGCTGCATGTAGATTTCGATAGGAGCGCCTCCGATTATGCGCTTCCTCATCTGACGATGGTATTCGAGCTCTGAGCTTTTGACTGGGATAGGACATTCTGCAATAGGACAATATTACAATCTGATCTTTAAATTATCGGAATACGCAGTAGAAATCTGCTAACTGTATTAACATTGCGTGGAAAAAGATAATCGCAATGAGAGATGTCTTCCGACATCGGAAGATGAACCTTAAACTATAGTTGACCGTTGATCTGTCGAATGGTCGATATAGGGATATTAACAACAGCTATAGGGAATATCTTGTTGATTATCGTGAGTATCGGGTGAATATCGTGAGTAAAAACGTTTACGAGGGATCATAGGGAACTTCCCAAAAATATCTTAGTAACGGTTTCTAGGGAAATAAATGGATGTTGATAAAAATATAATTCAGTTCTCGTCTTGTCCCAAAAAATTGTAGCAACGGTTGCTAAGAAAATGATTTGTAGTTTACGAAAATAAGGGTTCTGAAGTCTGAATCGTGAGGTTGATTTTTATCCTGTCACAAAGCTTTCTCTTTGAGAAAGCGAAATTCTTTAACGATATCTAGTAGATGACAACTCACCCAGCACTTGATAGAGGTACAACAAAGTGAAGAAAACCCTTATCATGATTCGTTAACTGTATTTTCAGCTAATGATTGCAACACCTTTGTACTAAAATCCAAGTATCATTTCTTATTTGTACCATTCAACGTCGGTATATTCTATTCAATATGCTATAAAAAACCCTACATTGAATCGAGAGTTGACTTACCTCATAGAGCTAATAATGTTATCTAATTCTATTAATAAACGTGAATTTGTATGAGGAACAATGCGAATAAAGTAATCTGGATAGATTAATAGCAAAAAGAATCAAGCCTAATTCACAATGAATAAGGTAACTGTACCCAATTTGGCACTGTACCCAATTTGGCACAATCGTCAGATTTCGTATTTCCGGTGCTCTCTGAGCATCAGTCGCTCTTGGGTTGTGTTGGGGGAATTAAAAGAAAATTTTCGGTATCTTCCCCGCCCATTTAGCCCTTAAAACCACTCTCCTACAACACTTTGAAGTTTCACTTACTGATTTTTTCTCCATTTTCTTATTTCACTTTTCACACTCAACCTCAAAAATCAGGTGTCAATAATTTTTATCTCTCAAAGTGTCATTACTCTTTTTTGTGTAAAAACATCTCAGCTTTCGATTGGTCTCATCAGTTTTCCTAAAATTATTTTTTATCCTACTCAAATTGCTGTTTTTCGCATCAAAAAGAAGTGAACCCAATGTGCCCCTCTACGCGTTTTCAAATGGGAAGACTGAGTGAAATCATTGAATATTTCTATAGACATATTACGATGATTTAGACGCGTATTTTTGAGTTGTATGTCAAAAGTTTTGTATAAATATCACTGGGAACATGATTGAGAGTTTATTTTAATGCCAATTGGATCGTCCCTGTAGACCTATATAGGCTGTAGCTAATGATTAAAAAATTGTGCCAAATTGAGTACACGTTTTGTGCATTTAGCCTTTTTGCGTTTTTTTTTAAATTGCGATTTTCGATAGGTTAAAGTAGTCGAATGATGATTATGAAGATGGTTTCTAATAGGTATTGAGCTAAGTTTTGAGATGCCGTTCACAGAATTTTAAAATTCGAAGTCTATCATAGTCAAATTCGCGAAAAACCCTTAGGGGGGGGGGGCACATTGGGTACAGTTACCTTACATGTCGTTGTTGCAAGGTGTGAATCGATTCATTTCTTTGCTTTCTCAAAGAGAAAGCTTTGTCACGGGGCAAAAATCGAATTCTTGCAATGCTCACTGTGATTGGTTTGTCTGTTTTCTCACTGATCTTATCCTCCTTCTTGGTAATCCACTTTTCATAAAATAAGTATAATCTTATTTAGTTTTATATTGGGTAGGGTAGTTTCATTATATCAAAACATCTCCGCACATTCTATCTGCAATTGCCAAACCGCGCGCATCGAGTTGCACACGGTCAGGCGTCCGCATATTTTCTATTAATTTCACAGTTCAGATATGCAGTAAAACTTATATTTAACTGAAAAATATTTGAGTTTTCATTGACTATTAAAAACGATAAATTGCTTCTTCTGGAGTAATTTTTGGAGAACCGTACTACGCAAAGGTGCTCATACACTTATATAGAAACATGCGCATGCATTTTTTCCAATCACTGTAGGAGCTATAACAATAAGGTGGACAGTACGCATCTAGCGAACTAATTCTAATGGGCAATGCCGATTTTAGCCTGTGTTTTATGGGATGATTAATATCTCAAATAATGACTTTGGTAACTGTGTAACATTCAAGAACATGAGTAATTTGAAGTATGCGTAGCCATTCGCGATGGCAAATAGTTATTTTCAACGCTCGAAATGTTGAGGATATGGTTTCACGAGAACGATCCATACCCACGACGAAGCACGACGAATAAAAGTCGCAGTCGGATCAGAGCCATCGCAGTTGGGCAGGCGCAGGCGCTCGGCAGCTCGTACATGTGATGGGCGGAGCGAGCGAGAGGGAATAAAGGAAAGAAAAAGGCTGCGCACAAGTATCGCTGGTCGACTCCACGCGGCTCTGTTGCCCTGTGCCGGGGATTTACCGGCCTCCGGTTACGTTCGATGCGCGGCATTGTGCCGGGGCGATTACGCGCGAGTCTCATGTCGCGGGCCCACCGCGGCTCGGCCCATCCTAGGAAAGTGACGCGGCCACGATAAGCGCGCAGAGCTCGCTCGAGCCACCGAGCGCAACTATAAGGCGCGTCGCGAGGCTTGCCGCCGCGCAGGCGCCTCCGCAGATATGCCACCGACCAACTCCATCAGCCGCTGCGCCATGGGCACACTGCGATATCTTCTCAGTGTATGAGCGTCCATCCACTATGGATTTCAGAGCGCAACAATATTCGATGATTACCCGCGAAAACCAAACTATTTATGCGCCGGATTTAACTTCCCGAAATTGAGTGTTTATTATACTATTTTCTCTTCTTAAATCTTACCATCCGCTTGAAACAGTTTCTTTAGGTTTTTATAAAATTGGATGTGGTTCCTTGGAAGGTTCATGTAAAATCCTTGTAAGATGCATACACAATTTTAGAATAGAAGATTCAAAATTGCGCGCTGGATAAACATGAAATATGTAGACGGGTCATATTTACGAAAAATTGTTGATGAAACGCACATTTGAAATGAAGTTTATTTTAAATAGGGCCCGCGTGAATTTACGTACAGAAAAAAATTGCTCTTGGATATAATGCATCGTCGGCAGCAGTCGATCGAGTACCATTTAAAAGCTCCAAGCTTATAGTTTTTTTCAATCCGCGTACAAACCTATATAAGATATTTTCTCGATAAATTGCAAAAGCATCAAGTTTCGCAAAATTGACAGTAAGTACAAAAAATGTTATTCTATACCAAACCGGGATTTCATGTTGAGCTTGCTGTTAACATTATAGTAATGAAATCATATTGATTCAGTAATAACAATAACTGTTTTTAATAAAAATTCAATTATTGTATTTAATATTGTTGACAAAAAGAAAAAGTTGCATATTCACATTTTACCTTGCCTACATTTGCTCTTATTTATAGGACAACTTTGGAACAGGTGTTTTTGTACTCAAACGTGGATGAAATAATGTTGGAAAAATGGTGGTCTAGGTAGCAATATGTTGGTCGCGAATCAATTGTTGAGTTTCTGCGGGATATGGTCGTGGTAGATTCTACAAGTTTCGATTCTTCGTTCGAAATTTTTGAATTTTTTCCCCGTAACGATGATATAACAACTTTGAAGCGCATGTTGAAAGTTAATGGGAGAACATTTTTTTTTATTTTGTTTACTTAAGAATTTTATCGATATTGAATTGGCTCACTAGTTGCTATTTCGGTTCTTGCAACTGATCACATACGAAAGTCTGCCAGCGGAATTTTATGTCAATCGGATCATCCGTTCGTTGAAAGAATTTAATCAACTATTTCATCACGCTCGACGATATCGTTTCCTTACCACAAGGTCGACAATTATGAAGCGCTGTTATTCTTGAACATAAAAGATTCTTATATATATCTATTTACACGTTAGTACGTGCCGATATGTCTGTCTGTTTCGAGAAGATTCGTGAATAGGTCGGGAAAAACGAAACGTGGGCTGTCAAAAAAGCATATGATGAAAGTTTAAGTCAAATTGGAGATGGCCAAAGGCAGCTGCGCAAGAAAAATTAAACTAAATTCATTAATTTCACTGATTAACTAAATTCGCCAATTTTAAACTGCTGAACACTTCCTTATCTCGCGATTCTCCGAGTTACGACATTATTTTTCGCTCGTCTGAGATACGTCAGCTCCCCGGCGTTCCCAGCGATACGTCCTTATTATTCTGACCTTGGAGATATGTTCTTATGAATAAGGAGTATCGAAATATTTATTTATCGGCCTTAATGAACCATAACATTTATTGAGGAAAAGAGATTTAGATTCTAGGTATGCGTCATGGCTACACTTACGGCGGAAATATTCATTTTATTTGGGTTACATGGTAATCGATCTATAATACATTTGTTGATTTAAACCCTGACTTTGCTTTTGCTTTGTCTTCATGTGTAAGTTTCTCACCGTTCTCCAAAAAAATAAGCGCCTCACCTATCATAGCAAATATACTTACTGGAGCGTATAAGAGCTTGTGCTCACTTACGCTGGGGGACAAATCTAAACGTAGAGTGATGTGTGGAGTTGAATGAGTAATGTGTAGAAATTGATTAGATATATCCGGTGAGTTGGGTATTACAGATAGTAAAGTAAGCGGGGGCTATAAAAGAGAGTATATTCATGGTTTATCTACAGGTAATTGGGTTATAAAAAAGTTTATTCAGTGACTCGATCTTGTACGGAGATGATGCTAAAGTTGCTGGCAGGGTTAGCCTTCGTGGCAGCTGTGGTTGGAAAGCTTAATTTCGAAATGGGAAAGCGGGAGATCGACGATGAGCAAATCTGCAAAATAACTGTGAGCAAGAGGGCTAGCTACATCGCCATACCAGTGTACCACGAGGAAACATGCTTTGCGCCCCCCGACTTCGTCATCAACAAAGTAAAAGTGACCAACTTAGTGAGCGACCGCATCGGTGCCGAGGCGGATGTCAATAGTGGTGGCCCCGGCAAGCAAAAGGTCACGGTCGGATTCTCGAGCAGATGGTTCAACGGTATAGACTCTTTCCTCGAGGTGTGGGCTATAAAGAAAGCCAAGAACTAATGCTCCATGGAGAGGAAAGTTTATGGATATGCCCAGGAAAAATTACAAGGACTCTATGTGATCCTGGACCCCCAGTGGACCTTCTCACATTGTACAGGTTGCGCTACAGATATTGAGGACTTCTGATCAATTCTTAAGGGTGGCCCAGTAAAAACTCAGCCATCTCAGCCATGGTGGCGGGGAGTTCACGGCGTTTGATCACGAATATTACTGGCTGAGTTCTTCATTCAATAAAGTTAAATTTTGTATCTCACATCCTTGAGTTTTTTACCCCCCCCCCCACCCTCCTGGTCCCGGACTTGACAAGAACAATAATTACTTGAATACTAATATACGCGCTTATATAGAAGCTTCCGTCCGACTACGTAGATACAAAAGTTGTTGTCTGAACTTTGCGTGATTACAATGACACGAAACAATTTGGAAAGATCGGAGAGGAAACATAGAATGAATGAGGATTTTATATTCGATAAGAATATAAAATCCTCAAAATCCTCTAAATTCCATTTATGATCTTTTTGAGATCACAGTTAGATCGTTGAATATTCGGAAAAACGTCTTAAAAGTTGAATTAAATAATGTGTCTGAGAGACCTCAAAAGAATCTCATCTCATAATTTCATGCGATCTTTTTCTCGTCTCAAAAAGTATCAAGAAGTGCCATATTTAATACAGATCAATTTGAGATCACTTGAAGATCATATATTTTTTTTACGCGGATACTGATGTACTGTACATGAATAGAACTGAAAATCATTCATAGAGAATCTGCAGGAAGTCGAGTTATTGGTTTCAAATTTAAAGTATTTGGGTAGACCAAAACTATCTTACAAAGTTTCATCGTCCGATCGGTCGCACCTGGAAGGTGTAGTGTCCCCCAGTTTGTTCCAACTCACGGGAAGTGATGGAAAAAAAGACTGTTAACTAAACCGGTCACGGAAAAGCTTCATTCTCAATTTTTATGTGGTTTTTCTAAAAAATTTTTCCATAATATTACGAACAATGTTTTTCATCACTTTGTGCGGAAAATTTGATCTTTGAACTGTTTTTCCACACGAATTATGCAATCACTCATGCATGAAATTTTGACAAAGCATGTGGACGTATCCACGAGTGGCCGGCGACGAGTTCACGCACTAGTTGGATATGGCATTTTATATTACGAATGCTCATTCAAGGGACATTTAAAATATGCAATATTGCGTTGAATGCCATTTCACGCACTAGTAACATAATATACTGTATCGAAAAATACTGTTGCAATATCGTTTCAACGGACAGATACAAAAAGTAGACAGTGTGAATACCAGTAAGCCTGAAATCGGTTGGATTGGATGGACACATGCGTTTGACACATAGAATCGAAGCTCTAGGAGCATATTTCATGACTTTGCGTTTGCATTCCAAAGTCCGGAAAGATATCCACAAGATGTACTATTCGCGACAAATTGCGCGCCAAAATGCTACATACACATGCATACATGCAAACATTTTTGGAGAATGCCATTTGTGACAACAGGAATTGAAGAGTTTACGACAATCCGATATTCAAAAATTAGATTCCGACCTTGTCACAAAACGTGTATTTTGAGAAACATGAGTATAACACGTGACGTGTCTAATAAGTAAACGAGTATATCATACGGATCTTTATGCACGGGCTTAAAGAATAACGTGTATTCGTTCAGCTGTGTAGTTAAGACTGACACTCAAATTTGAAATTTTAGGCGACATATAATGATTATCAAGGTAGTTTTCTAATAGTTCTTGAATTCTCCCTTAATATTATATTCGCAGAATTATGAAATCTTTATTTTGATACAGTTGGATTAACGATAAACGTTATTAAGTCTATATTTGGCGCAGGTTGCTTATATGAAAATCATGCTTAAATTATATAGCACATACTCGTTAATGTTGAAATAATGTTGAAAACTATTATTTTTTATTATGAATTACTGATGAATTCAGTAAATATTCAATCGAAAAATTAGTGAAATGTAACAAATTTTTATTGAAATTGAGTAAAATAATGTACTCATTTTTAGTAAAATTTTACTAATTCAACCAAAAATCAGTAAAAATGTTATAATTTTAGTAAAATTTGACTAATTTGGAATAGTTTAGAACATTTCAAGAAACCAAATTGTAATTGAGTTGCCAAAGAATTTATTTACACATGAGCAAAGATTCAGACGGAAAGTGACGGTTAAATCACTTGCGTGATTTTGGTAACCCATACGATTCAGACATCCAATTTCTGCAGAAATGAATTTCCTCCCGAGATGGCATGTTTTTGCCCGGACTCGGAGATACAATCTCTTGCAACCTGATTCCGAGATAGCATCTTTTGCAACTGGATTTTGAGATAGCATCATTTTGGTCGGTGGAGACGATATACGGCACACCCGCGTGTATACGTCAAAACTGTCCTCTCCTGTACGTGTGGAATAGAAAACCCCCATGTCAAGTGCATTGATAGTATACTTATCCGATGAGGCTTCATGAATTCTGACGTTTTCAAGAAAAAAATCAAACTTCTCTGATACTGGTATTGTCAATAACAATGCGATGTATTGCAATAGAAGTGCCCTCTCTTGCGCTTGAATTTGTACGACTCACAGGTGCTGTTTGCAGCTTCGCACGTCGTCACAAGCGAATGTATGCATGGACAATTTGAGATTTATGGGAGGAGGGGATAAGTTGAAGTAGCTTTTCAGCGTGTCTTTAAATAATCACGTTGTTAAAGAATATATTCAGTTACTCGATCGAGTACTATGGCGATGCAGAAGCTCCTGCTATTGTTGGCGCTCGTGACAACTGCGGTTGGATCCATGAATCTGGAAGTGGGCAGGTGGGCTCGTGACGATGATGAGTATATCTGCGGAATGGATGCATTGAAGGAAGCCAGCGTTCTCGGCCTACCAGTCTATCTTGAGCAAACATGCTTTGTGCCCCTCAACTTCGTGGTCACCAAAGTAAAAGTGACCAACTACGCGAGCGATCGCGCCGGTGCCGAGGTGTCTATCGTCGGAGGTGGCCCTGGCCGGCAATATGTTACGGTCATGTTCAAGAGCAAAGCGTTGTACGGTATACACTCATTCCTCGAGGTATGGGCCACGAAGGAAGCCAACTAATGGTGGCAATATCACGGCTACCTTGTGAATCGAACAACTCATGGGAGAGTACAATAATTCTTGACCTCAAATGTTATTGGCAGTATTATTCATTCAATAAAGTTAAATCTCATTTCACACAAGCTTGGATTTTACTTTTCCCCAGTCACGGATTGACAGGAGCAGTAATTGCATATGAATACCTTCGCATCTCTGTTGTTCAAACTTTGGGTGACTGGAATGGCACCGGGGAACTTTGCAAGATGATTTCTGGCTACACTGAAAGAAGTTTGAAGCTGCAACACTTCTCCCTCCAGTAGCGTGCGCGTTCCCAGAGCTCGGAGACGGAGAGCTTCCGCATATATATATATATATATATATATATATAATATATATATAATATATATATATATATATATATATATGTAAAATCATTCAGTCTGACGTGTCGATTCCCTCTGAGATATTCACTCCATAAGGTTAGAATGTGGATCTATAAAAAACCACTGCCAAGTGCATCAATAGTATGCTCCCTCAAAGTATTGCAATTGAACCTCAACTTGCATTAATTAATCCTTTTTGAGAAAGCAAAATAAACCTCTAACTCATTTCTTCCACTCCATAGTAACGGTTGCTATGATAAATGTTGGAGCTTCGATGTTCTAACTTCTTAGTCATCAACAGTTCCATCAACAGTTCCGAAAATGGACTTCCAACTAACTTTTCCTACTCCCTAGTTGTGGTTGAAGAGATATAAACAGCGGTTGCTACAGATATCAACAATGGTTTCTACGAGAAATGTCTCTTTGATTCTTATAGATTTCCATAAATGTACGAGCCCAAATGAGAATTTATCATGAATTATATGGGAACTTATCAAAAACACGCTAGCAACGGTTGCCATGGAAATAAACAACGGATGTTGCTGAACACCGAACTCAGTTCACATCTTCCGGAGACCGACCTGTGTGCAAAATTTCAGGACGATCGGACCATTCCTTCGAGAGTTACCGCATGCCAAAACAAAAAGTCGTCACACTCGTACGTACATACAGACATTTTTGAATTTCCATGTTTTTCGACCCGTAGATCATGAAAATCGAGGTCCCGAAGTCCGATTCGATGGGTTGATTTTTACCCCATTACAAAACTTTCTCTTTGAGAAGGCAATATCCTAATAAATAGAGACCATATCAATCACCACTTGATCTGACGTACTTCGGAAAAGTACCGGAAGAGATATGTAAGTGTGTCACATATGCTATTTCGTTTGAACTTACTAATCGGGTCAATGAGGTTCTTGTGATTTCGAGTAAAGCTGCTAATTAATTTACAAATACTTCATATCGCAAAAAAAGAAACGTGTTGCATTGATATTCAATTTTAATGGCAGTATTAATTTTAAGGTGACACTGTACAATATCCACTAATTTTATATGTTGCTCGCTATGTGAATGCATGAGTTAAATATATATATATATACACT
This sequence comes from Aphelinus atriplicis, assembly GCA_020882685.1. Lineage (NCBI taxonomy): Eukaryota > Metazoa > Arthropoda > Insecta > Hymenoptera > Aphelinidae > Aphelinus > Aphelinus atriplicis. Next base: position 1,841,580 of record CM037075.1, on the reverse strand, counting down.
CTTCTTCACGTCGAGGATGATACATTCATGTACGAATACTTATATATCTCTAACACAATAGTAACGTGAGTTAATTCAGTTTTGTTAGAGCTTAATGTCACTGAATACTTGATAAATTATATTTTTTCAAACATCAGTTCAAATGACTGATAATTTAACAAATCGATGTTCTCTCCCAATAATATAAAAAGATCTCAATTATTCTCATCTCATTATACAGCGTATATCATTATTCTGATAAATAGAAATTTTCATGTAAAAACTTCATCTATGTCTAATGTGGACAGAGTTACAGTGATACGGGCGGCCGCGTTGGGAATCTAAGTCAATTCAGGTTCTAGTTTAGCTCGTGATCGAAGAGAACCTCGATTCAGGATGGTGGTGTGCTGCTATCCGAGCGCATTTGCTTCGGTGATGCTTCACTGTAAGCAATATCGAACACGCTCTTCTTATCGAGGAGCTCTTGGTGCCTCAGGCGAATACCTCCTTGTAATGATACTGCGATTCCCGAGTCCAAGTCATCGTCCAATCGACGGCTCTCAGATAAATTATCCTGAAAAGATTGAAGTCATTGAATGTAAATGTAAAATGTTTGTCTATTTAATCGATCGTCAGGTTTTAACAATTCTTTCTTAATACAAGTTTCATTGAACAATGAAGATAGATAGACAGATTACATCAGAAATCTTAATTTTTAATCAATTTGATTTGCCTTCTGAGTGGCAGGGATTTCAAGTACTTCAGGTTTTATCGTGATTCTGCAAGCCAATTGATGTCATATCCACAAGAGAATACAAGTTATACATAAAACTCCAGATTGACTTGTTTGTTATGATTTTCATACTAAATGAACCTCCTGAATCAAAGAAACAATAGACGGTCGAACTTTATACATACCATATACATACACCAGTACATGAGTCGCTTCATGCAAAAAGGGTTCTTACAATAAATTATGGAAATCGTTTAGAACATCCTTTATTGTCAAAGAATCATTGTGAAGACGATGTTCAAAGAAAGCAATCCAGTGGAATATCAAGAACAAAAGATTGTAAACTCCAAATCGTAATTTTGCGACGTTTTACCAGCAAGATGTACTAGTTCAACCAGCATGCGTTTTTACACAAAAAAATACAAAATAAATAATACAAATGGTGCATAAGACTATCGTCGAGTGTGTGTTTCTTCCCACTGCACGAGTGTGTTGTACACATTACTGTAACAATAAGAAACGACAAAAACGACTCACTTCGGAAATGCTTCAAATAAATCATCTTTCTAATGATTTTTATGAATTTTAGATTTTATGGAAATGTAAACTTGGGTGTCCTTTTTTTGCGTGAAGTTCAATTTATATCCAAACAAGAAATATCATGGTGCATTGGATCTGCGGGTGCACTTTCTCACCAGAGTGTGCTCCGGCGACGAATGCGGCACCGGCGGGGGTGGGTGCAGGAAGAACGGCGGGGGTGCGCGCTCAAACTTGTACTCCGAGTGCTGGGTGAGGTGGTGCCGGGTGTTCAACTGCGGCAGCAGCGATGGTTGTGGTGGTGGCTGCGGTGGTGCGAAAATTTGCACCGGCGGGTCTTCGACCGATGCACCCTCGGCTCGGCGCAACCGCCGGCCCTGGCGCACGATCGCCTTCAGCTGCTCCGACTCGACGTTTACCAATGGTTTCACGTGCAGCCGGCTGATTCGCCAGCTCGACCCATCCGATTTGGCGCGTTCCCGCGACCTCGAACCCTTTGATCGTCATGATGATTTAGTGCTTTGCCAATGGTTTCACGCGTATATTCGCCGAGTTTTTGCAGGATTTTCGATTCTACACGGTATTCCATACTCAGTTAAATTTGAATGAGCTGTCAAATCCGTTGTTCATTTTATGATTAATGGTAAAATAAAATCTATCGATAACCATACCCTGGCGTGATTACTCTTTTGGTTGTACCATCGGTTATAGTCACTCCGTAAAGATAACTTTATGTTACCTTAGCATCATCGGCGCATGACCCAACTTCTTCGGGTGCAGATTTGGCAGTGCGGGGCTTGGTCCTCTTGATGGGTTTAGGCCTGAGCTGGGCTTCTTCGGCTGCCTTCTTTTCGCGGCGTTTGTGCTCCATCTCAGCGCGTTTTTGTTGGTACCACGCCATATAGCGGGATCGAGCGTTCGTTATCTCAGGGCCTGGGCCCCTAGGAATTTCTTCTCTCGCAGGTGAACTTTGAGCTTCACTTCTCTTCTGATGGTAGTGGCTCACATGCAACTTGAGATGTCTCGAACGAATCTCGACCTTGCGTTGCTCACTCCTGCACCGTTCATCTGATTTTTTTTCTTCGGCCTTCCGTGTCTCACTGGTGTGACGATCGCCTTTTGGAAGAGGCTCTTTCTTCTTCACAGCAATGACCACCGGGTGACTCGTGGGTGGTCCCCGACGTTGATTATGATCTGTTTGACTTGCCTATGAAAACAATGGATGACTGTTTATCCATCAATACCAAGCGTTGATAATTCTCTGTGCATCGACTATCGCAAATTGAAAATTTTGATAGAAAATAAAGGGACAGATTTTGACGTTGGATTTCAACGCAAACTTTTTGTTACAAGAAATATGGGTATTTATGGTAATATCATTCCACACTAACCTCGGACGTTTTTCTACTCGGTGATCCCGCTCCTTTAGACAGCGGGGGTGCGTGACCCTCTTTACTCGGTGACTTTGGCGTTTTCGAGAGCTCCGCTTGAATCTTGGGCTTATTCATCGGCGCCACCTCGATCTTCTGCGGAAAAATTGCCTTGGAAGCTTCCTTCGTCTGCCGCTGCGCATCCACTCTCGAAAGCGAATCTTTCTCCATCTGCGTATTCCATTTCTGCCTGGGCTTCCCCTCCGATCTGGAGCCACTCGGAGTTTTCTCGAGTACCTCCCCGCCCCCGTCCGAAGAAATGGAATGTCGCGGCGTTCTGTAGGGCTGCGCACGCAGAGCAGTTTTGTTCGAGATGTCGCTCGCACTTGAGGAATCGTCCTCGCTCTCGCCTCCCTCGACACCCACGGCGCTCGTCACTTCGAGAATCGGCTTTCTTGGAGACGCAACTTTGATTGGGCTCTTTGTTATTTCCTCTTTCTCTGCGATCGAGGGCTTTGCTTTACTTTCCTTCCTCGTGTCAATTGAATCCTCTTCATTTGCATCATTCGGAGATACTATTTCTACTGGATGTGGGTGACCTTGCGTTTCTTCCGGTTGAAAAGCGTCAGCTGTCATTTGGCAAGGTTCAGCTAAACCATTTGCTACAGAAGATATCGTCTCATCACTTTGATGCTCCTCTACATTTTCTTGTATACGTTTCAACTGGGCCAGTCCTGTTGGAAATTTTTCTTCATTTTCGTTTGAATCACTTGACTGAGTAGAACCCTTTCCTTCCGAATGTTTTTCGTTGACTGTTGGTTTTATTTCAAAGATTTTATTTTCTTCCGCTGAATTTTTTTTAACACTAGTTAAATTTTCTTCATTTATGATTTCTTCGCATATTGTTTTTACATCATTAATATTTTCTCCAACAGACTCTACACCTGTAGCTTTCATTTCAGGGGCATCGGTTGAAAAGGTGGCTCCATCATGCGATTCAACTTTTGTTGTGCCATTATCATGTTCATTCAAATTTTCACATGCTCCAGTTTTATTTATACTGCTACTGTGAGCTTGACTCATTTTTTCATCAGTTTGATGCATTATTTCGTTTGGTAGATTTACATCCTGTGAAGTGGATTGTCCTATGTTTTGAGTTGAGTCAATGATATCCATTGCACTATTTCCATCGTCATCTTTTTCCATTTTATCCTCTTCATGTATTGTGACATCATTCATTGCGTCGGGATTCAATTTCATTGATGTATCACTTCCAAGATTAATGCTATCTTGAATGTGACTGAATTCTTGAACAACATAATTCTTTGATTGATCAGTTTCATTAGAAAATATTTCATTACTGTCATTTCTTTCTTTATCCAATTCTTTTTGAATATCTTGAACTTCATTACTCACGACATTATTATGTTCATAAAATCCATTGATTCCATCTATTTTAGCAGAGATATCATTCTTAGATTCATTAATCTTGTCATTAATGATTACCTCAGACTTTTCAAGCTCTTCAAAAATAGATTCTTTTGTTTCGCCGCTATGTTCTGTTATACCTTTTGTCATTTGATCAGTTTCAGTAGATAAAACTTGATTGGTCTCTTCGATTTCATCGGAAACTAATTTTTCACTATCGTTAATTATTTCTGAAATATCATTTCTTATGGCATTTGATTTTTCGATATTATTTTCATTTTTTATAGAGTTCACTCGTGACCCCTTTCCGTTTCCTACTTTTTCTAATTTAGAATTTTGCATTGAATCTTCATCGTATTTTCGACCATGATCAGCTGCATTTAATGCGGTCTTATTCTTTTCAATAACAATGAAAGAAATCGCATCGTCAGATTTCGATTTGGAGCTACTGTCCATCGATTTGGAGTTTTCTTTCATTTTCTCAGTATTGTCTTGTCGTTCTGAAGTATCTGAAGATGCATTCTTTTGAATCACATTTGGATAAATTTTTTGTTCCTCCGATAACTTGGATACAGATGGTCTATCTATTTCCTGCTCTGCCTTGAGGAGCTCTACTTTATTAAGATTTAGTGCTTCTTTCGCAGCCTGAGTGAGAGACGAGATTTCTTTCTCAACTACTCCTCTGACATCTTCTACTAATTTGTTAAAATCTAGGGTCATAGACTCCCCTTTCGTTGTGGATTTTATTTTTTGTTTATGTTTCTCATCTTCTGACACAGATGGGGTTTTATTATGAATAATTTTGATCGGGGAACTTAATTTACTTTCATCACTAGTCAATGATTTAGTTCCATCTTTTTTTTCATCTCTCTTTGATGTTCTCCGAGTTAATTCTTCTGTTTTTGATTTTATCACTGATAGTTTCGGTTTCGTTTCGCAAGTACTAATCTGTCTGATTTTTGGATCTACTTTCAAACTCTGGTCATGTTTCGTTTCTTGTGTTTGAGCTTTCCGAATTTTTTCATTCCCTGATTGATTCGGCTGTTTAGAATCTTTTAACATACCGCAATTTGATTCATCTTTAATTGATGAAGATTTACTTTTTGATTTATCTGATTTTTTTCCACTGTCATCGGATTTACTTAACTTTTCACTGCTAGACTTTGTATCGGATTTTTCTAAGTGCATTTGTCTTCTCAACTCTGAACGGCTCCTAGACTGCAATTTAGGTGTTATATGTTGATTTTTCTTCTCTCTGTTATTTGAAGATTGTCTTAGAGAATCAGGTAAATCTTCATACTCGGAACTACTAATTACTAGTTGATTTTTTGTGATCTTCGTCCCTTCTTCACTAGTTTTTAGTTTCTGTTCAACGGAAATTTTTACTGGACTCGTTTCTTTGGAAAGACTTCTCGTACGTTCCACGGTAATCTCGCATTTTTTTGTAACATCAATACCAGCCACATCATCATCTGACTCGTTGTCTTTTTTGTCGCGTTCATTTTTTTTCAATAATTTCAGTTTCTTGTCGCCAAATTGACGGATTTTCTGCTGAAAGTTATTAATCTCTCTCTCCAACACGCGAAAACTTGGTTCGATGAAGCCACTTTTTTCTGACTCGATACTTTTCTTTAACTTCCTTGCTCGTGGTGGCTTTTCTATTTTCTTACGAATTTTTCCGTTCAAACTGACCTTCTCTTTTGTTTCAGGTGATGGCGTTGTAGAATCATTATCGACTCTTGTGTCTTTTATTCTTTTCTTGTTTGTACAAATAATCTTCGAAGATACCTTTCGTGTCCTTTGAATTTTATCCGGTTGAACTTCAACTCGACGCTTTGAAAGTTTGTCACTCTCGTCATGCCCATTGTCATCCGAATCATCCGACTTGGGAGACGTGGAAGATTCTTTCAGAACGTCTGGTGAAATAGACACTTTTTGACTTTCCATAACTTCAATACTCGTCTTGGTAGGAGTAGTTTTCTCATGTCTACTTTGGTCACGATTCTCTTCTAGTATCGGTGTCTTGACCCATATTGTTTTCATTTTCTTAAAATCTTCTTTTGTCTCGAATGTACTTTTAAATTTTGATTTGTGTCGCATCCGTGGATCTTCTTCTAATTCTTCGTTGTCACTTCGGCTTCGAGCAAAATATTCAGTCTGTGTCGCAGTAGTTCTGTCGGTTTGTGTAGCAATTGCTACTTGTCCTATGGGAAATATAATATTTAAAGAATAAAGATTTCACTGCTATTTTCTTTACTGAGAACAGACTTTATTTTTATATTCATGAATGAAAATAGTATTTATGTATACCATTGTATCTATTGAACTTTCATTTATTCATTACCTGGAAGACTTTGAGTCTCAAGGAAGCTCGCTGTATCAAGTAATGGCACGTTCAAGCCTCTCGATTCCTTTTCTATCAAAAGCCTCGTTAACAAGGCATTTTGTCTAACCAGCTCGGCATCGTGTATGGCATAAGATGCATGTCTATCTTGTCCGGATGTCATTTCGACGCTTCTTGACGTTTCTCCAGCTGCAGCCTCCTCATCCCTCATTGACGCCCTGAAAGCCTCTCTAGTCCTGCTTTCGTCACCACTGTCGTCCTTGAAATCCTTAGATTTGTAATTACGGCCGTTTACTAGTCTTTGCACATCCGCACTTAACTATAAGAATTAATAGTATTGGTTTATTATTAGTAGTATAGTTTTACTTTTAATATAATTTTTTGAAATGCGTAAAGACTGATTAATATTCTATATGTAATTAAAAATTGTACTACATTCCACGTAAATCATACATAGATATTCAACAGTTTCATGAAGCAAACTTTCACTGATTTATTATATTTATATCGAGTTTTTACATGCAACATGATAATATTATCAAAAAAAGAAAACAGGAAGTTCTTACCATCTGATCTTGTTGACATTGCTTCTGATTATAACTTGGTTGCCGCTGAAACTCCAATCTCTCGGGTAAAATTAGAATCTCTGCAGTTTCATGAACTCTGTGGTGAGACTCCATACTACGATCGACGTCAGCTTCGTGGAGACTATCACCACGGAGATCCTGATTCCGGCGAAGCTTTTGATCCTCGATAAAGCGCTGCAGCAGAATGTCTTTGCCGTTGGCGTGATAGAGCTCCTTCTACGGAATAGGGAAATTGGCTCACGTTTATTTACTTGGAAACTAAATTTGGGACAAAATGACACTCGGGAATTTCGTTGTCAGGATAAAGCTTCTTCACAATAAAGAAATTGATTCATTCTCATTTTCCGTAAAATGCAATAATATTAGTTTTCGCAAACGCTTTCAAATTGAACATTTTTCCAACGCAAGATTTTCTTCCGACACAATAATATTTTTCTCAATAGATTCATTATGAATTCATGGCATGATACAATATAAATAGCTCATATGGATTATCAAATTTAGTCATTTTAAAATGATAAAAAGTCATTATATCTCTATAATAATGAACTCAACTAAATAAGAATCATTTCTATAATATAATAATCCCGATTCAAACTTTATAACATGATGTGAATTCGTGATTCAATGTTTACATACCGTCCGATCTTCATACTCCTTTTGTTCTTCATTCTCGCCCCTTGTGACAAGCCTGAGGACTTCGGCATTGCCATCTCTGTAAAAATGCTGCTCCCTGACAGAATCACGCCTGAGTCCTCCGTTCCTGACTGGGCCATCGCTGCCGCGCTCCTGTTCGTGTCTCCTTAATGAATCGATTTCAGCCTGCTCGTGGTTATGCGCCTCCAAGTCCTCCATGTACATACGTTCACCCGCGGGTACAAGTGAGGTGTCATTACGCGGACGCTCGAGCTCAGGATTCTGGCTGCCAGTTACTATATCACCCGGCAAAGACGAAATGCCCAGGTTCTTTGTGTTGCGACGGTTGAATTGCCAATTTTGGTGGGCTGGATCTGCGCTCCAAGCTTCTTTTCGTTCCGAGTAGTAATGAGCTGTACAAGTAATTTCACTCTCAAAAGATTTTCAGAATAACATGCGGTTAAGTAGATAATACGTCAGGCAGACTAAACCGCCACCCATTTCTGATATATAATAAAACGCGTTAGTGTCTCAACCTATCTATCTCTAAATCAATGGAAAAAATATTTCGGGACATAAAATTGAAGTATTTGATGTATTTTACCAGATGATATCTGGTTGAATTTTTGAGAATCAATAAAAAAACCTTGAACTAGCCGTATTATCAGCAGAGATCTTAGTTAAATAATTGAAGTTTTAATTTGAAAGAAAGTATCATGTGTTTTTTATCGAATAACTCAAAGTGACTTACTAAAATGGCCATCGATCATTTTAATTGGTTTACGGTATAGATGTCTTTTGGGTCTTCCGTCTGACCGAACAATGAGGGTTTCGGAAGAATGGATACGTCTTTTGCGTGGTTCCATGTAGAATGGGCAGCTTGGACAGATGCAGCAGCTGATCAAAGTTATAATGGCAGCAAGAATCAAAAGTCCTAGTAGAATCAGTAGCCACATCAACAGTTTATTCTCAGCCTTATAAATAGTCTGAAATGGAATCAAATTCGTCAGTGAGTCTTTTCATTGGTTATGTAATATCAAAAAATAGTTTAATTCTACCAACCACTTCTTCATCATTTAAACCATGCGCAGCATTGCTGATGTTTCCAGGTTTATTACGTCCATTTTCACTAGCAGGTGGATTAGCGTCAATCTCTGGTACAGCTGCGGTTTCACTTCCAATTCCATCCATGGTGCCTATCAAACCAAATCCGTTAGCTGTAAGTGATTCTCGAATTTTCTCCACATCCACTAATGTTCCTGGGCCGTTTTCAACTCGAGCGACGACAACGCTTCTACGACGGAAAAAATTTTTTTTATCAGTCAAGTCGAATGAACTGTAGTTGTCAGTTAAAGAAAACATTTTAATCACCTTTTTCCTAAATCCGAACTACTTCCTTGTTCTACTTGAATGTACGGTTTGATTTCCTGGATAGTCACACGGCTTCCGGTGATCGTTTCTAGAGTTTGAGCAGTCTTCCTCGGATCAGGGTTTTCACCTGGCATCACGAACATAACAGTACGGGCAAACGCTGACATTGGCCGAAGGATTCGAATTTGCGCTATATTGGAAAGGTGTGGTACGCCTGAGGATGGGGAAACTAATGATTATGATGGTTCTATAATATTGTAATTAGTCACGTAATCACAGAACAATCAATGTTGATTAACCTTTAATCATTACCTAGGTCATAAGCTCGAGCGGTGAGAATGAAGAGAGGAGTGTTTTCTGCACGCCTCCTACGATTTTGATCATTAGGGTCTACATCTGAAGTAGTCAAATTATTTAATAAATGAAAGTCACGAAATGTTGACTCTGTTGTTGAGCTGCTCAATTTTGGAACTTCAGCAGAATCCGTTTCATTTTTAAACGACTTATCGGATATCCGAAGTTGCTTGCGTAAATTTGATCTGGCATTGCCCTGTTCAATTTGCCTGACTCGTCTTGATTTATTAATGGCTTCACGGACAGTCAATTCTCCAGTTTCTTCATTTAGTAGAAACTTATTATCATAGTTACCATGGACTATTTCATATCTAACAATATTGTTAGGTGGTTCAGCATCCTTGTCGAAAGCCTGAAAGTTTAAATATCTTTTATTATGTGCGCAATTGAATTTATCAAATAAAAAGCTGATGCGAATATTTGACAGTATACATCAATAACTAAAATTTGCACCCAAATAAATTTTAAGTGTACTTTCTGAGATAGAATTATATGAGTATTTCTAAAGCAGAACAGTGATGCGAACCATCATAATGCAAACTGTAGAAGAATTGTATACATGTACCTTTAAAATTACGAACCTTAATAAATGCTGATGTAGTGAAATTCGTCAAATCTGAATTCAATGAAAATTCATAAATCCCCTTTTCAAAGAACGGTGCATTGTCGTTGACATCGAGAATGTTAACGATAAGTTTGGCAGTGCCACAAAGCCCACGGCCCTCCTCGTCTCTCGCTTCTACCGTGAGGTCTAACTGAGTCATTTTCTCACGATCAAGAACAGAACTCATCGATGTTGTTATTAGTCCACTTTCAGGATTTATTTCGAAGGCCTCACTTCCATCTCCGATGATTCTTGTGTAGTGAACTCTGCCGAATGCACCTGAATCACTGTCCGTCGCATGAACCTAGAATTAATCAGGAATGAACAATTGTTTGAACAACACATTTAGTTATGATGAAACTATGGCATTCAAATATGTTAATACCTTTATGACTCTAGTACCGGCATTAGCATCCTCCGATAGAGTCACTTCGTATACGAGCACATCAAAAACTGGAAGATTGTCGTTGATATCTCTCAAAAAAACTGTTGCCGGTACAGATGTTGATAGATTCGTTGCCGGTCCCACTTCTTGAGCGACAATCTGCAGAAAAGTGGTTCGTAGAGTTATTAAAACTTACGCGTGGAAAGGTATTTGTCATTCTTGATATAGTTGTGAAGAACAAAGATTACCCTGAAACGGAGACTCTTGAATTTTTCGTAATCGATCAAAGAATTATCCCGGACTGCAATAGCAAAGCTCGCCGCTTTCTCTGCTACAGCTGGGCTAATTTCAAAAGTTCCATTGTTGTTTTCAAGCTTCAAAGCGAACACTCCAGCTTTCCCTATGTCCTCATCTTTGACTCTGGTCGAGTATGCATCGGTAAACATTATCAATGTCCCTGGCTCTGCATTTTCGTCCAACCATGCTATGTAACTGCAGTGATAGAAACGTTGCGTTAAATTTGGTACTTACTTTAGATTTACTATTCATCAATCGATTCAATTCATCAACTGTTGTTGAATAACATAATATGCCCCGCCTCGCAGATCGGGGAAAAAAAAACAAATAAAATCTTAATACAGACAAAAGTTCAGAAACTTTAACTTTTCTCTTTCAGTCAAGCTTAGTGTCCATGAAAATACAATTTCTTTCAATTAAAGTATCAATAGAAAATTGTTATCTCACGTCTAGGATAAGATGATTCTCAGACGCTTCTACTTTTGAAATTTCTAATATTACAAAATTTTGCATGTGCCTGAAATGCCACAAGATCGCTGAACCAAAAGAATTTTTTTCTATGTAACTCACGCACCACTGAGTTCTCTACCTTGTCGATTAAAGAATAGTTTCGAAAATTGAATTCAAATTATAGTGTGCAGACTATGGAGTTTTTTTGAAAATTCTTAGTCGTTATTTTGAGCCCGAGTGATAGTTTCTGAAGTTTGTCCAAATAATTTCTCATGCTTAATGCTTTAAAATTTTGAATCAGGTACCGACTTATCATTTTCGAAATACGGCGGACTGTTTCCAGGTTCGCCTAGAAGAAGTCCGACCTCGACTACTGTCGCTTGAGCCGGTGGTTCATCTCTCATTGTTCTTATCTCTTCAGCAACGATTTTCAGAACGATGGGAGCTCCGACGTGAGTGATTTTTATTAATTCTTCTAATGGTCTAGCCAATATGATTTCACCTATAATCAGAAAAATAAATTTGAATCATAATTTCTATTGATTCGATAGATCATGTTAAAAATGAACCGACTGATCTCCCATCTGTTATAAGACAATTACTCTCAACTAATTGTTAAGGTTTGACATTTCTGTATTTGCAAGACATTTCATTTTTCTTGGCTATATTCCCTTACAGTGACGACGCTTTCGTTTCCTATATATTCCATACTTAGACGCGATATGAAATTTCCTTATACCAACGTGCTAATACCGTCTTCCATATTTCGTATGAATAAAACATAAGTGGCACTTGAGCTATGCTAGTGAGAACCTCATGAATGTAGGCTATAGCCACGCGTTTCTTTCTTCCAAAGTCTGTCTACAAGTACACGACTGCGCGCAGTTAGATGGGAACCGTTAAAGAACTACTTGTGCACTTGCACGCGGTGCCTATTACGATTCCATTTCTCAGTGGAAATTACAGAACTCAACTACCGGATCGGGTGGTATTCGAGGGAAAATAGATGCACGCTGAATAATGTATAGCGTATACTCTAAATAAATCTCGATTGTGTAGGCACGATTGATTGGTAATATCGGATAATCTTGGGATATGCAAACCTCGCTTAGAAGATGGGTAAATATTACTAGACAAATTATTTTCATTAAAATGATTCACGCGAAGAGTGAAAAAAAGACCAAAATCGTGACCCGAAGAAAAATCTGATAAGATACTCGGTGGAACCTTCACTTAGACTTGGCATTTCAACCCCAATGAATATCCATCAGCGTGGCTTACGTTTATACAAATAGTATAGTTCGTCAAGGTTCGTTAGTTCAAGAAAAAACGAACGCAGGTCAAACTTTAACCCTTAACGTACTTCGCCCTAATCGATGAGTGAAAAATATTCTCCGTAATATTTGCGCCCCTATGATTAAATCCGGCAGCAGCACCGCAACAAAAATTAAGAAAAAATTTATTTGACACGCGGCAGGCACGTGTATAGTGCGTAAATCAGTCGTCGTCCACAGGGTGATTATTATCTTGGCTGGCACGGCGTCTTATACATTCAAAACTACACGTACGTTCACCGAGTAGGGCGTGCTCAAAACGATTGCAACACTTAGAGTGTATACACGCTTGGCTCCACGAGACTAGAGCAATAATAAAGAAACGTACGAGAATATCGCATGTCCTTTTCTAGCGGTCAGTTGAGGTTTTCCGCGGGATTCTCGAGTGGATCGATAAGGTACGCGCGTAATGAGTTTCGCCTGGGAACGTGCGCCCACTCGGCCGGCTCACACCTGAGGCTTTCGACCCCGTGCGCCAATCATGCATGCCATTGAGAATAATTAAATCCGCATGAAATCCTTTGATCGATGGCTAGGGCTCTTAACTTGTCACTCGCAGCAGCTACACGTTAAGAAAGTCTGTCTGCAAATTTCTGCCACCATACTCAATCAAATTTTGAATAGAGAGAGAGAGAGAGAGAGAGAGAGAGAGAGAGAGAGAAATTACTAGAATTCGCAATTTCAATCATGCCGTGAGAAAAAAATAATGAGTCTGTTAGTGATGGATATTCCGAAAGTTTTATCATGCTCTCGTGTACGCGCCATTTATATCACCGTCTATAGAAGGTGATATAAATGGCCATCGACAGAACAAATAGACGTAGCTTTCGACCAATTAGTTTTGAAATATTGAATCGTGAATCAGAATACAAATGTTGTTGAGTAACGATGGTCGAAATGTGTTCAAGCAATATGTATGATTTCTGAGAAAAAAAATTTGGAAGCTTACTTTTAGCCCGTATTCAATTTTAGTACTGAATTAGACAGTGAGCCGTGGAATAATATATTTTTACATTGAATGAATACCTGTCGTTTCGGAAACGTTGAAAAAGGGAGTAAAAGGATTGCCTTCAGAAACAAGACCATAAGTTATTTCACGTGGAACGCCTTTATCACCATCTTCAGCATGTACTCGCAGAATCGTGTCACCCTGATCATAAAAAAGAAACAATAATCTAAAGATCAGAACTAATAAGATACCTATAAAATCGAAGATCTTAACGAAGAGTAACATGATTTAATGCTTTCCACGAAGCATAAGACAATCCAGCGAAATCGAGTAAATTTCAAAGAGGTTTGAATTGTAATAACTGAAACCTTCCTGCGAGCGTCTAAATATCGTTACTCTTCGTAAGAAGCGTTATCGTATTCGAAAGGGTACATACAGGCTTTACGGAATTATTAACTTTAGTTAATGGTGGTGCCAAAGTAAACACCGGCGGTACATCTTGAACGTCTTGAACAATTAAAACAACGTGCAGACCCGCAATGTTGCGAGTATCCTTGCCCGTTTCTGTGTACGGATCCTGTGGAAAACATGGAAAGATGGAGAAAAAATTCTTGTTCTCTAGTTGGTATCCCGTGAATCAGTATAACAAAAAGTAATTTTCATATAAACTTTAATTCACACCGAACACTGCAGCAATTTACCTAATATTGCAATGGACTCTTAATAATACGCTCTCAAAAGAAATGAGTAAATAGCAAAGAGATAATGTGCTGGAATTTCATGAAGTTTTACTGTATACTGTACGGAAAAATTCTGAATAAGGTTTTTATCAAATCCATCTCGCGATTGAATTATCATTAATTTCATACAAGTCGAGTATACGTATATAACCAAAAACTTATACACATACAGATATATACTGTTTATTTATATATAAGAATTCTGTGAAAATGTTCTATTTAGACTTGCGATGGCAGGTCGTATCGATTTTGAAAAATAGTTAATAATTTACCGTAGCATACATGGTGAGCGTGTACATAGATTGCGTCTCGAAGTCTAATTCTCCTATAAGCGTAATTATACCTTTTGTCTGACTCCCCATCTGTCTTTGTCTTATTTTAAACAGTTCTCTAGGTTGCTGGAACAGAGTAAATTACATACTGTAGAAAAGAATTGTGCATTCTGAAAAATTATTCAAATCGTAATTTTTTCGCCTACCCATAGTTCTATATACACTGGTTTTCCCGTCCGAGGATTCGATTCGACTAGAAGGTAGTCCAGCTCCTTCTCTGGTTTCGTATCCTCGAAAAAACAAAGTATTTCATATTACAGTCAATAAGTTTTGAAAATTGCACATTTCCACATCTATTGCTCCTCACATTCTTTCGCGAGCAGTTTTAAATGTTATTCAGGATCTTCTGGCTATAAATGAGAACAGTGACAAATACTTGAAACTTTGCATGTACGCATATTTTGTGATATAAAAGTTGTACTCAAAATTTGAGGAAGCCTGGTTGGCTGATTAGTAAGATGTAAGACCTTGTTTACTTGCGCTCTTATGAAGTTTCGTGAAATTCGAGTATTTTCATGATCTGAATTATGTGAAAAGTATAAAAAAAAAATAGCGAGAATCCCGCTAGACTTCTGAAAATGAGAGAATATCATTCAAAGAATGGATATCTGCAAAGATAATATGCCTGAGTAGGTCATGGAACAAAATATCAATGGTTTTTCATCCTCCCAGTGAGGGACAAGTCATAACTTGAAGGATAATCTCACGCAAAAGTTCAAGACACGGTTTAAAAAATGAACTCAAATGTGAATTTGCGATACTAAAAACCCTTGATACACAGATTTTATGGATGCGGTTGTTCATATTACATATGAAAACATCTTCTACAGCTGTCCAAGTATAATTTTCCAAGCTTTTGGGAATCTACCGCCAGAACACCTTTGAGTAACTACAAATGTGAGACGCAATCGATTCAGTAAGAGAGAATTATTGGTTACCTCGGGCACCATTATTAACGAGGGTGTATGAGGAAATATCCTTTCGCGAGGGGTCGTCGCGTTGGTGACGGAAATCGTGGCCTGCATCGAGTTCATGTCGCCCTTGGTGTCTCGCACCCTCACGACGAAGTCGTGCAGCCTACCTGGGACTAGGCGCCGCGTCAGGATCACGTTTGCCTGGCACACTTTGTTGTACAGGCTGCACGGCAGGTTCTCCACCCTCACGATCGGCGAGGTTGTCGCTGCGATTTAAGGCATATATAACGATTGGTTGGGTCGGTGAGCTACGGCTTGTTCGTGCTGTTTACCGATAATCTCGAAAATCAAGGGGAAATCGGCGTCCTGATCGGTGGCACGCAGTCGAAATATAACGGAATCGACCTCCGCGTCCATCGGCACGAGGACCAAGCCCATGTCGGTCGAGACATCGAAGCGCGGACGTGCCGCTCGCGTCCAGGCGAACAGAAGGCTCAGACAGATCCACGTCTTCAGCCATTCTTCCGCCATTCGCATTCTGTAATTATCATGTATAACGATCAAAATCAGCAATTGGATAGTGATGTATGCGTATTTGATTACATTTCAATTTTTCTCTTGATGAATCCGTTCGATTATCTTATTCTGCTTTCGATCTTCACTGTAAAATACAACCGCGTCCCAGCTATCCTTTATCAATATAGGCAAGTGCAGTTTTTGCTTTCCCATCTCCTGTTAATTCTAAGTACCGTTATAATGAGGGCTACCTCGGAATAACCTCTACGAAAATGTCTATTTGGTCATACCTTGATCAAATTTGATCTAGAGTCTTTATTGGGTACGAGGTCCGTTTAATTTTGGAGTCTATCAGTCAAGTTCTACATTTTGTGCTTAGAAAAAAACGTCAGATTCGTACACATACATATAGTGAGAAAAATCTGGGGTTCAACATTATTCAACCCGTGGATTCTAAAATGATACCGTCGCTAGGAAAATTCCATCGCTCAGAAATGGATCCTCGTGCGAAAAGTAAGAATTTGTTTCAACAGTTAGGAGAAAAGGCAAACGCATTTTCAATGCGACAGTCACGATGAATGCGAAGTCTGCGACGAAAACATGACACATTGCTGGACGCAAGTAAATACTTCGTCAGAAAAAGGAGGGAACGTAGATTTGAAACATTTTTCGAAGCTGGTACTTTAAATTTCGAATTATCGAGATACGACTCTGTCATTACTCTAGCTAAGCATGTTATTCTTCTAGTTATTCTTCTGAGTAAGCATGTTGGAAGGGATGAAAAAATAGGAGTGAGAAAACATGGCAAAATACACATTGTAAGGCTTAACATTTTGTATATTTTCAATAAATTTAACTTTTTGATGCTTTACGTAATTGCACCGTCACAAATTATCAACAGACTCCAGGCGTGGTGGCTCCTGGCCCAAGCTGGCTGGCCGCACCGCCAACTACTGCGCCTATAACACAGCCAACAGCGGTTCCAACTGCTGGGAAAAGAAATGTTCCACTGGCAGCACCCGTGACACAACCACCGACGATACCAGTTACGGCATATGTCCTTGCATTCGCTTGGCAAGAGATATGATCTTCATGCTTCTGAGATGGTTCAATACTATCCGAACGCGTAGTTGTCGTTGTTGTCGGGCAAAGGTCCCGCAAAATAACTTTTTGTAAAACGCTATTCGACGTTTTGTTTACGATTTCTGTTTTCATATACTGTACTAACGACACACTACCTTTGACGTTCTGAGATAATGACTGATATTCGGTAACAAGTTGTCGGTATATACTTTCGTTGATCGTACGCCCGTCAGCCGAACCGAAAGTCAAAATTTTTACCAAAGCATTATCGTCGTGCGACAGAGAATACGGAGAGTCGCGTCTGCGACGATTGGGATTTCTTCGGGCTACGTGACACATCTCGACACCTACCATTGCCGACGCGGCCAACGAATAATCATTGTTCTCGTTTTCGGACGGTCCGGGCATTCGTAAGATCAACGTCGGAGGTATCAAGTGAGGACGCAAACGTAAGGTCGGAGGACGTAATACTAAAGTCGGAGGTCGCAAAACGTACAAAATCATCGGATTTGATTCTTTCTTTTTCAATTCTCGCGCGACAGAAATGATCAATTCTGCTGTAGATGCTCCGACTTTTTGTAGTTGTGTTTCAACAGTGTGACGATCTATCTTCACTACCAGCTCGGCCAAGTATAATATTGTCTGATGAAATCCTTCGTCGACGTCAGCAGTTTTCACGACAGAGTAAGGATCCGAGTATATAAAGACGTTCCCATCATGACGACCAAAAATATGTGCAGCTCCGAAAGTCTGGGGAGGATTAGTCAAACGTTTCGGTCCTTGTGCGCGATTTATTGTAACGTTTGCTACTGCTTCAATTTGTTGTATAATCACCTCCAACCATTGCGGAATATATTGCATATTTCTCTCTTCAACCGTTCGAAAACGCCACTGTTTTTTTGAGCTCCCGTCTGTTTCCCACATAGTCGGATCAAACGGTATGGGTTGATCGTCCGGCAGTCCGTAGTAATAGCTCACCTGACTTAAATAATGTTTTTGCTGTCCAGAAATTTCATAGAAGGTGTTGTACAGTTCGACGATTTCGCGTGGATCCTTCAATTTTCCGATTAAATTATCCAAAATTTTTTTCTCTTTGTCTGCATACGTTTCTTCATTTTCCAAAGCTCTTTTACCCAACAGACGATATTTCTTAATTAGCTTGATTTGGTTCTCGTAAATTTCTTTAATCTTGAAATAAACACCTGATGTGGGAAAAATTATCTCCGAGCCAGTTTCAAATCCGTTCCTTGGATCGTCTATTCTAATTTTGCTAGCTGGCCCAAAGAATATATTTCCTGGTCTGTCCAAGAACGCATGCCTTGCGAACGATCTAAAATATTGTTCTATTTTCATTTGGTAAGCCTTATCCCGACCAACTTTCGAAGCTAGATGGCCTGTCCACAGTAATTTTAGAGTTGGAGCTTTTCTACTTAGCCACAAACGATTTTCGCGCGACTTTTGCGATTCAACGTAGTTAGAAAGAACAAAAAAACTATTTGCAAATATCATTGATTTTGACATTGGAATAACGTGATGTATATTGAATTGTATATTCTGTTTCAGTTTTTCCGCAAAAAGTTTCTCCATGTTGTCATCTAAGTTTGTAATGAAATCAAAATTAAAAGAAACTTCGCGATTACTCAACGTTGGTCTTTTCGGGATATACTCCAAATGATTTGTATCGAGTTTTCCCGTGTAATCGATTTCTGATCCAAATGTCATGTCTTTCGGTAGGAATTTTTCTGGTATCACTGTCAACGTTTTTGTTTTAGGATTGTATACGATCCGAGGCCATTGCAACAATTCGGAGTTCTTCAATTTTTCCAGTATAAACGATCTGTATGATGTAGAACTCTCCTGAAATTCTGCCAGACCTTCCGCACTAGCTCTTTCGTAAACTCTCCTTTCTATGCAAACGTAAGCATTCCAAGCCGCGTAGACACTTTCACGTAAATCGTTTGTTTTTGTCATTGCAATTGTATTTTCTTCTGTGGTTTCTTTTGGCTCACCTCGTCTACCATAAAATGTACTTTTGTAATCTTCCTCAGATCGTAAATCTGGTCGATCTCTGAATTCTTCATAATTGTCAATTGTATAAATTCTAGCCAGTGCTATCCTTTCGATCAGCAACCCTTTTTCATTGAATTCTGCTTTATCCTTGTCCGATAGTACTGTGACCACGAACGGAACACACAAAATATGCACGAGAAATATAATTTTGACCACGAACATCATGACGGAAACGAACGCACTTATCTTGCTCACGGAAAGAAAAACGTCTGGGAATGCTCGCAACCGATTCCATCCCCATTATAATATCATTCCGGTCAATGTTGGTACAGCATTATATCATACGCATGAGCGGAGTTCTTTATCTCGTGTATAGAATCCGTTATACCATGTATATACTGTGTTTGTCGTTACTTTCTTATCTGAGCGTACTGGATCGATGTATTAATGCTATCTCACGCAGTCAGAGGAATATATAGTAAATCCTTCTCTAAATCCGTACAAAAAGTAGACTTATACGAGTATGAAACCCGTGTAAGGAAGAAATTTTCGCAAGTATTAAAAAATGTGTCACACTCGCAATTTCTATTTATATTTCTATTTATATGCTAACCACAATCAAACATTTAAAATTGACTCAATAGTAGTCTCGATACGCGATTCTATATAGAGACACGTGCAGACAAAAATTATTTGGTCAGCTGAGTGTAGAAATTGCTTGCAAATGTTTACTTTGATAACTTTTGCGTTTGAAAAAAATCGATATTCGCCAAGCGAATGATGGTAGCGAACATTTTACATTTTATCTGTTAGACCACGAGCCAGCTCCATTTGGACGAACAAGTCAAAGGCAAGAGATAGAGTAATTACAATCATCATTCCAGACATTATGTATTCGAAGAGAAAAGTTCTAGTAAAAATTACTATAGTCGATGGTAACGTGGCAGACTGACAAAATCAATAATGTTACTAAAATTTTTATAATAAATTGGCAGATAATAGAAATTAAAAGAAACACTAGTAGCAGTAACTGCAGTGTCAATCTGTGATTAAAACGTTAGATTTTGTAGTAAAACTTACTTTTCTTGTGAATTTTACAACAAGTTTCCTCTTAGTGTACAAGTATTCCCAAATCTTTCTTATGTATGTGTTATCGAAGACAATTGAATGTGATGAAACACTATTCCACGAAACTTCAAATATTATGTATACATTTCCAAGCTCAATAATCTCTGTGTGCAAACAGTAATGTCATTGACAAGTCAGAGTTGGATGTATGTTGGGAAAAGTTGAGAACGTCGAAACGTAGAAGAAAGAAAAATAACTTCCTTCGACAATTTCAAAGAAAAGAGGGGGATCATAGAAAAATCGATATCCTTCCTAATGTTTTCACTCTGAAAAATTCGAAATTCCAGGATTCGTTTTTACTATAAATCGACGTTAGTGTTCCTTTAAATATGGAATAGAATATTTAACAGCATTTTGTTCAACATTTATCATTTGTTTGTCATGCGCGAGGTTAGACGATTTCGGCACGAAAAAAGTTTGCGACCTGAGCGCGCAGAAAGAGTTACAAGTTTGCACGTGTAGAAACAGTCTAAAATAGTAAATATGTTTTCGTCCCAGCGGCAGTAAAGTGCCTACTTTGCGTCCTGGCGTTTGCAAAGAATGGCACTTTTCTGCCGCGGGGTACGAAAAATAGTATATGCACCTCGCTCATCTAGGCTATTTCGGCACGCGCAAACTTGCAATCCTCGCTGCGCTCGGATCGCAAACGTTTTTCGTGCCGAAATCGCCTAACCTCGCTCGGGTGCATAATATACTAATAAGTTGTCGATCTTTGAGGGCCAATCCAGAAGAAATTTCCCAGAATTTCTGGATTGGCCCTCAAAGATCGACAACTTATACATATTTGGAATTATGGAGGGTGCACTGCATAATATTAGTCTAAAATAGTGTGGTTCATATACCACCATTTCTCGTAACCCGCGGGAGAAAAGTGACATTCTTTGCAAACGACAGGACGCATAATTGGCACTTTGCTCTCGTTGGAACGTAAAATCTCATGTACAATAATATGCATACACACAAGCCATACTTTGTGTGTATCGGTAACGGTTTCACCAAAATTTTGTAGTTGATTCGATAAAAAAGTGTAATTCAACTTACGGACTAGTCGAAACGCACAGAGACTCTGAGCGGGAAGACGCGAGGTTTCGTGGCTTGCATAATAAATGTCGACCCGCTGTACGATTATAAAACCGATATAGGCCAAAGTTTATCGAGGAGTTACATCTCGAGCGAGCAGCGTGTCGGACCGGCCCACCCGAGCTCAGCTCTCTCTCCCTCTCACTTTGCGCGCCAGGATCGTGTCCAAGAATGATTGCCTTTGCGAGCCGTGTCGGGCTATTGCCCTGGTTACGTCAACGACGTCGTCCTAACCCAGTGATAAACGCACCTGTTAACGTTAATCGGTTGCCTTATACCACCCGTCTGCATCGCTTCTTAAACTTCGTTTCGTCTGCGAGCTGATACTCTTTGCTTGGGCGGAAACGACGCTTGAGTGAATTTTAGATGAATCGGTCTGAAGGCGAATTAAAATGAGTTCCAAATCGGACGATCGCCAGACTTGAGATTATACTATCTTGGGAAAGCTTCGGGACAGTGTCAAAGAGCTAAATTGGTCATTTTCATCGTTGAATTTCGGGAATCTATATAACGGGCCGAAGGATTTTGATAAAGCTTGGCACGATGTCTCGGAATAATATGAACCCAAGTCGATTTTCGAATCGACCGGATCAGTCGGAGAACGTTTTTAAAGAATATTTCAACTATATATACTTTTAACTTCTTATAATTTAAATCTTTGATTCATCACGGGTATAACATGACTCTTCCGTTGTGAAGAAGTACGATTGTTGGAAAGCATGACTACTAATCGACTTGTCAACCCTTTTCCTTAATATAAGCTATTCATCAAAATAATTTTTTGAGATTTCATCCAAGACCACTTTGAATAGCATTATGCGACTAACATTAATAGTCTGACAATTCTCTACGCGAGGAAATATTTTTTCGACGATTGAATCACTTTCTTATCAAGCTTTGTTTGTATCAGGCAATAGAATGATTTGAAATAAATTATCAAAATAATATATATTAATATATATTAATTATCAAAATATTGTTTGCTGGCTGATAATTCTGTACAGCTACTAACAAGGCAACATCACCAACGAACTTTCAATTCATGAATAGATAAAAGCTCGGATGGTTCAGCTGGTAGTTTTAGCAGTCTCGGAATGATTGACAGTGTGTTAACCCGGAACATGCGTGTGGCCAGACGAGGCCATCGAATAATCGATACACATAGCCCCGTTGAATAGCTCTTTCGCTGACCTCGCGCCTTCGCATCCTCGTTCTCAGAATAGAGTTGTTGCTTCACGCGCTTTTTCCCTTAGGTATTATGTATGATTTGGCATATCGTCTCGATGTTTCCGTCGCTTCTACTGCCTTTCCGAAATAGAGAAAGCGCATAATGGTAAGCTCGTCATTCCGAAGTATTGGCAGGCCAGTGGATGTATATATACGTATAAGAAAATGAAGGGTTGAGAGACGAGCTGCCTTTAATTCTGGATAATCGGAACAATGACTGACCGAGATATATCAGCGGGGTTTTTATGCAGGGTTACTTTCTTAGTCGCCCCGTGGAGTAATTTTTCTCTGGGCTCGCTTTGCATGACAAAGTACACGTGTTTGGCCAGCATGAAAATCATACGTAACGCCGGGAGGATGTGTAAAGTGAGGTGCCCGAATTCGTCTTCCTTAAGCAAATCCCAAATTCCTGAGTTTAAGAAACACTACTTTTACCAACAGATAACTTCAATATAAAGTTTTTATCTGTAGTCTCCATCGGCGGGGGGAAGGGGCGTCGAATTTGATCAATATCTACTTAACTTTTCAGGCATATCTCGGCTTATTTAATTAATTTTATGAATTTTATGAATCGAATAAGCAGAGATGATTAGAGTAGAAATTCTATAAAAGCACTAATATTGTTTATTATTTTCGGACTTTACTGAATAATCGATACGAAAAATCATTTCATTAATCCTCGTCAATATATATGGATTTAGTATAAGTTTACTAGTTTATAGAAGCCTCCTCACCGGCTCGTTAGCATATTTACTGTAAGAATTCAATCAATCAACATCAAATTTTCACGTACTGCACATATTGCAGCTGATTTTAACGAGCAAGTCATGTATACCTTGTTAAGCACACGAGAGTGAATCTTGGATGATCATTAACATTATACATATAGAACAATTTGAATGCATCATCGCAAGCTGTATCGATTCAGTTTCTCATCCTGAAAGTTTCTAAAGGTTTGAAAAATCAGAAAACATTAGATCGGATAGAATCGCCGCTCGGATATTACAATGCATATACAAGTTGTATTAGATTTTATCCATGGATTGATTGCAATCAATCAAGAATATAAGAAATCTCAAGGAGAAAGTAATTTCAAAATATGAAATTTCACATCGAAATTTGGAAGATCTTGCTGACGGTCGTTAATCCTAAGCACCGTTTTTCATCGCACTCTATCTTCACTTCACGAGCTTGAAAGAAAAAAAATTTAAGATTCTCGCGATAGAATCTGCAGCTCTCGTGACTGGCTAGAGTTCACTACCTAAGGCGAGAGAGAGAGAGAGAGAGAGAGAGAGAGAGAGAGAGAGAGAGAGAGAGCAAATTCATGCGTGACCATTGTTCTTGAGTAGTAGCCACTCTCGAAGAAGGGGGTCACAACCCCCGTCGATTCTTCATTAGCTTTTTTCATTTCTACCGCTGACGCTTTAATAGTTACCGTTGGAAGAATTGAATATTTAGTATGTCTCGTGATCTGTTAAGAATGGAAAATGATATCTCACTTGGAACTAAGATTTCCGAGATAATGATTGCATGCACAAGAAAAAAAAACTAGCTGAATACATTATTCTAGATGGAAAAATGAGGGTTATATACGGCTATCTTGGGACATTATTTTCAGTGACTTTCAAGTCGAGCTTATTTTGCCCTAAAATGAAAAGACCATTTTTCATCAGAATTTATTGCTCTAAACAGTATACTTTTTGTAATAACGAAATCGTTAATTTCAGTCATTCAGATTCATCGTTGCGCACTGCTATTGGTATATGAACCACACCATGGGTATATGAACCTTCCGCGGGCTTTCGATCAAGACCACATGCAGTTCGCAACGTAGCGTTTTATCGCCCAAACGATTAGTAGTCGGGAAAAAGTTTGCCAACAGAATAATCATGACGGAGACTCTCAATCGCTACTCAATCATTCAGTTCCAATTCTTCCGAGCGAGAAAAGTTGAATACGATCGCGACTGGCGAGCAATGCGAGAAGCGCGATCGTCTCAATTGATCAGCGGGAAAAATCGATCCGCTTGCTGTCGTGTGCGCGTGAAGAGCCTTTAATGCCATAGAAGTATCGATAGCGTAACTGCACCCCTATGGAAACACACAGCTGCCTCTATATACATACACGATGAAAAATTAAAACGATTTCATTGGACAACCACCCGTTTCTATAGACGGTCGATGGTAGTTTCTATTTCCTTCCCTCTGTTTTTCCTCTTCCTAGTTCCGCACTCACTGTGTATAGATATATTTGTACGTTTGTCTGATAGCCAATTAGTATTTACATATAATTTTAGGCGAATTGGTTGAAGTTATTCGTGATGCGTATATTTAATTCTGCATTTTTATGCCGCAAATTTCTTTTGAGTGTTCAGTTTCCCATAGGTCGTTTTTAGCTCAACTGCCATACTCATTGATTCACGTCTACGGCACTGAGCCTTTTCTGGGAAACATTAATGTGGCGATTGTGGGACTCGATTGGAAACTTCATAGCCGTGGATTTAAAACCGTGTAGTTTAGGCCTATTTCAAAGATTCAGTATTTTTTCTGCTCTGACTGATTACACTCGGAACAATTTGTTTTCATTGCACGTGCATGCACTCATGTTCCCGTGCGACGTTAAAATGTAGGCTAATCAAATATCCGAGAGCTATGGTAAACTTGTGGATTAGATTCTAGCACTTGATTCGAGGGTTTTTAACCTTTTGAGAACCTTAATGATCTTTAGGGGGTTACGGCAGTTTCAAATCAATGATACACTATGAAATTCCTAAAACCACACTCCTTATGTTGTGCATCAATTGAATAAAAAATATAATCACATCAAGAATAAAAAAGATGTATCTGAATTGCCCACTGATTTTCAAGTTCATCATTATATCACGAGTAGAAGAAGGTATGACGATATGAAATAAAAGATCTCCTGTAGTATGAAGACTTTCTTGTTTCTATTGTGAGCTGAACTCGAGTAGAAGTGCGAAGGAAACTTTTTCATTCTCCACATTTAAAATATACTTTTCGTACTTTCATACAAAGTTTTAATATTCAGTTACAACGTAATGTTGTCACAGTTTCTACGACTTCATTGAGCCACCAACGAGCATGTTACTAATGACTCGGTGATAGAGATAAATATATTCATAGAATAATAAATTGGTAAAGAATAATTGTACGTTCAATTTCACCAAATCAATATATGAAGAGTATCGATAATCACACGTGGATTCATCAACCATGCTTCGTATACATGTAATTTATTTAAGTCGCGCCGCGATATCAAGAGGAGTAAAAATATTGATCATACCTGAATCTTCATTCAATGCCGTAAGTCTTAGCAAACATTTGGGCTAGTCGTTCCTGCTCGTAAATCTCATTGCTCGATAAAATCCATCGAAAATCCTTCAGAGTACAAAGGTCGCGTGAATATTTTTCGAAAACTTCTAAAAAAATTATCAAAAATGTACGGAGAAATCGCTCCGGTGTGTCCGTGAAGAATTGGCTTCGAATCGAGATCTCAGTGCCGGTGGGAATCTTTCGGAGATTATCCGCCGACTTTCTTAGAGCTCATCTTCGTTAGCCCGTACATCTTCTCGAAAATCCAGATTTCTCACGTGAACAGTCTGGCCCATTCAACACCACTCAGGGACGATTCGGATATGTACGACGAATCCAATTCAACCGGTCACATCGATATCCCCGCGATCACTCAACCCATCGCGTAATTTTCAAGCGGACAGTCCTTTCGGTCGTTGCACTCGCGAGCCAAGGAGTGCAGGACATGCCTCCAGTTCACCGTGGACGGGGAGACACTCGTCGATCACGAAGAAAACAAAAGGACACCGGTGCCGACTTTCAACGCGAACTGCGAGTCGAGCGTAAACAGTAGCGGAGCGGGTCTCGGGGCGGCTCTAAGAAAGCGAGCCCTCGCTGTCGAGCGGCGGCATCGTGTGTTGGGGAGGTCGCGCGTGCCACTGGCCACCTGCTCGGCCGCGGCGCGCCGTGGTCGATGTCCGACATTTTTCCACGCCGGCGGAACTGCCCGTGGCACGCGAGCCTCTGGCCGTCCGTTTGCCACCCCCCTGTCCTCCCCCTTCTTTCCCCCTACCTGCCCCTGGCCGCACCGGTGTACTACGGGGTAAAAACGACCGCGCCGTAGGGACAAAGGGAGCGTGGAGTGTGTGCGTCTCGGGGCCAATCGGCGAGCCACGAATCTAGGCCAGTCGAGCCGCGGGCAGCCAAGTGTACAGGTACGCCCCCGTACGTAATCGCCACAGGCTCGATGGTGTTTACTCTCGTGCGCGTCTACCTCCTTGCGATCACTTGCGGTCATTTTTACCTTCTCTTTCTCCATCTCACTCTCTCTCTCTCTCTCTCTCTCTCTCTCTCTCTCTCTCTCTCTCTTTCTCTCGTAACTTGGAGCCACGGCTGTTTTGTGGCTACGAATTCGCTATTCACTATTGGAGGGTGGGCTAGTAGTAACAGGCGGGTTCTGGCCAGACTTAGGTTGTGGCAAAAGTGTGTGCGATCATAAGTATTGGACAGAAATGTAATATGGGTGTACCTTGCGCGGTAAGAAGAATTCAGTATCAAATCCATTCATAACTGGATTTGTATTAGACGCTGAAACACAGTGGTATTGCCGCTAGAATTGGATAATTCTAGATTCCTATTCTAGCGAGTTGATTTCCACTTGACCAATGAATAAATCTTCTCAATCAATTGTAATTCAATTTAAATGAATGGAGTACAAACCTCATCGGTTTGTATGTAGTGACTGAGGAATTGAATCTGAATTCGTGGAGATTTATCTCATTCTAAAAAGAAGTACTGGTAGTCGAAATTATTTTGTCTCATAACTCTGTCTCGAGGATTTTATCAACATTCACATTTTCATGGTATTTCATTAATAGATTCTTTCATGGATTTAAATCGGGCGAAAATCAAATAGCAATGCCAATTGCAGCAAGTGGATTCTATACTTGACATAAGAAACGAAATTTCTCGGTGAAATTTGGATTTGATTCAATACCGAGTCTACAGATCCAACGTTAACAGGTCCAACAAAATACGTTCAAAGCCGGAGAAATCGTATACAAATGATGCTCGAAGAATGCATAACACTTGTAGAATGGTAATACTCATTGATCGGTCACACTTACTAACCCTCAGAGAGCGTAAAAGGAGCCGTTAATTCCGAGCCAGCGCGGATTTTACGCAAAGTCATGCAGCGGCGCTCATTGCTAGGCATGAGTGCGTCAAGTAGAACGAGGGGCAGTTGAGTGTAGCCTTGGCTTACGGATCAGGACCCGAGAATAATTCGACAAATGAGTTTTGCTCACGAGGTGAGGAAATTTGAATTTGAACGAGCAACCGGCGAGTTGATAGGATTGTCGCGTGATTCGGTTTTTCGAGGAACCACTTCTGGATCACCTCTTCTCACAACTCAATTCTTCCCAATGGTTTCTTTTCGATCCGTCCGATAACACGAGTACACCGGGAAAATTTACGAAACTACTCCTCGGTAATCGGCTATGGTTGAACGTTTCGC
Organism: Aphelinus atriplicis; assembly: GCA_020882685.1. Taxonomy (NCBI): domain Eukaryota; kingdom Metazoa; phylum Arthropoda; class Insecta; order Hymenoptera; family Aphelinidae; genus Aphelinus; species Aphelinus atriplicis. The sequence goes on along the minus strand of CM037075.1, from coordinate 1,813,645 downwards.
GGTTTCAAATCGATATACGCGTTCCCCTCGGGGAGAGCAACATTCAATGCCATACCTTCCGATCTATTCCACAGAATAATTCCCGTATCGAAAAGAAATGGTAAAGACGCGAATGAGCCGTTGAGCAAAGTGAAAAAGTTTCAGCGCAAACGCGAAGTACCGGTGTACAGCGTGCACGGGCCGCTCAAAGCTCGGCGCAAGAAAGACCGGGAGCCGCCGGCGAGGTCGAAGGCAGCGAATGAGCGGGTGGTGCAGGCCGAGCCGACGGGTTTGTAGCGTGTCGAGATTAGCATAAGCCGGCACGCGAGCCTGATGCCGTTCGGCTGGGCGATAAAGCCCAAAGTGCCCGGCCGCGCGGCTCTGATTTCCCTCCTCTACTCGACGTGCGTGAGCTGTGCGTCGGCCGATCCGTTATCGTTCCCAATCAGCCATCTTCCCCGACTTTCCTTCTCCCCCCGAATAACCCAATGGCTATCAAGATATTCATGACTAATGAACGCCAGACGTTTGACGCGGTGACTGTAATAATTGTGGGAGCAAAAATTTATTTCTATCGATATTAAAACTTTGTTCCCAGCAGCGAGATTATCTGTGCCACTCTCCATAAACCCGGCCACCCCTCAAACCACAAAATCACGCTTCATTATTCCAACGAGTTTTCTTTCTACTCAACTCGTTGTGCTTCAGCGAGCGAATAACTTACTTGACTAAGTTTATAGAGGGTGCGCGTGCGGGGTATATGCGACGCACAATTGGACGAATTGAAACAACACTTTATAACAATGTACAAGATTTATTTAGGCTACAAAACGTATTATAAAAGTGAAAATCATGTAGTTCGATGTTTCGTTTTGGCGGCTTCTTTTGTATATACAAACTTGGACACAATGAAACATATATGCAAGATCACACATTCGACACGCGCTATTTAACAGTCACTTATACACTATATGGATTTCACCATTCGCATGATCAATTGCAGTCGAGATCTGGCTGTATTGAATGACAGATCAGTATCGTTAATAAATAAATGTATCATAATTCTTCTTAAGGTTAAATTTCTATTTTACTGAAGTATGTACAAAAATTCGTTCGTATTTTCCTCAATCGATCCCTCCGCCTTTTCAGCTTCCTCCTCCTTATCTCCAACTGTCAGAGCTCCGTTGTCTCGACGTTATGCCCGAGTGGGTTATTCAGCACCTGATTATGGCCTCGACGTACCGGTGACTTGTTACTTCCGCTGCTACCATCGTTCGCCTCTTCGCTCATATTTCCAATTGTGGTCGTCTCCACACTGTTGCAAGTGAAAATATAAACGAGATGAGAATTCAAGTTCCAATATCGCCCGATGTTTCCACTCTCTCCATTTGAATTTTTACGTACCTGAAAATCGACGTGACTCTTTGCTGAGCATAATACGGTTTATCTTCCGGGACTATTTCGCTTGTATTGATTTCATTCATGATCTCGTCGTTATTTACAGCGTTCTCGTCCAGAGAATCCCTCTCGGAATTGTGACTGAAAAATTAGGATTGATCAAGTTGTAACATTAAAATTCTAGGTTTAAAAAATCGATGCTGAATTTAAATCACCTTATGGACTCATCGTTCTTGAACCACTCATTTTCGTAGGCATGCATCCAAATTGGGTTCGAACCCTCGACGCTGTGCTTATTCGTGTTTGGAACTCTTCCAGGCCCTCGCAAGAATTCCGAATCCGACACACCTGTTAGGTCATAGTGATAATGAATCATTTGCATCAAAGTATCTAGTCTTATATCCAACACTTCGTTCTCGCAAGACATGTTTATCGATCTTATGGACGTAAAAATAATCGTTGAACGAGTAAGTACTATTAAGAAGCTTAGAGAACATAATTGATATAATAACTCACTTGAGAGAGAAAATAATTTAGTTGAAAGTAATTTTCTACCTTTTACTCTTTCTAGTCATTATGTCAATTGTGTATATCATAAACAGTTGAAAAATTCAATTAAATGTAATTTTTCATCATAATTCGATGTTGTTTCGTTGATTTTCAAAAGAAGCTTTGGGTTGATGTTTAATTACCGAACGGTGTAGCATTTGCTGCTTTAAGCTGCCTCTGATAAGAAGCTCTTTGAGTTAGACACAGGCCTACACAAATTATGAGCAGTCCAGCGAGGAAGATAGTCAATGAGGCCAACCAAAGAGTTGTGCCCGCCTGCTCGAACTGAGCCAAAGATTGTGGTTGCGCGGGTTGAGTATCCAAAACATTGTAGTCTTTAAACAGTGAGTCAAGCTTTTCGATATTGTGGTCGATCACTTGCAGTACTTGTGACACCTCCAGAATCGAATGATCCTGACGGTTCACGAAATGCAGGTAGACGTCCGTACGTGTACGGTCAACTGAACCGTCCTGGTTCTCGTGAATCTTGTACTCGTCGACATTTACTATGGCTCCCGTCAGATTCCCCAGTGCTCTGAAAACGAAATTTCATGACTGAGAGGGTGACTCTATGAAATAGGAGCATATCTTGCTCTTCATTCAGAGTTTTTTATCCATTAAAATAACAGTTGTAAGAAATCACGCATTGTATTTTGCATATCCAGAGAAGTATTTTCTGATTTTTTTTGAGATTTTCGTAGTACGATATAAGACATCAATGTAACGACTACTCACTCTCGGAAATATTCGATTCTACTTCGTATTTCGGCAGGGTGTTGCCTGAGAACGAATCGAACCCGTTGGTCTTCTCTTAACAAGTATATAAAGACTTTTGCCATATCTTGAAGTCCTTCGGTGTCGTTAGCTATGACCTATAATTATTTGCCGATTTGAATAATCAATTTGTAGTCGAGGCAATGCATAATTGAGAATCATTCATATTACCAGAAAATCGAAGTATCCTTTCCAGCCAGGCTGCGGGTCGAAATTCAAGGTGACAGCCCCAGTCATTTCATCGACTAAAAATGGTTGTAATTGGACATCGTCGAAGCCCTCGGTCAAGGTCATCTGAATCTTTCCAATCAAATAATATTTCACTATCGCATTAACTCCGGTATCCAAATCAACAGCCTGCAATTGATATTTGAAAATGTTATATTTGAAAAGCTCGGAAAGTTAGTTTGCATGTGGTTAACGAGTAATCTACCTTGACATGCATGAACTCAGTGCCAAAATCAGCATCACTGGAGACTCCGCCGGTAAATATTTTACTGACAAACTGGGGTCCATTGTCATTTATGTCATTAACGGTTATGATTACTTTCAACATTGTGTCGTCTTTTTCATCATAGCTTTGGTTTTTAGGAACTACATCGCAATCTTCCGTTGCTTTTACAATGATCTCGTAGACATCCTTCTCCTCCCTATCCAACGACGAAGTGGTCTGTTGCAATCGTATGAAAAAAATGCATCCTCTTAGTATTGGTAAATAAAAAATGTATCCTCGACAATATACCCAAGGGAAAATGATTTTCGTGCTCTCACGATGGATTATCATCATTGGTAAGAAGCACCCAGATGTAATCCTCATGGAACATTCGAATCATCGTTAATAATTAAATTGATTAATCTGCTGATCTTCGAATTGCACCGACGAAATCAGCACTACTTACAGTGAGTACGTGTGTAGCGATGTCAAGGTCAAACGCTAGTTCATCATTTCCCCCGACAATGAAATAACAAACTTTGGTCGGGGGATCGTCGAGGTCGTCGACTTCGTCCCTGTCAATCGTTTCTGGCAGGATAACTCTCTCGACTCCGGCTGGCTGCTCTTCCGTGAAATTCACGTTGTGCAGCCTTATGAGAAACTGCGGCTCATAGTCGTTTATGTTCTTTACGTAGATGATTAGATCCAAATCGGAGCTCAACGGCGTTGGCGTGCCAAGATCATAAGCCTCCACCCGTATCTGTTGAAAAAAAGGTGACGAGTCACGGTTGGCGGAGACAAAAAAGTACCAATGCACGTACGGTGCGAATAATTTCCGACGAGTCATGGCTTTTTCCAATCTCCAGTGTGGGGTTATCAAGTCATTTTTTTTATTAAGGCTTGTTAAAAAGTTCATACAATCATCATTGTTTGGAAGTTCTTCAAAGAAGTATCGATAAAGTTGTTTATCTTAAAAATTTAGTGGAACATTATTTTGCAATATATCTTTTACTGAACCTCACGAGCTATTGCTAAAGTTACCTCGTATAACTTCTGAGCTTCTCTGTCCAATGGCGTCTTTAAATAGATTTTACCGCTCTTCTCATCAATCCTAAATGTTTTATGATGACCCGCGATATCCTGTTTCAGTTTGTAATGAACATCTCCATTCAAGCCAATATCAGCATCTTTCGCTTGAACTTGTATAATTTCCGAGTCGACAGTCATATTCTGCAAAATACAGTCGAATGATCAGCATCGCTTGTAAATTTAGCAATTGATTGAAATTTCAATAATATGTTACGAACCTCTGGTATTCTGATGGTGAAATTGTGCTGGGGGCTTATGAAAACTGGTGGGTTGTCATTGTAGTCGGTGATGCAGACGTCCAGAGTAGCGTAAACTTTGTTAGGGGGACTACCGAGATCCTGCACCTCGAGTTGCAGAGAGTAATTTCCAAATCTACCACGGAGAGACTCGGAAGCTTTGAGACGAGCCGTCCAGTAATCGGTTTGTTCCAGCGTGAAATAACCTTGAACCAAAGCACATAGGTGTCAGATCAAAGTCGCTGAGAATTAATCTTGCTCCAAAGAATCTAATTTTCTCTCAATATAGGACTTCCTTTTTTTTTATTCCTTTCCCTCTCTCTCTCTTCTCGATTCTCATTTTATTGACTCATTAATCAACGTTGATTAAATGAAATTAATGCTTGAACTAATGGACAAAGTTGGATGAATAGAGAAAAATAATTCGATTCAATTTTATTGTTTTGCAATGGTGTCAAAAATCCAAATTGACATTTTTCATTTTTTCGTTGAGTTTCGGTTTATGCGTTTTGATGCAACTCTTCTTATACGATATCTCCCACCAGAATCGTTGCATTTCAATTAAATTCAACGCAGCGTCACGGAATCAACCCAAATTTAATTTGTGAGTCGATCGAATGGATCGGAGTTCACGTTTAAAAAAAGGCAACCATTCTTGAAAATTGTAATTTAGAAATAATTTTTCCTCCTCATACGCCTTTCGGACAAATTTCAAGTGCAGAGCCCAAAAGTATGAACAATTATTCTCTTGATGCTCGCCGAGACCTCGCGAGTCCTGTGAAACTACTCAATTAAATCCATACCCAACTCGTTGCCAGAGAGAATCCGAATCATGGTTCGACCGTTGGGGGTGAGCGGGTTGTCGTCGTCCTTGGTCTTGACGAACACGATGCTCTCGCGAATGTCGTGGAACTCGGAGATGGTGGCGCAGCCGTCGGGGACGTCGACCTTGGGCACGTTGTCGTTCTGGTCGATGACGGTCACCCTGTAAAACGAGCAGTCGCCGAGTTAGCGAACGTCCTGTCGCGGGCAATTGGGTTTGCGCCAACAGACTCACTCGATCTGCTTGAACGCGTTGCGGGACTCGCCGGCCGTGTAGCCGAACTGATAATTGTCCCAGGCCTCGATCACGAGGACGTAGGAGCTTTTGGTCTCCCAGTCGAGCGCACCGCCTACCGTCACCGAGCCGCTCTCCGGGTGGATCGCGAACTTTCCCTGTAACCAATCGCTTCCTGTTTATGCGTGCCTCGTTCACCGTGACGCAACGGCGAGCGTAACAAGTGGGCCTGGGGACTGTTTCTTTATTTTGTTGTTCTCCTACCTGCGAAGACATCTTGTCGAGGAGGTAGGTGACCTTGCCGTAGTCGCCGTCGTCAGGGTCTATGGCTTTTACCACGGCGATCTCCGTTCCAATTTTCGAATTTTCCTTCACGGTCACGTTGCTCACGTCCGTTAAGAAATATGGATTATTGTCGTTCTCGTCAATCACTTGGATGAAAACTTCGGCCAGACTAGATCTACGCAAGGGAATTAGATTTTACAATTACACGCAAGAGACATTATTCAGTAGTAGAGTTCGATATGTCTGGTTTGACATTGTAATCACCTCGGTGGGATTCCAGAATCAGTTGCTCTGACTGTCAAATTCAACCAGGCGTGAACTTCTCGGTCAATCTTGTTGGCAACAGTCATTTCGCCTGTTTCCGAATCCAAATTAACCATGTCGGTCAAGTCTCGCGGACTCTCGAGTGTGTACGTGATGGTGCGGTTCTTGTCGGCATCGTCAGCCACGATGTTGGCCACGTGAACGCCGTTTTTGCTGTTCTCCGTGACGTATCGTCGATAAAACGCGCGTCGAAATCTAGGATCATTGTCATTCTCATCTTCGATGACTATGTTCAGCGTGGCTGCAAATAGTGAGGGGTTCGATTGAAACACAATTATCTCCAAATGTCGTCGGCGCCGCGAATCTCAATAAACTTCGGTACACATAAACTGTGTCTACCGAATACTACGCTTGAATCGGAGAGAGACTCACCCGAGGTAGCCTGAATGCCTTTAACGGCAGCCAAGTCCTCGACCACCAATCCCAGTCTTATTGTCTCGACTCTTTCTCTGTCGAGTAACTTTACGACCCTGAGAAGTCCATCGACTGCATTGAGCTCCAGCGCCCCGAGATAATCGTATTCCTGGCTGCGGATTAACGTGCCCTCCTCGTTTCTCGCTTCCGATGAGTTTGGGTCGATTCTGTAGCGGAGTATCGGGGCTATATCCGGATCGTTCGCAACAATACGATGCACGTAAGCACCTGCCTACAATGAGATATTGCTTCCAATAGCTTCAAACATCTCATGAATCGAATTTACGATTGTATCCGTTTTAATCCGGAATGAATATGGAGCTCGGCAAATTCAATTGATAATTGCACTGTTAGCAGGTTGTCATTTGGCTGATCATTTACTAAACAGGTATTACTGTTTAAAATTGAGAAAGCTTTTTGCATTACCTACCCAAGTTAAAAAGTAATGCATAAATTATGCCCAAAAATGGACTAACATTATTTAGGTACAATCGATGCATAGTTCATACAGTCGAGGTCTCTATGCTTTATCTGTGCCTGGTAAACGTTCTCCAGGAAACAGTCATACAGGATTATCTATTATACGTATAGATAATTTATGTGAAAGAGAATCCGTTCACTAGGGCATAGACAATTTCCATTGTATATGGGTATATACAATTGGAAGACATTGATCAAAAAGTATTGTTTTGCTCCAAATCTTCATGAGAAAATAGTAGTTTTCCATATTTTCATGAATTTTTCGTCATTTACATCTTGTATGTCTAACTACTTATTAAATATTAACTTGCACCGCGAATCGTTTATCTAGATGAAGAACTGTCAACTAGAATGATTCAAAGAAATGATTTCCAATACAGTTATAGTTATTACCAAAATAATTTACAGTTCTTCATCAATGTAATTCTGAAATCAGCAATTACAGAGTAGTAATAGGATTAAAAATGAACTCATCATGTTTGTCAATTAATTGATCAATAATGAATTAGGTATACGCGTCTTCTATGCCTAATAGATAAAGATTGAATGTTTCTGCATAATTTACATATCTAGGCATAAATTATTATTTATTATTTATTCATTATTATTATTTATGTACGCGTTATTAGTGTGTTAATATGTATTTGTTTTGTATATGTAGAGTGATGACGAATTATGTATCTAGGCATAATCAATGCGTAGACTATACATCTTATAAATGTCTATAAACGTTTTCTAGGCATGAATAAACCATAGAGAACTCATTCATACAAACTATATGCCTTGGTCCATCAATTTCCGAGCATGATTTCCTAGATTTATTTCATGCATGATTATTTTACTCTGAATACTTCAAACTATTTTGTCATATACATGAAAACGAACTTTTCTAATCAGTTGACAATTGTCCACAATTTTCTACCGTGTCAACGCAAACAACGAGTTACTACTGTCAAATGTCAAAGTTTCGGAATCCATTATAGCCGCTTATCTCAAAGTTACCTGAGTGTTTTCTCTGATTGTAACAGTCCCTGGATCAACAAAGATTGGCGGTTTATTGTTGACGTCGATGATGGTGATGTTGACTAGAACCTCGGCGGACCTTTGAATTTCGGCGCCACTGTCGATTGCCAGCACATTCAAACTGTACTTCGTGGTCTTCGGAGCCGTCAAATCCGGATCGAGATTGGAGCCAGTTGCCACTCGGATTGTTCCCGTCTCCGGCTCAATTACAAACTTATCGCCTGCGCCACTCTGGATTCTGTACACGACTTTGTTGTTGGGCGACGACAGATCTTTGTCCCATGCTTTCACCTGAAATCCACGCCGATTAAATTCAATGGAGAAGCGAGAATAATACATAATGTAATCTTTCCCAATTCGGGTTAGCTTCTAAAAGGAGCTTGATTCAGAATAGCTACCGAGTTCAAATGTAGGTCAGTCGAATAAACTTTATGCCATGTTTTGAATTACACGACAGTTAACACTTAGATTAACAATATTGCCGGGCTGATGAATACATACTTACAAAGAGAAGGTCTACCTCGTTGGTAAACAATGGCAATAAGACGTCGTGAAATGATTCGTTTAGCAGGAGAATAAATCTTATCATTATAGCTCACCAAACATTTTGTTCGAATGTATAAAAATAAAATTAAAAAAATTCGAACTGATTTAAAATGTTTAACGACTTAATCTTGAGTAAATTTGCCATGACACCAGTCGCTCGGATCTCGCTTAAAAGTATTCGAAATGATTTTGGCTCAGCCAACTAAATGATATATGATACATACTAAATGATAATAATAAACATCCCAGATGAATCTCAACGTTAGTTGTTAAGCGATTGAAAATTTCACCTGTTTGAGTATTTAAAAAAAAACCAACTTGCCAAAGTTTCAGTGAAATCGACGGCCCAAACGAGAGCTGTGGTCTCCTGGTCAGTAAGAAAAAGAATTCAACCACCCATGTTCCACGCTGCGATACTATTACACCCTACCGAAGGCATATGTAAAATTATTTATTCCTTTTTGGAAGAAGAGATGCAATCTATCGAAATATTGACATCGCTTTGAAACCACACGTGTCCTATACGTTGCAGAATAATTTCCCAGATATCGTACATGCTTGAATGACAAAGACGTGTTTGTTTATTGAGAGTGACAAGTATCCGCAGACTCCGAGTATTGAATCTGAGCTTGGGCACTCGAGGTTGGTTGTCGAATTACCTGCAAGACGCTCGTTCCTCCGGGCAAGTCTTCGGGCACGTTTTTCTTGTAAAACGCTCTCTCGAAGGCGGGCGCATTGTCATTGGCATCCTTGAAGTAGATGATGAGCGGCACGTCGGAGCTGAGGCTGGGCATGCCCAAGTCCCTGGCCCTGACGAAGAGCCTGATCGGCCTGACGAACGGCTCGGGCCTGTCGTCCTCCGCGCTGGCGGCCAGCGACTCGAAGTCCATCGGGGCGAGGGGAGCGACGAGGCCGAGCCTCGGGTCGATGGTGAAGTTTCGCGAGTAGTCGCTCGAGACGATCGAGTACACGATCTCGCTGTTCTTCGTGCCGTTGAGGTCCGAGTCGAAGGCCTCGAGGGCCAGGGGCGCGTCGAGCTGGGCCTCGTTCTCTACCAGCACGGCCTCGTACTTGTTCTGCAGGAACAGCGGCGGGTTGTCGTTCACGTCGTTTATGTTGACGATCAGCTGGGCCGTGTTGCGGTTGCCCTTGCCCAAGTCGTCCCGGGCCTCGACCGTGAGGTAGTGACGCGACACCAGCTCCCGGTCGAACGACGGGCCCGGCTGCTTCACCGTTATCACCCCCGTGTTGTAGTCCAAGTTGAGCCTGCAACAGTTTTGCCATTCCTTCACCTATGCTTCGATAAAAGTCTCTCCGGAAATGAACCCTTGTGCTTCGCTTTGACGACGAGTGATAGGGTATAACAAAGGGGTAACACGAGCGATGAAAATTTAACAATTATAACCTGATAACGTCAATAATCGATTCAATCCGACATCGACAATTCAATGTGGTTGTGACAATAGGATGGACATTACTGAGGTCTTGGCAATCGTTCATGATGTAATTTTGCGGATTGAATCAATTATTGATATTATTTAGGCAATATTGTTCATTTATTTTATAGTTTATGTTACTTTTTTGGTATTACTCTCTCGTTATGCTTCGAATCGGTACTTAGCGTGAATAAAAGCTAAAATGATGAATGGTGAAACACGCATGGATGTGTAATTAGTGAGAGCAAAAGAGTATGTGATATGGAATATTGCTTCACGAAACGACTCAACGTTGCGAATCAAACCTATCCATTTTGGGAATAATTATTTTCTGTGCCGGGAGGCTGACGCAATCGAAGAGTTGCATGGTCGTGAGCCGCAGACAACAAACATCCACTTACGCGTGGGCTAAACTACCGCCAAGATTCGTGTATCTAATCCCCTTTGTGCCGAAATTGGCGCTGTCCTCGTCTAGAGCCTGGACCCAAGCGACGGTCGTGCCGACCGCGCAGTTCTCGAGCACCGACACCTCGTAAGTGCTCTCGGTGAATTCCGGATAATTGTCATTCTGGTCCTTTATGTACACAGTCACCGGCACGACGCTCTGCTTCGGCCCGTTTGCCACTATTTCTCTGGCCGTAAGAGTGAAGTTGACCACTGCGAACATCCAACCCATAAACACGTTATCCAATTGCCCTCGAGCTTTGCCGACAATAACGGCACGTCTACCCTCAGTCGTTAGTTACCTGTTATCTGCTCAAAATCCAGTTTTGTCGGGTCCCTAACTCGTATCAAGAATGGAGCTTCATTGATACCCTGGCTTGGGCTCACCTCGAAAATCCCTCTGTCTCCGGATATGCTCAATGTGAATGTGCCATTGGTTCCCTAAAACACATGAAATTAATATATATCATCGAGTGCTTCGAAACACGTGTATGTATATGAGTTATGGAGCCGATAAGGCTCGCTCTTTGTAGCTCGCATATATATCATCGTAGCACGGAGTACTATATGGTAGCGTAAAAAAACGGTGCGACCGGTCGCTCATATTTACATCAGTTTCAAGTACCAGGGCTTATAGTAAAAAAATTGGCGACATGCCATTCGATTGCTTGGCATTTCACTGCATCTATAATCCGATTGGTTTTCCCCAATCATACGTGATTTATATCATTTTCTTCAATACAGCTTCGTTTCTCCCTGAATCATTGATTTTTCTCTTGATTTCCATAATGACCAAGCGAGACGATTTTTGGAAGACGTTTTTCCTTAGCGTAGAGTAGTCGAAATCTAATGCATATTGTCGCATTTTTAATACATCAGAAAGAATTTTTTCTGGTGGCATTGGGAAATTTGCATTTGACACGAGGTAGTGACAGTTCACGCCTAGATGGACATTTTATAGCCTGATTTCGTAATTTTAATCCCTGTTCAACGGGGATCGGGTGCGCGGACCGAATTGTTTCGAGATGATAAATCGAGGGACGTACGAGATCGTGGTCGTAGACCTCGGGCACAAGATCCCCGATGAAAGTGACGGGTGTGTTGTGCGGGGCGTTCTCGTTGATCTCGGCGGTGTACTTGGGGCTGCGGAACCTTGGCGTCTCGTCGTTGACGTCGGTGACGATGATGGTGACCTCGGTGGAGATGGACGGCGCCGGCACAAGGCTCGTCACCTCGCGCACGCTGATCTCCAGGATGAACGAGCCGTCGCTGTTGTCCGGGGCCTCGCGGTCCAGCGCCGCTGTGGTGAACACCGTGCCCGAGCCGGCGTCTATGTCGAACAGGCCCCTCGGCCCCCGGCTTATGCTGTACGACAGCTTGTTGTTTATACCCTTGTCGCCGTCTATTGCTCGCACTGAAAAATCCCAGAAGATTCGTCGCAAGATTAGTACATGCTACATTACGTCACTCGCAGTTTATTATTCCAGACAGACTTTTGTGGTACAGTGAATTCTGGGGGTTTCGAGTCAGCGAAAGTATTACGAGGGTGCATCGTTATTAAGATTTTGATAATCATTTTTTTTTGAAAATGATTATTTTGAAGAATGTATATCGCATGCACGAATGATCAATATGTGTATTCATGTGCGATAAAAATAAGCTAAACCCAAGTTTATGAATATCGGTGTGGTAGATTTTGGTATATTTATGTTCCATAACTCATTTCAAGGTGTGAAGTAGTATATCTTCGAGATATGTTTAATGGGATTCATAAGTGTTTCCAAGCTTCACCGTTGAAAACCATTCGATTTTTCAAGAGCTCGAAGTTTTGTGAAATAATTGCATACAGAAATCTTCCCATTGTTCAGAAGTCGAATTATACTGATATTGCGTAAAACCTTTGCGGATAAATTCACTATCTGCCAATGAGATTCGGAAGTGGGCAATTTTACCTTGTAGCACTGATGTTCCGATTCTTGCGTTCTCGCTAATCCTTGAGACAGGTGTCATCGATATGAATTCTGGCGGTTGATCCTCGACATCTTGTACTTTGATAAGGATCGCTGTAGATCCAGTATTGACCTGTGAACGTAATTTGGATTTTGAATTCATTATAGTTAGACCGCGGCCTACCACCACAAGATCGCTGCAGATACACGCTGCAGATACACTTTTATCAGTCTATGAATAATCATTTGTCTCATCTCATTTGTCGGTCAGGGGAATCATCTACATATAATTTTAAGCCCGGTAGATTTGGTGACCCAAACTTTGTCTTTTGCGACTTTGTCCATCGCGAAAAAAGGCCGTCGAATCATTTTCTCGAACAGCACCACGACAAAGGCCGATAGGATGAACAACAATAACTATAATTGAAAAAAAAAAGTTTGAGCAATGCTTGATAAAAAAGTGATTTTATTGACCACCTCGAGCTAGTAGCGTTGTTCTTAAATATTTCCTCTGGAGGACAGAAATTCTTTGGGAATAATTTGAACGTCGTACGTAAAATCTCGTACCTGGTACTTGATTATTTATTAATTAGCTCAAGGCGGATGATAAAATCACTTTTTCATTGGGCCTTGTCTCTACCGGGCAATAGAATCATTTGAAATAAAAGTTTGAGCAATACCTTATCGTATCCCCGATCGACGGCGAGGATTCGCAGCTGATAGAGATACTTCCTCTCGTAATCGAGCTGTCCGACGAGCCTGACGATGGCTTTCCCATTGACGGTGGAAACGGAGAAGAGGTCGTCGTCGCCATCGAGCTCCTGCAGGCTGTAGACCACTTGGCCGTGGGCACCTTCGTCGGCGTCGGTCGCCTCGAGGCTGGCCAGTACGCCTGGACTCGCGTCCTCACGCACCGTCAAACTGGTCGGATGAGGCTTGAACACCGGGACGTTGTCGTTTATGTCTTCCACCAGCAGAAGCAGGCTCTGCGTTATGAAGTTGCCCTCGCCAAGTTTGCCATCCGTCAGCGTCAGCACCACCGAGTACTCGTCTTTCGTCTGCAAAACAGCATTGTTTGTTGCTTTTTCTTTACGAGATGGTGTATACTCAACCACGTTGCCCGAGAGATAGAAAGAAAACAAAAGACGTATCACAGATGGAGTAGGAATAGATTAGGGTGATCAGTTTAGTCAACAACCAAGAAAGCTCCGACTGCTGAGGACATTCAAGGAGTTTTGAGGCTCTAATGATCAAATCTCATTTTCACCGAATAAAATAATGTAAATAAGAGTTTGAAAAAGCACATATTGATATTTATTGATGAGTTTGAAAAAAAAGATTAACGTAATTTGATCTACTGCTGAAATGTTTGGCCGTAGAATTTTATTTTATTCAGATTAATGATTTATTTCAATTGATAAAATCAACGAACAAAAAATGTTTTATGAAAAACATCATTATATACGATTCTCTTGGAAGAAAGAGATTATTCGATTTCTTTCATCGGCAAAGTATACACGTTGGAAAGATAATTTTGAAGTAAATATCTAAGTACAAAATGAATTATTGAAATATCTTTCGCGGAATCCTGCAAATATTTTAATCTTTAAGAAAACATGGTAATTCGCGAGATGACGGGCTTTATGGGTTCATAGACAGAGGAAGTTATAATCATCCGGAATGAAAGGTGGTGAGAACAATAATAATAATGATTCGACCTCGCTGTAGCGGCGGATTCCACAGGAACAACGTATATCATATCCGAACTCGAGTGTCCCACAGAGTCAGGCTGATCGGGGCGAATAAGCGTCGATTTCTCTTGGAAGACTGCTTTGATTTCGCGAAGATAGATTACTTCATTTGTAGGAAAAACAGTTTGCGGTAAAAAGCCCCCGAGACGACACGGCCGGATGATGGGAAAACGCTAATTGCCAAAGCACAACTCTCCGCGCCGTCTAACTGTACACTGAAATACCGACGGTGAACTGGTCTCGGTAAAAGCGTCGCGTACCCTCCACCTCCCGGAGAAACAGTGAATTTGGCAAAAAAGTCCCTTGGATTATCTTTTTCGTTTGTACATATATCCACATAACCGGGATACGGAATACGCGAGCGAAAATTCGAATACTCGTATAACGAAAGACAGACGGGGAGAAAAAGCAAGGGCTGCAAGTGAATTATAATTTGCCGGGGGTATAACAACATCGAGAGTCAACTGCAGCAGCTGCATCCCCGTGAAGAAGACAGTGCAGAAGGAGAAACGTGCGGAGGGAAGCAGGCGCGCGCGGGGACCCCGCTTTGTTTGCCGAAACGCGTCTTTTTCTTCTTCTTCTCCTTCTTCCTCTTTATTCCAGTGTTCTCTCGCAGTTCTCCGTCTGTCGCGCTTGGCTCGAGCTGCGGCGTTATTACAGCTATTGCGTCGGGCGGATAGCCAGCGTAGCGCGACCGGAGCCGGGGACGCGGAAACGCCGATCGAACCGCGGATTCCACGTTTTTACGGGCTGCAGCTCGCGCCGCCACCGCCGCCGCGGCCTACTTCTCGGCTCATTTCCAATGCACTTTTTCGCCGCGCCCCGCTGCCTCTTCGTGACTCGGCGCATCTATCTTGCCCCGGCTCATCTCTAATTGGATTCTTTATAGGCGGCTCGCGGCTCCCACTCGACCCCCCCCCCCCAACAATTGTTGCATCTGTTGCGATATCGGTGTTTGCCCTCCTCCAGCTGGAGGCGCGTTAAAATTTTAAGACCGACAACGTGCGATTCGATTTCCTCCCAGTTCAATTGGCGATGGGTGTAACGCGATCGTTGCTTCGTCGTTCGGATTTCATTGGAGGAGTCGTGCACGCGAAAGAAAACGAGAGTTATTCCTCGATCGATCCGTGCAGCATCTCCGCGAGCACGCATTTTTTACTACTCTTCCACGCGATACAGATTTGTAACGATCGCGTTGTACCCGCGAGTAATTTTTAAAAGGAATCATCGGTCACTTTTTTCATCCAATAACTTTTGAAATACAGCAACGTATTTTATCGCAGAGTTGATTATTGTACATTATGAATGTTACTGCTAACGATTAATTGAATATTCCGAAATTTCGGGCATTGGGCTGGATGATTAGTTTACTAAGAGGTTATTGAAATTTTCGAATTAATAATACTCTGCTCATCAGATATTTGATTAATCATCAATCTGAATTAATAAACTATTGTGAAATGCACGCCCATTATACGCGTACATTGGATATTCATATTGCTAACGGTTTATTATCGTCATGTTGAATCAGTACGTTTGATTTAGAATTGTAAATCCATATAACGCACCACGAAACTTTAATTGAATCGCTAAATTTTAATTTTAATTAGCAAATAATCAAGAATTAACTGAAAAATCATAATGTACTGCCATCGGCACGAATCGAAATCTCCCTCAACTGCAGGTCCAACAATACATTGAAAAACTGCTTGTGGATCCTGGTTTCTGTCGAATCATCAAAGGTATACCGAAAGAGCCAGATTGAAGGTGGGAAAAATGAAGAAAACGCAATGTTCACTCACCTCTCTGTCGAGCGGCTTCTTCAAGTGGACATTAGCTTCGTTAGCGTTGAACTTGTCGATGCTTATCACGTCGCTGCCCGGCTGATCTCGGACCCCGAACGTCAGGTCGTCCCCGTCCGGGTCGACGCCTCGTAATCGGTAGATCAAGCTTCCTGTGAATCCACACGCGTAGCGTCAACAAAGCGCTTTCCCACTTTCAACTTATCCGGAGAGTAGAACAACGAGACGATTCCATATCGTTGGGACTTCCTCTCCCGAACGTAGGCATTCAAAGTTTTAAAACGAATGAAAGTGATCGCGCGAGTAGCCTGATAATTTGTTATCACTAGTTGGGATCTGATAGCTTATACAGTCTAACCTGGCTTAAAAATATTACGAATATTTGATCCGTCTTAGAAATCAATGGTAGGTACGTACGTGCGAAAAGAATTGGGTCGTATATTTTTGTGTCTTTCTTTCATTTGCTCAATCTCGTGGTTGAATTTGACGTAATATCCATTATTATATCCATAGTATATTCACGTGTATTGGAATTGCGGAAACCTTCAACAACTATATATATTTCACGGATTATTGACTTTATGACAGAATGAAAAACCACTTCCAAGCGAATCGAACTTTCTCAGCAAGGCTTTGGGTATCCTTCTCGCAGTAATCCATTGAAATATGATCATTTCCACATCTTGTCAAGACTGACTCGTGTGCAAAATTTCAGCAAGTTCGGACCGTTTCTTAGTGTACCAAACATTTCTTCAGGGACCCGGCATTGTTCGACCCGTGAATTTCGAGACCGAAGGTACATTGGTCCGATTACGATACTTTCTCTTTGAAAGAGCAAAAAATTACAACTTAATTATTTTCTCATGTTCTACCCGATGCGGTGTTGTGAAAAATCCCCATTGTCCCTGTGGGGAGTTTTGGTTATCGGTCGAGACTCGCGTCACTCACCAACGGGCGTCTCGGAACCCTCCTTGAGCCTGAGCACGATTTCGGTCTGGCCGCGATCGGTGAGGAATCGCGGTGGGTTGTTTCTCGCGTCGCAGCCCAGCGCGAGCAGCGAGACCAGCAGCAGCAGCGCCGCGCGCCATCCTCTCCGCCAGCATCCGAGCAGCCGGGCCAAGTCGCTCGGGCTCATTGTGGACGAAGCCGCATAATTTTTCCGGCTCGGGTTCGCGCTGTTTGGTCAGTGCGGCCTCTAGTGTTGCCCGACCTGAAATGACAATTGCGTTCAACGTGTGATCTCTTATTACTCTCTTATTGCTATCCGAGAAAAAAAACGAGGTAAAAATACACCACCGCGAAATCACTTCGAGTCAAGTAAATTTTCACTAGACAAAGGACGTGGAAGGAAAAGAGCGAGAAGTCGGTATCGATTGGAATCGGTCGCTTGATCAATATAAAGATTGCGCAAAGGCAGATGATGATACAAATACAGTCCGTTATGGGGAAATTGTCATAGTTTCGGTGAATTTCGAGAGCGTACATAATGAGAATGACCTACAATATCCAAGTTTTCTTTCTTCGGTGGATCAGAACTTTTCGAACTTTTCGAAGAGGATTAGTCACTTACCCTTGATTGGATATTATACTGGAGTACAAAGTCGAAAAGTTCGATAAGTAAGTTGTCAAAATATCATTCTCATAATGAAACATTAAATTTTGATACTACGAAGTGACCTCGCTGGTTTAAAAATGACGCTGAGTAGCTTACTGGTCTACATTTTACCGCAAATAGACCAGTAAGCTATTCTACCTATTTTATCTCGAATAGATATTTTTTGTAACAACAAAGGTGATGGCATAAAACGCTTTTCGTGTATCTTGATGAGACGTATCGATTTGAGCGCGATCACGTTGGCGAGACGAAATTTGCATATCGACTGTCTAGAGGACCACTTGTAATTTGATTGGCAAAAAGAGCGACGAATATTCATAGAAAGTCTTTAGTAGTGCGGCGAGTGATTGAGCGTAGTGTTTCCATCAAAATTCACTACATTAGTTCTCAATCTGTGAATTATGATCGAATCAAATTGTACAAGCGATCACTTGTCAAAGTCCAAAACTTTTACCGTCGCAAACGAGTCGAGCCCCGACAGCTTTGCTCAATCGCGTATTCCCTAACAAGGTCGCGTGACCCAGTGACTCGTTGATTCGTTCACCCCCCCCTCCCCCCGAGCTCTCCCTCGGCGGGTTCTGCACAATCGCGATTATTATGTCGCGCAGGCTGGGAAATAGTGTCACTTTCGCGCCTGTTCCGAAGACGAGAGTGCGCCGTAGCTTTTATATGGCGAGCAAGACGACGCAGACACACTCTCTCGGTATATAACGCTTAATTAGGAGACGCGGCGTTTGATGTGACTTCCCAGAGGCACACGGCGCGTGTACCCCGACAATTATTTAGAAACGTAGAGAAGCAAGAGATGATCCAGCCACGGGGAAACCGCGCGTGTGTCGCTGTGTATCGAGTCGTCATATTATAAGCCTGCAGCTATACACGTCTATCAAAATAGAAAAAGTTTGAGTTTGTCGACTCATCGAGGTGCATGAACAATGGTGGGTACGTTCTGATTGGTGGCCGGGTCGAGATTCAACTATTCCAACGTCGAGTTGCAGCTATATACTGATATGTTTCATTCGGATGCACCCGCGGGAACTATCTGCCTCGAAATTCTAAGGGAGTTTCATTGGAGCCTTTCATTCAAGCCCGGCGTTGGGAAATATTTCGTGTGAAACAAACTTGCGAGATCAGGGTTAATTGAATTTTTAGTTAAAACCATTGCTCGTAATTGAAAATGCAACAGCCAGGAACCGCCTAGACACATCAAAAATGAAAATACAATTTGATATATACCTATGTTTTTCACAAGAGAGTTTGACGTCGAATCGTTGTCTCATGTTAATATCGCTGTGTTTTTCCATTTATCAAACTGAGGAAAATGTTCCCAGCCATACAATATTACCGCTCCAACTTCAAGAATTATTCTAGTATTTTCTTTCTTTGAATTCTCTAATGCCACACTAGAACGCAAGTAGCCTACACCGAGTCTTGCGAAGCATGAAAAAAGATAATTGGAGCATTCGTCAAACTTGAACGACACTCTAAATCTTTTTCACGCTTTGAGAGTGGCAAATGAGAAGATCTGTCACGGTTAATTCGAACTTGCACTATTTGCTCTTCTTTTGCTCTAGCGCCGGAATTCGATCAATGGTGCGTATGCCCTTTAAATGAGATTCTCATGTCCAAGACACTGATACTAAGGTAACTGTACCCAATGTGCCCCCCCCCTAAGGGTTTTTCGAATTTGACTATGATAGACTTCGAATTTTAAAATTTTGTGAACGGCATCTCAAAGCTGAGCTCAATACCTATTAGAAACCATCTTCATAATCATCATTCGACTACCTATCGAAAATCGCAATTTAAAAAAAAACGCAAAAAGGCTAAATGCACAAAACGTGTACCCAATTTGGCACAATTTTTTAATCATTAGCTACAGCCTATATAGGCCTACAGGGACGATCCAATTGGCATTGAAATAAACTCTCAATTATGTTCCCAGTGATATTTATACAAAATTTTTAACATACAACTCAAAAATACGCGTCTAAATCATCGTAATATGTCTATACAAATATTCAATGATTTCACTCAGTCTTCCTATTTAAAAACGCGTAGAGGGGCACATTGGGTTCACTTTTTTTTGATGCGAAAAACAGCAATTTGAGTAGGATAAAAAATAATTTTAGGAAAACTGATGAGACCAATCGAAAGCTGAGATGTTTTTACACAAAAAAGAGTAATGACACTTTGAGAGATAAAAATTATTGACACCTGATTTTTGAGGTTGAGTGTGAAAAGTGAAATAAGAAAATGATGAAAAAATCAGTAAGTGAAACTTCAAAGTGTTGTAGGAGAGTGGTTTTAAGGGCTAAATGGGCGGGGAAGATACCGAAAATTTTCTTTTAATTCCCCCAACATAACCCAAGAGCGACTGATGCTCAGAGAGCACCGGAAATACGAAATCTGACGATTGTGCCAAATTGGGTACAGTGCCAAATTGGGTACAGTTACCTTATTCTAGAATTTTAAATAGCTCCGAGGATTGAAGAAAATTGATTATACGTTAATCTTGATGGGTCAAATTAACGACTGGATGGATAATCTTGAGTCTGAAATTTCACGTGGATTTCACCCGTCGATAGAAAAGTCGTGGGATATCGCGTTAGTGTCGCATATTTTGCAACCTCACATGCTTGCACATAGTCACGAAACACAACGCGAATTATTCGCGCCTATTCGAATTGTCATTTTAACAGCTCGACTTTGTGCGGCTTTGGCACGAATATACTCGCGTATATATATGTATGTATGAACTCTCCTAGAAAGTCAATAAATCTAACGTCAAGGGGATTTCCTTCTTCGCCCGAATGAATGACAGGCCGAAAATGGAATTTCACATGGTAATTGGCCATGCTTGCACTTTTATGCTATAGGTAAAGTGGAGCGTGGGTGCCGTTGCGGAATTGAATTTTCATTGGCTTAACATTTTAATCTCAGAATGAGCAGTAAACTTAATAAAGTGTGGTAAAGCTTGCGTAAGTATCCGGGAATCGGGATTTCACTTTTTCACTGGCAGTAAGAATAAAATTCCGAACGAACATCTCATTTCCGATTTTCCGTCCCGGGATCATTAATCCATCCCGCCTTCTCTCTCTCTCTCTCTCTCTCTCTCTCTCGTTTTTTCTCTCTCTCTCTCTCTCTCTTCGTTTTTTTTTTATTCTTTGCTCTTATTATGTATTTTGCCATCTGGCCAAGTTTGGCTTTGGCATCAATAAATATATTATCAATCAATCTCTCTCTCTCTCTCTCTCTCTCTCTCTCTCTCTCTCTCTCTTTCTCTCTCTCTTTCTCTCTCTTAAAGATTTTGTAAAATTTTGAAAAATAGTGAAATTTTGTCGTGAGATTTTGGAAACGTAATTGCGCCAATTTATATCATACATCTTATTAATCTCTCGGTGCATTGACGATTTCACATTAATTGAATTAGCCGGGCGGGAATTTAATTACTGGGTTCTTAGTAATTGTCTAAGTTATTCGCTTTCAAAGGGCAGATCTTATAGCGGAGACTGGGGCAAAAGTGCGCAAAGTTTCTTGGAAGCAGATATCTTCTCCGATATCCTAGTTATCAAAACTATGGATGAAAAATGACACGTGGATTGAGGACCAAACGCTTGTGAATCTTTGCTGTTTTCTATATTACTATTTTTTCCAACTGTATTCATTCATAAATGTATAAAGCAACATCATCTCATTGTATTTTTATTATTTTACAAGTATACTCTGGGAATTCTGATATAAAATCAGCTACATAAATATTTACGATCACTGTCACAATTAGTGAATTAATGTCACTGTTAATAATTCACACACGCGTGATCGTTATTATTAACATAAGTATTTTTTCTAAATCTATTTTCGCGCGAATCGCGTGAGAATCACTTGTCACATATAATGGAATTATCGGTCGATGAGTATCTGTTTGAAACAGGTATACTACTCTTAGCCCTGTTCCTTGCTAAATAACTTTCTCGGAAGCTCAATAAAGTGGGCATCCAGGAAGTGCATAGCTTAACTTGATAATAACTCTCGGGACGAATCTTCTATTATTTAATCGTTAAGATCGTAATCGCTCATCATAAATTAAATTATTTGTCTCAATCCTACAGTATTACGCGCTCAATTGTCTTGGGAACAACGATCTCTGTTCTTCATCGAGTGGAATGAAACTTTTTACTATCGAGCGAAATAACACCTTATAAGAGGGAGATACGGAAATATTTTTTCTGCCCATAGTATGTAGCGGTATCAATAAGTGTTTATTAAATTTTTAAGTACGTACGCGAAACAAGCTCGGCTTAGCAAGAAGTCGTGAAAAGTAATCATTCCTATTCAAAAGCATATATAAATATTACCTTTAAAAATTTTCTAATAATTGAATCCCGCGTGGGGAGTTATGAAGGAAAAGAACTTACGAAATCCACATTGAACAATCAGATTTAAGTAGTTTGCATCAAGAACATTTCTATCCAAGTGTGATCGTCCTTTTTGCCTCAAGGGAAATCCCCTCCACCAGACTATTTTGAAGATTTAACGCTTTTTCACTTTATTGGTAACTACAGATATTAATATTCCTGAGAATCAGTTATAAGGAGTTCGTAAAATCCAAAGCAACGTGATGAAAAATGCTGGGATCTATCCCTTGAGTGAGTTAGAGGTAACGCAACGTAAGAAAAAAAACCAACGCGATAACTGCGACAATATAACCAGAGTCACTCGTTAGTCAGGTACCAATTAGAGCCTAAGTAATTTTCTATACTCAAGTATAATCTCCTCTCAACACCTCAGCTAATTTTTCACTCACTTTTCTTTTCTTTCTCTCTCTCTCTCTCTCGCTCGTTCTCTCACTCCCTGTCTCTCTGAAATAATAACTCCACGAGTTTCAATAATCACTGCTCTCTTCTCTAAAAAAACATTTGATGCTCTCTATGGTAGCATTTGGTCCACTAAGATGTCGTCCTAATATGACCCTGGGAACGTAGTGGCTGCTTTATGATTTCATTCGTGGCGGGTGCATCTCGGTTATGGAACAATGTCCCTGCGGGAGTGCGATCCCAGCTCATACATTGCAGGCTCATGTTAGATAAATATTTGCTAAGCACGGCTTCTCTACGTAGTGTTTGACAATGTGTCCAAAACTCGAACTATGTGTCATGTAGGGAACTATGATGTGATTAGAGTCGTACACGAAAGTGAATTTTTCTCTCCGTATCGTTGTAATCTCTAGCTGATAAGTCGAGTGAGTTTATTCTAGTGTATAAAAATAGTACCGATTTGACTAAATTAGTATGTCTTGTTACTCGTATATCTGTTATTAATACTCTGTTTTGACCAATTCCTTTATCGTCCGCTGTCTAAGTTCACTTTAAATCTAAAATAGTAAAAAACTACTATTTAATAGTACACATTCCACGACTGATAAAAATAGTAAATATTTACTGAACTAGAATAGTAAAATTTTTTTTAATGTTCTAGTAATTTAGTGAAAGGTTACTGTTTATATTTTAAAACTGTTGAACTGTTGTACTGTCGAATAGTAGTTTTTTACTATTTTAGATTCAGAGTGTTGTTTATTTTATTTTATCTTAACTCAACTTTTATTCAATATTCAATACTAATTTTAAGAAAAATCAAGGTTATGTACCCCTCATCTGTATTTCAGATTCATGAACTTGTAACACTGCCAACACTCTACTCTGCTCTTTGAAATTCGAATAGTCACCCGGGCACTGATCCCCAAGCCGGAGCTCGGCCCAGCTCGTCCTACCGCCGAAAAAGCCGAGTTGAAAAACTGAAACAACACGTTACGGAAGCGTAGCTCGAACGAGCCGGGCTTTCTCCTATGTGGAAGTCGCTTACAATACAAAGGAAGCTTCGGGCGCGTCAATGTCAAGATTGTCGCGCTGACCGCACGCCGCGCCGTATAGCTGCAGCAGTTTTGCGCGCGCACCGGTAATTGCAGCAGCCGGCACGTCGCGCGCATAGGCACTGCGGCCTCGAGTGAAAGCCGGCCCTCCTCCCCGGCTGAGCATTGCTCCTCTGGAGCGGCGCGACAACGCTTGCTTTTCTCACGCCTCCTACGAGCGTCACGCTTCCTCCTTTTTTTCCTTTTGCCGCGCGTTTTTCAATCCCAAACTCAAAATGTCCGACAGATACACACGAAGAGGATTCACACTGTAACGATTACTAATTTTTCCAGCAACCCAAAAACAGAAAGTCAATATTCATGAAAACAAATGAGTGAAAATGACAATTAATGCCTACTTTTAGTATGTGTCTTGTCCCAATGGCCCTCTACTAAACAAAAATTGTGATTCTCACAATGTGATTTCTCTCCGTGTATAGGAATTTCACTTTTCACGAGATGCGACCTTCGATTTAAATCTCGTGACGCGGGAGTAGGACACACGAGTGTCGAGATACTAGCAGGTACCGTGCAGTCGGAGATTCCAGTGAGCGATACCTATGGAACTAGCAAACATCTCTTCGGAAGTTCGCATTCAACGGGCATCGGTCGAGGATACATCAGCAAGTGACTGCATTCATGCACGAATGCCAGTTTCGCGCCTATGGTCACAACGAATCGTGGCTCGTTTATTCCGATGGACAATAAACGTAATCGAATGGAAATGGCGGGGGGGAAACTTTCGCGATATCGCGGAATCATCCGGCCTCGGGGCGATGGAAACGAAGATTTGGCCGGTACGATTGCGCGAATCGCTCACGAGCAGATCGTGAAAAATCATAATTGCCCGACGCAATAGATACACGGGAGAAAGCCACGGTGAGGCGCGGGAGTGAAAAGACTACACCGCAACACGTCTCGAGGGGCAAAAACCGGGTAAAAACACCGCGGATCCGCTCGGGCATATATATACATGTATAAACACGAATACGAAATAAAAGTGCAAGTTTGGTACTTTTTGCGCCGGCCGAGGCTATGCATCAAAATACTCGCCACCGCCGCGCCGCCGCGGTGAAACTGCAGCTCGGGGTCGCGAGCGATGCATACGTATCGGGTCGATCTGCGCGCGCGTGACGCTTTCCACGTCGCGGTACATCGGCTAATCGATTTCTCTCTATCTGTCGGTCGGTCGGTGTGCTTTTTTCACCGTCGATCCGCACCGCGAGAATCGCGCTGGGCCTGTTCGCGCGAGCGCGCGAAACTTTTATTACAAGAATCTTCCCAGCAGCTTCGCTTTCTCCCGATCGTTGTACATCTGGTATCTGGGTATTGGACGGGCGAGAAGATTCATGCTGGGTGATTTCGCGAATGCGACGAGCGCGAATTCGTCGGAGGATTCGGATGCTCGCCGCGAGCGCGAGGCTATAAGACAGCGCTTAATCGAACGTTTATTAATTTACGCCCGGCGTGTACACCATGGAACACTTGGCCGCGATCGGTGTGTAGCTGAGCCGACGAACGTTGAATAACGAAAGACTATTATCGGAGAACGGTGGATAGCTGTCGCTATGTGGCCAATCATCTGTCGTTGGATAAATTATACTCTCGCCGTCTCGAATTGCCGTGCAATCACTACTATGACTACTACAAATCGATGTGTTGTGTACAGGAATACCTGGAAGATTCCTGTGTGTTTCCAAACCGGGATTGATAAATTGTAGAATGAAAATTTCATTATCCTATATTACCTGGTGGACAAAATCAACATTTCGATTGGTCGGCTGCCGAATGCGTCGACCGTTGCCGATATAATTTACACTTCCCACGCACGATCGCACTGCTTTAATGTACTTTTCATAATCAAAGCTCAATTGTATTTCAAAGTGAACTCTGATACTCTCGGAATGAACAAGTTAGTTCACATAAATAGACATTGTTTTTGATGGATAATTCGGAAATTGTCAATTTACGTACCCCAAATTCAATATATATATTATATATATATATATATATATATATATATATATATATATATATATATATATATATATATATATATATATTTATATATTATCCCGTTTATACGAAAAAAAAACCTCGAAACCAACAAGGAATTCACAAACATCGGTATATCCAGTCGATTGAGCATTTGGCTTTGGCCATTGATCAAAATCGACGTACCGTCAAAATTCAACAGTAGCGCACATTTCCACCTGACCGCGAGGAACGAACGATTCGCCCGCCCAGCGGCAGTCGCACTGGCGGCCGGAGTACGATTGGTTCATTCACTTTCGTTCGCTGGACGCGCGAGCAAAAAAGCGGGTAAAAAACCGGAGGAGGAGGAGGAGGGGGATTTTGGCGCAAGCCGACCCTGTCGAGCGGAGCATGTGCCAGCCTTCGTGCGGTGGGCGGCGGCGGCAAGGCCGATGCCCGGAAACGACGGCTGCCGCGGGCCGGTATACAGAGCCGATCACGATATCGCGCTACCGCAGATTATATACCTATACTCCGACTGTTCTGTGCAGCCTCGTGCGAGAGGTGCACTATCCCCTAGGATCTGCTTTAGAGGTTGCGAGAGCAGATGTACTCGTGAGTGTGGTTTTCGAGAGAGATTTACGTGTCTTGGTCTCTCAGATCCTTACAACTACAAATTCGCAGTATGAGAGTGACATTTTTCTTATCGGTGAATTACGGATTCGGAAATATTTGATAATTATAATTTTAGTAGATGTGATAATTATACATTTGATTGAATTGAGTATTGATTGAATTGATATAATTACATTGAATTGCATTTAGAGTTGGTTGAAAATTCACTTTAAGTGATATTTCCCGTGATATAGTTGAAATATCAGATCTTATGGAATTCAAGTATATTTTCATTGTTATTACGTAGATAATTTCACCTGAAAATCCATCCACACACACTCACAGTGAAATACTTTACTTTTACACAGAAAATGTTCACTGTAGGGAGTTGGTATTTTTGAATGCGAGGAGTATCATGCATTTCGGGTTTATTATCAAGAGTCAGGGAATTATTCATAATGATTCGCTAGAAGAGTGCAGGTACAGTCTACTAAAATACTGGGATTATATTTCGCATATGGAATTGTTTTTTGCGCGAGTTTTTTTGAGGTCGTTGAAAGAAACAACTCTAGATTTGTATTAATCGAGAATTTCGAAAGATTACACGCAATTAACCATCATTTTTCACAAAAGGTAACGTAACCCAATATTTTCGCCACCGTACGAAGAAACCTTTCCAATGATCGAGGCGATTCTCTCGACCGAGAAAATTGAAAAAAAAATCGATCATGAGCTTGCGATGTTTATTAGTGATAAACAGTGCTTTGTCCAAACTCAACACACCAATCCCAAACGTTTTAAAATTTTTAACCAGCTTCTATTGGCTATCCAGGACAATGCAAGTGGTATATAATATGGACGATCGCTCATATTATGTACGATCATATATGATACACATATGACCACTCATATAATATATGCGATCGCGATAATGCTCGTGATAAAAAAATGCCAAGGGGTAAAAAATGTTAAGTGCTGGACAGTTGGGCTTGTGCAATCGTGAAGCGCAGATGTCCCCCCGCCGCATATACGAGCTTATTATAATCATCGTGGAAGGAACGATTGTAGTAATGTCGGTAAAACGACGTCCCCCTCCTCGAGCGTACATCATCGTGTCCGCGCGACTGCTTAATACAAAAGCACGAGTCGGCCCCTTAGGCGTCCATACGCGACCCCCAATCGAGCTGATTTCGCATGCCGTTTTATCAACTGCAAACGGGATCGAGAATCATGTAGACTTCACTGCGGACAATGAATAACGTTATTGAGCGACCGGCCGATTGGTTGTCACTCGTGAGAACGAGCTGAGCAGGAAACGGACGGGATATATACACGTTTTAATTCCAACTCGCTACAGCCATTGTCCTGTCTATGTGCCAATTAAAAATCCTAAGGAAATCGCGAAACGAGCGACGGAGTATATTGCCCCCCCCCCCCCGGTCGCGAGCTATCCGTCGATACGCCCAGCCTAGAAAAAAAAGGAGAATAAGCAGCGCGACGAAAAACGTCTCTCGACAAATTGGCCAGTTAGACCCACGAAAATGGAACACTTTCTTCCCCTCGGAGCGTCAACTCGGCGCGTCACCCGATGTCCGAGGACCCGAGCAGCGGACGCGTGCTCCTTATTAACCGAGTGTGTCGGCCACGCAACGGCTGCCCCTCAACGGCTTGACCGTCTGCGCGCGCTCGGCTTACCTCTGGATTTAATTACTGCCAGCGACCTGCCCGCGCGCTTCACGGCTCGATTGGCCATCCGCGTATAAACGTGTGCGCGCGCGCGCGCTAACATACACCACACGATTGTTTCCGCGCGATGCGCGCGGTTCTACTCGAAGGGGGCAAGTGTTGGGTGTAACGGGGAGGGAGAGCCGACGGGTTGGCCAAGGGACGTCTCGAGGAGATGCCAGATGTGGGTCATGTTGTTTTACGTTCGGATGCGTGTCTGATTATTCGAGATCCAGCGGGATACGAGGGAGCTGATAGAGAGGCGCGCGCGCATGCGTGACTCCGCGGGTCGCATCGAAATATATCGAATCCTTCCGCGCGGAGCATCGAGGCCTCGAGCCAGCGCCAACTGTATTATTTTTACTGTTATACATCCTTGCAATTATCCGCCGAGTTTATGAGTTTGATCAAATTGCTATACGCGTACACCATCGCAAGCCTACATCGCAGCTGTTGGAATCAACGACGGGGACTAACGAGCGAACGATATTGTACTCGAGATATTCACGAAGTGCATGGCATAGTTCGACATTCAATCAGTCGAGACTTTGATGAAGTTGGATCGCGATCCCTGACTGGATATCGTTCAAGTGAATGCTTATACATTCGAATGAACTCTGTTGGGACGATCTTCGAGGGACAAGTAAAAACATCGCTGTCACAGAGGCTTTGAGTGAAAAAAATAATCGCAATGAGAGATGTCAACCACCATTGGCAGATAAACCTCAAACTATAGTTGACCGCTACTTCGGAGCAATGGTTGATAGGGATATAAACAATGGTTGCTAGGGATATCAAAACTTGTTGCTATGGGAAACCAAAGATTCTATAAAATGAAGTTTCCGTATTTTTTTGCCACCGATAAATAGACATCTAGCAAGCTAGAGTTATCAACAACGAATACTGCAGTAAATTAGACTCGGTTCACATCTTGCCACGACTAGCCTGGCTGCAAAATTTTAGGGAAATCAGACGATCTCTTTGAGAGTCATCACGTTCCAAAAAACTGCGTTACGTACATACAGACACTTTTGAAATTCCATGTTTTTCGACCCGTAGATTAGGAAGATTATATGCGAATAGATATTTATCTCAATATGTATTAGGCATATATAATGCATAGATTGCTTATACACGATTCATTGTTAAACACGATGAGTTCATTTATTAATCATAGAATTTATTCATGTTATGCAGTTACTAATTTTACTATTACATTGTGCTAAATTATTATAATAATTACAGTAATGTCAATTATTTATTGAAATAATTCTAGTTTTTCAAAAGGAAAGATTCACTATTTTTTCCCATAAAGATTCGATTACACAGATGAAAGGCATAGAAAACTCGTCCACATAAACTCTGCATTGGTTATGCCTAAATAATGTCAGCTCATTTCTAGGCGTAATTTTCCAGGCATAATTTATGCTTAATTGTTTTACTCGAGCCGGGCTAATACTATGCACATTGAAATTACAGTAATTAAAACACCATGTCTTAGTGCAATGTTTCGCTATGTTAGTTTCACACTGGCCTCTTCAACTGTTTTTATTAAGGAAAACGAAATACACTTATATCAGAACGACGCTAAAGAATAACAGTTATTTCTCATAAAATTTTGATATCGCGATAGTAAATTTTTTTAGTTAAGGCACCGGAAAATGTTACATCAATGATAGGTGCGAATACGGAATCGCGGGAGCTCGCGGCTGAGGTCTTGTATGCTTACTATCAGTTGTGTTGGTTTTGAAAATTGCATTAATTTTTAGATGTGTTTGCTTTCACATTCATGTAATTGATTTTATCAGCATTTTCAGAGAGAGTATTTTTAAGTTGATTCCATAAAGTGATTGGTCGGTACAGTGAAGTGGATGAATTGGAAGTCAGTAAAAATTAACAACAACATACTCATTGTCTTATGTCTCGGATTAAACAGCTTCAAATTTTCCTATTGGTCCTTTATTTTTCATTGTTTCTTCAAAAAGAATCAAATGTAAAACTAACCATTTCCAAGTATACCTTTGAAAATTTTGCTAAATTGTAGTTTGTCATTAGTTATCATGAATTTCTTCAAGTCTAGACTGTGACTTTATTAAAAATGTAGTCATACAATGTAGACGTTTATAAAAATCAATGGCCCTCTGGAAATGCTGATGGAGTTTCAGTTATATGAATGTTATCCGTACTGGAGAACAGATCCAATAACTTTCTAACGTTATTATTCATATTGATTGGACCGACATTATTGACGAGCGAACCTTTTTACTTCAGAATAATAGGATGAACGAGAATACTCGTATTACACGCGTTCGATTGCTTTTTCTATTTATCTTGCGGAGTAAAACGTATCGTTTCGCTCATTATTTTCGCGCGTGAAATTTTATCGGGAAAAATAACAACTCGGGTTTCTTCCTGGGTTACGCATGGTCAATTTTTGTTTCGCCTCGTGAAACGGTGTACGGTTCTCCGGTTTAATTTTTTTTCGTAAGCGAAAATGATATTGGAGAGGTTGGAGGTGCGCAGCCAAGTGACGGCTGGTCGATGCAGCGCTCGCGTGCAACGCCGGGGAGAGCTAAATTTCCGAACTTTATTACGGAAAGTGTCGAATTCTCAGAGGAGCGTCAGAGCTGGAAGTTATCTAATTTCCAGCTTTCATTCTTTCGCCGCACGTAACCGATTCATATGCTCAACTCATGTGTGTCTGACGATGAATTATACATCACGATGCGGCGATCAAGATGTTGTCCGCTTAGGCTACTTTGTTGCGTTGTTCTATTGTTGCATCGTACTCGCGGCTCTTATCGTTATAACGCCGCCAAGCAACAAACATTCGAAAAACTTCGAGTTAATTTAGCTGGCTAGGAAATGTTCAATCTTTTTTCCGCCGGTTTATTGAAGTTTCTCGATTCGTATAGATACATCCGTAATTCATAACCGGCATGTATGCTGGTGCGTTTCTTATAACACGTGCGTGCAATCGATTCGTTCCCAGCCATGGGCTTGAAAAACCACTAATTCCAAGTCTGTTTTGAAAGTGTAACGAGACAACCTCTCGCATTATGCGATGCATATCTATAATTATTTATCGGTTGATATAAGAAATTGACTATTCCCCACTGTACAACAGTGTACAACATGTATATGCTTCAGGAGGTAGAGACGATTTTTCGAATCCAGAGATACATGTTGCAACAAACAGTATTTTCATTATACCGGATTAATAATCATACATTTCATCCTCGACGAGCCATTTGCAAGAACTCAATGATTCAACTGAATTTCCAACCAAATCTCTCGAATCGCTAGAAAAAAAGTCATCCTTCTCATTCTACAACATCGGCCTGAGACTCCCGCCCTCGTACCGTCTCAATAGATATGAATTCACGCCGCACGAAGTGCATATATCCGAAAACGCGCCGCGCATTCCGGATTATCTCGGCGAGCGGAGAGAGAGAGAGAAAAAAAGGAAAATAAAAGTCGGGTGTCCAAGCGACGATCGTGTGTGCGTGTCGCTGACACAAAAGGGCCGCTATCACCAGTCACCAGGTGGGCTAAGTGTGGAAACAACGAATTCTCGGGGTGACGTCACTTCCCACACACCTGCCGAGCGTGTATCCGAGCCCCGTGCAGGGCCGGGTATACGTGCGCGGCCCGCCTCGCATATATATATACACGCAGCGTCGAGAGAGCAAATATATACATGTATAAGCGAGTGCAGCCCCTCGCCGGCGTTGCGTGACGAGTCGACGATGCGCTCGCGTGTGTGTGTATATGTCTCCCCTGGCAGGCCGAAACGCAACGCCGGGCTTTTCCTCGAGGTCGAAAACAAATTTCGGCCATTGTCGGATTTAGTTGGGGCGATAGTGTTTTTGCGGCGCGCGACCGCAGAGATGTTCCGCTACGTGTCGAGGAAAAGTGGGTTTCGTCTTGTTCGATGGCTCAGACGTTTTTCGGCCGAACTGGCTCTGATGATCCGTATAGGCTCGCTGGGGGATGAGAGGTCGTTGACTCCGGCGGATGCGGGCTGATAAGATTCGATACGACTAAGCAAGAGTCGACGGGCTTCTTTCAAATATTTAAAGGCAAACTATGATGCGGATGCCGGAGCATTATTATCCTGATCTAATTATTCCAAGTGAATATACAAAGCAGCCGATGGTTGAATGTTTTGTTCTATTTCGTTACTTCGATGCATCCAAATTTCACGTGTTACTCGAGCATTCCAATGTTTATGTTGCAGTCTCTTAATGAAAGGGAGGAGGTGTCATGTCTGGCAGCTAATATGTATATTTCAAACTCGGTAGCTTTGTTTCTCGCCAAGAAGTTTCGAAGTTTGGACGATCGAATCGAATTCGGCTACTATGTAATCAAACGAGTCATCTGGTCACATATATAGTTTACAGTGCATTCACTGTATTATTTCATGGGGAACTTTGAACATGACTCGGCCCGAACAAGAGTAACTTATAATCAAGAGAGCCGACAATGGCGCGAAAGGAAGCGTCAGTATTCGTTTTGAATTAGTTAAATTTCTCATTTCGATTTCTCGTTTCATTTCGAGCATACGTACGGTGAGGCGCACTTTCCTTTCTTCGAATTAGAATAATCGTACAATGGGAAGATTATTAGGCGCCTAGAGAGTCGTGAGGCACGTGGGGAATTTTAGAATCGCGCGATAATGAACGCGCGGCTTCCATCAAAAAAAGGAAAGCCGTGGAATGAGTCAGTTGGTGCGACGGAAAGTCACTTAGAAGGAGACATCTTTGGACGATATTACAAGAAAGTATATCGCAGAAAGTTTTCTCGTGCACACGCTGGATATATCTCGGTTTTTTTTCTAACTCGCGCACCGAACAATGGGGAACCACTTTGAGCGTCGAGAGACTTAATTGCGAGGTGGACACTTGGAAATATTCAGTAAATGCCGGCAAACTGTAGGTCACGGGATTATGATGGTTTTGCAAGGAGTGCGATACGAACGCTAGTGATATGAGAGCATAACAAACTCAACTTTTCTGGTACTGCATAAATGGTAGATCTTTGAGGGCTAATCCACCACCAACGAATTATGTGGTGGATTTTTCGATTTTCCTTTTCCACTTCACACTGGATTGGCCCTCGGAGATCGACCGTTTATACTATATTTGAATTATGGAGGGTCAACTTTTCTGGCATCATTCGAGTTTTTTCGGCCTCGTCACACACATGATTCGGGGAAATTTTTCTCTTGAAAATTTTCCGCGTTTTTCCGCGGGACTTACGCTGGGTTTACGTATATTTGAATACAAGGTATTGCAAATGCAGCCAAGTGGTAATCGCCTCTTATTTAATTCAAGTTTATTTGGTAATTTGGTAGCCGGTGATTCAGTAACAAAGTGTAACCGATTCACCATCTAATTTTTGCGTCGTCAAACGCGTACCTGGCGGTTCAAAACACAGCCGAGACTATAACGATCCTCGATACTCCTTGGGTCGGGGGACTCTAAATTATTGTGGCATTTTTCTTCACTTCAATTCCCGAAGATTTCCATCACCCCAGAAAACACACGGATTCAACAAATGTATACCACACTCGACACGAACTTTTTGTAGCGCGCAAAATCAGTCGAAGCTCGAACGAACGCATCCCGATCGAGTCGCGACCACACTGGTGAGTTCGAAACTCCACGCAGTGCAACACTGGGCGGCTGTCGTGGGGGAGAGAACAAAAAAGAAATTCATGCCGGCTCGAACGAGGCTCTCAACACCATTTGGGGATACAGCCATGTATATACTCACAATTGAAAAGTCGTAACGCGGGCGAGCGGCGGCGCAGGTTGGGAGCGCCATGCGCGAGGGTCGGCAGCACCGAAAACACACGGTGTATATTGTACGTGTATACTTATAGCACCGGAAGCGCGCTCGCGGCGAGCTGGCGTGCACCTGCGGCTCAGGTGAGCGCGCGCGACTGACTGACTGACTCTCGAGCAGCGCACAGGTAAGACGAGCGCTGCATACTGCAGTAGCTGCCCAGGTCTCGCTGCTCTACGCGGCTGCACGACGCTCCTGATAAGCTGCACGGGGGTCGCTTCCTTTTTTTTGCGGGCAGCTGTTGCTTGTAGCACATGGGGGCGAATAGTTTTTTCGTCCTACCGGCGTGGCTGTTTAGCTCCGTAGTATTCGCGCGCGACTAGAGGATGTCGTCGAGACTCGTCGAGGTATTTCATTTATTTTTTTTTTCCATGAAAATGACTATTCTCGGACAGATGCAATTGCTTAGGAGTATATTATAGTGGGAGCGAATGCATCGTGGTGTCTGGGATGTTTTAATAAATTATGAATCTCATTGTTAACTTTTTGCGGC
Source organism: Aphelinus atriplicis (assembly GCA_020882685.1). Taxonomy (NCBI): domain Eukaryota; kingdom Metazoa; phylum Arthropoda; class Insecta; order Hymenoptera; family Aphelinidae; genus Aphelinus; species Aphelinus atriplicis. The sequence continues at coordinate 1,779,496 of CM037075.1, read as the reverse complement.
TTGCCTTCTTTTCTTCAAACAAATTGTCGAAAATTTTAATTAAATTTGAACGTGAATTTGATTCTATAACAATGTGCGGAGATTAGCATTTAGTTTCATGTTGACTTTTGATTTGGGATACAATTCCAAATATCATCTAGAAATTTATAAAAGTCATGACGCGTAAGTTTCATCCGCGTAATGGTGAATATCCACTATTCGTTGATAAAAATTGAATGATCGATAATCAGGGAATATTTATTCAATTGAATAGTAATCTTTTCTTATTAATACCAATAATGAGAAAATCGATACTCGAAATACGAATACTGGTTAAACGAGCAGTGATATTTCACGGTTTATTAGTAAAATTGATATATTATGGGTACCCGAGCGAGGTTAGCCGATTTGGGCACGTGAAACGTTCGCGACCAGATTGCCCAGTGATGGTTAAAAGTTTGCGCGTGCCGAAATAACATAGATAAGCGAACTGCATATACTACTTTTCGTACGCTGCGGGAGGAAAGTACCATTATTTTCTAATGCGCCAAGGCGCAAAGTTGACACTTTGCTTCCGCTGTCGCTCAAAGAAATTTACTGTCCAGAATAGTTAATATCTTACTAATTTTCGAGTTATTATATCATATGGCTGACTCTATCATCGTTTATAGTGAGTTGTATTTCTATAGTTGATTATTGCTTAAGTAACTTACTATATAATTGTAATCAAGACAAGTACAAGATCAAAAATAAAACTTTTCCCTTCTTAGAATGTAACTTAGTAATTAGTGTTGCATAGCAGAGAAGAGTAAAAGTAATAGCAACTTTTCTCTAGATACATTTTTGATTCGTGTAGCGTAAAGTTTAGCTCAGCTAACATACTTTTTTCAATGTAAATTTTGAAGTACAAAATTATGAACGCTCGACTTCACTCTTGCTTCACATAAATTTATTCTACCAGTTTATAAGGAAATTGCATAATGTGAAATGAGCTCATTCATTTACCTCTTTGTACACTAATAATCTCGATGTGTTTTTTGATTTTCAATTCTGCAATGGGACGACTTTGGATATTTTATTCATATTAAAATGAAAGAAACTCACGAAACACCGGAAACGTTCCCAGTAACTAAGTGGGAGACTCGATTATCATTTCACGGCCTTGAAATATTTGCAGAGTTCAGAAGCAGTGGCGCGAAATGGAATCAGTGCAGCGTGACTCCCACGAGTCTTCTCATTTCACAGACATTTATTAATCCCGGCACAGATGCGTGACAGTACTCGTATCAAATACTATAATAAAGCTATCCTTGAGTTCCGTTGTCGCATACAATGAACCGTTCATCAATTGCGATTTTCTGCCACATAGAATCTAGGTACTGAAACATTCGTATAGCAAATGGAAGTTTTCAATTAAAATATCTAAGTCTCTAGATTAGTCCTACATTTTTTGCGAGGATTCTTTTTCAATTCTCAAAATTCAAACACAATCCCAGCATCAGTATCCTTATGATGTCGATGAGGTAATAACCCCTTTATTCTACAGTTTTTATATTCTGTTCAATTTATTCTATTACAAAATATAAAACATATCCGAAAATACTCGAATAGTTATTTTTTCAATAACTTATTACGAATAATATGAAGAGAACATTAACAGTATCTCCGGATCTCGTGCGATGTGAGTATATTTTCAATAAACTGAAAACAGAGCATCGGGAAGAATAGAGGACAAACTTACTTATTTTCAATATATCTGTCATGAAAAAAATTCTCTCGAGGATCCACAGATTAGTCAGGCTGATAAAAAAACTTTATAAATGCATTTTTCTCATGGTGAACGCATTTCTCTTTGAATCTAGTGAATAAACCAAAAATAAATAGCAAAAGATACGCGAATTCTGTTCCCATATATTAGTTATGTTTGTGGGAGCTGCTATGAATCAGTTGTTTAGTATTTTTTGGCGCAAGGAATCGCTCTTTTAAATATCAATAACTCAGTTGAAACGGACCTTAAAGAAATTAAAAAAAATCATTATACAGCAATTTTTAGTCTGTCTGATTGTTCTGTCGATCAAGAAACAAATTTTGTGTGATTGTTCCATTCAAAACAATTAACTTCTTCCTCAACTACTTACTCAAAAATGCTTCGTTTTCAGTCTTCGACGAAACACAAAAACATGTATCTTAGTATGTTTGTTATGAGGATTGAGGAATCATATATTTTATGCCCAGCGAATTTGGTGCCCCGAAGAGGTGTGACACCTCCTTTCCAGTGTAATCAATTCCACCGCGAACAAAGGTTTTGCTGCGATGCAAAATTTATTATTACCGTGAGTACGAATTGGAAAAATTTGATGATTAATTAGTTCTTGACAGTGTCTTATACGAGTAAGAATTTGCCATGAACTGAAATATATAATTTATTACATTTCATAATTTAGTGACTCATCATATATATACTATTTTACTATTTCGTATAAATTTTCGGGAATCAGTGAAATTGGGAAGTTCCAAAAACCAATAGAGCTGTTGGACCTTTTTCACGAAGCTTTTATTTTTTATTTTTTGGCAATTGCAAGTTAATTGTTCACCAAAGCAAACTTGCTACAGTAGATTCTTACTGTATTCACAGAAGATATGTTCAGTGAAACTCTTGTCGGTCTACTGAAAACCTGTCGTACCGATTGACGCTATCCGGCATCAACCGAGGATACAACGTCAAGCACGGAAAATGCAGACAGAGTTGCTCAACGAACCGGTTCATAATTTCAGACATGATGAAGATAACTATATTGAAAGAAAAATATTCGAAGAATTGAACCGTGATAGGATAGCTACATATGGAAATGGAATAAATATTCACCTCACCCACATCCCGAATGATTTTCGATCACGCTGGTTATCAATCTATATTGCAAATATCACGAATCCAACTGTCTCATTTTACAACCAGAAGAAAATTCCATAATAGCAACGTTCCCCATCTTCGGTCGAGTTGTTAGCTACTCATTCAGAATGTAAATCAGAACAGGTGATTTCAATACTTATACGATATATTCAAGCTTACGATATCAGCGATGGACAAGTAGTAGGCAGCTGGTGTCACCCTTCGATAGAAACAACACTTTTACAAATTCAATCTGAGAGAAAAGTAAGGTGGAAAATTTAATTTGAAAGAAATCCAACTATCGCGGGGGGAGGGGGCGGATATATACGAGCTCGTGGAAGGCTTAGCTGGAACAAAGTGTACGTATGGCCGCGTCTCGTATGGCGCAACTCGAAGCAATGCTCGCGGAAAATAAGCCGGCTCCTCTGAGCAATCTCTGTATGGCAAATTGCATTTTACAAAGCCCTTTGGCTTTCCACCGTGCTGAGTTTTCCCTTCGCCCCCCCCCCCGCCCGCGCGCGCCCTGAGCCTCGCGCGTGTACGCGTCCTACACGTGTGTGTGCGGTGTGTGTAAGCGAGTGCAAGTGTGTGGACAAGTATGTATACACATATATAGGCCCGATGATCAATCGCTTACACCTCGACGATGTTACACGAGACACCACGGGACGGTTGAGATGTGTGCATATATATATGGATATAAAAGTGCACAGGTGCCAAGTGGAACAGTTGCACGATTAACAAAGAGGAGGGCGTGGATAACAATGGCTCGATCGTCCATCTCGTGCAAAGGGGTTAATTCAATATGCGATATCCGATCGGCTAAGCCAGGCGGAACAGAATTTCTTCTGCCGATGTACCGCTAATCCGCACCGAGTTTGCTCTGTCCCGTGTTGGCAGCGCTCTCACTAACGTTAAACCTATTAGCTGGATACATAATGCCATCGGTTACTCTACGTACATATATGTATATATAGTCTCGCGGCAAGATGTAGCTCGATTGTAGATGGACGCTTTCACCTCTTTTATTCCGGAATTCTTTCGCAGTTTCGCATGATCATTTGACTCAATTCCGTTCGCTTCGTTCGTTTTGATTCGTCAAGTAGAAGCCGTTGTCATGAGCAGTGGAAGTTGAACTTTTGAATTGGACTATCGGGCTCTCTGTTACCTTATCTACATATCGATTCATATTGGTAGTATTGAAACAAAATTTTCGGTGGCAAAAAGTTTTAGACCCTGCTCTAATTTCACTCTGCTGAATAAATTACTACAGGTAAGTGTAATCATTCTTTTTCTCTACATGTGATAGCTTTTGTGAAAACATATCATCCTCTGATTGATCACGTCAATTTCCCCCGAATTATCTGAGTGACTTCGGAATGGGTTCGAGTGAATGAATGATATTTATAGCAAAAGTTTCTAAGAGGTCTTGAATTACTCTTTAACATTCCGTTCACAAAGTTATAAAGTTTCAATTTCATCATAGCCAAAATTGCAAGAAACCGGTGACAGTCTGCAATTACCCTGTATAATCTTTTCCATCGTATTTTCTATGAAATCTGTTCATTCTGTTTTCATATTTTTTTTCTTCAAGCGAATAAAAAATAGTATGAAAATAGCCATTTTCTCAGCATTTGACACTTAGGGTATTATTGCATGGTGAACATAGGAAATAACGAGTGTTAAAAATTTGCTGCGGGGCATACAATGAAAGTATTCAACGTGGTCTACAAGATCTTGGTGCGATTTTTATTCTAACATAATTTTTCATTCAATTTATAACTGGACATGTTTTTCCGAGGCTGTGCAGGTAAAACATCTGCTCCACTTGCTCCATACAATTTCTCTTGGGAGTGTCGTTTCACAAGCGTTATTCGGGAAAAATGTCGGCGTGATATTAACGTATGAAAAATTATACTGGGACAAAAATTTCACCTCGGCATTTTGTACAGTATTTCAATTTCATACCCAGGAGCTTATTTTACTCTTTATGTCCACACTACAAAAACAATCCTTTCATTCAAGTACATTTTGCAACGTAACTTGAGTAAATTTGATTGAAATTAAGTTCGATTTGGATCAAAGAGTCGTTTTTTCAGTACATGTTTATCATTATCTCGAAAAATATAATAAAATGAACTAAATTTTAACAATACAATGTAGTGACAAAATTAGTGTCGTTCATTTTACAAACAGAAAGTAGATAAATTCAGTAGGAGTTTAGTTTCTACCACCATTTGAGTAATATATGATAAGTGGCTATATTTCTATTGAGCATTTTGTTTCGGATGGCAGACACTTTAACAGTATTCGATTTGATATCTGAGTTTCAGAAATCAAAATGCGTACAAGTGCAGAGTAACTGGGATAATTCAACCTCTTATTACGATTGCTCAAGTTCTCAACTTTAGCCATTACGATCAAGAAGAGTTACTCTATAAGTAACTTGCATGATAAGGCTTACCGAGATCATTAAATTTTAGTATTTTCAAGGCTGATAATGACAAAAAATACATTTTTTCATTACATACTTTCCATTAGTTAGAATATAATAACTATTTTATAGTGATACTACAGTTGCTCTATTGTACTGAAAGAATATTGTTGAATTTCCAATCCTAAAATATAGTGTAAATGATTGTACTTTACTTACATATTCAGTATAGTATAATTTCTAAACTACATTTTTCTCATTGTATCATTCCTCAAGTGACCGGTTCACCTACACATTCTGGGAAGGAGATTTTTCTATTTACATACCATCTGGTTGGATGTAACAGTTTGGCTTCGCGTTATAAGAGGTAACCGTTTTTTGTATGGTAACAACGCAACAGGGCCCGTATTGCTAAAAAGCTAGACTGAATCAAGTACTGCTGCTTACTATAGTTACAGTTCTAGGGTGTAAAAATAAACTTATGCCTACAAAACAAGACTATAGCACTGTATTCTACGCCTACTGTGACAAAATGCATTTTATGTAGTATAGAAGGAAAATAAAAAACTTTCATTACTGTCTAATCATGATTTATAACTGAGACGTATTTCGAAAATTGAAGATAAGTGTCACTAATCTATATTTTATATTTATTTCTAATCGTCGCAGGATCAGCTGACGATTTGTGTGTTTTATCCGGTGCTGCAAATAATGTATAGCGAAATCCACGCCTTTCATCTTCTCTTATCTATTCCGTTTTTCATCTACATTGCGATGCCTCCGCTGCAGTGGGAAAATCGATTTTGACGAGCGTTTTCCTATGACCTGCCACGTCAGCGGGACATTTTTTCTACACGAATCGATGAGTAATTGATGGTTCCTGAGCCTCACGAAAAAAATAGCTCCTCCCCCCGCGGTTATAAGGTAGGTGTACCCAATATGCGCCAGGACCCAATATGCGCTACCCTTCGTATTTCATATATACGCGCGTTTAGAGCATCGCCGCGTCACAGGATCTTGTCGGCAATACTAAATAATGAAGAAAGAAAACATTTTCACCGATCGGAAACCCTTACACCAACTTGTTAGAGCTCGTTTTCTCCATTTTTTCGCCAATTTTCATTCTCGATCTAATTTCGCTCAGGTAAGTGCGAATTTTTTTAATACCCTTAAACTGGGCCAAAAAAATCGAGCGACATATCATTCGATTCCTTGACATCCCATCTACATCATCCAATTTTTTTTTCTTTGTATGACCTTTTTATCAATCGTTTCAATAGCTCTTCGTTATTTTTATAAAATGTACCCAATATGCGCCACCCCTATTTTCTTGCTCTAGAAGCTACAATCAACCCATTGATGGTAAATATCCGCCAAACATGGTGGAAAGAGAATTCAGTTCAAGCTCTGGAGCAGGTAAAAAAAGGTGAGATATCGCAGAGGATGGCTTCGACTATATATAAGATACCCCGTCGAACATTTCAACGATATGCCAAACAAAACATATCCGAGAAAAGGAAAATGAGTCGACCATATGCGTTAACGACAGTACAGAACAAAGAATTATGTAGTCGAATTAAACGCTTAGCAGATATTGGCTATCCTATAACCAGAAAAATGTTGAGGTTATGCGTTTATAAGTACTGTCTAGGAAAAAACATCAGACAGAATTTTTCTACCATCATGACAATAGCTAGCCCCAAGTAGGCTCGGACATTTTTTAAATTGAACTCTTCCATTTCAGTGAGAACATCTCAATTATATTTAAAATTACACAAATAAGAATATTCATCAATTTGAGAGATTAATATTGGAATTAGATGTTGCATAAGTTAATTTTGTTAATTCAAAAACAACGGTTTTGTCATGAATTTTAACTGAAAACTTGATTTGATTTAGGTTGTTAGAAGTTCATATAATCTATTTACTATGGTTTAATCAAAGACAAAATGTATTTTCCAATAAAATTATATCAGAAATATAATTTTTTGTTTGTATTTTATCCATTTCAGACATGCTTCATGCTTCAAATTGGATGAAAAGAAGTATTTTCAGGGTGGCGCCATATTGGGTATACTAAAAATTTTTTCCCGAAAATTTTTTTTTTTTTTAAACCACGGTATCTTAGCGTAGAACTTTTCAAATCGAAAAAAACTTAGCTCATTCTGTAGGTATTGAGTAGACCTTTCATTTGACACCAATTATGTTAGAAAATATTCATTTGACGCGGCGTAGTGACCTTTCTCGCTTAGGTGGCGCATATTGGGTACAGGTACCTTACTATCATTTTATGGAACTGAGTCAATATCTCCACTTGCACTATATTGATCGTGAATTTACCATGCCGTTCGAATCGGACCACGACGTCCCCTTGGCTTACAGCGAGACAATGTATACTGTTGAGTCATAGCTATCGAATTGTAATACGGCTCGAAATCGACACGCCGGACTCAATTAAAGGCACCCTTTGAACTTTCGCAAAGCTGTCAAAGAGAACAGAGCTCAGCGGTCGGCATACCCGATTTTAGATGATTTTTCTCTCAAATGTACTCTCGCAATTTGAAAAAGTAGAAATTTTACTGATTTTCGAGTGAATATTCACTATTATTTATTAGTTATGCAATTTCTACTATTAATTAGTAGCTTTTCACTATTATAACTTTAGGAAGTATATATAGCTTCAATACAATTCGAAGAAAATCAGTTTGCGATTAAATTTGATTTATAGAGTGAAAAAATTAATATACTGTAATTTTACGTAATCCAAAATATCCGTACCGTTGTTTTTCGGTAGTTGTGAGATTAATCACAATACTCGTATTCCAATGGCGTATTCAGATGGCTTTGCCTTATTTGCATTGCATTTCAAATTTCAGAAGCTTGTACGCTATAAAAACTCGCCGAGCATAAATACGCGAACCATAGCCGTTTTTATGGGAACGCTTGCGCAATTAAACATACCACTCACGCTGAATAGCACTAGTTTGCTCAAAAGCGTCTATAAATAAATAAATAAAAAAAAAAAAAAAAAAAAAAACATACCACTTTTTGACCCCATCAGTTTTATAATCTTGAATCACTTTTTCTGGAGGTAATTTAGTCACCTCCGCATAAATGAACCCAAGACTTTTTACTAGAGATACGGCCTATTAAATTTACTTGTTCAATCATCCAGTGGTACTTCGTCGAATCTTCGGCTGAAGACTGATGTAGGTACTATTTGGACTATTTGCGAACGGGGTGTTAAAGTGTAGTTCAAGGGCTAATAAAAATCACCGTTATAACCGTTATAATTCACCCATTAAAACTCATTCAAAATTTCAATTACTCAAACTCACTCAAATCGGGCACGTGGAGTCGATGTGGACCCTTTTCATAATTTCTTTTTACAAACTTCATAGGTATACAGGTAAATTGTAGGTATAAATCATGCTTTTATATAGATTTATTGAGAACTTCTGACATCTAACCAAAATATACTTATTTAAACCATTACAACATGTCTATAAAAATTTATCTCTTGAATATTCATTGGACTCAACTCATAAGCATTGAAATTGATTCGATCTTCTGCAATTAATAGTGATGATATTAGTAAAGGATCAATTAAAGCCCATTGTTTATTTCTAGCAGCTTCCTCATTCACAAATTGAACAAAAATGATCGATTATTAAGAAATTCAAGTACTGAGTGGACACATTTGCAGAGAAAAAGAGGATTATATTTATTTTGTAGACGATACTTACAGGAAGTAATAAAAGTTACAGAATAATAACATACAATTCATCGTTTTTCTTCAAACGGTTGTAAAATGGCCGCTTGGAGTGAAAAAGACCGATAATGTATCGATCAAACATCTTGTTTCAACTTTACAAAAATGATCCGAACGCTCTATATATACGCTGCTGAAAGGCATAAAGCGCATAAAATACGAAATATTTCGTGCATTTCATGCTTTTCACTCGGGTAGCATGTAAAAAACAGCATTTGTATTGAGATAGGAAATAAGGTACCTGTACCCAATATGCGCCACCTAAGCGAGAAAGGTCACTACACAGCGTCAAATGAATATTTTCTAACATAATTGGTGCCAAATGAAAGGTCTACTCAATACCTACAAAATGAGCTAAGTCTTTTTCAATTTGAACAGTTCTACGCTAAGATACCGCGGTTTAAAAAAAAAAAATTTTTCGGGAAAAAATTTTTGGTATACCCAATATGGCGCCACCCTGAAAATACTTCTTTTCATCCAATTTGAAGCATGAAGCATGTCTGAAATGAATAAAATACAAACAAAAAAGTATATTTCTGATAATTTTATTGAAAAATACATTTTGTCTTTGATTGAACCATAGTACATAGATTATATGAACTTCTAACAACCTAAATCAAATCAAGTTTTCAGTTAAAATTCATGAAAAACCGTTGTTTTTGAAGCAACAAAATTAACTTATGCAACATCTAATTCCAATATTAATCTCGCAAATTGATGAACATTCTTTTTAGTGTAATTTTAAATATAATTGAGATGTTCTCACTGAAATGGAAGAGTTCAATTAAAAAAATGTCCGAGCCTATTTGGGACTAGCTATTGTCATGATGGTAGAAAAATTCTGTTTGATGTTTTTTCCTAGACAGTACTTATAAACGCATAACTTCAAGATTTTTCTCGTTATAGGATAGCCAATATCTGCTAAGCGTTTAATTCGACTACATAATTCTTCGTTCTGTACTGTCGTTAACGCATATGGTCGACTCATTTTCCTTTTTTCGCATGTTTTGTTTGACATATCATTGAAATGTCCGAAGAGGTATCTTATATATAGTCGAAGCCATCCTCTGCGATATCTCACCTTCCTTGACCTGCTCTAGAGCTTGAACTAAATTTTCTTTCGACCCTGTTTGGCGGATATTTACCATGAATGGGTTGATTGTAGCAGCTGGAACAAGAAAATAGGGGTGGCGCATATTGGGTACATTTGATAAAAATAACGAAGAGCTATTGAAACGGTTGATAAAAAGGGCATAAGATGAAAAAAAAAATTGGATGATGTAGAAGGGATGTCAAGGAATCGAACGATATGTCGCTCGATTTTTTTGGCCCAGTTTAAGGGTATTAAAAAAATTCGCACTTACCTAAGCGAAATTAGATCGAGAATGAAAATTGGCAAAAAAATGGATAAAACGAGCTGTAACAAGTTGGTATAATGGTTCCCGATCGGTGAAAATGTTTTCTTTCCTCATTATTTAACATTGCCGACAAGATTCTGTGCCGCGGCGATGCTCTAGACGCGCGCATATATGAAATACGAAGGGTGGCGCATATTGGGTACACCTACCTTAGTAGAAAAAAAACTGATGGGGCCAAACAAAATGAATGTCTATCTACGTAAGATAGAGTAATCATATGTGAAACGGAAAAGAAGGATTACATTGATTTGTTGTCATTCACTTAACTGTGGGTTTGAATGCAAAATACCGGTGGAGAAACCAACCATTTTCTTTCAGTACGTCTTTTTCGAAAATTGTGACTAATGAGAATTAAATCCGATAAATATGTTCTCTTCTTCTTCTCTTATTTATTCAATCTCAAAGAAATATGATTTAATTCACAATCATCGGTTGAAAACAGGTACGAATATATCGTTGGACCCATTCGTTAACGCTCACGCTATGACGTATATACACATATATATGGGTGCAACCTACGTGGAATGATAAAACGTTTGGAGCAGCGGAACGTCAGAAGAACACAGCATCCATCGAGTCGGCATCAGTCCCGTGTGATTCGGAATCGGGTATATAGGCCACTCGAGCCACCGATTGAATCTCGATTATTCGCACAATATGGTATGGAGCGCGCACCAGCTACTCGACGTCAGCGCTATCGTATAATAGGCTCGAGCCCGTTGAGAAAACGCGTATATATACGTGTATATGGCGATATCACTGTCTCTCGTTTATCCGTGTACCCGCGTGTATGTACGTGCGCTGACATGAAGCCGCGACGACTGCCGTCGACAGACGGCATGTTTTACCCAATTAGCAGCAGCTCTATAGCTGCTGCACCAAGTGACCGGTGATTATATGCATATACGGTAGTTTCGTATCTTCCCTTTGTCTTCGCTTACTGATGGTACTCGAGGTTCGTGTTCTCTCCGTTTCCACAAGCGTAGATATGTGTACTCGCCAGGAAATTGTCAGATAATTTTCAATGCATCCTTAGAAGGTGGAAAATAAGCAACACGTGAAATATGAAGAACTGCATCGCTTTTTGGCAAGATGATTGAAAGGATGAAAAAATTCGGGCACTGAATTCAATGCACATGTAACGAGAGCACAGTTGACAAACAATCAAAATCATATGTGTTATAATCTTGTGTTATAATAAAACTTTAATTTCGAAGTCTTTCATTTCTATATTTTCGGCTAACCCGACCAAGGGACTATTCACTCTAGAATTGTTAGTTTTTTTCTATTTTGCTTTTTACTTTTCGTTTGATATTGAAGTGAATGTACCCTTGCTTTTTACCTATAACCAAACATGCCAGGCGGCTATTCTATTCGGAGGAACAATCACGAGAAAAAAAACAACGAGAAATCAGAGAAATTCGCACGGATGATTCTGAATTCAACTTAATACCCCTCGAACCGGAACCCACCTTCCTCTGCACATTTATCCACGTTTCTCCTCCAAACCATTGGTAAGTTAGGAGTTTGAAACGACCATGAACATAAACAATCAGCTGCGAGTTCCTAGATACGTAATAAAGAGAGGTTATGTTTCCTCAGAATAAGAAACGAAAGATGTGTTGCGTTTCGATGAATCGACCACTTTGCCTTGGTGTTGCTGATGTGTCGATTACATCGATTTTCAAACTTTCAACTTTCGATAACTCATAGACTGAGAACAAAGAACTTCCAAGAAAAATAGTGAAAGAAGAAGTTACTAGTCCTTTTTCGATATTTTACCCATTTTTTTGGAGCTAAAATACGGCATATGAACTATCATTTCCATGTATTTTTTCTCGCTCTATCGATTGGCGGCATTGGAATCAAGGATTTCCCGAGTTTAATTTTGCCCAGTTGGAGGTGGAGTTGGAGTTGGAGACGTCCTTTTTCGATTTTTTACCTTGTTTTTTTGGAGCTCACATGAGGCATATGACCCATGATTTCCATGTATTTAGATACTTGTTTTGGATATATTACCATCAATTATCATCCAAAAATCAGACAGCTTTGAAAAACTTCGTCTAAAATATTAGGTTTTTTTTATTGGTTCCATTGAGTCCCGAGTTCTGATTCAGTGGGTCGATTTTTGCCCCATTACGTCGATGTTGTCGTGTCGAGTTCCAATGGACACATTGGATACTGGCCTAAAATAATCCCATGCGTTATCTACCGGTTTTTGGGATGAGAATCACGGGAATTTCGTGAGATGGGAACCGGAGTATCAACTAGAGTTTACGTTAAGAAGAAGATCAATTACGTAAATTAGAATACACAAATTCGTGACGTATTTTGAAGAAAGCCAAAATATAAACACTCGCTATCACCCAGCGAATTTAAAGTTTTAGAGAAATGCATATTTGACAAACCAAGTGATAAGACCCTACCCAATTATGTTACGCGATGCAAAAAAATGTCCATAGTCCACCCATCCACGAACACCCCCCACTGACGGGAACGACCTCTTATCCGTCTTACTGGATGACCGGAGTCAGGCTGCACCAAGAAAGCTGAACCCATTGCCAGCAGAAAATCATCCGCAAACAAACAGAATACAGACAAAGTCCACCCAGATACCCATTTTCGATTAGATATTTTTAACCAACTTTATCCCAGGAAAACGCACTCATTCATTGTTAGTCCGATTGGAGGAAAAGGCAATCGGGGATCGGAGAAGATTAAACAATCTTGGACTTATCTTAGATTTTGGAGTGGCGGGCGAAATTGGAACCACTGCCCCGATGGTCATGTCCCGGCAGGGGTCTGGGGCCGACTGAAACTGCTGTTCCAAGGGACATACTGAATACTGGCCTACAATAACCAAATTTTCCCAGTTTTCTCTATAGCACGTTGAAGTTACTGGAAACGAAACTTACATGAATTTATATTCCCCTGAGCAACGGTTGCTAAGGAGCTAATTGGGAAGATTTTGTGTCCTTTGCCGTCGAAAATGATGAAAATAGGTCATAAATTAATAATTTCCAACCTCCACAACGGTTGCTAGGGAGGCGAACAACGGTTGCTGTGGAGAAAATAGAACAATTCATTGTCCTTGGCCATCGAGTGTGATTTATAACTGATTTTCCGGCTTGCCCCAATCAGCACTCATGAGGATTTGTGAGAAAACACGTTAGGAACGATTGCTAGGGAAATTACCAACGAATTTCGCTGAAAATTGAACTCCGACTAGATCTTGCCACAACTAATCGTTGTGCAAAATTTCAGCAAGATCGGACCTATCCTTCGAAAGTTATTGTATACAAAAGAAACGAAAAAGTACACACCTTAACTACGGTTGCGAAGGAAATAAACAACGGATTTTGCTGAAAATCGAACTCGGTCGATATTCGGCCGTGACTAACCTGCGTGCAAAATTTCAAGAAGATCGGAGCATCCCTTCGAGAGTTATCGTGGACGAAAAAAATACGGGACGCATACTCATACATACATACATACATAGACACTTTTGGATTTCCATGTTTTTCGACCCGTAGATTACGAAAATCGAGGTCCCGAGGTCTGATTCGGTGAGTCGATTTTTGCCCCATTACAAAGCTTTCTCTTTGAGAAAGCAAAAAAAAGAAATAAATAGTTCCACAACAAATTATATAGTACACGTGATCATAAATATTCACTTTACGGATTGATTTTTGTGCCTAAAATGCGATTTTACGCAATGGCGCATTAGCCCAATTACTGTACTGCGAAATCTCGCGTTTCTTTTTTCGGCACGAACAATGTATATATAAGTCTGGCCCAGCAGAGTTGATGAGTCGTAGAGCCCGAGCGCAAGCTCGACTCCTTGTTAGCCGAACGTTCCACCGGGAGCGAAGAGGAGGAAAAAAGCAATGGGCCACTAGTAGGTATATATACAGCCGAACAGTCGGCGTGATTTCGCGGCACACTCGCTCCTGCAGCAGCAGCGGGTGTGCTGCAGCGCCGCGGATAGCTGACAGAAGCGAAACGCGCGCGCGCTGGCTGTTCGGGGGCGGCGGGGGAGGGTTGCGCAACTGTACGAGGTGGCTCTCTCGCGCCAGTGCTGCAGTTCACCCCGAGCCACCGTCGCGCTCGGTCCGCGTTCGCTCGATATCCCGCCGCCGCCGCCGCCGCCGCCGTCGACGCCACCTACCCCCCCTCAAGCGCGAGTATATATACAGTGTGCTGCAGGTGCCCGGTCGTCACGTGCCCGATGCCACCTTGACTCGAGCCAGCCTCGTCTGCCGCACAAAAGACCAACATGAGCCAAACCCCCGTCAAGTGATACTTGCACGTATACCGGGTCGTCCGCGACAATATATACCTGAGAGTGTGCCGCTGGTGCCGCTCCCCGAAACGCTGCAGCTGCCTCTACCCCGTTGGTCCCTGTCTCTCCGCGTCTCTGTCTCTCTCCTCCCTTCTGCCTCCGTCTCCTGATAACTGGTGAGTCTTCCTGCTTCGTACTCCGCTGTACACCTCGTGCTTCCTGTGCGTGTACGCGCGTTCATCGTCGATGCGTCACACACTGTGTACACGTATATATATGTACATACACAATGCGCGCACGTGCACGCTGCACTTCATTCGCGATGAACGCTCGTGCTTCGAGTTTGATATGTATTTTGAACACGTTAGACCCCCTCGTTACGCGTTAGGCTACCGGGGATATATATTCAAAATTTATTATTCCGCATTACCACGAAATGTATATTGTTGTCTTGAATATATGCATTTATCTCTTTTGACTCGATTCGTTTGTAATCGGGTTTTTTCAATGCGATTGATCGAAAAGTATCCATGGCGAAATTCTAGGCTGGCAACCCGACGCTCCAGTGAAATCGAAATTTATAACTTTTTGGATAAACGTGTCTAGTGCATGTTGATGGACGTGTTTGCACACGAGAACGTGCTATTCGTTTTCGCATACCAAAGTTATGGGTTATTAGCGAGACCTGGCTAATTGGAATCCGTTTGGCAACGAAAATTGAGATATTTGGACTGACGGCTGCGAAATCATGAGCTCAAAACTATTTTTTAAGTTATTTAATAAACTCACGGATATCCGATAAATTTTCAATTTTCTCTTTTTGCACTGACTCATCTCTAAAGATCCAACATATTCCAATTGTTCATAATATGAATGAATATAGTTGTCTGATCGTAAACTGAGATCTTCTGGATGATCTTCTGAATGATCATACATCAATATTGTATCAGCTAAACTGATACAATATTGATGTATGTCTTATTAAAATGTTGCTCAGAGATTCATCTTCTTTCAATGAAATTCGACGAGTACCCATCTAATATTCTTTTTGTTCAATAAATTACACACGTGCGTTGAGTTTTGATTCATTAAAATAAGGTTCCACTTGACTTCTACTTTCCACCCCTTTATGGCAATTGTTTCATGTGCTAACCGCTTAATAATGATTATTCTTTTTGCACATTAGGAATCGGAAATTGTTTCAGTTCGTCAGTACATGAAAATTACTCTTTCCGATATGATGCCGTAACTCGCAGAGCCAACACTTGTACTTCTTCATACATATAATATAATTGTCTCATCTATTTATTCATTTACTAAAAATGACGAACGAGAGATATAAGTAATTTTATTTGTGTAATATCTATTGAAAATAATTCCTATACACGAAAAAATGCACGGGATTCTGCGCAACATCGCGGAAAGATGTTATTTTTGGCATCTCGAATAGAATCGAGAAAGATCGTATGAATGCTGGCGAATCCGCCGTAACGATTCAATATCACAATGACCAATACAATTGATTCATCGATAGTGAAGCTCTGTTCCAAAATAAATTATTCTCCTTGGGCCACGTAACAGGCTCAATGGCTATTTCCGCGCCGGGGGAAGAGCACATAAAGCTCAGCGGTCCTGTTGTAGTCGAAACCCCTCCAATTCAATGTTTTCCTTCTGTCTGCGAGGGTGAATCCAACAATACCATTTGGCATAATTGGATTGTCCTTTTTTTTCTTTCGACTTTTCCAAAGGAATCGGGTATGGAGTTATCGTTGATTCATACATGCCGCGCATTGTTATACATTTCGGCTTTCCGTCCAGTTGCACGTGAATTATCCATAATACCTCCCGACCTGTTTCGAACGGCCCATCGAGACCGAAACAACACGTTCCAACCAGTATTTCCTTGCCTCCTCGATAATGAGCAGAATAAGTGTCGGTCGTCGCGCGTCAGGTAAACGAACGCTGCAGCAACGAGAGCCGTAAAATCGCAGTTAAACAGGGCGAACGGGGGTTTCGCATCACGCGTAACAACTTCATACCCCATTCGCCGGCCATAACACAATCAATGACACGACCCTTAGGTCGGCCGTCGTTTAACAACCTGCCCCGCGCCGGTAAATACCCCAAACGTTCCGAGAGACTCGCCGAGACCATTACAACGTGCAAACAGGGGCGCAGTTGCCCAAAAACGAATCGCGCCTATGCATATACACATAAGAGTATACGGGCGAAGCGTATCGGGCGATAAATGGCTATCAGCTCCGGCTCTCTTCTCTGCTCTCCGCACACCCTCGCGACCCATCCTGTTCCGGAACAATGACGAGCGCGATACCGTACGTCAATGATATTCGTGTTCGCGCTGACCCAGCTGTCACGTCGAGGGAAAAACATTGTTACACCTAGTATATTTTTACTATGTTTTTTTTTTATAGTGCAATAACGTAACAGCTATGCGATATTGGTAAACTTTGATACCCAAATCATAGTAATCGTTACTGGAAAAAATAACATACATTATTCGATTTATAGGATATTCGATCTACACATGGCC
This sequence comes from Aphelinus atriplicis, assembly GCA_020882685.1. NCBI lineage: Eukaryota > Metazoa > Arthropoda > Insecta > Hymenoptera > Aphelinidae > Aphelinus > Aphelinus atriplicis. The sequence continues at coordinate 1,762,170 of CM037075.1, read as the reverse complement.
AAGTATCATAGTACAAATCACTGTGATTGCACTAAAATGTTTGGTACAGTTAGTGCGAATGGACCAATTAGAGATTGAAGTCATTTCAAGTGTGGATATTGCACTGACAACTTATGAATACAGAAATAGAATATTTTTTATTCGTCAATTTATTCATAATGCACTTTCATAAATTAGATTTCGTAATGGTCGAAATTATTATTATATTATAAAATCAATAGCTATACATAAGACACTATAAATAATATACTCATTTTCATTCCTCAATATGTATACAATATTCAGGAAAAATAATATTCATGAAATTCTAATTCATTACAATGAATCAAACTGAAGCGGTTCCTTTTTTATACTTGTGAGAGCTGCAAGTGTTCATGAATGCCAACGATCTCGTAATGCGAAATTTTCTCGATCGCAACGATCATGAAACTGTCTGCGTGGATAAAGTGCAAACAGCTTTTCAAATACAGGCCAAATCAGCTTAACAATTAATCAATATAAGTGTCTCCGAAATTAAATAATTGTATAATTAACAAGAATCATAGTAGAAGGCAGATAAAATAGTAAACTTCACAATAATATCGATAGTAAATAGTATTATTGAACTTCAACATGGGATGATTGTAATCTTAACTGGAAAAAAGTACTCTGACTTATAAAATATAGTTACGACTACTTACGATATTTTTCTCGACCGTGTTGAAATAGTAAACTTTCATAATCAGATTTTTCTCAGTCCAGCATTTATTTTACACTAAACAAGCTGCCTTTTCCAAATGCTAAATCACACAAAATAGTAGTTCTGGTTGAATATTTTCTGTTGAAAATTAAAATAAATATTTTGTACAGTGTTATTGCAATATTTTTCACCGGCGTTATTTTCACGGTAGTTTTCTATTACATTTATGCTGATCGAGCTTTTCATCTCCAAAAATTTCAAGAACAATCTCGAGGAAGATTACAAACGGGGCATATTTCAATTGAGAAGCCATACACTTATTATAGTTTTACTTGCATAAGCGGTCAGATTATCATAGCTTAGATAAGACACGCCAAAAGGATAGTGCACATCAACGCGCTGGTTTGGTCTTGAGAGCAATGAATCATTGATAGAATCAACTGCATTTTCCAGCCCCGAATAAAGTTTACGTATCGAAGTGGCCGTGCATTTTATATACGAAGTTGAGATACTTTCCGAATGACGCGTCGTGTGCATCGTTGATTTGACGCAAATCCCAGATATTGCGAGCCAGCAAATTCAGAAAGTTTTGCACCTCGGGAATAAAGTACAAGCGTACATTTTGCACCGGTTCGTTCCATGTGCTTTTCATCATTATGTTGTATTTCACTTACAGAGCTGAATACGCATGAAGTATCAACAGTATGCTTATTACTCGGAAACGGCGCGGTAAAGTCGCGCGTTTGAACACTGTTCAAACCGAAAAAAGCCCGCTACTCCCGGTCGATATTATTTTTTTTTATCTTTCATTCGGCTCTTTAGCAGCGCGCCGAGCTTTGAAAACCGCTCGCGGGGATAGGGTGTACCAAACGTTCGCTCGTAGCAGAGCGGTAAGTTGATACAACTTTGAAACGTGCTTTATTCGCACGTACGAACGTCAAATGCCCCGGCAAGCCGCTTCTATTTTCCCGCGTATGAGGGGCATTTTTTCCCCTCCGTCCCTTCAAAATAAACACCGCGACTTGGGTGGAAACTTTTCAAAAGCATCCACGCACCAGCGGAAGCGGAGAGCAGCGTATCCCGAACACGGCGGAAAAGAACAGTATATAGGAGCGAACTTATCCAGCCGGCAGACACACACACACAGCGGAGGGTAAAGATTTGATCAAATGTCTGGATCTGAACGTTTGATTCATTTGCAAGTTTGCCGCCCGCGAATGCAAAATCGTCTGGTGCACGTACTGGGGGGGGGGGGTAGGAGGGGAGGCTGCGCCGAGCAGCGGCGGTTTCAAGCCGATATCCTGCATTCCGTTTGAGCTCGGCCGGCGCGCAGCCCTTATTTAGTTTGTTTTACATGCGCGCGGAGGGAGAAAGAGAGAGGGAGAAACGGCCTGGGAGCAAGAGGCGAGCGTATATACGTATGGTTTGAACGAAACTCGTTGCTGATTTGCATTGGGTGCGGGGAATACGATCAATTTTTCCTCGGCCAGTTCGAGAACACGTTGGCTCGAGCAAAATCACTCACGGCTATACGGGATTGTTCCGCGGATATAGATCCACATAAATCGGGAGCAAATAGAGGAAGATCACGATCGCGAGAGGATAGAGCGATGGTGCGAGACGAGGGCGGGCCCGTTTGGCAATGGAACGAGTAATAGGACACCGTTATAGGCCCTCTTCCATTATTACATGGAGAAGACTACTGTTGGAAACCAAGTGTGAGTAATTTCATTTTCATCACTTGTATCGAAAAGTTGATCATTAAACATTAGTTTTCTACACTCGTGATGAAAAATACTGTTCGATACTAGATCAAAAGACGATTTCTAGGCTCGTGTGATTACCAGCCTCGCTTTGCTCGGGCGGCAAACCTCCCACGTGCCTAGAAATCGTCTTTTAGTCTATAGTATCGAAATGTACTATTTCGGTTATTCGGTCTGGGAATGGGCTGAGATTGAGTACCGATATAATCGATCTTAAGCTGGAAGTTGCAGCTCAATATGAAGCTTCTGTGATGGAAAACCAATTTATGTCGCTCATATCTCAAACCACCGAGATACGACATTACTTTGCGATCCTCAAAGATACGTTCTTATTTTGCGCTCCTCCGAGATACGTCCTTATCGTTCTTTCCCGACCTTATTCTGATCCCTCAGATACATCCATGTGGATGGACCAGATTTTGCTGGGTCCCCTAGTTGCTGAGCAGCTCATGCTGGTGCGCATCTTTGGCGAGCCCCAGCAAAATAAATAATAAAAGTAATCTCAAATCATATTCATTCGTATTAAACCTATTCCCATACTCAGAATACAAAACAAGAAAGCGAGAAGCGACCTGAAGCCATGAGCCGAGCGCGGCACAGACATACGTGTATTTATATATATGTATACATGTGTGTATGGTTTGAATGCAACTCTCTGCTAATTTGCATTATGCGGGGAAATATGATTAATTTTTCTACTCCCAGTTCGGGAACACGTCGGGTTGGAGAAACAATTCCCGGGTATATTCTACGTAGCGAGCGCGAGTTTCCAACTGCTAGACCAACTGCTTTCCCGCGGGCTCGTCGTGCGCGCGACACTGCAAATTGTTTGATTCGTGGGTGCAGGCGCGACAGTTTCTCTTTGAATCGCGAGTGAAAAGCTCAATTTTCTCTCTCGCCGGGGGACTGATACGTACTTCTTTTCAGACGAGCCCCGACAAGATGATCGTGGGGCAAAAAAGGCGAACTAATTAAGGAGCCGACGAAATACATTGACGGGGGAAAAAATTGAGAAAAAAAATGTCCCGACTGCAGATCTGTGTTTGGAGATGCGACAGCTCAAGCTGGCCTACATTCTCCCTTTGCGGCGTTGCGCTTCGTGCGACGGTATATATCTATGTATATGTATACGTAGAAATTGCCGAGACAGAAAAGTTAGCGAAGCATGACATTAGTGCGACGCTGGCGTAAATGACGATGACATAGACGCGAAATGTCAGTTGAAATTTTCAGACGATTATATATGTACAGGAACATAATTGGATGACGAGGGGACTATTTTGTGTATTGTTTTATTTGCACGCCCTCTCTTTTTCCCGAGTGGTGGCGCACTCGTAACGATATGCGTTTGTTCTTCGCTCAGTAAAAGTAGGTCTACAGCACAGCTAATATTGCGTGGATAATTTTTTGGATAATTGAATAATTGAATTGGATAATTGAATTGCAAAGTTCCAACAATGACTACTGGAACATTCTCACAGGTTGCAATATACTGATTCACATAGACAAAACCATTCCTTTCAATTACTCGATTATACACTGAATTCACCAACTTGAGTTTAGTAGACATTGAATTCGCCATCATAATTTTACGGGTTTAATTCTTTACAGTGAAATTTCACTGTAGTACAATACACTGTTGGTACAGTGAAGAACTATCCGTTGAATCTTGCAGTAAGATTTTCACTGTGAGAAATTCAAAGAGTATACAGCAATTACGGAATACAAAACAATTGGAAGAAAAATTAATTATAAATGTTCGCAAGGAATAAACATCGAAATCAATCGAATAAGATTAGCCGAGTTAGGCTAAATTTCGTTGATGAGAAGGTTACAACCAATAAGACACACTTAGGCACACCCCCACGCACGTGCCTCTAGCTCGGAATGTGGTGATACAACATCCCATGTCACAGGGCCGTCCATATATACAAGTCAGCTTAGCCAAACCAATTTACCGCGTCTCAACGAAACTTTCCACGGAGAGGAGCGGCTCGCACAGAAGAATCGAATCATTCGGAGCTTGAGTCGCGTAAAGTGAGACGGCGTCATTTCGCATATGGGCACGTATATTGAGCATCATAACGTGCATCAACCCAAACGGGCCAACGGATTCATACATATTCAGCTCGACGCGTATGTATGTATACGTATATATGTGAGTATACGGGGCACAATTCAGCCGGCACTTGCGAGGCTAAAGGACGGCCCAAGTCGAGATCACGTTTGCGGTCTATCGGGGGAAGGTCTCCATCCAAAGCTGCAGCAGCAGCTTCAGAGGGAGATAGGGAACCGGCGGCTGCAGGCTTATTAGTCATTCCCCTTGGGTAGGCTGTGCGGGGCGAGGCTTCGATCGCTTCCATGAGAGCCCCGTAAGAGCCGCAAGGGCGTAATGAACGGCCGCGATCAGACGTCATCCCTCTCACTTCTACGGTTTTACCTCTTTCGCTTAGTTTTTTTACCTCCGACTCGAGACGCAGTATACCAGACGCTCGACTTTTTACACCCGCACTTCCGGGGAGCCGCGCGTGAGGGTATCGATGTCGCGCCGCGAGTATATACGCCGGTAGGCTCCGCTTCTTCCCCGCACACTTTTAATATTCGAATTATTCGTGCATGGTGTCTGACGACGATGCGGTGTTTCGTTTCAATGACAGTTGCATACTCGACGTGAATGATATGCCTTGCGGAAGACAATTATATCGCTGGTTTGCGCTTCGCGGATATTGTGGAGCTGTATACGCTCGGCTTGCGAATTTAGCTTCATGGGAGACGCATTGATTCGAACGTGGACTATTGAAGGAGAGAGAATGTGACGGACACTTATGTATGTAAGTTAGATGTATCCAATCGGGTCGACCTGAGCGAATAATCTTTTTTCGGGGAAACAAACTGGGTACACTTGACAAAAACAAACGAAGAACTATTGAAACAATCGACCAAAATCATGTATAATATTTTATAGTAAGTTCAAACTAAAATGAATACGTATTATACGATAGATATTTATGCATACTAATATGAAACGTATGCATTATACGTAATTTATGCACTTTTTAGATCGAGGGAAAAACGTTTTTCGATCAATTAATATACGCATATAAATGTGCTAAGGAACCGAATGATGTGTCTCTCGACTTTTTTTGCCTAGTCTGAGTCTGTTGGAAAAATTCTCCTTCCCCAGAGTAAAATCACATATCGAATGAGTCAATGAGGGAAAAAATCCATATAATAGACTCGTATAAGCTGATGTAAACATTGCCACCCTCCCAGCGAATTTCCCATTAAAATCCAACAGGCGGATTGCGCACGATGTATTTTTTTTTCATCCTCTACGAAGAGAAAATAAATCGGGAAATCTGCGCGTCAGTAGTGAGCGATAGATGGGTTACAGGCTAGCGAAGAAAGGCGGCCCAGTGCGAAGAAGGACGTGAGAAAGAAAGGATGATCGAAGTGGCATCCCACGTGTAAAACTCGGCCACTCGTGCGCCATAAAGCTCGTACGAGGGTTGACGTAATATATGTATTATACGTTGCGCAGCGCCGTGCCGGTGCCTCGAGTGGATCCCGTTGCGCGCCCGTCGATCGAGGCTCGCACCCTCCCTAACGTCGTTTAGCCCCTTCTATATATGCGTCATGATTTTTTTTTCTCTCCCCTTCGAGGGGGGCAGCCGGCTTCCTGCTCCGCTCGGCCGAACGACGCATTTTTCGGAAATGATCAATTTCCTCCAAATGAATTGTTTAGCCTCTGTGACATATATAACACCCTACTACCACGCTCACTCTACGCGACGTTATCCCGTCGTCGTTGCAACAAACCCGATTAAAACAGATCTTCCGCGGTATATCATCATCGAAACATATGATAAAAACATGACTGGTACATATTTGACGATTTGATAAAGTTCGGTTCATCACAAGACCTTTTCCCGGACTGCCTTACCTGTCATATGTATTCTGATTTTTTTTTATCACACTGGTGACATTGCGGATGAATGAGGCATTATATCAAGCGGTTGCGTTCGATTACTCGGCGGACTTTTCAGACTCTCGTTGCGCGGAGAGTGAGAATGTGATTACAAAAACACATCGTTCCATCGAATTGAGGTTCATTCATTGTTTATTCTGCGTGGGGAATGAATGACGTTTCACTTTTCAACGAATAAATATATCGTAGCTTACTGGAAACTTCCAAGTTATACATTGAAACGGGACGAAATTGAGCCAATGTTATTTTAACGAAAACTGCGCGCGCTATTTCAAGGATCTATCTTGATTCCAACTGTATTTCACATTAATTAGTAGTTCGCTGCATTTGGACACGCTGCGCTGGGGAACTAATTCATTTGTTTTAAAATTATATTTTAATTATTGTTCTAACTTTCATTGACGATGAAATCTTTGTATTTGTCTCACGTACTTATTAATTCATTCCGTTATGCACACATTCGAAACATATATTCATAGTTTATTTACAATTCTGTAAAAGAGAATCGGTCATTGAAACCTCAAAACTCATTATTCTTAACTTCCCCGTACACTGACAGAAACTGACTGAAACCAAAGAAAATTTTCCGTTTTAAACTATAACTCATATCACACACGACGAGTTTTTCCCTAAATGAAGAAGCGTTTCACCGCGAGCTCACACGCGGCTAATCTAACGAGGATTCGAGCCGTCACTTATTCTTCGGGTATACTCGAAGAACCAAAAGGGAGGCCTCGGCCGCGGCTGCAGCTGGAGCCACTGTTACACAGGCAAAAGCCGTGCAAACACACGAGTGCCGCGGCAAGACTCGACTCGCCAGCTTCTCCGCACATTGGATTAAAAGACGGGCACGCGCGCGACGACGCGCCGGCTTACGGGTGCAGCTCCGACAGCTGCCATCAAGCCGCTCGGTTTGCCCATCGCAGCAGCAGCTCCCCGGGTAAGCCTGAATTAGGATGCGGGCCCACGTGGCTGCGCACTGCGCAGGAGCAAACTCATCCCCGGCTATACATATATAGGAATGATATCGCCGCCACCCCACCCACCCCCGCCAGTGCCGAGTGTGTTTGCAGCGACGCTCCCCGGAATACCAAGCCGCGGTTAAGGCGACGTGCCCGGGTGTGCCGATAGAGCGCGCGCGCGCGCGCAATACCGCGACCCCCTCACTACACCCTGCGCGTTTTCCGCCACTCTCCTTCGCGCGGCTGTTTACACACACTTAGGAATCTCACTGGGCCAGTCGTCGGTTAGTTTTCACCGTTGATGATTGTTGTTTCTCAGCCTCGTTTATCAGTAAAGCCCAACACAAACCCCCCTGCGAGTAGTTGACTCTCGACCGCGGCACCACTATACCATTATTTTCCATTCGAATATTTTGAAACTTTGATATGGAAAAATAACCGAGTAAAATTGATTTGTGAGACGACGCCGCGTCAACTAGGTTGTAATTAAAAAACTTTTCTCATGGATAACGAATATCCAGTGATAAATTCAGCCAGCGGCCGAAACAAGACCTCCTAATATCCTGATGGCGATTATTCTCGCATCTCTATTCAAACGACGGAGGCTTTCATTTTCCTGAGGGAAGTTCAAGGGGCGATGGGAAGGGTTGCGGGCCGAATAAATTCGTTCCACATTGATATAACGCTTTAATTAATATTCAAGTTATTCAAATGTAGTCGCGTCGAATTAGAGGGCGTCGCGGCGGCGGGCGAACGCACTTGGCCGATTCCGCTCGGCCGTTCGGATACGGGGAGAAGTAGTCGCGCGGAACGGCGAGCAGGTGCTCGGCAACACCTGCGAACAACTGAGCTATCCAGTTCACTATTGTGCCTAGTTTATTGGTTCAATTAGCAGAGGATGCGTGAGCGATATTTTTGAAGTTCATCACCCACGCAATCGTTGTCTTGTTGTGAAGATTTTATTTTTGCAAGAAAAAAAATTACAATTGGCTTTCCATTGCGGAAAAGTCGATCATGAACCAACAAGTTTTAATTTAGATAAATACTTGATCAATTATTGGTCGCCAAATAGAATATTTTTTGTATATAACCTTTCAAGTACTATGCAGCTACTATAATGGCTCATAGAAGAAGTATTTCTTTCACATTTGTGAATGCCTACTTGAATCCAACATCTTGAATCATAAAAATCTGATGACTGTCTCGTTTATGGCTCTGGTGGCCCCTACGGATGCTATACTGTTATTTAGAGGAATTTTAAAACTTGGAGAATGAGCGAACCAATTGTTCAGTAAAGCAAGGCCCAGTGGGATCAAAGTCTCATCGTAAGAGTTTATAACTCCACTTGCGGCTATCGAAAGATCCTTCGATAAGTTTCGGTGATATTATGGTCCTAAAATAAGGCAGCTTTCCTTAAAAATGCAACATGTACGCGCCGGTGGTTCTCGACTGTAGATGAGATTGGTGCATACTCGCCGAGAATCCAATACTTCACCCACTAGTCACACAATATACCGTTTCAACATTTCACCCATTAGTCTATCTGTCCTTGTTTAATCAGGGCTTGAACTAGTATTACACCCCAATTTTGCGTCGAATAATCAGAGAATAATCTGGAGAAAACTTCAATATCCATGGAGAGGTTTTTTAAGGTCATTGTGTGATTTGCATTCGTGACTTGTTGAGGAGAAAATGACAGACAGACTATTGAATTAAACTTTATTCAACGAGTGATTAGACCAATAATATTCATGGATCAAGCATCTTTCTGAAAGTTGATCGTAATTGTTTCCTCGCATGAGCTGTCCCGTTCACACATTATAGTTGAAAGTTATCGTTTTGTTCATTGCCCACACCTCGACAAAGGAGTTGAAAGAATTGAAGAATAAACTTTCAGCAGTCATCACTACATGCATTACACTATTCTTGTCCTTATCATAGTTGACTACAACATCAACATGAGGACAAGTAGACCCTGTCGAGGTCACTTTCACTTTGACAAACCGTTGTGTGTTGGGCAATTTACACAATACGGTCGATTCGGCGCGTGAAAGAAATGAGCCACTATTAACCACATATTCAGAGCAGGCGTAATCATTGTTGAGTTCATGCTCGCCCCATGTATAAGTTGAACAGCCTGCCGCAGCAGCGATGAGAGCCAATGCAATCAAGAGCTGCATGGACATCATCGTACCTGATCGAGTCACTGTATTTCGAAACACCAAGTTAGCGATCAAGTCAAATATGGCGTGTCTGCGTGATTTTTATTTGCTGACTTTTTCCTTGAGCGATCAGTAGATTTTGGATAACAGATGGGATGGTTATCACTATTTTGATGAAATCAGTCTTATCTTTGGCTGGAAACTATCCCTGCGAATGTAAATATACCATATATATAAAATTTACTAGATAGATTTCGTGCAGTACAATGCCACGCGAGCCGTAGGAGAGTGATCCAAAGTTACCTCTCAGTTACGGTTTTCACTTCGATCCGCTCGGGTGAGTAAATTTACGAAGGTAGTGAGATTACAGGTAAGAGATTGCAATAGCGGAAAATTCATGTGTAGGATGTCCAAGAAGCTTTTATGCTTCCCATCGATCTCAGATTTCAATGGTTGACGAAAGGTGATACTCGGCTCTCGGGGCGTAATACCGCGGCACCCTTAATCTGCCTTGTCCTACGAGTAGAGCGCGCCATGCCGAGTGATCCAACTAAACAAGGATCAAACCCCCCGTGACAACGTTACAGATCCGACCGCGCAAACCGATACGACTCGTTTCGTAATAAAACAACGAGTCCAGCGGTGGTAGGACTGCAGGCTTGAGTCCTAAATTCTCGTGGCGGTGGTGCGCGGCCGACGCGACTCGATCCCCGGCGGGGCAAATTCCGAGAGCGGCAGCTCGGCGCGCCATTCAAATTTTATCCGGCCCATCTCGCGATAATTTCCCTTATCTAAATTGCAGTTTTCTGCCGCCGGCTGAGCGAGATTCCCGGGCTGTTTCCACGTGGATCCGCGGCGCGCCCGCTATCTCCCTCCCTCGGATTTACGGAGGCCATTCGCGCGGGCGCGCGTTTTATGCGTATTTGAACGTTAGGCACGCTGCGAATCTGATGTGCATTATGGAAAAAAGGAGAGAGAGAGAGAGAGAGAGAGAGAGAGAGAGAGAGAGAGAGAGAGAGAGAGAGAGAGAGATCAGAAAACTGATATGTAACCAAAAATCTAAAACACCCCAAAAAACAAACATGCACCAAAAAGCTTAGATGGTGAAGCACTATTTTCCGTTCACAAATGATTGAAATTGAAGATAATCCAACGCATCAATAAAATCAGACAAGAAGATCAGATTATTGAACGAAACACAATTGTTTGTCCTCTCTTTGTTGTATAATAATTTGCTTGAACTCCAGGCGCAGCAGATCATACTTTCACCGATGTGTTTCGGTCAACGCGTTTCCGAGAAAATTATATGTTTGCTTGGCACATTTCAAAATTTTTACGCTGTAAGATTAAAAATCTGTTTCATTAAGAACTAAAACTCTCATTGGTAATTCGTACAAAAATAATTATAAGCATGAGTTGAGTACAAGCAGAATTTAAGGTGATACTGAAATACAATGCGGTTTCTAACAGTTATTTTCGGTTTGAATCTATGCAAATTTTGTTAACTGCAATAAAATGCTCGTGAAACAACAATATCACATTAGAATTTCCTTTGTGGCTTCAAACAATCTGTTAAGCTGGCAGGAGAACTATAATTGCCAATATATTATAAATGAAAATTTTCTCGTATAAGACAGGAAACAATGGCTGAATGAGAAACGTCTAACTCAATGCTTGAAGTTTCCAAACTAATCTTGATATATGAATTAAAAAAGAACGACTTGAGTCTAAAGGAAAATATCAGTCGTACTAAAATTTGTTTTTCAACATCCATAGTTTTGAATTGATGGTAGTTATACTGGCTAGGAGTAGTGCACAATCGTTGGGGAACGAATCACGATGGAACTTTGTGAGATGCTTCTTAGGTACCCTAACAGCTTATATATGCAACCATCTTCAGCGAGTTCTTTTGAAATTATAGAATCAGTTGGAATTTCCCTGGTTTAATCAGGGCCTAATCTAATATTACACCTCAATAGCGTTCAAGAATTTTTCACAATACCTAGTTTTTTCATGTGCATCACATGAACAATTGAAAAATAATTCTCGTCGTATTTTCTTGTTTTTGTTAAAATTCATTTTTCTAAAAAATATGAATGTTGAAAGATTGGCGTTTTCGATAGATATAGATATACTTCAAATGTAAATGACGTCATATCGTTACTAACGACACGAATTTCATCTCCTCGTATGAGATCGAATTTTGATTGGATCAGGAACCGAAAATTACGAGCTAATAGATTATGTATGTACTTTCGATTTTTAAGATAAAAAAATTAGCGTACACTTTCTTATTCTGCCACAAATAATAAAATTAGTTGGAAGAGAACTCCAAAATACACGTAGATATTTTGAAAGGGCTTTTTTATCAATTCAGGACACGTGATATGATAAGGAGAAAATGAAACCCAAACTGTTGAATCGAACTTTATTGAACAAATAATTATACTATTACTATTCATGGGAAAAGCATTTTTTTGAAAATCGTCCGTAATTGTTTCGTCGCATAAGCTGTCCCGTTCACGGAGTAGTACATTCCCCCAATACTCATTATAGTATATTTAGTAGGAAGTTATCGTTCTGTTCATTGCCCACACCTCGACAAAGGCATTGAAAGAATTGAAGAATAAACGGTCAGCAGTCAACTTTACATTCATTACACTACTCTCGGGGCTATCATATTCGACCATAACTTCAACATGAGGACAAGAAGACCCTGTAAAGGTCACTTTCATTTTGTTTAACCGATGGGAGTTAGGGAATTTACACGATACAATCGATTGGGCGTATGAAAAAAATGAGCCACTATTAACCACATATTCGGAGCAGATGTAATCGTCGTTGAGTTCATGCACGCCCCATACAATATCTGAACAGCCTGCCGCGGCAGCGATGAGAGCCAATGCAATCAAGAGCTGCATGGACATCATCGTACCTGATCGAGTCACTGTATTTCGGAACACCAAGTTAGCGATCAAGTCAAATATGGCGTGTCTGCGTGATTTTTATTTGCTGACTTTTTCCTTGAGCGATTAGTAGATTTTGGATAACAGATGGGAAGATTCTCACTATTTTGATGAAATCAGTCTCATCTTTGGCTGGAAACTATCCCTGCGAATGTAAATATACCATATATGCAAAATTTACTTGATAGATTTTGTTGAAATTGATATTCACTATGTTCCAGATCTCTCCCATAAATCCGATCTAGAAATTCTTGAAGCAGTAGAATGAAAGAGCTCTGCTCAGTAAAATTACCCGGCGAAACTCAACTAAATAAAATGCGACGGACAATCAAAATTCATTCACATATCAAATAAACTCACTGTAAACTTCTACACTAGCTCCTCCAAGCACAAAGTGAGATCTAGAGTTGCTACAGTCGCATTCACGGTCGAACTCCCATCTGTTAAACTGTATGTTTAGTCACGTTTTTAATTAGTTCCAACGTCACGCAAACAACGCGGTATTCAAGTTCTTGCATAACTTCAAAATTGGGAATAGCTCATTTTTCTCTGAATCAGAGCTATATTCGTGATATCTTAAATGTTTACCCACCTTCAACCAACATTAGCGGATGCATGCGTAGCATAAAACATTTCTGAGCGTTTGGAGTGTTATCCGTATTTTCAATAAAATTTCACTATTTCAGGATAATGTTTAAATGATCCGTGTATAGAGAGCATGAATGCTTGGAAAACGTAATATTAAAAAAATGTCATATTGGATTCACTTTTATTCTATGCGAGAAAGGATATTTCCAATGAGATAGAAAATAGTTCGAGAAATACCACCAAAAAATTCAAACCAAGGAAGTAAAGAAGTTGAAAAGTGGAGAAATTGAAAAAACACTTACCAGAACTAATTACTGGGTATTTGGGCTTCTGATCTGGCTAAAACATAGGAGGTAAATTATTGTTACCCAAATATATAATATCTGTTGTCAAAAATTTTTTAAAAAGTTACAGGAGAATTGGAGTGGAGTTCTGGTTACTATGCTTATATATGTGTCAAGAATCATTTAAGTCACGCATTAGTTCACATAATATACTATTACATAATGATATCTATCTCATCAGACTACCAGCACTTGTTCAAACAGGGCCTGAGATAACTTCGATACTTAAGAATCCATTATCTTTCATAAATCATATATATTCTGATCTATTTGAAACCTTGGACTATATGTATATGGGTCAAGTGAGTGAGAAAAAAAATCAAAAAATCAAAAAATCAAAAAAGTCCAAATCCAAAAATTTATTGAAGACTCTTTGAGGTTCCATAATGTCACCATAATTTTCTCAGATTTTTTTGGACCCTATAGCCCATGCAGCCAAAGACCCAAAGTTGCTAATTTCCCAATATTTGCCATATTATGGCTTCCTTTGATCTCAATTAACACCCATTAAATGACGTCTGGGTAAAAAAGGTAAGATAACATTTTCTCTAGTAATTACTTGAAGTTTAAAAAAAAAAACATGTCCAAAGTGGTCATATGACCATCATGATACTCACTTTAGTATTCTAAATCAATCAAAAATTGATTTCGATCACCTGGATCATGACCTCATACCCAGAACTCATACCCAAAAATTCCACGCTTAAGTTTTATTTTCTCATCAGCAAGACACTCGTCCTTAGCTGACAAAAACAATACATCCATGAAGGAACGCCTCAGTGTAAACCTACAGATATTCGTACAGGAACTTTTGACGGCAAGGATCATAGGATCTTAGGGAGCGTAGTGAAGGAAATCCAATCGTTGAAAAGAAAAATAAGAATTTAATGTAAGGTGCATTTAGATGTTTCCAGTAAAACATTCACTTATTTTCCAAATCTCCAATATCCCTTGGATAATACAGTGGCGTTGGAGGGAGAAGCCCGACTGGGCCTATTCGAGTATTGCTCATCGTTCTTCCATAAAGCTGCATCCCACCCATCAAAGTACTCGTTTGACGTTCCGGGGTGGATGTCTCGCCCTGGTAATCGAGTTATTGAGGCGAAGTGGGGGTGGGGATACTGCTGCATTCGAAAATCGCTCGGCCAACCGGCAGAGCAGTTCCTCGGTGGGTGGGTTTTATTTATGCGGGCCGTCGTCAGAAGCAACGCACACATGCACACACTTACACGCTCTCGTTCATAGGAACCCTCGTGCGGCTTGTGTACTGCAAAGGGAAGCGGCGCACACCACCTCATGCTAAATGGAGCGCGGCCCTTTGATAATTTGCCCGTGAGGTAGCCAGCCGCACACGTCGATTCTCATTACGGGGCTATTTCGAGTGGCCCCATCCCTGCGGTCCTTCTTTCGACGCGCGTTCGCCATCGTGGCAGGAATATACTTTCGCCCAGGGGTCGGCTTTATCTCTCTTGGCTGGCTGTCGCAGCTTTGAGCCGGGCTGCGGACTATATACATGTATATACATACGTATATCGAGAGTGACACGCAATTTTTTCGACGCTTATTGTCTCGCCGAGGTATTACAGCCTTCAGCCGAGCCGGGCGGGGCTGTTTCCGACAGGTACGTACGAAACCCGACAATACTCCAAGCTGGATGAAAATTCAAAAGCCGATCGAGCACATTTTCATTCGATCGTTAAGCCGAGCAATATACCAGGGGGGTTTGTTATAGCCATGCGGCTGGAGTCTGGAGGGAAGCTGCTGCAACGAGCTCGAAGCGCCGTATTCCATCGTGGAAATGCTCGAAATGACCGATAGTGCGGGAGAGAACAGCTTGAGGCCGGTATATAGCCGCGCGTTCAATCATCTTACACCTGCTGTACGTCACTCCAAGGGGCTGTTTACACCGGCTCGACTTCTATTACTGCCAAATTCTCCCGTTCCATTCCTGCCTCCTCCATTACACCATCCTGTTCCAATTTACACCGACAGCTGTCGATCCGGGCCGGATCAGTGTAGTTATCACGGCCGAGTGCGCGTCCGTGAGTGCGTCATTTATTTCGTACTCTCTCGGAATCTCTTGAAATGCGAATTCACCTGTAGTACGTCGCGACCGACTGACTTCACTGATGCTTCGCAGTGAATATCCCAGTGAATTACGTCAATATCAACTGCGAAACATCAGTGAAAAACACGGACGGTGTATTGCATGTGCATATGTGAGTGCACACAGTGGATTTTCACTATCAAAAATTGAGAGAGTACGAGGAAAGAGATGAGAATCAAAATCGTGTACATAATATTCAAATGCGTGTATACTCTCTAGAACAGTTACGGTCTG
Source organism: Aphelinus atriplicis (assembly GCA_020882685.1). NCBI lineage: Eukaryota > Metazoa > Arthropoda > Insecta > Hymenoptera > Aphelinidae > Aphelinus > Aphelinus atriplicis. Next base: position 1,746,377 of record CM037075.1, on the reverse strand, counting down.
CTGGTCGGAGTGCGACTATACTACATAATCACGTACGATTCGCCGAAATTCCCAATGTGTACGTGGAGTATAACAATTCCCTAAATGACTCGCGCACGAGGCGCGAATGTATTCTCACGTGTACATATACGAACTAGAAACTTTTTCCCCGACGAGCGAAGCGATTTTTGCTCGAGTGTCAGGTATATAATCCCCCTCCTCTGCTCCCCCGTCCCCCCCGACTTTTCACTTCTCTGGCGGAAATTCAAATTCGCGACTTCTCATCTTGAGGAAGGGGGGGGGCGGGGCGGGGTCTTTATTATACGCGCGCTCCTGAGCGGAGCCATCGCGCATCTTGCGCATGCAGTAGCAGACACTAGACAGCCGCCGCGCCGGTGGGGTGCATAAAGCGCTTTATCGTACATTCGGGACGAAGCTCGGCTCGCCGAGCGGGCGATTTCGTTTTACGCCGCGGCGCGCGAAACGACGCGCAATTGTTTTCATGGTGTTGCGCGTTTCCCTGTCGGCGCTCTGTACTGTCCCCTCCCCTCCCCCCCCCTTCTCCCTGGATCATAATGGTCAGGCATATATATACGTATCTCTGGCTGCGAGCGTTGATGCTTTTCGATTGCACAGCGAATGGACGCGTCGCGGCGGATGAATTATTGTATTGGGCGAGCTCCAAAGTTGACTCGCTGGCGTATACGACGCTGATGAGTTTTGCGCGGGAAGCTCTATATTACGACGTGTGGGCCCGTGTATCTTAGCTATACCGACAAGGACATTGTTTGACACGTTTGGGCCGACCGTTTCGGATAGGACAAATTGAAAATGAGATGAATCACGTTGGTGCTCCGTGATGATATATTTCCGCTGCGCGAGATTTATGTTCAGCGAAATCGAGGCTGGACAGGAGCTTCAACATATTGGATCTCAGGTGAGATCAAATTTGTGTTGCGTTAATCACGGGTCACCGACTCCATTTCCATATGGCAGACGCAACAAGAACGATGGCTCTTGCGGCTTGAGAATCCATAAATCACGCCCAAGCTGAATATAAATAATAGGAAAAACTGAAAAATGAGTCGATTTCAATATGCTGGGAAATATCGTATTACCGAAGGAACAAGGTGAAAAAATAATGAAAAATGTTGATTCAGGTGAATTTGGCAGGTGTCCATATGCATATCTTCATTTAGTTACAGTATATTTCATTTTTTCAAGTATCCATAAGTAGTATATAGGATGAGATCGATACACATTAAAACGATAGAATTGGAAAAAAATTGATAAATCCTCCAGAGCCCTCGGAAGAGATCCCTTATTGGTACTGAACCTATGACGCTATTAATCCATCATCTACATCAGTGTTCTGGTGATAAGTGGACGAAAATTCTCGACAATTTACAAGGGGAAATTATCTCTGCGATACATCACTATTAGAGCGATTCTATCGGCTGCGCCAACGCATGAATGATAAAAATCCGGCAACATAAAAAAACGTTCCCGTAACAGTATTCTAATAGCTGTGATTGGCAAAAAGACGAAAAAAAAAAATAAATCACAAAAGCTCTCACCGGAAGTGAAAAGTTGCGCATGGCGTCGTGACGTATGGTTTGCGCGTGCACACTCGCGTAAATTTGCCAATTTAACGCGAGCAGACTCGATTTGTTGCATCTCTTTCACGCGCGCGAGACTGACGCTCTTTTATTCATTCCACGGTCCCGCGGGTTTTTGTGGAAGCACTGCAGCGGCAGCTCGAACGAAGCTTCATACCCGTATATACCACAATAACAACGGCCAGATTTACTCTATCGTGCAGGCCTACGCATTTGTCCCGATCAATTGTTCGCCAACTGAAAAATGAAACCAAACCATTATGGCCTGACACTAATTACTCTACCTTCGCATTATTCCTTTTCAAAGATAATAAATCACGCGAGAATTCGAATTTCCTGATCGATAAATTTCTTTTGTGAATTCAAAAATTTCAAGTCAATTGTATTTTTATTTTCTGTTTTTCAAAAAATCACACCTAGTGATTCCAATTTATCACACCTAGTGATTCTTCAGAACGGAACATAATAATAGTTGAATAAGAACGATTTCTATATAAATCACGGGACTTTTCACTGACAATTCAAAATGCAATTGATGAACCCTTTACGACACGACAATGAATCACTAATTACTACCGGGAGCGAGAAATTGGGGATAGTCTTGATATTTTCACAAAAATCGACAGATCATAACTTTTTGTCCCAAAAGCATATTTCCACGTGGAACGCAGTGGGATTCGCGTGCTAGACGAAATCAATCAGACATTCAGGGGTTGGATAAGCGCTCGAGCAGCCGAATTTGTGTGGATCGAGAGAATTTTCAATGGCTCCCCAATGAGTAATCCGAAAGCCACTTGTATTATGAAACGCACTCGTTGGCCGATTCGTAATCGTCCGGGGGTGGCTCAACGTCGACTACTCCCGCTTCTTCCCGACGGATATGGCTCACGGGCTTTTGCAGCCCTCCGGGACTGCAGTCGCGCGCTTTCGAGGGGAGCGTCTTCAACGTCATTATCGCAGCGTTTTCGTGGGCATGTACGTTTCCGCGAGCTGCTCATATTTTATACATCCGTCTGTTTTCCCCCCGTCTGATTCGTTTCTTGCTTCGCTTTTTTGGCCCTCGTTCCCCGAACCCGGCCACCCTCGAGGGTATATGGCAATGGGCCGGCACGGACTGTACACTTTGGTGGTAATCGAATCGTCAGGCGACAATTGTCGGCCGGCCGTAACTTGATTGCGTAGCTCGGACGACGGGCGACGTCGGGCGACGTTCTATTATCATCCCTGTAATCAATTTGCCGATTTTTGGAGAGGCGCAGGACGAAGGGAAGGGCGCAATGCGATGTAGAGTGGACTTCGCCAGACTGGAATTGAACTTTGTTGAGCAAATGAATGTTGCATGCGATCTTTTTTCTGATGTTTCAATCTCCAGTATCATAGTCTGTTTCACAATTCGTTGTTCTTGAGCGATATTTTATTCAGAGTAGTTCGTAAATCGTCGAAACGGGTGGTTTTGACACGGATTTCGACGGTACAGTCGACTCTCGCTAATTTGGGCACTGCTACAATCCGGATGGAACTCGAATGAAAATTCCTGACGTTTTTCAAGTCACTGTCAAATTGCATGAGCGTGTCAATTCACTTTGTACGTCCTCTATTCTTGCTGTGAACATCCCGTGAAATGGCAACTCGCAAATGAAGAAAGTGGCTATAAGAACGGAAAAAATCCCCAAGCTCTCAAATATCGAAACGACGTCGTTTGTTATTGAAACAGAAGAGCAGTTTACAGTCTTTTTCAGATGAAATTAAATTATTAATACTCATTTTCAGTAAAGTTTTATAAACAGTGATAAGCTTTAGTCTCTGTAACGTATACTGAACAACCAATAAAAGTTACGTGTCTCGACGAAATGGTTCCACCCACCATCTTTTACAGACTTAATGAAGCTGATGCCATTCGACCCAGACTCGCGGTGAGCCTTCGTCTCCCCTCAGTATCGGTGTAGTTGGGAAAGTGATGAAAGAGCCGCTTAATGACGGGACCCGAAAAATACTGGTCCTTACTCGGAAATGCAGCCGTAAAAACGTTAAAATCCATATAGCGACGGTCAAAATACGAAGTGTGTCTCGGAGCGCTCGAGTACAGTCGACGGGGGGGTCGGACGTTGAAATACGACGGAACCACGGGGAAACCGGACATAACGACCAAGAATCTGCGACGTGCCGTTCGGACGGGGGCGCGCAATAATATCCCCGAGCGCCTCGTCGAAATAAAGAAGCCGTCGTCACGCTCGTCTCTCTCTCTCTCTCACTCTCTCGAGATATAGGGGAATCGGGGGAAAAATTCGACGGGGTAAAAAGTCCCATTGTTTTTTAACGCTCGGAACGCGGTGAGAATGGCGTTACGCTGCCGCTGCCGCTGCTGGGCTCGAAAATCCGATGGCTGTATGGACAGGCTGCCGGTCGCGGCCGGCTGACGCGTCGCCTTGCATTATGCATGTTCCCATGACTCCTCGTCTTTTCCACCCCTGCAGTGCGCGCGTGCCGCGAGCCACTCGTCCCTCGATCCGTCCCCGCTATATATACACTTATTCCCTCGTCTTCTTCCCTCCCTCCCTCCCTCCTTCTTCGACGTCTCGCTTCTGTTTCTCCGCGGCGGATCGGCGCTACTTGACGAGTAGCGGCTGGCTCTCTTGAATAAGTGAATTCCATTCTTGTCCCCTGGAACGAGCGAGCGATTCTCACGTAATACCACATCGACCAAGTGGGGGCAGTTGCGATTTTTCATCCGTCTCATACGTCGAACGATCTAGATGTGTTTTGCAACGGCGAAATTTGAAGTTGTTTTTTTTGTGATTACCACTTCTGATACGTGCGTTTGTATTCGATAAAAAATAATTAGGTCGTATTCTTATCAGCTCGAATTTCGATTGAATCGAGAGATGAGGAATCACATTACCTAATCATTTTTGCACAATCTATTTCGAATGTGAAATGAGAAAGAGACATGGAAGAGATAAGCGACTAATCTAAATTAACAGTTGAATATTTGTAATCGCGGTTCTTTGCAGCTGTTTTGAGTGATCAATCTCGGTTATGCATATTTGGCAGCTCCGCAGTCTCGAGGGAAACTTTGGTGGGGACTTTGGGGATCTTCGTCTATGTCTATATACGATTAGAAGCTGAAGCACTTTTCAGCTCGTAGCTCGGTTGCGAAGCTTCCGGAACAATGACAAATCGAAGTAGTTTTAAAAGCATTTTGGTTAACTGCCAGCTTCGCGTGGAGTATTACGGACTGGTGTAATCCGTGATATATAACAAGCTCGGGTATTTTGAATTGCATTGCAGGAATCTTCGGATGATCAAAGGTTCATAATTATAAAATTGATCTTTCGTCAAAACAATATGCGAACACATATGAATTGATGCTCAATAAAACACTGCAATGGTCGTTGTTGATTACCGTAAATACCAATCGATAAATTGTTCTGCCGACAACTTCTCGAGATTTCAATTTAGATCAAGCTAAGCTACTTTTATTTGATTTGAAATACTGCGTTGAGCCATATTTCGCTCGAACTATGAAATATTGCGTCTCTGGAGTGTGGAGAATGATAAATGGGCTTTTATGCTGGTGAAACTATGATCTTCAGGAAATGTCCCCTCAACAAAGTTATATGATTCTCAATGCTCTGTTGTAGTTTCAATCAAATTAGCTACTTTACGCTTTTTTGGTAAATGAAAAAAAGAAAAAAATAAACATTTTAGACGATCGGGCATGCTTTTTTTGATCGATTTTCGGACATCTAGTACAATTTATGATCAGCATTGAATAGTACATTGTGTGTGACAAGCACAGGAAATTAGTTATTCTCTTTGCGATAGTGTGAAATTTGTCGTTTTATTGATTTTGATATTAATTCGATGTTTTCCTCTCTCGCGCGAAACATCCCTATTCACTGGGGTGATAATCACCACGAGTGCGGGTCCACCAATCGCTCGCAAGCTGCACTCTATATATTGTTTGGCACGAAATGTACGAGGGGTCGACCTCGAAGGTTTGCATCGTGCCACGTACAACAGAGTATAATCTAACTTTAGGAAAGGTGCCACGCACGGTATGCGCCAAATTAAATACTTCGTGCGCTAGTTTTCGTGAATGCGACGAGTGTCAAACCTCAAGCTTCAATTTTATAAAAATAGATAATAACATGATGTTTCTTATAAATCTACTTTATCATTCGACGTATGTATATACTCATGATGACATCTTATATCGTAACTACCAGAGTAGCGTCAGATATTTTTTGTTCTCTTCTCATCTAACTGACAAACAATCGCTATATTCCGACAGACAACTGCTAGATGACTACTTTGCAAGTATAACAAGTCTAGCAGACTTGAGTTTTTTCCCGAATAGTGATTGGATGCGGCATTTCCAAACATTTGGCTAATATCTGATCGATTCCTGTCATACTTAAACAGTTGACTGGTAACCGATAGATAAGTTTGATTCGCGTGAAAGATGCCATAATAAAAATCGAGCAAAAATCATGACAGACTCTCCCGGACACTCAAACATCCTTCCAAAACGAACAGAATTAATGCAAACCCCAGCGCATCTACTGAATAAAACATATCTTTCTAGCAAAAAAAAGAAATACACGTGTGCAATGATGAGATGAGTCGCTCCAACCTGTCCATCCAGCCAACGGTTGTAGGAACGACTCCCCACTCGCATTTTACCCACGAGATGCAAATCAATACAGCGCGTTTTTTCTCCCCGTAGCCCTCGGTGCAGGCTGTGCGCGCTGACGCACACGCCTCACCCTCACCATCGCCATTCCCGTGTGTATACACACACACACACACACACACACACACACACACGCACATACACGTTCACTGGAAAGAGGAGCCGCCGTTCTTTAATAAAGAGGAAATGGGCGCGACATTCGATATCGCGATGCAAGTGTGAAACACAATGTGCGCAGCCAGAGAGGAAGGGACTCGATCGCGTCGGTGTCCGCTGAGTGCTCCTGCCGCTCCAGTGGACACTTCGGGGGGGGGGGAGCACGATCAATCGATCCGATGTTTCCACAGCCGTCTTGCTGCTCTGTTATTCCCCAGAGCCGTGATTATTTACTTTTTTTTTCCTTTGGCAAAATGTTAAACATTCGCTAGCAGCGCAAACAGTGATACTGTGTCGGATTCATTTTTCTGCCCCTCTCTCTCCCTTTCTCTCCAAGTGGTACAGTAGTTGTGTGCAGTAATATCTGAAAATCTCTTCTCAAGTGATGCCGAGGGAGCGGGAGGAAGGACATTGATTTTATAACTATACTTGAGATTTTCATAAATACTCATGGCTTTACTTCTTGTTTGTTTCAGGTTAGTTTGGCTTGCTCGCCTCTTATTACTACAGCCCTCTGCCGGATATAGTTCTATGTGAGTTTATTGTGTGCTGTTATATCACGAGAATAACGTTATAATACACAGAGATGTTTCTTTGTCAATGCAGCAATTGCCTTATCCACCTCAAACCACTTTTTCTCAAATCATAAATGAACCCCACGTTCTTGGCACATTTCAAATGTACGAGGCAAAGTTTCCAGACCATTTTCGTCTCTATCGGTCGCTAAGAGTTATGAATTTATTTGCGAGAAAAATTTGAGAGAGAAAATGATCTGTCTTCTGTCTTCCAGACAAGTGTTTTATTTAAAAATTAACCAGAAGCGAGGAGTCATCAATTGATTCTTCTCTCAAGCTTACTTCTAATTGTATAACTAAAAAATGCGTAATTACGAATCAATAGTGGATAAGAGTTCATTATTAACTGATAGCTTCAACAGAATCATTATTGCACGAATAGAATGTACCTGAGTGAAGCCGTGTATGATTCTTCTCTAGCCAAAAGACCTTTTCTGAAGATTCGCGTGAAATCCGAAAACGTAATATGAATCGTCAAAAACTGCATGTGTTGCATTACTATTTTATGCCCCGTTTATTCAAACCGTGTGAGCTCTTGCACTTGCTGAGAGAATTTTATGATTGGGCTGCATATCGCCGGGAAAATTGCAGTTCTCCCGTTGAACGCGTTCGACAAACGCCATAACGCCACTATTTGCTGGTGTAGCTGATTTTTCATGTCTTGCACGCCATCGAATACACTGCTAATATTAGATAACAGCTAAAATGATTCATCCCTCATGACTGATAACATTGGTTATTCGTCATCGATCCATTAATTGGCCGAATGGTTCAGTTTCACTTGGCTACGGAGTTCGTGTATATCGGCTGAGAGGTTATATGCGCATATTGTCATATCTAGGTAATATTTTCCTGTAACATCTCTATATAAAAGGCTTAATTTTGAGGCATTTTTTGCTATCGTAAATTCGAAGAGGAAAATTGATATTTCATTTGGAGAAGTCGAGAAAATATTGAGCAGCAGATTCTACGAAGAAGATATATATCGTCGATCGAATATCGCGATGTTATTTCAGCAGTCGGCACTGACTCGAGCGTCACTTTTATGTACCGAAAATATAAGGCCATGACCATGGTGTTTATCTCTATACTCATCATGCCTAGAATTTGTATTAACAATATATGGGGTATGCTGGCCTTCTCATCATCTTGTATCGCTGCACCGCTTCAGCTACAATCAGTCTGGATGCAAGTCACATCGCTTCTTCGATAAAACACTTTGGATCTATATTCTGATTTTATTGATTTGCAAAGGACTATACGGATTAGATTTTGGGAAAACTCGCCTCGCTAGTTGGGTGATTCAAGTGAATCATCAACTTGACGAGTAATCCCCCAGTCCCCCCGACAATCGTTCTCGCAATCACAGCTCATCCACCGCTGCGTCGGGATGGATTTATCAAACGCGCCCCGCACGATAAAATTTGCCCATGAAAATTCACGTCGCGCCAAAGCGTATACGCACGCTTCTCCACCGCTTACCCAATTACTCTGTCGCCATCCAACGCGAGAGCAAAACGAGCTGGGGATCACTCCTCCCTCCCCCCCCCCCCCAACTAAAACCCACAGGAACGAATATGAAAAAGGCTCGAGCGGGCCGCGGCAGTCTCGGGGAAGGACTCGTTGCAGGGTAGGAAGGGTGAAAGCACTGCAGCCCTCGAACAGCCCCTGCTGGCGGCCGAGCGACAAAGGCTTATGTATGCGTACACGCGCGCAAGGACGCGCAGTGCCGTCGTCGTCTGGAGCCGTATAGCAGATTTAACGAGGGGGGATGTGGCGATGAGTCTCGGTCCATATGCGTGTGCCACCCCCCTTCCTCCCACCTCCTGTGTATATACAGAGGCACCGACAAAAATACCGCCGCTGGCGCAGTAATCGAGGTGTCGCTCCATTCCTTCGGGCTTTACAGAAGGGAGACGCACGCGCCCGCGCGCGCCAGCCAATGGCTGCTCGCGAATGCCCATGACTTATTCACGCGCCGCTCTCGGGCTTGCACTCGGATTTACCCCGGTTCAGCGTACGAATCGTGATCGTTATTATTATTATTATTATTATTATTATTATTAAGCATGGCAAAAAATCTGTCGAATGGGATGGGACCGCAGAGCTCTGGTGAATGGATAATTGACATTACACTGGGCTCATAGATTTTTAAAATAACGGTTTACAATGCTCTCGTGTTTATTGAGAGCACTAACGATATACTGATTTCAAATGATCGGATAAATGGCTGATTAAAAGTACCTTGCGATAGAGACCAGTACCTTTTTGGCTCGCCAATTACGCTTGGATACTTGAATCGCTCATATCTGCAGACGTTCAGTATAGAGCTTCGATTCCTCATGGATATTTCATTTATGATTTCTGATCTCGTGCACTGCAATGTAAATTCACAAGTACATACGGGAAATCGAAACGTTGAACTGAGTGGCTGTAGATACGAGATATTCGCGTGGAAACATCTCATCTCACAAGTTTTTTCGTGCGGTTGGTCACTCAAAGGTACTGGCATCTCCTTATTAGTCATATTTAATTATAGAAATTCTCGTCTGAGCCAACGGAATAATTTTACTTACGGGAGTTGCCGTAGAGGCCGCGACCTGCTAATAGTTGGAAATGCTTCAGAAATTATACTTAGTTACAGAAACAAGTTCTGCCTTTGCCATCGGTTCAACTTGAATGTTTTTCCCGGCGACTGAGAGGCAGGTCTTGCAAGAGTCGCACAACTTTTCTTGACAAAAAAAAAACGGGAAAAAAGTAAGAGACTATAAATTAATTACAAATCTCAGACGAACTTTACGTTGTTCATGACGCGCATGATTGATTTTTACTCACGTCTTCATGACAAATTGAGATTTTGTTACGAGTTAATGAATTTGAATGACTTGTTTTGATCACAAAGAATGTAGAATGTAAATGAATGTTTTAATTACAAAAGATATAATAATAAAAACTGAACCTTCAATACTTCCACTCTCGAGTATATATATATATATATATATTCCCCAAAATGATAGAATAGAGTACCAGTTTGGAAAAACAATGACCACATTATTCGTCGTATACTCGAATATTCATTATGTTCGGTGGGACTCGCGCAAATGTACCATATTTGTGCTGCGCCACTGGAGTTTATCGTTGTCCCATTTGCCCCACTTCTGCACGACAGTACTCGGCAACGGGAAAAGACGGAGAGAGCACGTTATCTCAGATTTGTTAATTAAGACTCGGCGCTGTTTAATTAACGGCTGCTGCGCGACGAGAGTTAGCGGCGGGCCGGCCAACTTGAATCCAGCTTTTAAAAAAATTACTCATCGACCCCTGTCGAGATTTCTCTCTTCCGTTTTCTCGATTTCTGCGCCCGATAAATACCGGACTGTAACCAATTGGCCGAATATGCGGAATTCAAGTAAGAGCAAAATACCACGCTGGTATACGCGGATAGAAATTTTCTCAAGTGTTCAGTTATCGAGTCTGAAATTTCACAATTACATTCACTCCGAGTTTTGTTGTTACGGTTCATCCACAGACCGATGTCTCAATTACCGGTTGATTGATCCCTGCTCGTATCATCATCCTCGTGTATAAGTTCCCCAGAGAGCAATATATTATGATCGTTCGAGAGCACAATGAATCCATCTCACATTAAAGTATGTATATACAATGACATTTTCAGGACATAAAAAACTACAAGTTTTGCAATAATAACGTTAATCAATCGATTTCCAGCTTCACTTTTTTTACGCCGTATTGTTCCGCATACCGATGCACACTCGAATCAATTCGACAAGATATAACGTGGAAATATAAATTAGCCGTTTAAATTTTCACCGTATCCGCGGGACGAGTATATAATTCAAAACGGAAATCGATTATCCAATAAGCGCGTATTTATTCTCGTACATCCTGCAGGTGTAAGATCGGATCGACTGCAGCATTGTCGCCTCAGCCCATCGGTCGCAAAACATGCTCGAGCCCGCTCCACGTCGGGAGTCAATATATAAGTTGGTGCGCGATTCAATTAAGCGGAGAGGAGCGGCGGAGGGGGCAGGCAGGCGGGCATGTCGACTGTAATATTTAAAGTGCAGCGCGCGATCGAAGTGTCGACGGAATACGGGGCACCGGTACCGAGACACCGAGGCGGCGGCGGCGAGGCGACTTAATAATGGATAATAAAGAGAAGCGGTGCCAGTGGCCGCGGCGATCGATGCGCGGCTAAAACTGCTACTGCGAGCCTGCGACTCTATACGTCGTAGGTTGCTGCAGCGAAGAAGGGCTGAGCTGCGGAAATAGAAAAACACCCCCGGACGACAACGCAGCGCACAAACAGACTGTCCAAGCCACACAGCCTCAAGATTGTATATATATATATATATATATATATATGTATATGTTGATCGATCTCGTGGGCTTAATTTAAACGTACCGAGACCGAGATACAGGCGCGATGTGTTACACGTGTGTAGGTACCGCCGCGAGATTCTTTGTTCGCTTAAAACAATCGACCTGTAATCTTGAATTTATCGATCTCGAGGGTATGTGAGGCCGGAGAAATTGCAACAACGGCGTAAATTTTGAAGAAAAGCGACGTTTTGCAGGGTTGGGACTTTCGGCAGCTCGTCAGACTGATTTACTTCGAGCGGCTGAAGAAAAAGCACAAAACGGTTAGAACAAGATGCATCACCCAAATGATGCAGCGGGTACGGGTATATAGAAGCCAGTATTGTTAATCCCTTCGTTCCGCTCTCTTAATATTGATGCTGTTAGCGACTGACGATACGAAGCCATTTCAACGTGTAGCTCGAACGTAGAGCATTTTATGATTAATAATTTTCAGTGAGTTTTTTTTTTAATTCTTAGTGACTAACGTCTGGGGTTCGATGAAGAATCTGAACATTAGTCTGGCTAGCTGGCGGAAGCCAAACCAGCGAAACATCGATTTTTCTAAGGAATATAATTGGTATGAATTCTTCTTCTGGTTTAAAAATATAGTTTGAAAAGTTTAAATAAGAAATCACTATTAAAAAAAAAAGATTCTTAAAATCATGGAGGGTGTTACAGCAATCATACACATTTGCAATCGGACTAGAGCTTTATGGTTTTTTTCTCGATTCCGGGATGCTAGGAAAACCGTCATCTGAAACAGAACCAACTTTATGATCAGACGAAATCCTCAACTCGGAGGATATAAAATAAATTTTCCTGGCTTATACATTTTCGATTGTACAAACGTTGACAAAGTACTTAAAGTTACATATATTAGAATATTTTGCAGAAAAGATTTTTTAATAAGACAGAGCGTCGATGAATGATGGACAATGAAGTTATGCGATCTACACCCGTCAAAATAAAGTTATAGACTGAAACAAATTTTCTATTGCTTTCGAAAATTCTGATTCTGAGGTTACTATCAAATTTACACACGATACAATTTTTCTAATTTACCATTCTAAAATAAATTTTACTACTCATTCGCAAATCGATTTATCCTGATCAATTGTTCTCTACCATTGGGCTCTTCTCAATGAAACCCTGATAGCGACATTCACGGGACGTTTGAGGAACATTTCCTCCAATACCTTGGGACTTTCAAAATGCTTCATGAATACGTCTATAGTATGTTCCTGAGATGTCTCAAATGTCCGCAGATCCCGAGCTCAAGAGGCGATATGAAACTCTTTGGAATGTCTTACAAATGTCTCGAAAAAATTCAAATAACGTATTTATAATGTCTCCCAAACGTTTATCAAATGTTGGTACATTATGTTCGAGAGAATACTCGTTTGAGATATTCAAGTTCAACAAACGTTTTTCAAAGGTTCAAAAGTCCTATTATTTTACCAATGATTTGAAGAAGATTGAATTGCATACATTTAAAGCATGATTGAAATTAAGATTCGATAACAGAATACGAATTTTTTAATTTAACAAAATTTTCAACATTCCAAACTGGAGAGTTAAGACTAAATATTTCGAATGACTCTTCCATTATCAAAATTAGAAATAATTATTGAGATTCAATGTATTTTATAATACTGTATCGATCCAAATGATGAACCCACTTTTCTCAGTATAGGAGATAGACGCAGATTTCAAGTGAACTCCAGAAAATTACAACCTGCTTGTCTAGTCAAAGGCAAACGCACTCGTTACGAGACACAGCCTTCTTTCATGATGATGAAATTATTTAAACGAGAGCTGAAAAATAAAAAGCACGAGTCGTGCACTCCCCTCGTATACCGCATGCAAAAATAAGCGCGCTCGCGTGCGGCAAGGAGAACGACGCGCTCGACGACCCCCAAAGAATTTGATTTTAACTGTGGGTTGCGAGAGAGAGAGAGAGAGAGGGACGGAGCAAGTAGTGCGCCTCCCCAAAGCTCGAGATACGAGTATGAATTCGTTTTTGCGCCTCCTACCGTCGAGCTGCTCCATATAATACTGTCCAGCATTATTAAATTCCCAAAAGGTCAACAGCACCATGCTTAGCTACTGTGCCAGGGTATCACCCAGTTTTCACATATATTATACCTATGCATATCAATTTATTTAATTGCTTTTCTAGCGAGGAAAAAACGATCTCTGACGCGCGAGCTTTGTGGTGTGATGCTTGAATTAATCAAATAATGTTAATTTCCGGGAAATTAGTGATTATGTAAGGTATTCATTCATGGAAATGAACAATGGTGAATTACTCGTGTTATTATACTATATACATAGATGATAAAAGTGACGTGATGCAGTGCGCTGCTAATTTGAAATATTTACATGCGGGTAGAACGAGCTAATATTCAATTTATTCTTCGTTAAAAATATGATTGTTGAATTTAATGTTAATACGATGAAACTCATTTCGATATTGTCCATTATATAATTGAGACATTTATGAACCTAATGACTTGCTCATTTCAAAATAATAAATTTTACGTCATAGTCATTGGACTCAAAGTTGATTGAAAAAATATTCATTGAATCAAAAAGGTTATCAAACCAAATTTTGTCGCAAACTAAATTTTGTTTCATAAAAATACACCAAATAACCGTCAGTTTGATGCGGTCACTTTAGTCATTCTTTCCAGTAGTTTTTTCCATGTCGAAAAGCCGCTGGATTTGAGATTTGACTGACTATTCTAGGTGTATTCTAGATGCTCTTTGGATCCGACCCGGCGCGCGTTGTACTCAAAATGGGAAAAAAGCGGACGTCAACGTAGTCCCGGCAAAACAGAATAATATGATCCGTCGCGCGGACAGGCGAAAATGGTAATTGAGGCAGCTGAACAGGCTTTCTCTCTCTTAGTGCATCGAATTCGCCGAAATATTCCTATACTCGTTTGCCTGGTACTCCGGCATCTCGTGACGGCTACGGGAAAAGCGGACGGATCCGCTTAGAGTCGGTGTTATACGGCGTATTAAGGGCGTGGAAAAAGGACGAGAGAGAGAGCGAATTGCTGGGGCGCGACAAGGGAATTCTACTGGAGAAAGGGGAGGAAAGGCGGAAACTCGCGGCGTACGGAATGCCACCGAGTTCATTTGCATTCTCTCGGCCGATGCGAGCGCACAAGACGCCCCTCTCCCCTCCTCCCCGCGGCCAGCTCCTTAGATATATATTAGGTGCACTCTCGTTGAGCGCGACCGCGAAACAAGAAAAGTCGGCGAATTGTTTGTCATCTGTCTAGCGAGCCGCTGATGGCTCGATCGCCTATCAATCGGATCCCCACCAGCCGATACACGGCCCAAGTACGGGGTGGTTTCGTTGGTAGCATGATATATCGTCACAGAATAAATTTGGGAATACACCCAAAAAAAATTCAGCTTAGCTCTATATAACAGTAAGGGATCCTCTCGGGATTGACACTTTTTTCTCGATTCTAGAGGAGTCTGTTTAGCAGCAGAAGAAATCTTCTTGTGGTAGTGTCAAACTGATTTTTGTTATCCAACTGGAATTCGATTTTTGTGGGGTTGTAAAGAAAAGGAATATAATCTGGTTGAAATTTGGAGCAACGAGTAAATGAACGAAAAGCCTTTTTGCTTATATAACAATCCATTGTAGATGGAAACATGTGCATAATGAGAAAGCACTTATCGCAATTAGTTTGTCTAGGGAAATGGGAACTTCAGTGAGAGAGTCACCAGTACGTGTCTATCCATTATAATTCCATACTAGCCTACATTCACGCACGTTTCGAATGATATTTTGATAATTAATTTAGTATTTTAAATTTCCACATTTCATTCATGATTATCGCTTGAAAGTATATTATTGTCAATGAAGGAGTCAAATAATCACTTCCACCCAGGATAACCACATAATTATGTCCGTTAATATACGTTGAATATATTTTCAAAACCTACCCTTGACAAAACTCACTACCCCAGCTTATTCCTTCTTCAACTGGTATAGCTGGAGTATCAAGTGCTCCGTGTTCCTCTGTCCAACTCACGTCACTAGTTTAGGCGTAAAATAATTAAATTGCAAAGTAACCGACTTTGCTTTGCACTCCATCGCGCTTTTCTTATATAAGGATTTGCAGAAATTTCAAAAGAAAGACATTCTATTCGAGGGACAAGTATCGATAATCACTTCTCGAGCAGTTATTATATACCCAACGACCATTGGCGATTGATGCAAAACCGAGGCACGCGATCACGATGCTTTCAATTATGTTAGTTTGAAATTTGTCCGCACCTGTCGGTTGAGAGGGCGAGAATTGCGCAGGAGCCGGGGACAAAGTGCGAAGTATTATATAAGAATAAGTCGCGGAGCCAAGCGTGTCGCTGACGTTATCCGGGGCACTCTATCAAGAATCGTAAAACACGTTGAGCCCCGCGTATATTTATTCAGCGCCGCTATATCGTCTCTGGAATCTCTCTTAAATTAAACTTACTCTAGCGGAATAATGCCGAGATAATACGAGGCCGCGGTGGCGGTTAAGAAAGGATGAAAAAACTAGTACGACTTCTCTCTCTCTCTCTCTCTTTCTCTCACCCGTCATAATTCAATGTCTCTCGGTACAAAAAAGAGTCGAGTTCTCGAAATGAATGCGCTAGTCCACCCACACAATCCGTCGCAATCCTCCAGCTGCCCTCCGCAACGGCATCGAACGGGAATGATGAAAAAAGTGAGGTATAGAGCAAAAGTGCGCGCGTCCCGCTGATAATCTCCGTGGCTTAAATTCGTAATCCAACGGGCATATACACACGCGCGCCTGCCTCTGTAATGCTCCGGGGGGCGATGGATCAAATTGAAAGAATGAGCGATGTGCGACACGTCGCATGCAAACATACTCGCTGGTTGAATCAATCGATTATGGTCTAACAGCGCGGTATTATCCGCGCACCAATCCAGTGAAATTCCCTCTCGCGCGCGTTGCTCGAATTGTCGCGAATAATTTTTGCCCGCCGACGCGTACGAACCGAACGTGATTTTTTGTCCTTCGAATTTACAATTGTACAATCCTCATGATTCGGTGGAATGAAAAGGTATTCAATCGAGTGGACAGGGCTGGGCAAAATTTCAACAGCGCCATCGGGTTTTGTGGGATTGAAACATATTTGTCTCGTACGCTTACGTCGTGATCTCACCGCGATTCCTCTAGCCGCAACGTCGCGAGTAGCATGCCACATTGTAGCTAATTCACGTGTACAGACGTTGACTCTGTGTCAACCTGGTTCTGTGAGAGTAATCATATGCGTCAGTTTCAAAATTACTAGAAGCAAAATTGTCCCATGGCACTTTTTTTCCACCCCCTAATGGGCTGGGATTAAAATAGCTCGAAAATCACCAGCGTAATAATGGAGGAAAAAAAAAGTTGGTCGTCAATTCCAGCCTGAATAGATCGGTTGAATGTGTATGTATGCGTCGGGGTGATTTACCGGCAATCACAGTTTAGCTTATCTCCAACCGCATTCAGAATAACCCATATAGGGTGATTCAAACTTTTCCGAATTACACCGGAACGACTATCTTCGTGTAATGCCGTCAACCCCATAGATTTCCATACAAGTGAAGTTCCCCGCTATAGACGGCGATAACCGTAATTTCAGAGCACACACACACGCGCGTACGTAGAGACGCGCGCATTGAATGGATAGAGACCGCGCCCGCGGGGGAGGCTTAAAAAGGAATATCAG
Organism: Aphelinus atriplicis; assembly: GCA_020882685.1. NCBI lineage: Eukaryota > Metazoa > Arthropoda > Insecta > Hymenoptera > Aphelinidae > Aphelinus > Aphelinus atriplicis. Next base: position 1,729,224 of record CM037075.1, on the reverse strand, counting down.
TGAAATATGGACGCGGGCGATGATCCCCCGAGTGTTGGCTTCCTCATCTCGGTCTTTATTCTTCGGATATGCAAGGAATAAAAAACTGGCTAAAAAACAACCGTGGACGCGGGCAGCCTTTTCAAAATGGAGGATGAACCCGGCCAGCTGACCCCGCGCCGGTCCTTTTCACGAATTTTCTTTTTCTTTTTTTTTCCAGCCCCGCGCGTCGTGAATGGCGGTACTTTTCCACGTGACTTAAATGCCAAAACCGCGTGAATCCCCCTCGCGCTGGAATTCCACGGTCTCAAAATGTGGGGATTTCATATGCGTCCGCAGGGACTGTGTAAGGGAAAGTAAATGGGCGAAATGTACGTATGTATACATTTACATCCGCACGTTTCCACTTCTCGTGAGAGTATTAATAAATATAGCGCCCGGCGACTCGGGACACGTCCAGCCGCGTCTGGGAAATTTTGCTCTAGTACGAAATATTTAACAAACGCGAAATCCCGTTGGATAATAACGACGGAATTCATCGATTTCGCGCGAGGACGAAAGCGTTTGAGTATATTCGCGTGTATATACCGCTCCACGTAAATCATATCTTCAATTTCGTGACGATTCGCGTAGACGAATTCTTCGAATTGATGAGAAGCAAATTTCTTTTCTATCGTGTCTCTTTCCAGAAAGCAACTCCCCCCCCCCTCCGTTATCTATCGTTAGAGTTGCTTGCTCGCATAGCTCGAGCAATGAGCTGTCGAAGATTTAGCCGACTGGCAAAATTTTGCTCGCGCGGCACATTGAATAATGAACTTGAGTGAAATCACTATGGAAATTCCATTAGGCATAAAGCGTTTGTGGGTTGAGTTTTGGGTGTTTTTTTCGTCCTGAAATGATAAAAATTAAAAAGGAAACAGTGAGTTGCAACACTGTCTGTGCATCATGTGAAATCAGATGAGATTGTGAATTCTCACTGCTGCATTCGCTAATCTCCATCGTGTCCGTATAGTGACGTCAACGTAGAATTTCGTACCTGCTCTGAATTTCGTAAATTTTAGAAACAAGAAAAATCGCTCGACAAAGCCAACCGGATAGAATTTGCTTCGTGCGATTCCCCTATCCACCACAAATGACTCACGCGTTGGTCGCGAGCACGGACGCGTTGGCGCGGGGTCGTTTGCGTTTCATGGCAAGAGCGCGGAAGAGCGACAGAGAGAGGGAGAGAAGAGCAAGTCGGCTGATCGATGGAGGGTAATTAGCGGAGAGCCGATACAATGGGTGGGTCGCGTTGCTGACGCTGCGCGCGCGCGCGCCCGGGAAATTTATCGGCTGCCTACGCAGCGGTTACACGGCCGATATCTTGGCGCGCGCCCGCGGCTTCGAGACGCCGCGCGGCGGCTGCGTGTGACGCTGGCGCGTTTTTAATCCGAATCAGTGAACGGCACACCATTTGAATATTGAAGCGACCATCTATGTATTCCACTGGAAATCGGTGGATATTCATCGATTGAAATATAGTCGAATAAAATTCATTGAATGAACCGGTTAAAATTCTTTGATATTTTAATGATATATGCAGTGACGCGTTCAATATGAGAAATGCATCACTCTACCCATAGTTTTTCCCAACTACGATATTGAAAAAATCGTACATTGCGATCATTTTATATTATTATATCTCAATTGAATATAGTATTGAATCTTTCATGTATTCAATCGTATTACTGAATAGACGACGAAGAATCGTAAAATATTATTGAATGTTTGCAGAAGAAAATTAAGTTACTTCAACAATGTTTTCGTATGATCATACATCTGCATTACATTATGTATCTATATCTCATCACCAGAAAACCACTTGGAATTTGGGCCTTGAAACTCGTTGAAATTTTCGAAGATCGTTTATATTGTACGAATTTGTACGATTTGAGTTGAGAAGCCAACAAAAAATTTTGGAAACAAAGTAGATGAATATTCATTTCCAGAATACTTTTATTCTGGTTCGAATGTCAAAGTGAGCTATCCCTGCAATTCTTTTACGACAGGAATCTTGTGTCCGCGCTCATCGATGGATATGGCTAGATTTGCTTCGATTCCTTCCTCTTTATTTCATTTTATGACTAATTCAATTACTGAGAGAGATAATTCAGACTGGCGTTGAATGGGAAGAAAAAATGCATTTTCAATCCAACTATTGAATCGCGTCGTCCGTTACAATATTCCGACTCATTAAAGACTATCAATTCACCAGATATGTCGAACGAGCAAGAGGGGATACAACGCGCGGGGGATATTCGTCGCGTGTTGGTATTGGGCGACGGGAGGGCGCAGCATGTGATTATCGGCGCCAAAACAAACTCGTCGAGTGATCAGCGCTGATTGCGGCTCCTGCCCGAGCTGAAGCTCGCGTTTTGATTCTATTCGTAATACATCAATCACCCGAGTACGTATAGTTTCGCATGCGAATCGCGCGCGGGCCAGCGAATCGCCTGGCGCAGTCCCCCGTTGAATATGCCACGCGGCTGCTCAAAGCATTGTCGAGACGCCGAATATCCAATTCAGCCGCGCGAACTTCACTTGTTGAAACAATACGCACGGGGATGACGACTTAACGGGCTCTCCGCCGCGCACCAACAATACACCCCGTGTGTAACGTGAATAATTGAGTTGGCCGCGGGGCGAAACTTTGCCGCGATAAGAAGTTGCCCCGCGCGTCAACAATGCTCACACAGAAGGCCACACATTGATCGCAACTCGCGTAATCCCGAGACGAAGCGGATCGATTACCAACTCGTTCGACGTGTCCGCATCCATCAGAGGCACGTACGATTGATTCGTTTTTTTTCCACATTCCCTCTCGCGGCGAACCGTCCCGCGCAGCTCGTGCATCCGCGTGGCCGTGCGACGAGAGACAAACATCATCGAGTATAAATCACATATCGCAAGCATATAGGCTTCGGGCGAACCTTTACCCGCGTAGACGAGGGCGAGCGAGCCGTCGAGTAAACACACGGTCGCATAAATCATTAGGCCCGGCATCGAGGGTTCGGCCGCCGCGCTCTGCCCATTCATGGAGGTAAAAACGAATCGGAACGCGGGCCCTCGTGCATAAATAAGCCCCGCGCAAATATGAATTCGCCGGGAGGGTACGCGAGCGCGAATTGTTTTATATATCGGAGCACACGCAGCTGCAGCCGCAGTCCGCTATCCGGGACGGAGAATAAAAAAACACGGGAAAAAGAAAAATAAAGAGGAAAAGTAGGAGGAATGTAAAGAAAGGTGGTTGTGGAGCGGAGAAGGGAGTGGGGGGATCGACGGAGGAGAAAGGGTTGCCGGAGACAGGGGCTGGAGTGCGCGATAAATTATATTTACGGCCGCTTGTAGCCCGCCGGCGTCGCGAGTATACGCGCGTCTTATATAATGCGCTTTTTCGCGTCCGGACGCGCGCTCGCGCGCAACATCAACGGGACGGTGTTGTGCACTTTGCCACCCGCCATCCGGCATGATTATTTTACCGGCGCGCGCGCGTCAACTGCTGCTTTCGCGTTACGGCTCCAATTGATTTTGTCCCGTCCATCGAACACCTTTCTTTCGTTGTGTGTTGCGTGCGTGTCATACAATACCGTCCGATATACTCTGCATGAATTGTCGCGAGAAGGATCACACTCTTATTGAACTTTTTCGTTCGAGTCTTCAGCTTCTCAATAAAAATTCGGATGTTCGCATGTAATCTATCTGGGTTTCGCTTAATGATGATACGTATTGAATTATTCTCAGCCTTTTCAAGCTACAGCTTTTAAAGTAATCCACAACTATCAAATGCATTTGATACCGTTGAATCAAGCACTCGAGAACGAAGAGAAATATGCATGAAATATTCATGTGCCTCTCGTATTGAGGCTATAAAAACATCGATTACGTTGTAAAGTAAGAACGCGAACGGTTTAAATTTACGCGTTTTACTCGTGACACACTCAAAGATAATGTTGAAATGCAACAAAAAGCCTTGTGACTTCAGGCTGTTCAGGTTCTGATTTATATGCCTAGTGAATGCTGCAGTTATATTTTTTATATGTATCGGGCGTTTCCCATCATCGACTGGTGCGCTGACACTAAAACTTCCCGTTTTTATTTTTGACTGTATAAAAGGAATTTCGAAATAATGTGAAATTTGTTATCGATGTATTTTTCTCTCAGCTTTCCGATGACAGAGGAAGTGTACTCGAAATCAGTCCCTTACATCGTGTATCAAATGCATTTGTTTCTCGTTATAAATATCTTGAATTCGAAAATAAACGCAGATAAAAATGAATTATCGATCCTCGAACGTATTATATCACCCATGAGAATAAATTTCAATTCGAATCTCGTTATTTATCCCTTCGAACTAAAGCTCATTTCCTCCAATTGATAGACGTTCATAACAATTCATACCTTGTACGCACAATATGCCATGATTCATCATCGGCGAATGCGCGGGTATAATACAATTCCCATGATTTGTTACTGACCATGTATACAAATTATTTATGCAGTAACATTCATTTCAACATTTTCCATATATACATGTATCAATAATAAAATTGAAGTAGTCCATCACGTTGAAATCACGCGTGCTTCCCATATTTATCGTTCATAGTTTTTTCTTCTGTCAATAAACGTTCATAGTCGGGAACATCGGACGTGATACGACTGGACAAATTAATTGACTTTAATTACATTTGAATATCGCATTTCAACCATCTATCCGGGGGAGAAAGATATTGAACTGTTATTTAATCGCGGTAGGGAGATGGATAACGATTCTTCTCAGAAGTCTATATTTTAATTTATAACAACTTTTCAATCGTAGTTGTTGGAATCTTACTCGACTTGTTATTCGACTTGGTGCAATTACAAAGTTCAAGCCGTACATTCTCGGACTGGCTCATTTAAGTTTAGCTTTTTGTCGCGGATTTCGCGCCTCGTGCTAGTTGGAGCTCGGAGTGTAAAGAGGCGAGTGGGAACGGAGAAAAGTCACCAAGCCCAAGAGATTCATTAAGACACCTCAGCTTGACGGAACGGAGAGAGCCGACCGATTTGCTAATTAGGGTACCGTCAAGCTTCGCCACTGGAAGCGACTAATTCGTCAAGATTACCAAAGAAAATCCTCCAAAATGATCTTCCAAAGCTCGAGCAGCTTCTCTCGGTGGACCTGATGTTTTTATACAGTCTGCTCGCTCTTGTTTTTTACAGTGTGGTTTCGCTGTTATTGCCACTAACTTTTTATCCAGTCAAACTGAAGCAAATCCCTTTATTTACTTTTTGCAGACACCTTCTGGTGATCTCATTTAACGGCTAGTGTTTAGGATTTCTACTCTATTATTCATTAATTTCAGCCTTGGGAACCCATCTATAGGCAGGCACGATTAAATAAAAATGTTACCTTATTAACTTTCGGGAACTTTTTGAGTTCTGGGCATCATTCTTACTCACACGAGCAAAAATATCTAATTTTTTCAAAAATTCCCGAATGATTCTTCAAAGATTTTTAAATAGTTTTGAGAAGAAGTTTTACTCCCCGAAAATATTTTGATGTAGGTGAAAATCCAGCTAATTTCTTGAGTTTCATCGTGAAATTCTTTTTGAAATTAATTTTTTGGATTATAAAATGATTGGTTACTACCATGTAGTACGACGCAGTATTTTGAAAAAATTGTCTTTTCGGTCATAAGATTCGTCAAACCGAGAGAAAAATCAATGAATCGGGGGAGAGGGTGTTATCGATAAGTATTCCCGGACGGATGGACCGGATAAAAATAACGTATGATGGAAAGATGGACAAAAATCATAATATAGGATAAGCGAAATATGCTGCTATGGTGACGCTCACTATTTTCGTTGGCCTAGTCTAAGTGTATTAAGAAAATTCTCACTCATCTTAGCGAAATTAGATGAAGCCTGAGTAGAGATTAGTGAGTTGACGTAGAAATCATCAAACGATGACGTGAACGTTCGCGATCGACGATAACAATGTTTCGTTCCGTCATTGTTTTGTACTTCCAATAATATTCCGTGCCGCTCTATATGTATACTGATCGTGATTTATTTGATTCGTGATCGTCGCCAAGCACATCACGAGTCGGGCGCAATCTGTTTTGCTACGACAATCGATCGCAAGTGAGTTGGAGCCAAGATTGGCCAACAGTTGTCCCGGCCGGGCGTTACGCGTGCAATCGTCTTCGGAACCCGCCAGTGCGACTTTCGCCGCGTGCACAAGCAACGAGGGCGAGGCCGCGTGTGTGTCCGGAGAGGCCGAGAGTCAGGAGGGCGTCGTGATGCGGGGGCTCATCCGTTCGCGGCCATAACATTAAATCTCGGGCACGGCGACGGCGACGAGGCTATAACGGCCGGTGCTGCCGCTGCTGCTGCTGCCGCTTCTTCGCCAGCCAGCCTAGCTGCCGCTATATTAGGTTATATTTCAAGCGTGTAGCGCGCGAGGACGACGACGCGCAGCCGCCCAGCGCCCGGAACGGCCAGGGCGTCCGACAGATTTAGCGCCTGCGTTCTCGCGCACGTCCAACCTCTAGCTACATTATCCCTTCTTTATTCGCCCTTCCCCTCTCTCTACGACTTTATTGCTTTCGTCGCCCCACGCGCACTGCCCTCCTCTTCTCTGTCCTCTTCTCGTCCGGTGAATACGTGAGTCGACTTGCCCTTTTTATCGCGCGCGCACCACCAATGCAACGCACCGTTTTAATTACTCCCCACGCGAGCGACTGTTTAATCCCACGTATACAAGGCAAACGGCCAGACTCTCAGATTGGTTTCTTCGTGTCTCCCGTAATGCTCCCGACCTGGTATACTGCTCGTTCGCGCGTCTTCTGTCCTGTGGTCTGGCCACGTCTGGACGTTTACTACTGATAGATGCTAGACGTACGTTCTATTACAGTCACGTTACTCGAGAGCTTCGAGATTGTGAGATCTATGAATGAAAATTTTACTTCATAAGGTAACTGTACCCAATTTGGCACTGTACCCAATTTGGCACAATCGTCAGATTTCGTATTTCCGACGTGCTCTCTGAGCATCAGTCGCTCTTGGGTAATTATGTTGGGGGAATTAAAAGAAAATTTTCGGTATCTTCCCCGCCCATTTAGCCCTTAAAACCACTCTCCTACAACACTTTGAAGTTTCACTTACTCATTTTTTCACCATTTTCTTATTTCACTTTTCACACTCAACCTCAAAAATCAGGTGTCAATAATTTTTATCTCTCAAAGTGTCATTACTCTTTTTTGTGTAAAAACATCTCAGCTTTCGATTGGTCTCATCAGTTTTCCTAAAATTATTTTTTATCCTACTCAAATTGCTGTTTTTCGCATCAAAAAAAAGTGAACCCAATGTGCCCCTCTACGCGTTTTTAAATGGGAAGACTGAGTGAAATCATTGAATATTTGTATAGACATATTACGATGATTTAGACGCGTATTCTGAGTTGTATGTTAAAAATTTTGTATAAATATCACTGGGAACATGATTGAGAGTTTATTTCAATGCCAATTGGATCGTCCCTGTAGGCCTATATAGGCTGTAGCTAATGATTAAAAAATTGTGCCAAATTGAGTACACGTTTTGTGCATTTAGCCTTTTTGCGTTTTTTTTTAAATTGCGATTTTCGATAGGTTAAAGTAGTCGAATGATGATTATGAAGATGGTTTCTAATAGGTATTGAGCTAAGCTTTGAGATGCCGTTCACAGAATTTTAAAATTCGAAGTCTATCATAGTCAAATTTGCGAAAAACCCTTAGGGGGGGGCACATTAGGTACAGTTACCTTACTTTTTCAGGATTAACTCAAATAGAACAACTATGCTCTATGACAAAAACTATATACATACGAGTCAAGAATCGCTGGAGCGGACCCATCACGCGCACTATTTTTCCCCCACGCCTATGAAAGAAATAATCTAATTTAAACATATAAATCACAATGATAAGTCTCTTTCAGTAAAATCCAAATACGTTGGTTAAAATTGGTCGAGAGCAGCACGTATTTCTTATAATACTAATTTTCTCGTGAAAAACAAAAAACTATTTTAAACTACTGAATTATACATTTTTTCAATACAGTTGATTTTGAGTAAACAGTATATCAACTGTTCCAAAGCTATGAATTTTCGAACATCACAATATCGTATAACTATTCTTTTCTAGCCAGTAGGTTTTTGTTCGTAGTTGCTTATTACAGTATATTCTGCAACTAGTGCGTGAAATTTTGTCCACTCAATACGATGTATTGCGCCAATCAACGCTAGCATTTCACTGATGTTGCTCCCACGTTACGAGGTTAAGAAAGTCGACTGCCACGCGCGTCGTGGATCAGCCTATTCGGCTATCGGTCAAAGCACAGCGCATGGATCTTCAACCAGAATATTAACAACTCGTGTGATTGTGATCGTGAAACTGAAATATCTCCCAGCTGCACTCTTTCTGCGTCCCGATTTTCCCAGGACGAATGGATGATAAAACTAACCTGACATGATTGTAATTATCCTTGTTGCTGTAGTCGCGGCAGTAGCCCAAGGTAATTCCCGTTTCTCCTGTAATTGCAACTAGCGAATAAATGATCGGATCGGGTGCTTATGATTTTCCGCAGAAAGTGGTGAATATAACGCGACTTCAGAGCCACCTGTCGTCGACGATGAAGTGGCAGTAGGGGCCTCGGGACGCATAGTGGGTGGCACGATATGCCCGAACTGCCCTTGGCTGGCTTCGCTGTTAGTAGTTTCGGGCGGCAGCAGGTATCATCGCTGCGGTGGCACTATCATCAGCAAGATGTTGATCCTGACGGCAGCACACTGTTTTCACCCAGGGGACCAGCCCCGCGACTTCAATGTGCGAGTGGGCTCACCCGATATTTGGAGAGGCGGCCAGTTGATCGAGATATCCCAAATCATCCCACACGAGGACTATACGCATCAATTATTTCCGCGTAAAGACATTGCCTTGATCAGGCTATCCAAAATGATCACGTACAATAAGAGGACCCAGCGGTTGAGCCTACCTTCGAAAGTATTCCCCTTGAATACAGTCGTGGCCACCGCGGGGTGGGGCTTAACAGAATACTACACTGCCACGAGGTTCTACCGGCACGTCCATCTCAAGCTCATCGACTGCAACCCGTACTATTTTGCCAAGGGCTTGGTCTGCGCCTTCGGAGAAGGAAAGAAAGCTTGGAAGGGCGATTCGGGCGGGCCGCTTTACCACACGGGAACTACACAGATAGTTGGCATCGTGTCCGGCGGCAACCCGAATCTCGGACCGGGGTTCTATACGAACGTCAGCTATTACAAGGGTTGGATACACAGCAAAATGCGCAAAATTAAAACGAGAAGTTGCGCGTTTACCTATCGGCCGGTACTTGATTGTTGGCTCGTTTCACTGATCCATCTCCTACTCTTTTTCTGCGTCAGGTTAGGTTAAAAATTAAGCCCGTACACGGAACGGAATGAGCGATTCACGGTTTGTATCGCGTAAGAGAGAAGTAATTGTTGTTATGTGTGTACATCCATACCCGCCAGTTTGAATTTTATAATGAAAAGTATCACGTCAGGTAAATTGCGATGAGTGATAATTCGGTATTGATGCAATTCGAGTCTCGACTATTTGAATACATCGTAAATGGATAAGTAACAGTGAAAATCCCTATTTAAATTACTTTTGGTTGTGTAATTACCATATCATGAATATCCTAACGTACGCAAATACCGAATTTCGTGAAGACAAAATTAATTAATGACAATATTGACTTGTTAATGTCAAATATATATATGGGAGGTTTTCTGTAGAATTGACTAAGCCAAAAAAATCCAGGGTCGATTTTTTTCACAATCTACACCATCATATAATATCTTCTGATTTTTTTCAAACTTTTTCAAGAGCCATTCTTTGCAAAGTTGGCAATCAGCTACCGCTAAGACAAAAAAAATTATATGCCCTTGGTAGCAGTTGGTAAAAGCTAGACTGAATCACGACTGTTCGCGTACCATAGTAACAGCCTAGGGTGTAAAAATAAATTTCAAGCCTACAAAACAAGACCAAAAACGCAACTATGACAAAAAGGTGATTTTCAAATGGTTCGAGTGTATCAATGGTACTTATCAATCTGAAATGAAAATTCGCATATGTAATCTTGCGGAAGTCTTGCCGAAGCATCTGGTAGTAGAATAACACCACCAGACGCAGCCATTCGCATTCGACAATTGGCCCGAGTTTCCCCGAGCGCGCAATACTCGTAGTCGTGGCTTAATGCAGCGCGATTCAGATGGTGTATCAGAACGATTACGTAGCCGAAGCGTAGAAGGGAGTCGCGGTGGTGGGTTGATGGTGCCGCGGAGGCTCTTGGATATAATCGCATTAGCGGTAGTTGCGCAACCTGCGGCTTAGCCGCCGGACGGTAAACGGCTCTCGGGTGTGTCTTAACTTTGTCTCCGACATTTGTATCGAGGCTTTTCGGCCGGATTAAAGAATATGCTGCGTGCACTGATCGAATCGTTTTTATGTAAGCAAAAGCAGGAATGCTTCATGAGCGCCGACACTTGAGTCGTTCGATTGTGTCATAAGAATGTGTGAATCTAATGCTGAATTCACAAATTCTTCCGAGAGCTACTCCTTTCGGAACAGTAACTGTAATATATCTAGTCATATTGTTTCTTGCACGAATATAATTGTTGAGAAGCTATATTATCGACTCAATATTAATGACATATTATATGAAAATACACACATACATTCCTTCTGTGATTCATTTTGGTTTCTGGAGACACAAAACAGGCCAAAGTTTCAGAACTGATTCTGAAAGTGGAAATGTGGTTCGCCTATGCAAACATTTCAGTTTTAGGTAATTTCAAAAGTTAGATTGAATTTTAAAATTCTAGCGCAGTGAGTGCACGCTTTCTCTCTCTCTCTCTCTCTCTCTCTCTCTCTCTCTCTCTCTCTCTCTCTCTCTCTCTCTCTCTCTCTCTCTCTCTCTCTCTCTCTCTCTCTCTCTCTCTCTCTCTCTCTCTCTCTCTCTCTCTCTCTCTCTCTGATTGTTATTCATTTTGATATAACCAAGTTTTGAAAGTTTCCAGCGAACTGAAGGAACATTTGAATTTCGAGATACGAATGGGGTGAGTGGAGAATGCTCCATGTGAATCAGGCTGCAATTAATACTCAACGAGTAGAGGGTATCTCACATTAAAGTCTTTCGGTTTTATTTTGCAGAAAGAAAAATAGTACTCTTAGATCAATTTTTCACTTGTGTGTCCGATCAACTCGTGTCATTACTACTTACGCGAGTATTTCATTCTGTCAGGAGAGTTTCAACTTTACTTGCGTCAAGAGTGTAAGTTCGAGTATTTCCAATTACCCGCGAATGACTGTGGGAAACAATCAAAGGCAAGACGATTGTAAATTCCATATTGAAAAAATGTTTCATGAAAAATGACGTTAGCGTGACTCTTCCATTTGCGTATAATGAATGAAACTCGTGGGTTAAAGAATGCATGAAATTCCTTATCTCCAAGTTCGACAGTAGTATCAGATTAATGCCGAATCTTCTCCATGACTAATTGTTCCATGTCAAAAATCGGTGAACCGGAAGTTCTTTTAAAAGAGAAAGAGAGAGAGAGAGAGTGAGAGGTCGAGTGGGTTATCTTTTGTGTTCTCGCGACATCTTTAACAGTGCTCATCGCAAATTTTCTGGGGTGGAAAGACTCACCAGCAGAAAATCGTCATATCCGCGAGCGCGACTTTTATGCGCCGGCTGTAAACGTCGGCCCTTCGTAGATAACGACGTGGCTGCGGGCTGCGCCTCCTCTCCCCGACCCTCTACCCCTTCTACCCCCGCGGAAACTTTGCTCCTCAGACCAGCCGCTACTTCTTCCTCTCATGTCTCTTTCTGCCGACTGCGTATTTTTTCAACTATCCCGGTAAATACTTGCTCTCTCTCTCTTTCTCTTTCGCGAAAGTAATTGCTCTTGTGGGTTGAGGAGATATAGCTTCGTTCGGGGACATGTAAAGTGGCGTTATAGGTTTTCTTTTTCCCTTGACTTGAGTAACCCGAACAACGTTTGATAACAAGATTCTTTCAATGTACATAACGCAATCGAGCCCTTGTTAGCTTCTGAGTAAGTAAATTTATGTGTTAGAATTTATTGAGATTTCAATGTTAATAGGCTCGCTCGATAAGAAACTACACCCTTTAGGAGAGAATGTTCGTTTGGCGTAATATGACGGTTACTGGTTGTTATGATGATAAAACACCTTAGAATCTAGATTGATTGAAGCTATTTATATACGAATGTACTAGTAGAATCGGTAGAATACTCTGTCTTGATAAACGTAACCTACATTTTCTATCTTTAACGACATTTATTCTCACTCAGTTTTTCTTTTTAATATTTGCTGATCGTTGTATGAATACTTGAGTTGAATCTGTTATTGCGGTACTTTCACATCCAGGCACAAAACAAAACTTACAGATGTTGAAATTTGACCCGAATTCTTTCTGATTCACTTTTAATCACTCCTCAGTCAATTTGAATCAAATTTAATCTCTAACTTGAGTAATCAAATGAGATCAATCAACCGTTGAATTGAATAAATATAATCCGATAATGCACGAGAATAGTGCACTTCTACAAGACAGTGTAGTAATTGTAAAATTCATTATGTTCATATTAATAATTGTTGAATTCTCAAATGTTCACTTAGTGACGGTTTGTTGTCTCAGCACTTTTTTCGTGCCGGCGCGTCTGTGCGTGTATGCACGAGCCAATGCAAAAATAGCGCAAACGCTCGAGTGTATATCGGCTGTGGACGGATGAAATGGCGTGTAAAGCTTTTAGCCAAACGAGATCGGCGTTGTACGTCAATCCACTTGCTCCATCTCCTCGTCTCGCTGTGAGCGCAGTTTCAAATCTTGTGCACACAGACCCGATCCACGCCAGGCTATAGATGAAATCCGAGTATCCGCGGAACGAGTGGATCCGAGTACACGTCGAATCAATGGAAGTTGCTTCAGTAGTGCTGAGCTCGAGTTGCTGATGAATATGTAACCGACGAGTTGAGCAGCGTTTATTCCTTTGCACTTCCGACAGCCCGTGCATTTTTTTTATAATAGGGTAATAATTTTTGTACGAGATGGAGTAGGAAGATATTTGTGTAATGGAGAAAGTGTGTCACATGTAATGTTGCACCATAGTTATCCAATGACTATGAAACGTATATATTGAATTCCCGAATTTTACTGAAACATTACTGAAAATTGAAAAGATAAAGGTTTTGCAAGGTGAGTAAATTCAAGATATTGTATAGTAATGTACGATTTAAAATTACATTGCTACAATGGAGAAAGAATAGTAAAAGAACAATTCGTCCTCCTTATTGAATATCCGATGATATTCTTGAAAGTATGAAAACCATAAAAACCTCGCAATATACTATTCGAGTGGAATATTTTCAGTTACTTTGATGTTCGAGATGAGAAAGATTCTTATTGCATTGAAACCAAAAATAATCAGTTAAAAATGCGTCATTCTTGTGAGACAGCGCACTTCTATCTTCGTTTACAATGTCCTCGTAAAAAGCAGCGTAAAATTGCGTTGATAATTTTTATCTTTGTCAACGTTCTTGCGCCGTTACAACCAAGAGAGATTCGTTAGAGAGTCAAGGCTTATTTATCTTTTCCCCGTGGATGGTCGTGAGGTATCGCGGGGTATGCCTCCCCCTCCCCCCTCCCCCAACCGCGCGTCAGTCTTTTTATAGAGTTTTCCTTTCTTATCAGAAGAAATGCGTCGTCTCGTCCTGGCGGAGAGCTGTGTTGCCCGTGTTCCCGGTAAACTCGCATCCATCGTCGGAGAGCAAAATTCTCGAGGTTGTATAGCGCAAAAGAGAATCGAAGGTTATTTCTCTATGCCGAAAGGAGACACGGCTTTTCATGAAATTTTATTGAAATTCCGTAATTCACCAAGTTTTAGAATTTCTGCGCTCGAACAGCTTCATATCTTGCTCCGTAATCTTCACTCTGTAAGCTATGCGTAATTCATGCAAATTTTCTTCTACGTGAATAGAAAAGTTTCGTAGGTATACCTCGTGTAATGCTGGTTTGTAAATGAAAATATGAATTCCCCGAGATGAAGATATTAAAGATTCGAAATGTACCTACTCAATTCACCATAAATTTTACCCGGCAAGAAATATTCTGCTCTCGACGAACTGCACCATAGGGGTATTTAAAAAATCATACTTTTCGTAAACCAATAAAAATCTGTTGATCTAACAAAATCACTGGCTCGGCTCATCTCAACACTATTTATTATTATAATATATGAGCGTGAAAGTCTTGAAAAATGATTATCTCGTGAATCATTGGTCATTGAACACCTAAAATAATTTTATTTCTTGATTTTTGTTTTATTTAATGTTATATATTTGATTGATTTCACATAATCAAACAAAAAAAATCGACGAGATTATAATTTATGTTCAAATTATATTGCTCTACTAATAAAAGACTAAAATGATTTTTATAGTATGCTACTCAAAATAACGCTCAAGAGAAATTGATGCAATCGACATGCATAAATATACAAGTTCTCATTTATTTTCCTACGTCTATTATATATGTGGATCTATGTAAAAATCCAACGATTCTATTCTATTCTTGACTCTTACTATTTATTCTGCTAATTTTGAGCGTGACCTCTTGAAGTCAAACGAATATTGATTTCAATCCTCATTAAAACCCAATCGAATAGAGTAAAACATCACGACAGACATATATATATATATATATACTCATACATTTACGATTGAACGTATTGATCTAATTTGAAATTTATTTCACATCAAATTCTCATTAGCTCTCAATTAGATTTTCCAAATTGAAATCTGCATCAAGCGAGCACGAGAATCTAATATATGTATTTGTGCTGTGACAAAAGTCTCTATTAATAGAGGTGAGTTCGAGTCTAACTAACTACGAGAGCCCATGAGAGACTCACCACGGCATACAAACCGTCAAAAACCATCGAAAAATACATGTCAAACAGTGAAGTTTCGATCCGAAACACTGCAGGTATCCGCGAGAAGTGCACGGAATTTCGCCCGGATCAGAACTGGAGGACACGGGGCACGTCCGTCACGCGGGGGGAATTTACGAGGACGCGCGAGGCGCTAAATTCAACTTCATTTCACGCACGGCCATTATTATGAGCGAGTGGCACTCGTGTGGAAAATGTTGTCCTTTTTCGCCGCGTCCCACGGGGCGATTTATTAAACGTTCGCGGGAAATTCGAAGTGGCCGCTCGTGCGCGACAAAGCGTACATACGCACACGGAAGAGCAGCGAGCGGTGCGCGCGCGTAATTAAAACGAGCCGCGCTTGAGGAATGACGCGCGATAAATCTCGCGTGGCGCGGCGCGACATTCATGCCACCGCGAGGATACATACAAATGATCCAGTCGAACCGCTGCAGTGAGTTCGATCCCCGTGCACGGCGAAATCCCATCGAACCGAGCGACTCTCTTTGTAATCGCGATTCTTCCTACGCCGGCTCGAGAATTTCGTTTTCTGCCTATCGAATGTCTCGCTTTGATATACTCCCATTCGATTCTAATCTAACGGGATTGCGTTTTTTGCAAGCTTTGAAGTTTAGTTCGGTATCGTCGTTCCTGCCAGCTCGAAATGATTTTTAAACGTTTGAAAAACGTTTATCCGGTTCGTGGGAAGAAGTTTAGGGTACATGTTTACGGAACGTTTCTAGAGTGTTCACTGTCTAAGAATATTCAAGCTTTGATTGATATCCTCGAGCCCTTCGAGCTTCTATCAATAAAAGATATATCGGTCAAACTCTGGAATTGCAACACGGAGTAAGATAGCGTTCGCGACACGTCTATAATCGCGTATATCCAATTTACCCTTCGATTATTCGGTAGATATATATTGGCTCTCGTGGACCGTCGAAAATCCATCGATTCTAACACAGTCCCCACCCGACACGTAGGGGAGAGAGGGGCAGGTTGTCAGTGTGGGTAAGTTGGCAAACTCTAAATATCTCCTAATTCGTGCGATGTACGGAGATGGCGTTCAGGGCAATTTGTGTACATTACCACGATACATATTTGTCCTGAGTACCAGATGTCCAGCGCTGTTTGCAGAGGAATGAGGTGAGTTTAAAATATTTAGCTGATCGGAAAAAAAAAAAGATTGTTCAGAAAATTTCGTTTTTCTTCAAACCCATATTGGTATACAATAATTTTTAATAATGTGTCATATAGAGTTTGACCACCTCTATATTTTTGTAAAAAATTTTTTTGAATAGTCAAATAGTTTTTGTTTTATATTATTTGTTGTCATGTTATTCAATGGGAGGTAAGTTGGCAGAGATTTCTGGGGGCATGTTGGCATACTGTGTAACATATACTTTTTTTCAGAAATGGTCAGAAATCGCAAAAGAACAACGGCTCGAGCCACTACACATAAAGAAGTCATTCTAATTGCTATTATAAAAGTTAAATATGAAGGGATGTCGGTATTTTGGATATGTCATAATTGTCAATGATTCCGTATTTATGCACTAATTTTGTTGTGTTGCACTTGATTATTTTTGTTCTAGCGTTTATATTGTGTTTAATGGATTGAAATGTATTGAAAGATATGTGAAAAGATAATAAATATTGTTAAATTTCCCTGCTACCAACTCGCCCCGTCTGATTGTCAACTTACCTCCGCTGGGGGGCACATTGTCGATAATTTTTCGGCCGAATATAAACGTTAATTTGGCAAAAAATAAATAATATTTTAAAGAAATAAAAATTGTTGTGTACTCGTGAGAGCGAGTACTTTCATATAATAAACTTCAATATTGGCTATATTTTGATTTTCTTGTGAAAAAAAAATTATTTTGTGAAAACTCTGCCTATCTGCCCCTCTCTCCCCTATAGTCGGCGTCTCAACATCGTAACAAGCGTCCCGTACGTCTCTATTCTTTTCCTTTGCCCCTTCTCTCGACCTTCGCATCCGTCCGGAATAGCTCTTCATCTCGCTGTGGAATCCGCTGGTGGCGACGATTTCTTTATTCAATCTGCCGCGACGCGCGAGAGTCACCCCCACCAACCCTCTCCCCATTTTTTTCCTTCTCTATTTCTCGCTGCGCATCGGAAAGCCACTGGGCGGGAGCGAAAATAAGCAAAGTTCGCTTGGGCTCATGACTTCGAGTTTGGCCGCGGTACCCACGAAAAGTTAACCGAAGGTTTATAAAGCACGGCACCGAATCGTTTCTTATTAAAAGTTAGCCCCGCGTGCCCAGTGGCCGCGTAATTAAAATGCCCCCCGCCCCCCTTTCTCCGCATTTAGGCCGCGTGGCCCCGAAAAAACAATGTCGAACGAGGAAAAGTTGTTGTGCGCGCTCGCGAGCCCGGCCCAAGATAGCCGAGCGTTGATTAAAATCACCGTGGCCTAGTGTCGTTAATATCTCGGAGGAGATTACAATGTACTTTGAGCAGCTTTGCGCGCTTATAACCCATATACTCCATCTGGCGGGAGAGCGAAGCTTTTAGAAAAGTTTGCAGGAATTACTCTCGGGCCTCGGACAGATTCACCTGATTAATTGGTATCGGAAGTTGGCACTTGGCTGCAAACTAATCCTTTTCGAAATTAAAATTTAGCATTATTCTGTACACTCGAGTCTGATTACTTCGTTCCAGTTTCGACGCGGAAGTGTTCTGGAAAATGGGGAAGGTGAATATCGATGAGAAACTAGACTCGGCAAGCCGGTGGTCAAGCGTATTTTATTTTTCCACAGACATGTTTCCACAATCCATTATTCTATCACCCCCTCAACTGTATAAACTCTCGGTTTCGACTGAGCTAACACAATAATTTACTCCCCCGACCTGTATCTTTAGTATTATTTTCTATTTCAATCGACCATTGTGCAATTCAAATGGAATTGATTTCGGAATGCCTCATCGGGTGATGGTTTGGAACAACTATTACTAAAAAACGAGGACGATCTTTCAAATCCACGAATCCCCGACAATAAACATCTATAAATAGCAATAAATACATCCAATAGAATTTAGAATAAACTAGCAGAGTCGATGGCACTCTCGTCGTCTCAATTTCAACGAAACCCTTCTGAAACATCAAGGACTAGAGCTCAACGAATGATGATCAACAAATCACAGTGAATTCCCAACCCAGTTTCACTCTGCTATTCGACGCGAATAATCTAAAGAATCGTGCCATCGTCTCTGCGTAAACCGTCACTCCTAATTGACCGTACGATGGTGAGCGCGCAAGAGAAGCAATGATTTGGAGTAAGGAGCCCCGCTCTCTTATGTAACAAGCATCGTTGGACGAAGATAAATTAAGAGTACGGAGGAAGCAGTTGTTTAGCTGCTCTTCTTGCGGTGATCGTGGCCGTAATCGCTGACAGTGCCGTCGCCCTTGTTTAGGTAGACCCTCTGGATGAGCTCTTTGCTGGGCGTCTTGAGGTCGTAAGCAAGCCCGATCTTGGACATGAGTTCGATGAAGGCGGTACTCGGGTTCAGGCTGTACTTGCCCAGCTCCGACGTCTTGTAGTCCCAAGGGAACGAGTGGTGGTAGTTGTGCCAGCCTTCGCCCAGCGCGAGGAACGACACAAATTTGTTTTCCGTCGCTTTATAGCTCCTGAAACAACCGCAATTCCATGAGAATCGTTCGACCTTTTTTTTCATTAATTTGTCGGAATTCGCTTGGGATCGATAAATTTATACAAACAAACTCGCTTGGTATCGGGTCATTATTTATTAATTATTATTATTTTTATTATCATTTGATTATTAAAGTTTCCTCGATAACTTTTTTTGTATTTCAAGGACTGTTTGGGACACACAATCACAAATCGAGTTTAGTCGCATTAGTCATATTAATGCAGGAAATGCTTCTACATCAATGGAAAAAATGTATTAGAGCAAAAATAGAAGTATTAAATGCGCTCTATAGTATTCGGTGAAATTTTTATCCTATTTTCTCGTCCGTTAACATGTTTCTGGGGCTACAAAAATAAAACGCCTATTTTCTATCTTATTTCGTGCAATATATCGTTCAAGAATTGTTACACCAGCATAATCCGGGCTAACTGTCGACGTGATTTTGATGCATGAAAAATTATTTTGGGATAAAAATCCCATCGAGTTCTTTTACAGCACGTCGAGTACTTTATTTTTATGTCTCAGCATACTATAAACCCTTTTATTTTGTCCCATGTTTACCGTACAATCTACCGTACCTGCATATGCTGGAACAATGACCATTTTGAAGGCGATTTTGACTCGCATAAAAAAAAAACAATTCGAATTGTTTGCATGGAAAAATGTTTAAGTACTCGTAGAAAAGTGCCGTATAGCCCTCACCATCCATATTAATTTATTATAAAAATATTATACAACATAAAGAATTCGAAAGAGTTTAAACCGAACAAGTTATCGAAATTTCATTGAAATACAATAAAGTCGCTAAGAGTCGGATGTTGATGAAAAGGACAAAAGCATATCCTAGTTACTTCAGTCACAGCGAGTAAAATCAGACTTGCGAATGGCGTAAGGTAAACTCGGGAGCGAGGCTGTCTCCGGGGAGCGCGAGTCAGCATAGCGGCGCCGTTCAAAGTAGTGGCCCTCGAAATGGCCCGGGGCAAAATCAAGGCTGCGCTTCACGTAGCCTGCAGCCCTGGCGGGGAGCAGCAGGTCATACGTACTTGTTGTATGGCTTGTTGCCGAACATGTGGGCGAAGCTGTTGACGAGGAAGGTCGCGTTGAGCAGCCACACGTAGCGGAAGATGACTGCGTGGATCGCCACGTACCACGTCTCACCCCAGCAATACACCGGAATCAGGGTCGGGATCACGAAGCACAGCGAGCACATGATCAGCTCGTAGTACCTGTCGGGGAACAACGATCAATCAAATTGAGGATTATTCCAGTTGTACATGAATGGCGCGATTCAGGGCTACGCCCGTGGGTCGGCTCAATTTTCATGGCTCACTGTCGGCAGCCGAGCATTGCATTGGGATATTGGAATATCATGCAGATCAACTCGTTTAATAATCATAAATATCGTATGCTATCAAGTGTGTTGACGCAAGAGTCATGGGTGTAATCAAATACTTGTGGTAAACGGGAAAAAGGGGAAAGCCGCCAGTGGTAAACCCACGGTATAGTCAGACATCGCTCAGATTTCGATCGTAAAGAAATCAATGTTCGCTACTAATTTGGCTCGCACCGGGGTTTCCTTTAATATTCCAATAACTCATCAACAATTTTCCCGTAATCTTTTCTTTGCCTCTGCTAATTAAGTTCGATCAATAGCAATACCTTTTGATTGAATTTGATTCTCGAGAGTCTCAAATTTCATTAGTAGCTTGTTGCAATGGAAAATTTTATGTCTTTTAGATCGATGGATAGAAAAAGTACGAACTCACTTGTCGAAAAATTGAATGACAGGATCAGCTTCGATATCGCTCATGTCGACCTTCTTTCCGTACTTGATCACGGCCGGGTGGCGCTTCATCATTAGCCAACCGCAATGCGAGAAAAAGAACCCGCGGTTGGCGTCATGCGGGTCAGCGGCCGTGTCGGTGAATTTGTGGTGTGTCCTGTGATCTCTGATCCATTTGTGGAAGTGCGTCTGCATAAAACACGAAACGAATTCCCAGTTAGATTCAAGTTACAGAACAAATAAGGACTTTGCAAGTGGAAAAGTTCGAATGTCTGGCGCGCGCTTCGATTGGTTATCATATACATCCGAAAACTTTGCGATTCTCTTGACTCGTTTCGCGGAATCGGGCACACTGGGTTTCATTGGTCGGTTAAATTATTTAGATGCCGAACTAGCGCTGAACACTTGCGCGGAGTTTGTGGCTTCCGTGCTCCAAACTCGCGTACATCTCCTTCCATTCATATTTTACCTTCTCATTTACGGAATTGAGCATTCGCCATTTCGTATTCTTGCTCTTCATTCGAGAAAATTTTCCGGAATCCCGTCACAACGTTTCTTCGCGGATTCTTTTCTCAAAAAGGAATAATCATTTTTTCGAATGGATTTTCCTTGCGTAAGTTCCGTGCAATATACTCAGATTGGATGCAAAAGTGAGAATATCGAGAAATTGAATGCTCGACAATAGGAGATCCGAACAGGCATTTTGAAAATTCCAATTGGAGTAGAATTTATTTAAACGCGAATGAATTTCCATGAGAAGTCCATTGAAACGGAGCATATCTTGCGTCCTTGTACATACATATACTCATTCAAACTGAGACGAAGTATAGACTGGTAAGAGACGACAAAACAACAAAGTCGAGGGAAGAGGCTCCGTTGCGGGAGAAGCACACACAGATAAAAACCTAATTGAACGGTATAAATTGTAACCGGTGCGATCTCGAGGCAATTACAGGGCCATGAAGCTCCAGAGGGAGAGACGCTCGATACTGGCCGAAATAGCCGAGCGTTAAATTTCGGCACGCCCGGCGTGAGAGAGAAAGAGAGAGAGAGACAGAGGGGGGGGAGAGACATTTGTTTCCCTCGTTTGAAAGCGGAATTGCCGGATCGCTCGGGCTCCGAAGAAATAGAGAACGAACGGCCCTCCTTCGCAGAATGTATGTATAGATATATATTTGCCTCCTCTCGTCGTCGGCTACTTCCGCTACGAGCCGCGATAACACTTTATTCGTGCTCGCTCTTTCATTTTTCCCGGCTCAATTTTTTGCGCCCGATATTTTGCTCTCGCTACCCTCGCTATCCGTCTAACGGGGCCGTATCGACGCGTCTCTCGATTTCACTTCTCTCTCCTCCTCCGCGGCGCTCCGTTCATGCTTATACGGACATTGTGCTCTTTTTTGCCTTCCTTCCGAAACGCGAGAGTGGATACTCGAGGTAGATGCTTCTCGTCCGATTATTATCCGGCTTGATAAATTGGTACCTGGCGAGCGAGGAAATGTGAGCGCTGTAGGGGTGAGAGGGGCAGGTTGTCAGTGTAGGTAAGTTGGCAAACTATGAATATCTCCTGATTCATGCAATGGGAAAAAATATCGCCGAATGCAATTTGTGTGCATTACCACTATACATATTTGTCCTGAGTCAACTTAGCCCCGAGGGCACGTTGTCAACAATTTTCTAGCCCAATACAATTTCAACAGAAATGAATTGATGTTTCGCAGATATAAAAAAGGCTATGTTATTGTGAGAGCGCGTACTTTCATATAGTGAACTTTAATATTGACTATATTCAATTTTTCTTGTAAAAAAAACGATACTTTGTAAAAGCACTGACTATCTGCCCTTCTTTGCCCTAATCAGTTGTTTCTGCTGAGCATCATTTGCATACTTTTCACGATCGGTGAATGAATATTTATTATCAACACTTGAGGATCGGAAAATTAACTTTTTAATAATGGATAATCTAGCGGCTGCCACTCGCGAACGTTTCGAGGACTTGATTATCATCCTCTTCGAGCTTAATTCAAGAGCGATTCACTCTTGGAGTATTATACTGTACTTTTGATTTTTTACTTTAGAAGAGGAGGATCACCAAGTACACGGAACATTTATTGATATATGATACAGATTGGAAAAGAATATTACAAATGGTAATTGATAGATTTTCTTCATTAAAAATTAGGGCTGGTAGTAAATGAGTGACATCAGTTATGAAAAAAGAACAATATTGCTCAAATAACATCAATAAAAAGTATTCGCGGTTGTTCGTGATATCGTAATCAACCGAATGAACTTTAAACATGGGGGATTCAACGTGACATGAGACAAGAAGGCGGGGATGGCATGAAAAATGGTCAAAAACCCTATAAATCCCGCCTTGTTGTCTAAATTGACGTTAGATCGTCAATGTCGAAAGTAAATTCGATTGATAATCATGACAAGAAGGGTCGCAAATACTTTCTTTTTTCCAGATTGAATTCAATTGATATTATTTGGGCAATATTGCTCATTTATTGTAGATTATGTTACCTCCTTGGTATGGCCACCCCCCTCCCTCCATTGGATAGTCAGCGCGCAGTAGAGTTTTTTAACTATATTCATAAACTCTTGCAGCGAAGCGAATTATTTGGATCAAATATCGTTGAAACACTTGGGACCAATATTGAAATCTACCTTCCGTCAATTTTTTGATACGTCAAAACAGTCTTTCCATCAAAATCGTACAATAAAACTTTCGCAAACTTCATATGAGCAATAAAACTGCAAACTCAATGGAAACATCTCGATTCGCAGTGTCTTTCGTCACGTCGTAACGCAGAGATTGCACTTGATATCGCAGCCGCAATATCCGATGGCTGTTGTTAGAGAGCAAAGAAATGTCTTCCTCCGATAGTAACACTCGAGTGTCGGTACGACTTTAGATTGGCGTAGTGCGATATTGGATTGGCCGTCGCGGGGATACGCAGGGGTAACATAAATGACCCAGTCTGGCCTCTATAGACCTCCTCGAGCAAAACCCTAAAGGAGCACTCGACGCAATACTCCGTGCCACTGAGATGCTCGAATGTAACGTCAACTGGCTCGACATAAAGAAACTCGGAAATTTTCGTGATGAAACTATTCAAATCGAACGGGGCATTTTTGCTTGGATTGGAAGTGATTGAATTGGAAAACAATCCCATTGTTACGAGGCAAAATTCGGAAATTCGCTGTAAGAAAGTGAAAATTTACTGTTACCTGGGATGGATGAATTTTTGACTGGATCGCAATAATATTTCCACCGTAATATTCCAGTGAATATTCACTCAAGTTAGATGAAATTTCATTGTTTATTTTTTCACGTTGAGTTTCTTTTTACAAAAACTGAAAGCAATTACAAAGTTTTGATTCAGCTTGAGAGCTTGTTTGTCATGGTATAAATATAAACCGCAAACTCGGAAGAAAGCCACTTGGATGGATGACAGTCAACGGGATATTCCTTGGGAAAGCCTAAAAAATATTCTATTGTAAAGAGTAATTCATACTCCACCCAAAAATCAATATAAGACATACACATTGCTTGAACACAAATAGAAAATCGGTAAACATTGAACCGGTCATCAGAGCACAATTCATTCAAGCGCTCGAGATTATCCCTTAAAATCATTGAAGAAATTTAAATCGCAACGGATAATGTAATATACATCGTACTGAAAGGCTCATTTATATACGACTCCACGAGAGATGCAACTTGGGAAAAAAAAATCATGCGGCCGCTACACGTTTCACTTTCCTACCGCGAAAACCAGTGACTATTACTGGTAGATATAGAAAGGCCAGTTCCGCTATCAAACTGTAGAAAGCGGAAAACAAAAGAAAAGCTTTTGAGGTCGTGGAAAGAGTAGTGGAAGGAAATCCAGTAAAAAAAGAGAGAGAGAGAGAGAGAGAGGGAGAGAGAGAGAGCAAAGATCGTCGTCGTGCAAAAGGGGTTCGTTAAGATTCGACCCGATCGTTAAGATGCGGCTAGCGATGTTTCTGAACAGCAACGGTCGTAAATGGGCTCTTGCCAGATACTGCTGCTGTGTTGTACGAACTTACATGAATAGACAAGGTAATTTCTTTACGGTATTGTTTTATCGGGTTTGATGAATTATCGTGATATTTTGATTCGAAAGAAAGGTTTCGAAATAGTATCGTTTAATCATCGGAGATTCGAAAATTCTTGAGCCAATAGATGTAGTAATGAAAATCAGTTTCTTACTGAATCCGCGGTTGCGAGAGAAAAATAGGAACTAATTTTGAAACTCAATTACCATGCTTTGATAAGGGTCTTGCATGGAACAACAATTAAAAATAATGATGGAGCTCAACAGAGTTATTTTTCATGTTCGAAAGTTCCCAAACAATTATTCGGGGAAAGTTCGAATCGCTCGTACAATGGAGAGGGCAAACAATGATGAATCGGTCGGGTAATTAAAATGCAGTCATATGGAAATGTGTCGGCATGATCATACTCAGCTGATTTCAAGTCGAAAGGATTAAAAATAATGGGCACTTAACACCGGGTGGAATTTAATCGCGCGCGATATTTATGAGAAAGAGTTAAGGGTAAACAGATGCGCGAAGCTCACCGCGTTGAAATGGAATTTAAGAGCTTCACAGCAGTTTGAGCGGCGCAGCTTGCCACGCGCTTCCCAAATTGTGCGTGACTACGGAGTGTTTGCGGAGTAAATAACAGCCCGATTTTGGAGTGGCTTGTTAGAATTAACGAGGTACGAGCAATTTTTCAGCAATAAAAAGAAGAATTTTTTTTGTTTCGCTCGCCCGAAAGCTTGGCAAGATTTTTCACAGTGCCGTTAAGTTGAGTAGTTAGATTGTGGTACGCTGGCTCCAAAATATTTTTCTTTTTCATCACATCATCGTTTATGGTCACGAATATTATTATTCGGTTTACACAATGGCGCATCGATTTAAATTGATTAATAATTTTGAGTCTAATGACTACCACCAGCTTAATAAGAGTATGTAGCTCGTGGTTAAACAATTCTTAATGGGCTTTGGGTTTAACGAGGAGCAAAGGCATTTGAATTTTCAAATATTAATGACGAATTTGGAATTTAATGCAGAATATATTAATTTCCGTTTGTAACAGTGAATTGGAAAGTATTTTTCCAATAGTGTGAAACTTGTATTGATCCACATAACACAGGATCGTGACTCTGTATGATAACACTAAATTGTTGAATATGGTAACTATTGAAAAAATTCCATTGCATATAATGCAAATAACGAAATGAAAGGAATAATGGAAGGTCCACGAAGAAGCAGCTGGCCAACAGTGTGTTTAAGATTGAAGACCATTTGCACTTACTCAGCTTCCAAGCTCTGATTAAAACTTTGAAAGATCGGATTACGCGAGTTAGGTTACATGCAGGTAACAAGATTTCAGAAACAGTAGTTAGGCTGAATCGAGCGGTAGCCTCGAACGAGTTGTTCGCTGGTGAGAGTGAGAATTTAATTGAAAACTTCTTTTCGAGTAGTCTTGTTTACTTGGATAATTTTAAATAATTCTTTGCAAGAACAAATTCATTATCGTGACATTGCGAAGGGAAAAAACTCTAGTGATAAGTACACAGCGAGAACAGTCTCAGCGGAGAATCTAATTCCACCCCTGACTCCAGACTCCAGTGGGGAAATTCATAACTGAACAAAGCGAATCCTCTACCCAAGATCATCACTCGGGGGAGAATATAATGAGTGAGCGAGAAAAAAATTAAAATACGACCAACAAGTGAATTTTAAATCCTTTCATTATCTGGAATACAATGAAATAGAATAATATTGGACGTGAAGTGCAGCCCCTTCCTGAGGATCATGACATTTACCGAGTTTTAAATAACATAATCTCAAGCTATGACATTCACAAATTGTAAACGATTCAAAAGCTTAGCAAACTGAATTGCTCCGCGAATTACATTGAGATGATTATAACTTCTTTGGAAACCGTAGAAGCCAGGTTTGTTGTGCGAATCCGAAAACAGTATTCACCAGCACATAAAGTTTTCAGCATAAGCAGTGTAACGCAATCATAAACGGTAGTTTGAAGGGAACTCCGGGGATTTGAGGAATTTCGTTGTAACTATACAAGATGCGCATACGAATCCACGCGCTACTTACGTATAACTGCTTTAAATTTTTCGAGACACCAGCTGCTCTGTACGATCGAGAGCCATCGCACACTCCGCCATACATACATATAGAGCCCGACGCGACGCGGCTTGGAATAAAAGCAGAGTTGGCGCGAAGATGAAGGCGGACGTGCGCGGCGTGTATGGGTCGGTGGGTCGGTGGGTGAACTGGGGCGCGAGTCTCCTCGTGACTCTGAGGCTTCACCGTGAGTCCATCCAAGCGATAGCTGCACCTACGCTACCCGTGTCGGTCTCCATGACCAACAAGGCGTGCTTAATTTTTCCTCCATGTTGACTGGGGCGATGAGTTCAATGGATATATATCGGTGAACTAGTTAGACCGGGGGATTTTTATCGAGAGTTCTTTCACGTAGAATCCGCGCGCGCGCGCGCGCGCGATGTATAAAGAACACACCCAATACCACCAATGGAGTACGTGAACGCTGTACATGATCCGATCTATATACCTGTGGATTGATGTATTTCTCATAGATTCTTCGCTCGGATTTCCCGGTTTCTCCACATTTCAATTATTAATCGTTCGTTATATGACCCAAGTTCCAAACTCGATTATTTTTCAGAGAAATCCCGAGTGTTTAGACTGCTCATTGACAATTCCGATGAATAAGATATCTATAGGCTTTAGATGGTACCTGGAGCTTTCGAGGAAACTTAATGGTGCTGAATTATTACCCATTACCGCTATGTGATCATACCCTAATCGATCAAACGAATCACACACGCAACGGAGTATGTAGCGTAATGGATATGATAATGGATGCGAAGTTCCACGGGAGTAGCAGGTGAGTTCCTTACCTGTCCGGCCATGCAGTATAATATGGCGAGGAATATTCTGAGTGGCGTTTTGGCTTTGTAGCTTCTATGGGCCCATAAGCGATGGAGACCCGCGGTGATACCAAGTCCCGCAGTTATGCCCCAAATTGGACCTGCAATTAGTTGAATATTCAATTAGTGAAGCGAGCCCCATGTTTATAGAAGGTTTCGTCGATGCAAAAGCGATAAAGCTCATTGCAAAGACATGAAAGTTTTGAATAGGAACTCTATAGATCCTTCTGTCAAGCCTGAGCATAGACCGCTTATCAGATACGCGAAACGCATGAAAAGCCATGGAAAATCTCGGTTAATCATCTTATTTACTTGAGCCCTTGCTCGCGAGACCGGTAAATAAAATACCATCCTTTGGTGTCGCGGGTAAAAAAGAAAGCGAGCACCAGCATACTTGGTTGTTACGCGGCCATCTCTATGGAGCGCACATACGAGGGGAAGAGGAAAAAAAGTCATTGCGTCAGCGAATTTCTTTCACTATACTGCCCCTGAGCGCATCGCAAGGGCTGCGCCTTTGTGACCGGCTTATCAAGATCTCTCGACTCACGTTCTTTATTGAAGGCTCGCCGATGCCCACAGACAAACTCATGAATATTCTCTCATGCGATGATTTTGCTCGTGATTCAACGTGTCTTATCTTGATTGATTCGTTGGCTGATTCTGCAGCTATTCATTGTTACAAAAAATTGAGGACACTTTTTAGTTGGGCAGATTTTTTCGATAGTCGATCCTATACGTGTAACTATCGATTCTCCGTCCACCGGATGACAAATAGTGAATATTCATATCAACGAGAGAAGCGATCCACTTGGAGAATTGGCAAATGCCCGCATCAGATGATTCGTAAATGGGAATCACATTCCCAACTCAATTTTGTCAGAATTACTTTTCCTCTTTGTCTTCCTCGGCTCGGCCCAGTTTGCGGCGATGAATTTCCGCGAGCTTTCCGCTCCGCAACACATCGACGATTACTTTTATAGCAAGCGTACAAGTCTTTCAAAGTGGTAATGGACTTGAAGTGAGGTTTTCAACACGAGTTACCTTTGTGAATAAAAAACCCTTTTACCGAAAAGTTCAATGATCAAAAGTTGCGAGAATTATTAATCTTGCAACTCGAAACTGCTTTTACTACTGTCACCATAAAAATTTATACATGGAAATTCTGTGGGATCCTTGTCGCCGTCGATCACAACGAGGAAAGATACAACGGAAAATTCAATTCCATCTTCCTTTTCTCCAACACGCTGAGATGGAACCGAATGACTCGCGCAAGACGAATTGTCGGTTGGATATACGCAACACCAACTGCTCGCCCTTGCAAAGACCAGAAGCTCCCGAAGTAAGCAATTTCTTGGGCAGCCTCCAATTTGCAAGGAGTTCATAAAACGGGAACGCGCTGCCACTCCGTGGAATACGAAATGACCCTCGTACGCTCGACAATACGGCCGATGGCCCGAGGACGACCACGTGGACTGACGAGCATCCATCGACTCGATACCAGCGACTTCACATTTATTACCCCGGGGCCAAGTGGAGAGTTTGCCGAACGAGTCCGGGGCAGCAATGGCTACGTTGATAAGACTTATTTGTGCCTAAAGTTTTCGTTCCAACTAAATTCCGCGTCGATTGATGGTGATACGTTACAAGCAAGAGAAAAACATAGAGTATCATTTCGTATCGTACCAACTTTCGTCCGAGGCTTCGAATTCAGAAATCAATTTCGATAAATGCGTTTTGCCCGAACATTTCGGACGATCCCATTGCACCAGAAGATTTTATTCATCTGTGCCCGTGTACTGCGAAGAAGTTTTGTATTTTCCTGATTCCATTTGCAAATTTAACGCATGTTGCGGCAATATTTAAAAATATCACGTCTCTTTGTTCTGAGCCATGATACCTGCACTACTGACGCAGTCATCCAATGTTACGGTTACTCTGCGAGAGAAGACAGTCGAGCATCACGCGCGTGTCTATGCGTTGAGTTTAGGCTATGCTTCACATGCCACGTGAGACTCGTTAACAAACTTCAACTAACTAGGAGTCGGTTTCATCTCATTTGTGTCTCACCTCGGTGTCATCAATAATAATGAAACTTGTATGGTGATACGAGCCCAGTACACATTTGTACGCACGGCATTTGAAATCGCATTGTCCAGCAATGTAATGTACACCCATGAAAGTGGGCATGTAATTGACAGAATACCTCCGGGAAATCGAAGCGTCGGACTGGACGTTGACTGGCACACACCACCTATTTGGGTAACCAATGACAATCTCACGGATCGATTTTCCATCATTATATCGATGATCGGGAGATGAAACCGCTCTCCAATAAAAGGAAAGATGCCGCGCCGTATGACAATTTTACAATGGATGCTGCTTTCCGGTGGAAGAAGTCGATAAAAGGAAAAATATCGGGTTGAAACCTTCAATCTATCTTCAGTACTGGACTTGAATGTTGATGGTAAAAAAAGAATGTACTTTCGGACAAGTGTTTTCTTAGCCCTGTGCAACTGGCAAAAATAAGTTTCGTGTTTACGCCAATGATTTTTCCCGTCTGGCCAGCTTGGTCTTTTTTGTTTGCCCGTGTAGTTTGCGGTAGCCGCGCGACCCCGTGACTGTATTCTGGAGCCGTGCCAGTGGTCGGTACATGACATGGATATGTGCTTCTTCGAGTAATTAAGGAAATACACGCTCAACCCGAATCGATTTCCGATGCTCAATAGCCATTTTTAGCGATTCCAATCGTGACAAACTGCCAGGCCACTGTTCGACAAGTCTTTCTGAATTCTCAAAGCCTATAATGTTTAAGATATGGAAAACTGAGATGATTGCAGTTTATAGAACAAGTAACTCACTGAAAACCCAAGTCCAGAATTTTGGTTCTCGGTAATCGAAGATAATAGCTCTCACTGCGAGAACGTGTAAGATGGCCAGACCAATCGCGTTCCTCCATATCATTGGTTGCTCCCCTTCTTCCTTGCATGGTAACACACTGGGTTCAGCCTCTTTCACCAGTTTGTCCTCTTCGATTTCTTTCTTTGGTGGCTGCTCATATTGAGTAACTGTTGAGCTATACATGGCTGGCTGAAATAAAAAGATAATTATATAATCTCCGAATCTGTTAACGTTTCTATACTGTTCGTTCAAGACGAACCTAACAATAATTTTTTGAATCTGTCGGTCTCTACTGGATATACAGTTGTTTTAAAAAAAATCGATGAATCGTGCCCAGTTGGGTGATTTGAAGAGTTATCACTTCAGAATCATCAGGGATTTTTCGTTATTCGTGATTCTGGAGGGAATAGTCTTTCTCTATACTATAGAATCGCGCTGGAAGTTTTGTACATAAAAGAACACACACACCTCGGTTTACTACAAAATGACATGAAAATTATCGCAAACAAAATCGAAAGAATTCTCCAATATCCATCCGGCAAATTCCCACCTTGTATAGGGACATCCCTAGTTCCGAAAATTCACAAAAGTTGTTGAACGGAAGGGGAGGAAGTCCGAGAAGACGGTGTACAATTGGAAACGGGCTGGAATTGCGCAGGAGGTCGCTTGGTCAGGTATCGAGTAGCTCTCGAGCGAGTGCTTATCGCGCAATTAAATGCAAACCGCGCTCGAAATGTTTTCCGGCTCTATACGCAGACGAGCCGGCGTCTCTCTGTGGCTTTTAATTACGGGCATAGTTAGGTAGGGGGGGTACCCGAGCGTCGAGGCCTCCCCCCCGCGGCTCATCCGCGTCTCTCGCATGCCGCGACGCATTGTTGCGTGCGCGCGAGCCCGAACTTTCGCACTCGACGCACTGCTAATGGGTGGTGCTTGATTCCCGTGCCAGTGAATCGACACCTTTCATCCCAAAGTTCCGCGGTGTTTTGCGACTCGAGCCTGGCCCGCTTTGCTCTCTTTCTCTCTCTCTCTCTCTCTCTCGGCGATGAATGCCGGTGTGCTTTTATGTCGAGCGCGCTCGATTGTGTCGCGTGCAATCGAGTGGCCATTACACTGGAGCTTGGCTAATGCGAAATGGGTTTTTGTCGGCGGGGCTTTTTTTTCCTGCGGGGAAATTAAACGCCCGAACGAATCGCGCACGGTGGATGCGGTAAAAAGCCTCGCGTGCGCTACTCGGGTGGGAAAGGTCGGGAAGGTCGATTTTATTCTGTTGGTTGTATTCTAGGATCCAATCCTACGAATGGAAAGGTCGATTAACGGTGAATAATTGGAAAGAGGGACTCGAAAGCAACGGTCAAATAAGTGTGAGATACAATTTTGCCAAAAGCTTCGGCCTCCCCCCAATAAGGAATACGAATAACGAGGATTTCGAGTGGGATTCGAAAAGCGCTTAGCTCGCAACGATTCATCCGCGTACTTTGTCAATTTGCTGCCTCCCCCGGGGTCGTTTTCGGCCATCCGAGAATCGCCCTTCAACGGGGAATGGCAATGAAGAACTCGACGTTCGAGCTGCAGGGATCGTTTCCAACTGGAGCAAGGAACGCCGATACATTGTGCACGAGCGTGTACGTATTTGCATGCACCTTCGGCCGGTGGAGCGAGAGCCTCGTACAATATCCTTTCCCGATACTCGGCCGGATGAAAAAGAGCGCGTCGAAACGCGGCGAAAAAATTCCGACCTGCCGTAGCGCAAAAAAAATAGGAGGGAGCTGAAATAGAAGCGAGACAGGGGAGGAAAAAAATAGCGCAGCGAGTATAAGGGATGAGGAGGAGAAAAAAAAAGAAAGAAGTATCTCCGTGAGCCGAGTACAGTGGCGCGTAATCCTCGGCGCGTGAAACAATCGGCTGGCAGGTAGCGCGATTTATGAAAGCGAGAGCTCTAAAGCTTTCTCCGGGCTGTACATCGGCGATCGATCATGCGCCCACTCGATCGAGCGAGGAAGCGCGGGAGAATAGCAGGATATATATACACACTCGAGAGCGAGAGAGAGAGAGAGAGAGAGAGAGAGAGAGAGAGAGAGAGAGAGAGAGAGAGAGATGTATGGATGACCGACTCAGGTTCGTGCGCGAGCCCCCGGATTTATCTCGATTTTATTGCCGATCCGAATGCCCCCGCTCTTTCGTTCCACTTTTCCCTTCGTTTTGTCTTCTCGTTCGTCAGGATTTCATCGGATTCGTGAAAAACGAGCAGAGGACTATTTGCAACAGCCATGCCCCATGTTTATTCCCATATTACTCTATATCAATAGACGGTATGGTCTGCCTCGAGAGACCCAGCCCATTCATCGTTATACCAGTCCAACGAAGAAAATAACTTTGTTCCCCAATATATGAGAAACGTTATACTTGAACATCTTAGGAAATACATCACCCGCTATGATGGTTAATCAGAAGAAAATAAACTGAAAAATGCTCGCGAGTGGGTTGGGAGAAAAATTCATAAAAATTCGAGGTGATATGGAGACGTGATTTTATTCTATCACTTCATAGTCACAAGTCCCAAGTAGTTTTCTGGTAAGTTTACTCTGACTATTCTCTAGAGTTAAAATAGTTAAAATTACTATTTATTGAAAAAATTGCATAAATGATGAATAAGTTTTTTTTATCAGTTATGAGAGTAGGAGATAGCGTCACCCCTGATCGACACGATGAAACTTCGAGTTGAACTGTGAGTTCTGAATGAAATGGAAAGCATATACTTAATCGGAGATCGAATAACTATTCAATCGGGCAACGATGAATTGAATCGAAAATCGGTCTCGAGTAATTCGAGGAGCCTAGAAAAATATGGTTGGTTAGTCGAGGCTCGCGTGTCATCGTGGCCCCGTCGATAAATCAACTGTATCATAAACGGATCTGCCTCGACAAGCCCATTAACATAAAGATTTACAGCGTGCAAAATATTTATCCCCCCCAGAAGTGTGCGTGTGTGGCCGGCGCCTCGCTCGACGCGCGCCTGCCTCCCGATGAAAAATCTTCTCGCCTCCCCCGCCCTCCTCCCCCCCCCCCGCGACTACGGCCCACAGCGGAGCATTAATAAAGCCCGTAAAGACTTTGGTTGCCCTTGTTTAACCGCGGCCACCAGCGCGCGCGCACACAAAGCGCATCGAGTTACGGGCCGATTAAAAGTTCGCGATAGCGTCGCGCGTTAATGAAAGCCTTGCTCGCTGCTTATAAATTTCAATTAAGCGCGTAGGGCCACTGCCGCCGCCGTGGTGCAGGTGTTCATATACATATATATACACCGGGTCATACGCCGCACCGCGCGAGTGATCATCATCGCACGCGATAGAGAGAGGGAGAGAGATTATGCGCCCGTTAAAACACCGGATTAAATTTAACGCGAGCGAGGATCGTCAACCGACTCGCTCGCGTTCGCGCGGACCATATAACTCGCCGGGCGCCGAAGCAAAACCCGATATGCTGAAATTCAATAGCTCAATCCGTGTCTGGTGATGCGCTGCACTATAAATCGAGCGTTCCTCCCCGCCGCTTTCAGGGTGTAGGCTAGTTTCATTTGAGTTTAGCTCGGGAGAAGGTAAGGGGAGTGATTATATCCTAAGCACGGGGACAATCTGTATTTGGTGGTATAGAATATCCATCTTGACCCATTCGAATTGAAGAAGACCATTTGAAGAAACTTTCAACAATTCAAATTTGAATTGTTGGATGTTTTCGTTACAGCTCCCTATCACACGCGAGTATTTGTAAAATGCTCCTTCAAAACACATACGCATTTATCGAGCTCGTTGGTCTTTCTGTGAGATTTTCAAAGTGCTACAGATACTCTAGGGAAAGAGAACATGTTAATCAGGTCAGCAGAATTCTTTTGATTCGCTTTCAATTAGTTCCTCTGTGGTGTCTGTGTGTCTGTCAGCAGCCGAATGGTCGGAACTTTGTCGAATCGAATTTTAACAGATACGCTTCTCGAGCGGCTAAATATCTGAAATTTCTCACACCCACTTATTGCCGATGACAATGATGTATGCTGTCATGAAATATTCCATATATGAAAAAAACTTTTTCTTTTAAAAATTAGTAGCTAGAATCAGTAGTTAAAATTGTCAAATGTACAATTCCAAAACGTTACGCATCTGCTTATGTTATTGTCCGTCAACAAGACCTATCAGTATGTAACTTATTATGACTCTTATGAGATTATTTGATTCGATTAAACGATTTATCAGAAAACTTTTTCAAAAAAACGCTTTAATCCGAACAACTGAAACAATTTGCATCACACGTGTCCTAGACGTTTCTTCGGAAAATCGTGAGTTTTGTATTCATCAAGTAACTCGTACAATCAAGTAACTCGCGTTTTTACGAAGGAACATCTGGGACATATCCCGGTAAAGGAAATTATTTCCAACTTTTCAGTCGTTCGAATAAAAGTGTAATTTTTAAAACGTGTTTTTTATATATTTTGTATTCATCGCTACATACACTTAACCGCACTTGACATGTGTAACATATACCCATGGCTTTCAAAGCACGAGTCAAATAAAAAGTTTTCCACGTGAAAAAGTTTCATTCAGTTAAATTTTTACCTGTGATACGGTGGACAGGTATACATGTTTTATGTATGCGATAAATAGTATTGATACTCGCGAAATGATAGTTCATAACGGTATCGTGAATAATCTAACGGATTGTTTAATAAACTTGTCGTTAAGTCCTTCGTCGAGTATGCGCGATGAGCAATGTTTTAGTCATAAATATCCAATGTTCAACCTATGTACAGTGTTTGAGAATCATTAATCCATCCGCTAGATCCGAACTGTTTATCTAAAAAGTTTAATTAATCGTAAAATTTACGAGCCGGAAAATCATAAAATCTTTGGTAATCTATTAAATTTAATGGAACAGTATCGAGGAGCAAAACATTATGTATGGGGGAGGCGGTGAGGGGGCGGACGAATATATGCGTGAACCCGACGCTTGAATATGCGGCGTAACTCAGCGCGGCACACCACTAATTAAGGGGGGAGGGGGTCGGAAAGAAATTTACAAGTGCGATAAATGTCAAAAATCTTAAAGAGCTACTTGTTCCCTAACGTAAAATTCAAATGGCGGGAAATGCTCCCTCATCGGAATAGTAGACAGTCTCGAGTAGCTGTAATTAAAACTTCATGACGGACGTTTGATGTCACTGTGTACTACCCCAACCACGTTTTAAAGAATTTACTTCTCTCCAAATGCTCGCCGGCTTCTAGCCGAATGTCAGCCTATCAAATTACAGAGAGTTTAATTAGAGTTTACAGAGGAGCTAATGAGGTCCTTCAGAATCATCAATATTCTGAATATGTAACGTGAGATTTAGTCACAAATAACGTGGCAAGAGCTCTGACCATTACAAAAACATATAATGATTAGTTGATTAGTTATTTAATAGTTGATTAACAAGATTTATTATTTTTTTGTTCCAGGTGAGTTCTAATGGAAATTCAAATCTGCGAAGATCCTTCGCATGTATGTATTGTTCAGTGTGTTTTCTCATCTATCAAAACTCTTATAACTAAAAACATTGTATTGGCCAAATTTAGCCGATGATTCTGATCCACTCATGATAAGATGACGGCCTCTCCACTCATGATAAAGATAGTATAAACGCGATTTGGTTGGTTGCCAGAGAATAGACCACAAGTATTCAAATTTTCGTCATTTCGAATTTTCATTGATCTTTTTTAAATCTGTTAGTATCAATTGAGAAATAATTGAAATACCATTTATACTTCTGTCTGCAATGTCAGTGATTGATAACAAGACAACTTATCAACTTTCAATGATATTTTAAAAACTGTAATCGATAACGTTGGAATTGATTATCCAGCTAGGGTAACCGCGAATAAAACGTGAAAATGGAAAAAGAGCGAAATCGATACATGAAATATTACGGAGATAGAAAAGACGAGGCACGCCTATATGGAGCTAGTCAAAATAAAGAATCAAAATATTGATTGAGAAGACAGTATATCGTACTTTCTTCTACTAACTAATCTCCGAAGCTGGTGATTATGTAAAATTCCTTGTTTTATCGCTTCACTCGACAGACAGTCCCACTAATTCAGAAACACTTGTCGCCCAAGTGAAGTAGCACACAATATCTTTCGACGCGAGAATCAACGGCAAAATATGCACTTGGGTTTCATCATATGCTCCCTCGTACTTCGTCATTATTGCGCGCGCCATCATTTTTTCATACGCCGGGAAAGTCGTCCGGAGGGGTCACACTTGCCAACATTTCACTCGCGAAATATTTGCATTTACGAGTTTGGATCCTCGTGCGAGTCCATTATGGTCATTTTTACTGTTTAGCGGTCGGCGTATGCGGGCATAGCCTATTCATTGTATGCGCATCACTTAACATCTGTTTCTCTGGCCTTTTTTTCGTCGGTCCGATGAAAATTGCAGTCACGGTTTCACGAATCAAAAAGTATATACTCGCTCACTCTTTTTCTTTTTATTACACTTTTGCAACGTCCACTCACAATCCCAATATTCGATGGACAAAACCAAACGAGAATCTGATGTTGAATGAGATTAGCAAGGGACAATAATGATTTTTCTTTTTGCGTATCGAATGAGTTAATGTTCACGTGATTCATAACTTCTTTTTCAGTAGTTTTGCAGCAATTTCTGCAGCAATTTCCGAAATGAAAGTGGCGGTACAAGATTATCATATTATGAAATGCAAATTTCAAATTTTCTACTGCTCGAATTGCCGGCTATTGAAGCGCGCTCGCCGGTAAGAAGTGGGTTGGTATAAGTTATAGGATAATATCTCATTCTTCAGACTGAGTTTGCGCGCGCAGTCGTAAGAACTGTCATTCACGGAAAATTCTCCTCATCAGGCAACGTCGATTGTGAAAGCCAAGCCATTCCACATGGGTATATAGAACAATGTAGAATATATATGTGAATGGAACTCATTACAATTCTCCTTTTGTTCGAACGTAAAAAATGTGCAGCGTAAGAAGTTTATTTAGAAAAATCAAATGTGTAACTTGCGAATACGACTACAATTATTCATCTTTTCATCATTCAAAAATACTCTTGTGTTTTACATGAAGTAAAATACGCGTATAGCATTATCGTACCAACGGTGAGAGAGAACTAACTACTTTTTCCACACTGAACTCCATTTATTCTCTTTCCCAGAAGCAAACAAAGTTGTTGAGATGAAAAGTCAACGTAAAGAAAATTACTTTGCACTTTCACCACCCCAGTAGTAAAACGCGAATTCGATTAAGAAGATACGCTATTAGAATAACAATTTCATGAATAACCAACAGCAGTATACGAATGGAAATATAGCTAGTGTCCAAAAAAAACATCGTCATGAACTCGCCACTCTTGGGTCCATTATTTTTCAGATAAAGAAACTGCCTACACCGTTATTGTTTATTATTATGCCAAGGCTATGCTCCATCGAAGATTAATCGATAAATGATAATCGATTTCAACCTGAAAAGACGGTCACGGTCATGAGATTTGAGATGGGTGAGATGTTGCGGCTTTGAAAACTCCCATCGCTATATTATTTCGAATAGAAAAGTTTTCCAATTCAGGCCGACTCTTCATGTTCAATGCCGACCAACAAAGTGTGCGTCCTCGACAGTTTGCGGTTTCATTTCTCTATTAAAGTCATAAGAGGTGATTGATAGACGCACTGGATAGATCGAGGCTTAGAGATGCAGCTATATACCATCTGTAGAAAGTTACCGTTAACTACGCGCGCTTTAATCGATCGCACCGAAATTCAGGACTCGTCCGAGTTTTCGACGTTTCACTCGTTTGCTCAAGTTACTTGCGTTGACAATCAATTGACTCGGACAAACACATACACTTACACACACACACACATTACACATAGGAGAACTTTTGAATATGTATAAATGCAAGGTATCGTGAAGTCGATCGTCTCAAATAAATACTGGGACTGTTCGTACAGAATCACAAATGTCAATTCATACGTCGAAAGACAAGAACCATTATATCTCCCTTTGATGAATTATCAAAGTTTTCGAATCGCGCGCGAACTCTGTCAACCACTGCACGTGGTGTTGGTTGACAAAGTCAAAAGAACCTGACGTGTTGCATGACGTATAAGCAATCCTCCCTCCAGGTGTTCATGAATTTCAAATCAGCACACATGAGACGTGCAAAAATGAAGCTCACCCGGGGGATGCTTTTCGTCCAAACTTTGGTACAATCATACACCCCGTGGCTGAGGCGACTTGAATTTCACGCGGATTTACAAGCGTCAAATCTGATTTTACTGCGGCAAAGTGAGAGAGCAAAATCTTCGGTCGAAAAAAACAGCCGCGTAAATAACGCTGAAGCAGTGTAGCGATCCCCGTCGAATCCGAGGGTCGAACGGTGGCAACTTCCATAACTCGGTCAAACGCGTATATATATGTCTGGGCGGAAAGCCGTGGCTCGAACTAAAAGCCAAGTCGAATCGCCGCGGCGTCGGGCGACTGTACGAAAAAGAAGCTCGGCCTGGCAGCTCTGTACCGGGTAAAAAGGCTTTGCGGCCGGTGTTCCCTCGGCGGATCATAACGGGCCGCGGCTCGCCCGAGTTCGCCATCCGATCCTCAAGTACGTGTGGAATTCGCGAGAGCAAAGAGCTGGGATAATAGCGGCTAAGAGCCTATATATATATATATATATATATATATATATGTACTGTGCAGTACCGAAAGCCCGAGGTGCGGCTCACTCGATGCGCAGATCGATTCCCGCAAGTGTGACTGCGCTATCAAAGCCGCAGCTCTCGCGTGAGAGAGAAAGCTTTCTGCGCTGCGCTTGGCCCACTCTTACGGTGAGCTGTATTACGGCTACTCGTCTGTGTATGTATAGGTAGAAACTCCCTGACGCTAACAGTGATTTTTCTTATATAGAGTAAAACGCGTTGGGGGCTGGATCCGCGATCCATGATTTTTTCTAGTACTTACGTATATATTGTGTCTCGTGTTTCTCTTCCAATTGTTTCTTTTAAGAGCAAAAGTCGTTCCTATTTAGCGAATTTTCAAAATTTCGAGTGCATTTAATGCGAAAATGCGTATATCGGGAAACGAGATTATAGTATTCGATATGCCCTCTATGAGATCGCGGCGGAATTTTTGACCCAACATAATTTTTACGGGTGAACATGTTTTATGCAGGTAAAAACATTTGCTTATCTTGCTCCATAGAATTTTCTACGAAAGGTTCGTTTTACGAAACTTATAATGCGGGCAAAATGCTTAGGTGGTTTTAAAGTATGAGAAATTATGTTGGGATGGGCATTCTACCGGGATCTTGTAGAGCGTACCGAGGGCTTCAATTTTATGCCTTGTTTTGTGTTCACCATACAATTCCTCAAAGTGTCTGCTTTACCTACATATTCGCATAAAAAAGAGTGAAAACTTGAATTGGTTCTACATAAAAATTGTTCTTCTAGAAAAAAGTCGAAAAAAGATTATCTACTAGCAATTTTTATTAAAAAAAAATTAATAACCCTCAGCATAGCCTTATTACACGCACAAAACATATATGTATACTCTAGATCAAGCAATCGGTTAATCTGATCGTTTTTCGTGCTGTTTGAGCAGTTTTAATATTGTTTTCCGTTGACGCAGCGCAATTAAACGAGGGTCTCGTGCATCTCTGATTATTTTCAAGTTTCTGTTTTATTATTACACCAAAAAGTTGTTTGCAAATGAATTACGTGCTCGAGCTGTATGAAAAACTTTGAGAGCAGCGCATTTTCAACTTTCAACGTTAAATACACTGCAGCGATATTCGAGATGAAATTTCCCCCGTGAAGCTTTTCCTGCCCTTTGCGCAGAATTAACGTGCGCCAAATCTAATCCTGAAAATTTCGTGGAACTTGAAAATTCTGATGAGGATAACCGATGAATTTAATGCTAATTATAGGGAAAAAAAACTTTGCGCCGCTAGTCCGTCGCCAAACAGAAGGCAGAATTTCGTGATCGAAATTTCAAATACTCGAGGACGAGCCGACCGAACTTCGAACAGCTTTGTTTTTGATGGCAAAGCGATATTTTTTATTATAAAAATAATTTTTCAACTACAATTTCAAGTACGTATTTCCGAGAATTTTGAAATTTCCATCGCGCAACATAATTGTTGTTAAACATTTAATAGCCTACCATAAATTCAAATTCACTGAAATATCCAGACAAGTATATAGACTTCCATTTGATAGACTCTAAAGAAGAGAATAATTTTCTTAGTAAGTAGTTTTGAAATCTGGCAATTCTACACGAATAAGCACGAAGTATAAAGTACTAACAGCATCAAACGTATATATGAACCTCGCACCTAGAGTGTATAGTTTTATCTTTCGAATCTACTCGCAAGAAATATTATTCTACCCCTTTTAACCTCTCCCAATAACAGCGATTGCACTCGAGACTATTTTTCCCTCGATTCATTTGAGAAGTTATTGGCAAGGTATATTTAATCGACGGAATTGGCTTGAATTGACGAATGATCAATTAAACAGCTTTTGAACGTCAAATCGTCATATACAGCCATCCATCAAACTGTAGCATATTCTTATTGGTAGGACAGGCTGAACGTGAGTGCAGATATTGCATTCAGCCAGCCGTAAATTGTACACGTGTAACAATCAGGAGGATCCCTCGACTGCGCTAAATCGGCCCGAACCCGGTACTCGCGTTCCGAGCGTGCCAGCCGCGGTTAAATTATTATGACGACACCGCGAGCTGACGACGAATTTCCCCACACAGATAATTAGCTATTGTGCATAATATCCAGATCAGAATTTCCCACCGACTTTCTATTCGCGATAGGCAAAATCATTATTCCCATATTTTGACACTCGCGCGCGCAATTTCAAAGCGAGAAATAACCGACGAACTTTAATGAACTCTTTCGTAGTGCAGCGTAGACAGCGTTTTGGAAGAATCGATTTTTCACATTGTCAACTTTGATTTTCATAATCATGCAGTAATATTCTATTCTAATTAGATAGGCGTTGCCACTTGTTTTGATTACAATACTTTATTCTCACACCAGGAGACTATTTACAAAGGATTATGGTAAATTGTACAACTCACCACAATTAATTCTTCAAATAAGTTTACAGACTAGATTAGACGCTGTCTGCACTACGAATTAAAGTTCGCTGATTGTTAGTTAATTCGAAAATTATTTTCTAATTGTTTTATGTTACGAGATGTTAGAGTATCAAACAAGATCATAAGTTCATCAGAAAAGGAGGATACTGTACTGATGGATTATTCAAGATTCTGGAGAACAAAAACATCCGAACAAATGTTTATCTTGCGATCAGTGTATACTGTGTAGTTTGTCATGTTTGTTGTTCCTCGTGGTTTAATTCCAACTACTGAAGGAAGATAAGCTTCGTACATAATTGATCTTTGTCACAGATTGAATTACCAATGTAATTCTCCCGAGCTATGTACGTTAATTTTCGCAAAATTAGATTGAAACTAGGAAATTTAACGAGAACCATATTAGTGTGAAAGTTTTAATGATGATGGGACTTTTCGAATCTCATCAATTACTTGCGTTAAATCATCAACGTGTCTAATTTCACTCGCGGCTAACATCACTCTTCCGATCGCGGCATTAATTTACTTTGGCCACCAGTCAAGCCATTTGACATTTATACACGCACACACATACACGGACGCACCAGAACGAAAGCCAACGCCATTCGCACACAATTCGTTCATCGATGATTCATCTATTTGAATTATACACGTTTGGTGACAGCTGTTTTCCAGTGAGCGGTGCCGTTCGAAAGTACAACTCGTATCAAAGAGCGATATCTCACTCTAAATCACTGTCTCCACGTGGCTCCTTTCATGAGGCCGTATAGAACTCGGAGCCACTTCCTTTATATGACGTATTCAGTCGAGGCAATGAACTTGGGAACAATCACACTATTCATCGTGAGTAATTCGAAGGGAGACGTGCGAAATGTCTTCGGCTTGATTACTGTGAATTTCGCCGGCGCATTACTTCGGTCATATCATTCGAAATCTCTTTCGAGTATAGAATCCGTGATAACGTGCACGCATAATGTAGCAGATTTTCGAAATGCAGAAATAGGGTTTGGGATTTTCTAAATTTAAAATAGTTTGAAATGACTACTCAATGGCGAATATTTACTATTTGTTAGTGAAAATTTCATAAATGATAACCGATGAATAGTAATTTTTCAACTATTCAAAAGTGGATTTTTACTAATAAAAATTGCTACAACACAACAATCACTAGTAGTTTTCAACTATTTGAAAGATGAAGAGAAAGTCCGAAGAGGAAAAATCCCAAAAATCAAAGACTTTCATGTCTCTAGTCAATGAGAAACGATCCAATTCAAACGAACTAATTCAGGCGTGCTTGCAATGCATTTGAGGGGGAAGGGTCGATTTCCCGGGCAAAATCGATAGGTCCCATTGTCGAGTGCCGCACATCGCGGCCGAAGACGAGCTCTCCACCGTGAGTCTATACATCTATCCATGAGGCAGAAATGGCGCGACCGACTCGAGTGCCGATCGGGCGCAGCGAGCTCGCGCTGCATAGCACAGGTCCGGAGCGTGAAATACCGCCGCGGCGTTAAAGTAAGTGTGCATAGAGCGAGCGGACACGGAGCGCGGCCGGTTAATCGGCGGTAGCGGGCGAGCCCGCCGGTAACGAGCTACTGGGCTCAATCGCGCGGATTGAAACCTCGCGCCGTAAAGCGAACGGCCGGAATTCTCTGGCTGATCCATCTTTGTTATTTAGACCGGCGGCTGGCGTTTACGCTTGAGATCGAGATGCCGATACTTGGTTTTCACCGGGCGAGCTGCGCAATGAGCTGGCGCTTCATCCACGCGCGCGCGCCAGCATCGAGAGCATCGCAGGAGAAAGCACCGCGGATGATGGATGACGTCCTGACACCGCTGCACCGAATGGCGCGCGCATGTACCGTTTCTGCGATTAGCCATTCGTCAGGCTCTGGATGCCCTGAATGGGCGGCTCGCGCGGATACCTCGGCGGGGCCGAGCAGATTTTTAAAGTTTCGGGAGAAATTCGCTGAGTCATGATGTTCTACAATCTCCGGGCGCTCGATGAGAAAAACATGTTTATAAACGGACACACCGTATAACTGTACGCAGCAGCATCGAGATCCACTTACCTACATGAGTTTTTCGTGGCGCGGCTTGATGCACACGACCGTCGATATATTATTGATTAGCAAAAATTTGCTCGTTCGATTACTCACGATTCGCTACGAGAAACATGATTGCGCCAAAGATTGTATCGTTTTGTCGGTGCTAGGGAAAAAAATGGAGAAAAAATTTCCGGTTATTTCGTATCGATCGTTTGGCCGCGAACTCGTAACAT
This sequence comes from Aphelinus atriplicis, assembly GCA_020882685.1. NCBI lineage: Eukaryota > Metazoa > Arthropoda > Insecta > Hymenoptera > Aphelinidae > Aphelinus > Aphelinus atriplicis. The sequence continues at coordinate 1,685,384 of CM037075.1, read as the reverse complement.
CGAAAAAGTCGTTGGGGCTTTCAAATCTACTCCGATGTGGTTGCGGCTATCAATTTTCAAAATTAAAACTTCATCCCCCCCTCCCTTCGCTCCCACCAAAAAAAGGCAGTCCGCCCGGCGGAATCATCAGCGGTTGAATTTCACTCGACCGTGGGGGGGGGGGGCAAAATTCAAATATCGCTTTTCCCAATTTTCAGCGGCACTGCTGACCCCCTACCACGCAGCAATTAGATCCGGGCGCTCCTGGCAATTGCGGTTATTGTTATACGGCCACGAGCCGAGTCGTCTGGTACTGCGGGCAGAAAACGCAGGAATAAGCAGCGGCCGGCCCCCGCCACTCTTTTTGCGCCCGCCCGTCCGTAATGCGGCTTTGTCCCCGTGGCGCGCGCGTCTCTCGTTAAACCCCCCCCCCTCCCCGCAACTTTTTCCACGATTATTTTTCTTTTATCGGGGATTTATTGTACAGCTTTGCCGTGCCGACGTTCGCTATACCGTCCTCCTACGCCCTTCCATTTTTAACCAGAGAAATTTTGTTTTTCCACATGCGCGAGTGGGAGCAATATTTGTTTGCTGCGATTTTTCACTTTAGTAATTCTTTGGAATTAGTTTCTTTAATTTTTTCGTGTATCAAATTGAAGAAGATCGATATTGGACGCGGCTTGGATTTTTAATTTTCCTCATCAGTAATGTTTTGAGAGTTCAATTTTATCATCGTTAACTGGCCTCGATCCAGTCGACTGTGGGTACTACGAAAATTAGAGAACAGTTGGAAAAGCTAATTAGTATACTAACATAGAGAAAAATTTAGCGGAGAAATAAATACCACGGCTTGTGGTAACAGCTTGGCTACATGAAATACCCAAGAGAATTACGAGAGTCACTCAGTTTTGAATAAATGATATGGTCTGTTTAGTTTAACTTGTGCATTTGACATAGGAAAAGAATTTTAAAAATTCCATTCCATTTTTTGCTCTCGCCATTTGGCGTGAAGTTTTTGCTTTGCGATTCGATATTAGAATTTATAACCGTGAAACTACACGATCGTTCATTTCTGTATTTATTTTTCTTTTAAACCCAGGGAGATTTAAATTTCATGACATTCGCGAGCTCATAACCGGATACCTGATCGGCCCCTTTCTCCTTTTTACTATACATCTTTGTAAAGTTTATCGTAGAAAGCAAAGCTATGTGAACGGATCCCCGTATAGTTTGACCCGTTACTGCTGCAGCAGACACCACAAACTTTGAATATTCAAATGAGCTGATCTACTGTCATGAAAGATATAGACAAGCCGAATCCGAATCGAATTTGAATTTTGAAATTCAAATCAGAATGAAGAATGGTAACGGATCGGTGGGTCTCATCGAAAGCAGGTACCGTTCGCCAACTATTGGAACAAAAAAATCGACACGAAAATGAATGACAGCAGAATCTCTCGTCGAGAATATTCAAAACATTTCTTCTGTCGTTAAATTTCCACAAATAACAATAGCCGTTGACAAATCATCACTGGTTCAATAATCGCGTGTTGCTGCATTTTTCCATCGCTGTTGTTCGTTTGATTTTTTTCCCCCTCGGAATGTTTCTTTTCTTAATGTTCAAGAAAGTTTGACTTTTAGGGTAGTGAAAAAGGCTACTCATAAGCACGCGTGACCCAGTTCGGCTTCGCAACTGCTTCCCGCGGCGACAGCAAGTATAATAAAGCAAGGGATCCGGAAAAACGAGGGTTGGAGAAAAGGAAGAAGTGTACGAATTACGAAAGTAACTCGGCTCCGCTGGCGCGTGCTCGGAAATTAATGCTCGAGTACTGCAAAGGGAAAAATTACGGGTTGACGCGGGAGAAGTTGCAGATGTATACGTAAATTCTGCTTTACTTAAGGTAGCTCGTGCGGCTGCCACGGGGTTAGCGCAATTTTTGATTATGCGAGATAAAAATAACAATGCTCTATAGGGATCAGGATTGGAATTGGTTTTCACTGTATACCTATACAGTGCAATTCAATTACTGGATCATACCAAACATTCGTTTTCTACGCTATATGCCTTTTTTTCGCACAGTACACAGTATCGACGAGATGACTAAAAAGGAATGATTATTTTTCTAATGCTTCCAAAAGTAATTTTCATGCGTATGAGCATGCATATGTGAACAAACGGACCGCGGATCAGTTCGCGTACGCGAGAAAATTACTCTGTGAGCAGTGGGAAAATCATCACACGTTTTCCGCCGAAACGATGTCGTTTTCCCTCAAATTTCGCCACGCAAGAAAACCCGCACGACGTTAATCGAGTGCCGCGAACACGCCGAAAGTGCGTCTGCAGCTTGGCGATAGTGTCGGCGCTGACCGCACACAATATCCGCAACGGCGCGTGTCATTACCGTCCCGTAATACATCCGCACTGAGCCGCGAGATGAACACTCGCGCGTCACTTTCACTGCTTCTTTTCTCAGGCCGCGCGCGCGAGTCTTCCGTTGGTTTTGCTTTCGCGCCGTACGTACGTGACGCGCGTCGGGCGGCTCAGCCCGCTCGTAAAATTGGTCTAGCGAGAATTCGCAATTATATTTGGCGCACCGCGAATTAGCTTTACTTCCGCGCGCCCGAGCCGTTCTCTCTCTCTCTCTCTCTCTCTCGCACTCCACGCTCGCGATTTACGATTTTTCGTAAGCCCGGGTAATGGGTTTTTCTGGGTTTAGCGCTGGATTTTTATGCGTCCTCGGGCCGATACTCCCGTGGCTTTTTTCCCCTGTCCTCGTCAGTCGCTCGAGATTTCGAATGTACGGAATGAAATTGACAGGTGCATACGGCGTAACCTTCGTACGTACGCGCGAGTGTGGAAATTGTTTACGACTCGGTGTAACTCGGCTGCTGTAATGACGGGTTATTAGCTCAAAAGCCCGCATATTTTGCCTCTCGATTATAAAGACCCCGTAACGCACAATTTTCTTTACTTTCTTCCTCTCTCGTACGTGATGATCTTTTCATTGTCTTAAGGAAATGTCAGGAGTGAACTTTCTAGATTTTTCTCGCCGATAGCGTTGCAACGGTGGATTAACAATTACTCGATGCCTCAGATGGACGGAATAGGATGTATCGATAGATGTGGAACAGTCGCGGGATCGATTGATTCGCGAATCCTAGAACGGTGCCAAACTTTCTTCTACAATTGTGTCTACCCCGATTATCATCGTTCTCAGAATTGCGGACGATAATTATCTTTTATCCCAAGGAAAATATCGGTGTAGTTCGAGAGGGATTATTACTCCAGGCGTATTCCGCGAACTGCCATCACCGTCGGTCCGTTTACCATTGTTCGACCCGATTCCTCGATAGTCTCTGCAGTCGGGTCAGTGCAATTAATTCCAATGACTCGCGTACACCCGCCGAAAAGGTATATATACGAGTCCGCTTGTCCCTTTGTCGCTGTTATCTCGTGGGAGTTTCAAGTTTTTCCCTTGGCATAAAGTCGTTCCATCGACAGTGCAGATATGATCTTAGTACACCAGGGCGTCCCAAGTAACGAATAATTGATTATCGCCAAAAGAATACTTGAAGCCCCTTTGTCACTCTAGCAAAATTGCAGTAACTCACGCAAACCAAATCAACTCCGGAGGTTTAATCTAACTAAACAAACTCGGCGAACTGTAGCTGGTAGCGCGGCAAAGCCACAAGGGCCAAACTTTTGAAATTCCCGCTCGCTTAATCTATAATGCAAATAGCCGAGCTATTTCGAACGAAGCCGGCGCAGCCAGGATCGGAGACCGTTGCGAACGAATCACTCCGCGGTCCACAATAAAATTCATTCGACTACTCACTCTCGGTCCGGGAAAAATGATACGCCACGAGGTAGGGACACTTGGCGGATACACCGAGCCGGGGAGCAGAGATGCGACAGCCGAGGATCAGAGGAGCGACTCGCGTTTGCCGCATAACAGCGGCCTCGTCACTTTGCCAGGCGAAAATTCGCTCGGCCAATATATATAGACTCGCTGCAGTTTCTCCCGGAGGTGCAGCAGCCGACGCGCCCCTCCTCTCCCGTGGCTGCAGGATACGACCGGAGGGAGCCGACTTTGCGCGCGGCACACAGACCCAGCGGTAAACAGAGAAACGTGCGTCTCCTTGTAAGCCGTACTCAGATCATGCGTTAACAGCCGCTACGTTCAGTTTTAAAGCCGAACAATTCAACTCGCTCCGTATATCCCCGACCATTGTCTTCTTCTCAACCCACTTTAAATTCATCGAATTCTCAATTTGCACGATTTTTCATCATCAAGATTTTGCATTATAGTATTACTAGCTACATTTGAACGCTCTGCGCTGCAGATCTACAGACGTGTCTTTCAAAATTATGCTTCAATTATCATTTCTAGTTTTGTTGGCGATAGTATTCTTCACGTACGGTTCATTTGAATATGCGTATCTTTAAACTGCCTATTCATGTATATTTTATTCAGTTTGTCGAGAAGAGATTTAGAACCACCAAACTCATTATTCTTAGCACTCCTGTTCAGTGATAAAAACTGACTAAAATTGACTGTACCCCACACAAGAAAAGAAGAGCTATATCTTAAAATAACTATAGTCGCGTGATCAGCTCTAATCACGAGTTAATTGGCTTCACTCTAAAGGCCATAACTTTTAATATATGGATACGAAACATGTTTTTGGTCTGATTATGGTAAATCATCACGTGAGATACATGGCATGGTAGCAAGTTCTATTGAAAATAAATTTCAATAATGTTAAACATCCTTTCGCTAAGTTATTGAAGGAATATACATTTTTTCCCCAATTCATCTTCAAGTGCTTAACAATTGCAACGAGAATCCTTCTTTGAATAAATGAATAATGAGCAATTGGAGACTCACCGTCCAAGCAAGACAAATTTGACAATTTTATCATCAATTGGTGGTAAATGGTTAGGTTCAGCAAATATAAACAGAGAAAGGAGTACACGCTTCCTTGCTGCATCTAACGAACTCCTGAACAAGCCCTCGGTACTACTGTCACAAAGCAACTACGTGTGGGAATACGTTCTGGCACAAATGACTCCAGCTGCGTTTGACTGTTAGTTGACTCAATTATCCGCGCGAATTCAGTCAACTAACAACGTACTCGTCGCGAACGCGTTTTCAGAATTTCCTTTTCGTAAAGAATTACCAACAATACCTTATACTAAAAGAAAATAATTACAGTATGAAAAGTATGGATCAGTCAAAGTACGAGTATTCTCATATGAATTTTATATAAATTTTATATAGTTTTCTTCTAAATAGAAGTTCACTTCTGTATAAAATTTTTATTCAATCGATTTACTGAGAGTTAAAAAAAGCTTTGATAATATAGGAACAGCCATATTTGGGTACAGTCTTGTGAAGAAATGAAGAGGTTCATTTTGAATGATAAAATAGAGTGGAATCTTTAAATCGACTAGCAGCGCCAAATAATCGGGTATAAAAATGAATATTTCGATATTCTAAACATTTTTTCTGAATACCGAGGAAATACATTGGTACAACGGGGCCAGGAATTCGTGAAATTGTATAATCTAAAGACGTAACAAGTTTGAACACGACATACGCGTAGAAAGAAAAAACAGCGACTCAACAGTACGTGGCATAAAAAGTATATCGAGCTTAAAAATAAGTAAGCGAAAAAAAGTGGACTGACCAATACGTCTTTGGTTCTGCTTTCCCCGGATTGTTCGTCCGTTTCGGGCTCAATGTACCTCAGTAGCGTTGCCATGGTTAGCTGATATTACAAAACTCGTCTTTCCTCACTGGTTGATAGCAACCGACTGATTCGTCTTGATCAGCTTAAAAAAATATCTTGAAAAGTCTCCTTCCACCGATCCTTCCCAAATATCGTCTGGATTTGCGACGTCAATATATGCGCGGCTTCATTACTTTCTCCAATTTGGAGTGCCAACTTTTTCCGTTACTCGCTTATTTTTAGTTTTTTACTGCTACACGTGAATGCACGTGCTGCGTGGGTATATTTAACGGAATTTTTGGGAAGCTCCTTTCTTTTTTCCACAATTTTAATTATTTCTGGTCCTTGGATTAAAAAATTTTAATCATGCATTTGTATTTATTATTTCTTCTAAACACGTAAAGATTAAGAGTAGTTTTGAGGGCGCGGATAAGAATACTCGAATAAATTGACTCCATACACTATCCGTAATGAATTTGAAATTATAAAATTCTTAAAAATATAGTTCAACCAGTTTTTGCGAAAATTTGCTGAAGTGGTATAGAGAAGTACATCGACCCCAAATTGATGATTTATGCGTCGATAAATCACAACGGAGGCGAACGGCTGGAGTGCAGCAATATCGCTTCGTCGAACGTTCGAAAAAACTCTATGTTCGTACATTTTTTCCCTCATGCGTCTCTCAATCAAATTAAAAAAGATTCTTGTAACATTTTCTCAGTCAATTTCGAGGTAGTAGTGTGAAAAGTTATGTTTCTTCGTGGGATAAAATCGTTGGAGCGAAATTATGTAGAAATGTTTGGAAACAGATGGTATGTGAATTATACAGAAACATCAATATTCCTGAAATTTTCGTTCTACGAAAATGTTCAACAAAATCTTCTTTTTTATGACGATTATTTTCTCTTTGTGTTGTTAAAATTTGTTTAGAATGCATTGAATTACGCATTCATTCAGTAGATCGTTCACATTTTAGAAACAGATCATTACCTCGATTATCATTGCAATCGATTATTTATTTGAATTATTAGAATGTACATACTGTTCATTTTGATAAAGAGGTATATTATTGGATGATGAAATTAGTGCATACAAAACTGATTGCTGATAATTTATTTACCCAAAAAAATCGTATGAACCAATGCAATCATATACTATCTGATATTTGTGACTGAGTCATCTTTTCTTCAGATTCCTTGATTTTTCTATTAAATTCCGATGAATCCAAGGAATAAAAATGCTCACCATCATTATGCAGTTATATAAGTAGTTCATTAATAAACAAGGGTTTTCAGTGGACCTCATTGGTAACCTGAAATTTCGAAAAATCAGAGTTCACTCAAAATCCTACAAAAATATTACCCTTCAAAAGTACAAATCATAAACGTGATAAAAATACACGATACCAAATAATAACGCGTGTTGCCAATACTGTAAACTCAGTATGAAAATTGATACTGAATTCATGATGTATTTGAAACACTTCTCATACAATTATCACATTAGAAATCTGGAACATCATGCCGAACATTATTGAAATAAAAATCACGAAATTATACCTTTGGGGAAAAAATTGTGATTCTTCGTCATCTAACAAAAAGCAAGACTAGAATTTGCTCATCTGTTTGAAATTCACAAAAATCTTCACGGAACATTCATCACTCCCCAAGTTATGTGATTTTCAGCTTAGGAAAGAGCTTCGAGAGCAACTCGAGCTTTTGTCAAGTTGCTTTAAAACCGCAAATGCTGAACTTCTTGACAGTTAAACGCGCGCGAGATACAAAGAGATCGCATACGCCCGCGCGCGCGAATAGATCAAAGCGAAATGGGTTACGTACTTGTTGTAGGCTTTGTTGCCCGCCATGTGAGCAAAGCTGTTCACGCCGAAAGTTGCGTTCAACATGAAAACGGACCGCACGATAACTGCGAGTATAGAGCAATGGCCCAAGTCTCGGCCCGCAGACCATGTGTGAGGTGCCGGTATGAGGGTCGGAATGACGAAACGCAATGAGCACATTTTAGAGCCGTACCACCTGCCACCGTAAAAAGAACCTAACTCCGAAACGTTGGAACTTTAACGAAACAAGTTATCTGTGTCGTAAATCTAAATTATATACTGGAAGACGTTTAGCTTGATAATTGAGGTTTTCACGGTAAAAATTTATCGGCGAGCGACATAACCCGATTTTTCATTGTCGGTGCCGATCGGCAGTTATCAGTAGCTCCCCAAATTTTACGGTTCTACACGGATCGAAACGCATGAAGTCTCAGCTGTTATGCTCAAGAGCACCAGATGAAAAACAAGGAAATAAAACAAATTCAACGAGCAACTGGTAAATTTCACCGATTTGGGTATCGTGTTATTCGTAATCCAAAGGTAGTCTCCTGGTTGTAGTAAGAGTACTCAAATACTTTAGTTCATTATAGTTTGTAGTGGAGGATACCAATATCGAATAACTACTACTAATGTAATTGCGAGTGCGTGCAGAAAAGATAGACATATAATATCAAGGACTACTCTGTTTGTGTCTCTTTAGGCAAATGACTTGGTTCAGACGGAGCCTCTTTAGCTTTTTTCGTCGGTGGATCTTCGTACTGAGTCACTGAGCTGTACATTGTTATCTAGAAAAAGGCGGTAATAACAGATTAGATAAGAAGTCATAGAAATGTGTTTTTCAATTATGTTTTACATTAATATCTTCACAATAATACAAGCATATTATAATGGTCTTAGCTCTCGAGTGACAATCAAAATTCTTCTCCTAAATGCAGTAATGATTTAATAATATTCAGATGTATTTCTGGCACTTCACTTTAGAAACTCTAAAAGAATAGTTACGAACTTACAGTTAATCTTTCTGTAAAAATTCACTTTCGATTTGATACATATTAATTATTAGAACTTGTATTAATTGACTTCATTTAAAATGTTAATTAGTACCAAGAAGATGCAGAGCTGCATCCAATATGCAATGATTCTTCCTTCTAGCCAATCGTACTTATTTTTTCAACTTTCAGCGCATGTAAATTCATGCGACGCGTTCAATAAATTTTTTCGAAGCATAAATCCATGGCCAGTCTCTTTTTCTAATAGCCAAAATAAAAATTGTCTGTGATTCATCATGAAAATATTCAACGTGGACTGTAATACGTCGAATATTAATAACATCAGAACATTCAGTTTGTTGTCTTTCTTGACGAATCATACAAAAAAGTTCAATGTTTTACAAAAGGTATAGGTTCAGATTTACGCTGAAGAACTGCTTTGGATAAAATCAATCCATCGCTCAACTACACTTTTCCACAATTCTTTTCTATCGGAGCAAAAGTTACGAAATCGGAGTGAGTCATTCGAATTGTAACAATTTCACAAAACTACCGTTCCGCGTAGAGAAATTAATCGATTAACGTGAATTCTTTTTCTTTTTAGACATTTTCCGATTATCCTTGAGATATAGGAGCCCTTTGGCTTGTAATAGTGCCATTTAAAAAATCACTTCGGTTCCCAATGCCCAAAAGCTCACGTACCACCGCATCGCGTGGCATAAGCTTTGGTGAAATTCAGATGTTCCAGAGGAGCTGGTTCAAATCTAGCGATCGTATTGATATTTACGATCGGCCAGTGATTACCGGCACGCCGCTCGTAAAGGAATACCCCTCCCGTACTCTTCCCCGTCGACCAGAAGAATTTACGTGCCATGAAATCCACCGGGTTTGCGGCTCTTTCACTCGTTTTATGGACGCCCGTTAAGACATTGAGTATAATAGTGATCTAGACGTGGAGTCGAGACGCGCTTATCGATTTCAGCTGAATCGCAAATAGGAACATCTATATGAACCGATTGATTTTTTTTATCATTCGTATAATGTTCCGGCAGTGGTTTGAGTTTACTGGAAAACCCATCGCTTCTTTACTTTTTTTCACGATGATATCATTGCTAGATCAGAAAACACGAACTGTGTCTCGACATTGTAAAATTATCTTCATCAGGATAGATTGACTCGTAATGAGATGAAATTTTATTGAAGTCTCGAAGTTAAATTGGTAGTTTTTAAGCCCGAAGACGTGGAATAAATTGATAGCAAAACAAAAGTCACTTTCGATGTATGAGGACATCTCGATGCGCTATTTTTAATGGCCGAAGGAAGTTATAACTTGAAATTACATCGATCATTTTATTGTTGATAACTCGTTCATGCATGTGGAATTAGAAGATAGTATAGCGAAGTAAAGTCTTCTTCCAAACGCTAATTATCAGTTTTAAACCTAGAATATTCAATAACTCGAAATTAACTGAGAATGAGTCCTTGTGATCGTTTTTAATTCTCTATACTGACAAATCCCATTTACTTTTGAGTTATTTAACGTAATAATAGAGTTGCAACCGTTCCTTTAGGTATTTCAAATATAGTTTAATCTTTTTACAATTTTGTATGTTGTTTCATATTTTTCTGTTTCTTTTAATGTAAGGAATTTTTCTATAACATTTTATAGTAGAAGTTTTCATGCATAAATTTTCATTAAAAATAGATGAAATACAAGAAAAAGATGGATTTAGAAACCAAGAAAACAGGAATGATTGATTGTTCATTTAGTTTTTAGATTATCTTTCAACTTTTTCTATCATTCCTTCAACGTCACATTTTTTAGCCAATCTTCCGACGGTCATTTTTCCTACTTTATCTTTGTCATGTTTTTAACGAACTTTCTGTTGGTCATTTTTTCTATTAAATCTTTATCATGTTTTCGCCAATTTCCCGGCGATCATTCCACATGAATCTGATGATCATCATCCTGTTTTTCGAAATGAATGAATAGTTGTATTCACGACTCATATTCTCCGTTAGCACAATAGTTGTTGATAAAAATAAACATTTCAAATGTTACCTCAAAATTTATTTTTGTTTTCGACAATCAAAGCCCTTCCAATTTTCTGTTGGTGCCCAATTCATGGGGGGGGGGTGGGGAGGGGGCTGGTGAGCGAAATGAGCCGGAGGTATACCCTCATAATAATAATAAAAATAAATATATGTACTATGAATTTCGTGTTGACCTGAGAATGAATATATTTTTTTTCAATTAAATTCTTGCAGGAACTACCGAATGAATTTTGAAGATTCAACTGGAGAAAAACAATTATTTGCGAAAAGCGCGAGAGAAATGAGACTGAAGGGAAGAAAAATGAAAAGAAGGAAAGATGAAATGGTCCACATTGATCTCGTTATTTAACACTCGAGTGAAAACGTATACCCCGTATTAACGAGTCTTAAAAACAAGGCCGTGCCAACGAAGTGCTCGCTGATTTTTCCGCAGCTCTCGTAGCCTTTTTCCGTTTCGAAAAGCTGTGGGAACTCATTAAGCGGCCATCATTACAACACGGTTATCGAACAATTCACGATTCGAGCATCACAAATGACTCCTGGAACTTGGAAAAATCTAGGAGTAACGATCGATTGGCATGCAAAATTTTCCCCAACGTTTGAAACGACTGATTTCGTATCCACTACTAAAACCCTGTTCTTCGGACAAAGGATCAAATATGGAATTACTTGCACACATCACCACCATCGGATAAAGAATAATCATGCCCTAATCCGTTGACCCAATTGGAAAAACACGGCTCGTAACGTGTAAACATAAATAGGCAAACAATGAGAGGGGGCGCGGTGGTGTTAGAGGACTTAAAATCGAAAAGAAGGTGGAACAAAAGGGGAGAAAAACAAATGAATGTGACACATGGAATGAGGAACGTAGCGGACGGACAGGTGTACGTATAGAAATACGAGCCAAAGAGAGACCGGATGATTTTGCAGTTTATCCAGCGCGTGTTTGCCTTCAGTAGCAGGAGCATTATCGCGACAATGGATCCGTGTTATATCCAGGTGTAACCGGAGCTGCTGTCCCCTTGGAAAAAAAAAGCAAAACTGCTCTCCCTACTTCTGCTTTTCCCCTCGGCTCGTTCCGAACACGGGCGAAAATTATCAAACGATAGGCGCATAGTGTCTCATTCGGGAGTCATGTCGTTTTGCCCTTTTGTCCCGCTGTTTGCCCGTGTCTATACGCCAAATACTCTGTGTACACGTGGGATTGGCTCGCGGGTTTGTCAACACGGCCAACGGGGGAACTGGATGGAAAAGCATTGTTGCACGCGAAACGAGAGCGGAATTGGCTTTGCATATAAGACCGGTACTCGGCTAGGGAGCGAGCGCGCATCAAGAGGCCAGTCCCGATAATTACGTTATCGCGCGGTGTACGCAGCGGAATATCCAGGAGCCAGCGAGTAGAACGGAGCGGTATGGTCACGGAGCTCACCTATAGACCCACTAAGTTGGCGGGCGGATTCACGGCCCGGCTACGCAACCAATTACGACGTCAGCATTTACGCCGAGCCACTTTGCCCCCATCGAGTCTACGAAATGCCATTGCGAGTGGTATGGTTTTCGAGTGTGTGGTTATACGGATGGAGGCCACGACGGTAAAACGCTCGGAAATTATACAGCGAGTCGCAGAGTTTGGCGACACTGTTTTTTTCTTCCTCATCCGCTTGGAAAATGCTTGAGCGTGACAATGACACGCTGTGCGATATTCGCGCGCGCGAGTTATCCAATATTGATTATTCCTTCGAAATCTGTATGCTGTGTGTAACGAGATAGTAATAATACGTATATTGAATTGGAAACAATTTAGCAGCTAATTACTCGCTGCAACTTGGTTACGAATTCAATTTGTCCGGTATATTCCTGTCATAGCCCGGGAAAAATTCGAAATTATTCGGATCCCGAGCCGAGCACGGCTTGGAAGCACTGACGTCGCTTTGTTTTCCCTCTCGAAAGGAAAGAAACTGCAGGGTGAACAAGAAGACTTTCGCAAACGTTCCTCGACGATGAATACACGCGAATCGATATACGTTTGCTATGCGGGTATGTGCGTCGGCAAAAGTAGGCGCGGACACGGGGATGTTAATACACGCGCGCGAATGGAAAAACGGGTCGCGGCGTGAAACGAATCACGGCAAAACGTACAAAGTTGTGTTGTCGCGAGGGATTTCGCGGGATTCAACAATCGCGACAACTACGCGTCGTACGGGGGTCGAGGAAAAATAAAACGGCGGCAAATGCATCAGTCATGATCACTGCAACGAGTCGGAGAGACGGAGCTCGCGCGCGCCTGAATTATTATACTTATTGTTCGCTCGGTCGCGCACGCGACGTTCCATTAGCCGATTACACGGCTCCGCGCGATTCATGACTCCAATCGAGGGTATGATAATTGGTCAGAGCGTAATTAGCCAGGTGAATAGACATGCTCCCCGACGTTGTTCACACTTTGTCGGATCGGACGGTGTGTGTATATACATATATGTTTACGAGAAGGAGCTTGGAGGAAAATTGCATACGAGGAAAGTACGTCGTGGACTCGAGTCATCGAGCCAGACGCGATTTCCAAGTTTTTGTCAACTCTAACTTGTGCAAATCGCGACGCACCGTATGATTAACGAGGCGGAAAATCTCCAGATTAATTATTGACGAGAGTTTTTCCTTCGATCACTTGCGTTCGCATCGGGTGTAACTCCTATCAATTCCAACGCTCGTCCGTTTTCCGCGTTCGTTGCTTTTATAGTCTTGGGGTGAGGAGGAGAGGGGGTAAATTAATCCTACGCTTCGAATGACGAGTGTCATGCGATAGTATCAATTTTCCTATTTGCGAATTTGACGCTGATTGGTATGCGACGAATGATGAATTAGCAGGCCTTTCTTATTAAGAATTTGATTCCATCGACTGCCTGTATTCGAGTGAAATACACTGGCAGTTAATTGGCAAGTAAAATTTGAGAAAGAAATTGATCGATGTTTCGGGAGTGAGGGTGAAAGATTTTCGGCTCTCGATGGCGAGACACAGATGTTTGTATTGTATGTTTGTAGTTTCAAATCCTCCCATTTCGACGCGATTTTTAATTTCGTTCGAAGCAACGTTTCTTTCACATATCATAACTGCGAAAGAGGAACAATTTTCTTTAGAAGTAATGCAAACGCGGTAATAACTCGTGTCTTGCGCTTAATTATAACCGCCATACAGCTCGAAGTATTTGAAAATACAAATTCCCAATGAGCTTCGACTCCACCGAGCATCAGAGCCATTCAAATAATATTTGATAATTCTCCGCTGTCAGTTCATCCCGTTATTTGCTCTTTGATATATATACAACTAATACTCCGAGTTCGAACGTCCGATACAGAATGAATACCGCTAATCCACCCGTACTGCACGATATATCCACACAGACACAGAGACACACGGGGGCGCGCGAGCGAAGTCCGGATAAATTTCCGTCTTGGGACGGAGATAATTTCGAGCACGTTCGCCTTGAAACCGGAGGCCGATGAATTACGCTTATGCATTTATGCGCTCGCGCGCGGGGGATGATGCAGTCGGGGCTCGCACGTCTCACAGCTCAGCCAGAGTAATGGCGGCTTATATCCAGCGACCCCCGCTCCGCCCTTCCACCGCGCTCATACCCGGGATTTTCATCCGTCCTCCTTATACACAGCCTCCGCGTCTCGCGCGCGCGACGCGACGGTAATTTGCGTAAGATGTGCACGCAGCCAACGGACGGGAAGAACGAGCAGACTCGCGGCTGCTGCTGCTGCTGCTGCTTCAACCCGTTTGGCCCAGTTTTGCGCGTTTAATTGCGCCGCGGGCCATTTTTCCCCCGGGGCGTTAATTTTGGCAGGCACGCGCGCGTGTTTATCAACCCGGTCTATCGATTTGTTTCAACGTTTCTCGTGATTCGGGAGGAGTTCGCGAATCATTCGGAATCGTGAATGGAGGAGGAGATTGAAAATGTTACATCCGGATATTGCTCAGTGGACGAAATCATGTGAGCAGAGATTCACGATGTTCAATCTGGTTGCGACTTGAGAAAGTCAATCTTATAAAAGTCGGGTAGTAAAAGCATATAACGCCACTAACCGAAACTTTTGATTCTTCCGGATTTTACGTATGCGACACATCTTTATCCCTCGACCTACGACTAAAGATCCCAAAAACACAAGTTGGTTACTTACAATTTCCTCTGAGTGACTAATCGATCGATCCTTCATGGCGAAAAAAGATACGGAGTTATTTTAATAAAACATTCTCATATTGAAAATTCGCCGGAAACTCGAGCTATTCTCTGAGATAAGCTAGCAACGAGCTCAAACCTTTCCATATATTCAGTGAATTTTAAATACGCACTCGATTTTCATTAGCTGCAGCTACAATATTTCACGTGAAACCCGGTGTCGCGATCCAACGAATTTCACTTGTCTCTCTTCAGGCACTAAAATGATCCGTTGTAATTGCCAAGATTCCCCATGATAAATTAAACATTCATGCGAATGACATATTCAAAGTCCTCTACGGGAAGGAAATATTTTTTATCTCTGAATCTTTTACAAAACTCTCACATCCAGGACCACGTCTACTCGTAAAGCTCTTTTTATTCCCGAGTGCCTCTTCCAGCATACGGGGGATCGGAGGAGGGGGAAGAGGAGACGAAGGAGCAAGCGGCCGAAAAATATCCAAAGTGTGCCAGATATGAAACTTTATTCGGTCACTGGATATCCGAGTATTCTTTTCGGGCTCGTCGATATGGAATATGGGAAAGCTGAGAGTGGATCGATGATATCGTGTATATATATTGTCCCGCGCGTGCTCCTCTCGGCGAGCGATAATTCTATTCCACCTCGCGCGTTCCCTAAAAATTATTCGACCTCTTAGGATGTAGTTTTTTTTTTCCTCGATGCAACGTCGACCGACCGATATATCATTGGAACATGGAACATAGGCCGTCGCGCATCGATGTCCTCGATGAGAAATTCGAGTGCTCATGTGCAGTCATATCCTACACGATTTTCCACTGTTGCAAGCGAGTTCAGAATAAATCAGATTAATCTAAAGATTTTACAATCCCAAGTGAAAATATCGAGCATAGCTTAAACTCAGTATCTGGGTCATTCTCAGGGAACCGGTATTTTACATGTCCTCGACGTTTTGAGCATTGAAAATAACTGTTTGCCACCTCGAAAGGCTGCAGCTACTCCAAATCAGGCCAACAATGTCATTGCCGAAAGGGTCCCAAACCCAATTTTCACCGTTACTGGTAGGTGCTGTAATTTATTTTTCAAAAATGACAAAAAAATTTTTTTTTTCAATTTAGATATACATTTTTGAGTTTTTTCGCAGTAATCGAATGCATTTCTCTGTGAATCCAAATATCATCAGATGAAAGATACAAAAAAAATACGTAAGAAACATGTTATCAATAGAATGCGTCATTGCCATGATAGCCAAGATAATGAATTCGATATTTCCATTTTCGCCATCGAAAAATACCGTTCCTTTATGCCTAAATCTTCTTTGTCTACACTCCAAATCAAAAGTAGTGAAAAACTACTATTTAACAGTACATATTGCACAACTGATAAAAGTACGTAGTTGATATTTACTAGAAAGTAGTAACGTTTTACTAATATTTTAGTAATTTTATGATAATAATTAATTTCTTCTCTATGCTAACTCAACCATTGCCTGGACGTCTAGATAACGTCAGTTCATTTTTCGGTCTAACTTCCCGTGCATGATTCATGCACATAATTATGATTCATGTTCTTACACTTGTGATATTAATGTTTTGCAAATCCAAGAATATCCTCACAGACCGGAGAGATCCTTGGAATAAATGATCCTCCCGACCGACATGTCACCTCGCGTTTCGTCCTGTCCGTGATTCACCTTCAATTTCTCGCGTCGACGTTTGAGATAGCCAATTGGTCTTGTGTTCTCGAGAAGCCGGGACAAAAAAAATTTACCTTCCCACCGGAGGATTCGCCGAGTAGTGCTGCGCGTGATACGAAATAAGAGGAGCAGCGGTCCCTCCCCCCCCCCTGTAGCCCCTTCCATCTCGCCCCGAGAGTCGGGCATGTTTTTTTCTTTTTCCCTGCTGCAGCTCTCGGCCGGCTTTCTTCGCTATCTCCATCGTTTTATCCGACTCCACACTCTGCTTCCTCTCTTTTCTTCACTCGGCTTCCCTTTTTGCCCTCCCTACGTTTTAGTGAGTTTTTCTCTGTTTCTCTTAACGGCTCCTGCTCGCGGTTGCTTTCTCTGCCCCCGCCCCCACCGCAACTTCGAGACTTCATCCTCGTTGTTGTCATTAACGCGCGGAGACCAAGGTAACGACGGCGCGCAAATGAAAGAGGCTCCAATTGTACGGGTGTATTCTGGCGCGTGTTCGGAGATTGTCTACGTCTTCTTCTAGACACGAACAATCCATGTAACGATGGAAATTACGTTAGTCTCTTGTCTCGGATCAATTTTCATACATGTGTATATGAGAACAAAAATTGAATCCATCGCTATCAATTAAATATACAAATAGAATATCCTGATCGAGTTGATTACCATGGTGTGCTGAAAACACCTTGGGAGTTTTGAAGGAATACCGAAATGAGCAGCCCCTCGATCCTATAGCTGTGATAAAGACCAGCCGATGATTCTTCCCAGAAGTAATTCATGCACGAACAGTTTATGCAGCTTTGAAAAAATGATCAGTATTGATTTTCCCGCACCGACAATCGACCCTGTCGCATACGCACAGCCTCCGCCATAGTCGGGAAAAAGGCCTTTGTCGCGCGGTGCACGTACATGGAGATCGATAACTCGTTAGTCTCGTTACGGCTAATACCGGTCTGGTTGCACGCAATCAATCTGCCGGCGACAATGGCTCATGACGCGATGACACGGACCGATTGATTAACAATGCAATCGATCCGGTGTACACAATATGCGACGCCCCTCATTATATACCGGCAGCACCGCCGAGACGTTACACCTGTTGGCTCGGTGCAGCCGTGATTTATCGCGACGTCTCACCGGTCGCATGCGGATATCGTCGCCCTAGTGATATCATATAGAGATGGCTTAATGATCGCTGCGCGCACGAGCCACCATCTTCGATGGGGCGAACGTGTTTGTTTAGCCGTGACCAATCAAATTACTGAATTCATGAGTCTAGGGAATCTGGTATTGGAAAAGAAAAAAAAATTGGAGGTTAATCGCTGTTTTGACTGACGCACGTGGACGAAATTTTGGGTTCATGCGATTTGTAAATTAACTTTTCATCGAAATTTCGCGCTTGATTTATGGGTTTTACTCCCATCGTATATACTTCGGTAATATACGGAACAGGCATAAACTCATTGCGTTTTTGTAAAGCACGTCCTGACCTGAGGAGTAGCTCTTGGTTAATATTGGCAAGAGTAATGGGTATTATTCGCTCATAATTCCGCACTACTCCGAAAGAGCCCCACGGTACTTCCGCTCCGGTGAGAAACCTCTCGCCAAAATATTGCTACTCGTTTCAATTTCTCACAGCAAGAATATTACTTACGTAACGTTCGGTCAGACTATTTTTTTATTGTAATGTCATCGAGACAGTCGTGAATCACTGCAGATACGATGATTATTGGACTTCTTTGTGAGTTATTGCATTTACTTTGAAATTTAAGAAATACGAGAATGAGAAAAATCATGAATCCATTTATAGACTATAATTCACGATAGTGTCAATTTTCTTATCAAGATCTGGCAAATTTCCAAGATTCCCTCTGTTGTCCGAAGAAGGCCGGATCGATCTGATCGAAGGATCGTAATTGTTTCGTATAAGTATCATAGTCAGTTACGCTCTGGGATTGTTAATATGAAACGTGAAGTTCTTATAATTACGCCCGGAATCCAGATTTATATTCGCACGCCAGGCTCGGAATTCTTTGCTTTCACGTACTGTGGTGCACGCGCCTTCAAAGAAATTTCCACAAGTATATTAGCGAGTCCATGGAAAGTTTTGTGGCGTGTACAAAGATCATCTCACAAAAGCACAAAGTCAAAGTAAGCCTTCGCTGCCTCTGTAATTCCAAGTCTAGTTTTCATAAAGTTTTAATCTTAATGAAACCCCCAAGAGTAGTGCGACGTGAACTTTTTAAAATATACGCAAACCCTTAAACACTTTACAAAGGGAGAAGTTGCACGCTCGCGCGCGCCCCGTAATCTCTCTTTCAAATGTCCCTTCGGTTTATTGCTCTGTTTCCACGCTCGCGACTTTTATTCTTCTCCAGAGTAGTTATTCGCGCGCCGAAGTGCATATACTCGTAGTCAGACAGACAGGAGAAGGCGGAGAGAAAAAAAAAGAGAGAGATAGAGAGAGAGAGTAGTCCTGATAATGCTTTCAACCCCAGGGGAACCGTAGGGCTGACATTAGATCTTCTTCGGACCAGATCAAAGTTGTTAACTCTTTGGATATATCCGTAACGGACTTTTCTCGAGAGACCGGCTACTGGAGTACACTTTATTTCGTTTGAAAAATATACTGTGAAAATAATTATTCGGCAATGCTCAGCTTATTAATTTGTGAGATTTCGTTATCAAATATTTTTTTTATATAGTACGATAGTATCGTAGCCCGGAATGCTACATATACCGCGAGTTGAACGTTTAGAATGATCAAGACAATGGAAACATTGGACCAACGAGTTTTGGTGATCCAATGACGCGATATCGTCTAGACTAGTATTGACATTAAATTCCTAAGGAATGTTACCGAAGGAGATAAGAGAATGGAGTTTGCTTTGAGTGACAAACTCAAACTAGTAGTAAATTCGTACGATTGATTCTAGATCTTACTTTCGAACCATTAACTTGCAAAGATAGGATTGGAACTTGGTGAGAAATTTGAAGCTTGAATTTAACTGGAATCCATGAAGTTTCTAAACGCGCGGCATAGCTAGGGTTACATCTTAAGACGACTACAGTGGTTCCTAAGTACTCCGCAAGCTTGTTCTACGGAATCTTGCATTTACATTTCAGACGCTGTTTCAACCAGCCAAACTGAGTGTGCCTCTTGGCGATATCAGGTTGTTTCCAAGTCAACCTCGGATTGTATTTTTCGAAATCCTCTTGGACTACTAATACACTACTGCCAATATTCAGCCTCTGTCAGACAGAACTGAAGGAGGAATTGTCATGGATTATTTCAACAAAATATACCGACAACTTTCGTTACTTTCTTATTAATTTCCATCGAGAACGAAAGAATTTTCGCAACATTTTGAAATATTCTTGAACAGCGTGATATTGAACAACGAACCTCCCGTCACATTAACTCGCGACGCTTCTTCGACAATTTTTCACTCACAGCGTACGTGGTAAACGTTCGTTGTGAATGCAAATATTATAGATGCTCACTCCCACAACCATCATTCAGCCTGCACCGAAAGAAAAACTTTGTTTGTCCTGACTATGAATGTAGTATGAATTAAGTGGTATAATCGACCAACCCAACACTCATAGCCGTTGTAAAATGACAATTATCCACAATGTTTTGATTTCTCAAGAAACGAAAACGTTGTCTGACAAATGACTGAAGATATTCCGCCTCCTTGGGTAACTACGCATATACCACCACAAACAGATACAGGGGTATCGGAGCCACTCAAATCCCGAATGGTATTTCGGAGCAAGTCGTTTTTCTCGGTGCGAGCTGCGAAGTCATGAAGCTCCTGACTGAAAAAGATTTTTCTCTAAATTTCCCAAACCAAGCCACACGCGCAGGGCAATTCGTTGGGGGTGGCGGAACTGATCAGAAACTGCAAAAGGCTGAATTTCCGTAGACGCGGCGGCTTTTTGCCCGGCGCTCATTTTCCTCGCAGCCGGCAATGGTTTCACGGTCGTCGCTTGCCGAAACCACGTGGGAGTTTGCGGTCGGCACACACACACCCACACACATATATAAATGTGTGTGTCGGACTGGCGCCTCTTTCGGTCGGGTGTGGCATAGCCTCGGCCGACGCGGCCAACTTTGTTCCTCCCCTCGGGATCGGCGGCCGTATTTAGTTGGGAGCGCACCAGGCCACCGGCGTTTTATTCCAGCGTACGCCAGTCGGCGTGTAGCACGCCCGTGGGAAACACACGTTCGTTGCAAATAACGAACGCTCGTCCGTCTGATTTCGAGTGCGGCCGATTTGGTCTGCGCCCCGAAATTTCACACTGCTACACGTATGCGACGGAGAGGGGAGAATCTGTGGCGATAATTACCACAGCTTTTTCGCGAACCGTGGAACAATCATTCTAGCGATAATATTTTTGGCGTCGTTTATGAGATACTTCTTTGGGGTTTTTCAGCTTCCCGCAGTATGTAAGAAAATCAATATAAGCGCTTGAAATTCTAACGAGTTGTAAATCCTACGTCTCTGAGGGAGAGATCATGAATGTTGTTTATCGAGAAAGTTCAACTGTCTTGGAAACTTTGATCGGATTTTTCTCAAGTTTACAAACTTCTGGTTGATGAAATAAATCAGTGGCATAGGCATCAATTCAATTACAGATCGAAATAACCAGTAGAAAATTTGAAGTCAATCGTGTCTATGAAAGCAAGTGACGTCTGAAAAATTAATCCATGAAATCTACCAGTTCAAATAACTTTTTTCATGATTATGAACAAGTAGAGACTACCAAAAGTTTTCCACCGGGACCTTTTTGCTACGAATTTCTTGTATGATTTCAAAGTGTAGATAAGACATCCCAACACTAAAACAATTTTCCCACAAAATTATGCTCACCTCTCATTTTTGTGCGATTTTTGCAATTTTTGAAGGGGTATAAAACTGAAAAATGCAACCCTTATGTTTTCAGAATTTTTTATAATTACATGCGTTTATTTCTACGAAACCTACGATTTTTTTAAGTAGGTAGGACGTATGTGTCCCACCGGTCGTTAAAGCGTCAATGTACATTTCACTAATGAATTCATGAAATTGATAATGTACTTGGGTACGAATTTCGATACTTTTGAAAAAAGTTATTCATGGGAATTATTGTTGATACACAAATTCAAATTTCAATATTTTGTACATTCAATCTAACAATCAAGCTTATGGAAAGACCGTAAAATATAATATTATTCTCCTTGCAATTCAAATTCGTCATTGAAATTAACATGGCATTGTGAAATACGTGCTTCCCGTGTGCGCACACTGAATTCAATCATCATATTTCAAAATGGTGTTTGTCTTTCTGTACATATAAAAGCCATACGCGCATAGAACCAACTGCAACAATTCACGGATATTTGAGTAAAATCAAAACGGTGGCAGGCCGCGAACGACTAACGTTATCACAAGCTGCTACGCGACCCGCAAACCATATCCCACGGAGTTGCATCATGATTGCGGTCGCGCACCCGACCCTCCGCGCGAGTGAGGCGCGCCTTCTCGATTCGCAACGAAACCGCCCGACACAGCACGAGCGCCTTCGTATGATGTGGGGCTCGCGCGCTGCGGTGACGGGCGAGTGGACAAAAACACACGAGTAATCCTCGAGTCGACTCCTTTGAGCGCTTTGGCCGCCCGTGCACACTCGTTTTTGCCCTTTGTCCGGGTGTCGCTGTATTGACTTTTGCCCCGGTGGGCCACTGGCGGATACACCGCGCGAATCCCGTGAAGCCGTATCATGCAATTGCCCCTGATGGAGGAGACGTGTCCACTGGAGAGAGGACCGATCCGCCTCTCATCCGCTCTCGGGATTACCAGCCACTGCCCTACCGATGAGTGCAGCCTCTCCTTTTTTTTTCGTCCCGTCGTTTTCCCCGAGATGCGCGAGTATTTCGTTCCCAGCTCACAATTTGCAGCATTTCTCGAGCGTTCGCGATTCCACAAAGTCGACAGACTTGGCTTTTTACGATATTGATCGTAGCTGAGAAGTAAAAAACTCGAGTTGCAGAGGATCGATTGATTACGACTTGCGCGGCGAGGTCGTCTTCGCTCGACATGCCGTTTGTACGCAACCGAAGGTTATCCGAGATGTTTTTCACTCGGCCGTCGAGTGGCTAAGCGAAATTTATCGATCGCGAGATCGAAACCGCGCTTGATGTGTATAGCCACGCGCTCGAGCCCGATTCCCGAGGTTTAAGCGGGGCAGCTGCGACATGCACAATATCGTGTCTGGTGTGCGCGTCGCCGAGTGCTCGTCGCCGTGGAAACGCCGCTCGTCGCAGCTTCCGCCGGCGCCGGAAGCCTTTGCCGCACGAACCCCGTGTATACCCGGGCTCGCGCGCGCTCTGTAATCGAGCTGCGTGTCGCGCTCGCTATACACATCCTCCGATGCGCCCTGTTATTGCCGTTTTTTGTCTTTTCATTTTCTTCCACACACTCGACACGAGAATCGCACGATTTCCCCCAGGGCTCGAGATCTCGTCCTCCAGAAAAATAAATGTTACCAACGATATTTATGATCTATAATACAATAACGTTGCCGTTACAAATTGTAATTGCAAGTCCGCCCTACTCGATGTTATTCATATTCAAGTATGCAGTTTCCCTCCACGATTTTTCTTTCTGTTCATTTACTCTCACTTTTCGGTATGTGAATTCTTGAATAAAACGTTTGGCTTCTTCCTGGATCTACTCTTCGAATCACAAGTCATCTGCTTTCTGCTGTTCTTGGCTGGGATCCAACCTGAATGCTCATTGATTCTTTCATTGAAATATGTTATTTTTCTCTGTAATCCGTTTCATTTATAAGTGAAGTCCAACGGATGGCTCGGTTACATATTTTTGGGTAATCCCTGCACAGCAGAAACGGGAAGTCGTGGGTTAGTGTAGTCGCGTGACCTGCATTTCGTAGCACTTTTCACGGCACGGGTCTACCCAAGTTTTTTTGACGCATTTGGACCCCCTGAAAAGAATTTTTTTGGGTAGAACACGCGAAAGTGGTTAGGTCAATTGTTATTAACAGAAATAGCAACAAATTCATAATATGCGCTATTTTGATCGGAAAAAATTTTTTTCATATTCTTCAGCTAATTTTAATTCAAAAATTATTTTATGATTTTTTTCGTAACGTTGATATTTTCCGAGAAAAAAATTCCTAAACTTTTAAAAAACGCTTATTTTGCAATTTTCAAACCGATTTTACATAAATAATTTTGCATAATTGCCAATCCAGCAAGTGTGCATATTGTTCTTCAATCTCACGTTTATCATATGAAACAGTTACTTGTTGTAATTTTTTGTATTTATGACATTTTTTTATCATTACAAATCAAGCGTTTCTGCAACTCGCGCACGGTATTACCAGCCACCACTGGCGGCGTGAAGGTAAGTAGTGGCCCAATATCATCATGATTCTACATATAAAAAAATGTCATAAATACAAAAAATTACAACAAGTAACTGTTTCATATGATAAATGTGAGATTGAAGAACAATATGCACACTTGCTGGATTGGCAATTATGCAAAATTATTTATGTAAAATCGGTTTGAAAATTGCAAAATAAGCGTTTTTTAAAAGTTTAGGAATTTTTTTCTCGGAAAATATCAACGTTACGAAAAAAATCATAGAATAATTTTTGAATTAAAATTAGCTGAAGAATATGAAAAAAATTTTTTCCGATCAAAATAGCGCATATTATGAATTTGTTGCTATTTCTGTTAATAACAATTGACCTAACCACTTTCGCGTGTTCTACCCAAAAAAATTCTTTTCAGGGGTCCAAATGCGTCAAAAAAACTTGGGTAGACCCGTGCCGTGAAAAGTGCTACGAAATGCAGGTCACGCGACTACACTAGGTTCAATCTCCGCCAGGAGTGAATCATTTAAGGGGGGGGGGGTAGGGTTTTGAGGGTTCAAAAAAAAGTGAGTTTTTTTTATTGCATATTATGAAAGTATAGTGACTCAAGAATGTTGTCTGTTAAGGGGGGGGTAGGGTTTTGAAGGCAGAAAAAAAAATAGGTTCTTACAGATTTTTTTTTGGGCGTACGGTGAAAGTACATTTATTTCTGATTATTGTACACGAAAGAGTAGTAATTGAACTATATTCTGTGAAATATTGGTTGAAAAATATTGAAAATTGACCGAATGGCAGCAATTCTTCGCAGGCGCCTCAGAAATGAGTCGGTGCACTCTGTATCTCAAAATCTATGCAACCGATCGTTCTCAAATTTTTTACAGTATTTCCTTACATAATTTATGAGGTAACCCTGTTGAGATTTTTTCGTTTTTGATTTTATTTTTTTTATTATTAACAACAATAGTCATGAATTTAGGCCAAAAATCGGTATTTTCACTTTCAAGTCTTGTAAAAAGTTCAAAAATTTAAAAAAAATGGAAAAACTCGACAGGGATACCTAGAGGGACATGAAAATTAAGGGAAAAACTTTGGTTATTTCATTTCAGATGATCCAGTGCTGAGGTATGATGTGCACCGCAAAATGTATTTTTTCTGAGGCGCCTGCGAAGAATTGCTGCCATTCGGTCAATTTTCAATATTTTTCAACCAATATTTCACAGAATATAGTTCAATTACTACTCTTTAATGTACAATAATCAGAAATGAATGTACTTTCCCCGTACGCCCAAAAAAAAATCTGTAAGAACCTGTTTTTTTCTGCCTTCAAAACCCTACCCCCCCCTTAATAGGAAGTCAATCGGAGCAAAACTCACAAAGATATAGCTTTGGAAGTAGGCGTGTCTCGAACGACTCTTGAGCCGCTACGAAAAACTGTAAACGCGTTTTTCTCAAATCGATGTTTTTTGAGTCGGTGCACTGTGTATCTCAAAATCTATTCAACCGATCGTTCTCAAATTTTTTACAGTATTTCCTTACATAATTTATGAGGTAACCCTGTTGAGATTTTTCCGTTTTTGATTTTATTTTTTTTATTATTAACAACAATAATCATGAATTTAGGCCAAAAATCGGTATTTTCACTTTCAAGTCTTGTAAAAAGTTCAAAAATTTAAAAAAAAATGGAAAAACTCGACAGAGATACCTAGAGGGGCATAAAAATTAAGGGAAAAACTTTGGTTATTTCAATTCAGATGATCCAGTGCTGAGGTATGACGTGCACCGCAAAATGTATTTTTTCTGAGGCGCCTGCGAAGAATTGCTGCCATTCGGTCAATTTTCAATATTTTTCAACCAATATTTCACAGAATATAGTTCAATTACTACTCTTTAATGTACAATAATCAGAAATAAATGTACTTTCACCGTATGCCCAAAAAAAAATCTGTAAGAACCTGTTTTTTTCTGCCTTCAAAACCCTACCCCCCCCCCCTTAACGGCAAAGACCGACAACCGGAAACGACTCAAAAAGGGACTTGGGCGGAATAAATAAGTAAAGCTTGGACAACCAACTTTGGGGGCTCTTCACATCTTCTGGAGGGAGAAATTAATCAGTTGGTTTCGCGATTCGGAAAAGCGTACCGTGGGCACGGAAAGACTAGTCTGACGGCCCGCATCGTATTTCGGAGCGCGTATACTTTTTATAATTCATTTTTTCCCATCAACGATTTGGCGTCCGAGAAACAGCGTGTACAGCGTTAGAGGAAACTCGATCCGGTGAAAATTTAAACGTAAACGAAAAAGATGATTTTGCCGGGGTTCACGGGAATAGCGTGAAAATAATAGAGAAAACTCAATCTAGCGAAGAATCCGACGTAAACGGATAAGAAGGTTCTCCCGAGTCCACTGGGACCCGTCTTGCCGTGCACCGACTTTATCTACTCGCGCATTTATTCTACTGCCCGGCTCATCGCGAAAATACTGAATAAATGAATCTTGAATTGTTGAAAAAGCTCGGGAGGAAACTCGGTTACGCCTTGGGAGGGGTATAGGAGGGAGGGGTAAAAATTGTAATGTGAAAAAGGAAGATCGAGCTAGCGGCTGAAGTTCGCGCGGAAGGAGAGTCATTCGCGGAGGGAGTGTTCGGGAGGCTCACGCGTGATCCCGACATTTGCGTCCAACATACGGTGACTAAGCCGCGGCTGGTGTGCGTTTGCTTGGGTAGTTGCGATACGCGCGAGCTCCCCAAGAGTCGCGGCTTATAATTGTCTGCGTGAAAGTCAGGCGCCCGGCTGCACACACGGTGTATATATATGCGTCGTGATATGGGTAAACTCGCGACATCCCGACGAGCTCGACTGGCTCAGCGGTTATTTGTCCGCTTCGTCCTTGCTCTGCGGTTAGAGAAACAGTTCGTTGCTCCTGGAGATCCGAGACGAAAATCACTCGCTTGCCAATAATACGTAATGATTGCCAACTACGATTACACATTTTTATTGGATAAGTGTGCGATGAAAAAAAGCTTGGGACACTTGATCAAAACCGTCAAACTATCGACGAAAAAAACATTACAACTGGCTAGTTTGCGTCACAATTCGTGTCTCGAGTTCTATTAAAAACAGCTGTGCCATAACGATTAGTATAACTTTCAGAATCAATTGTTCTGTTATCATTGGTTATGAGCTGTGAGTATAACGATTGAGTAATATGCTCGATATGACAACATTGATAGCAATGCTTAATTGCTTGTTGATTTGAATTTGATATTGACCGATTATTCGATACGTCTGCTGTCCATCTGGATTATTAGGTCAAATGAATAATTCTAATGTGATTTTGACGCTGTAAATAATATTCCTTGGATATATATACTCATGGAATATGCATATCGTGAGAGTTTTTTTGTCAACGTCTTGTTTCTATTATTGTGGAAGAGAGAAAAAAAATCCCGAGCTCCGTCGGAGATTCTTCGTCATTACCAATGCACCATTGATCGAATAAAAAACGAAATTCTATCGTCGGTTCGCGTTCGATCCGGAAAGAGGAATAACTTGTTTGATAGAGAGACGATAAAATTTAACAGCCCGCGTTTTCTAGGGTTTCATATGGGGCTACGTGAGATTTTGAATTTTTCAATTTCCTTTTCCTCTGCCCGCAGAATCCCTCGCGAGAACGCCAACCCGACTCTGTTTTGTATGCGCGCTCGGAATTTTCCCCTCGCGAGATTTATATTTCCCCATGATTTTCAATGCACTTATCTGCCGGGCGGCTTATGGATCGTATACGTTGGACGTGAACGAATCACAAATGGCAAAGTTTACGGGCCGTTTTCTCGCGCGAGCATGAGTCACGGTTGAATCCACCGTTTGCCCGATGGCCGAGCCAAGTCAGCGCGCAAAAAATGGAAACTTAAGATACGAAATTGGTGCGGTCAGCGAAACGTCATATATATATAAACTGCGTAAACAACGGGACGGACGGACAGAAGGTGGAGTATATTAAAGATATATGAAAATTTAAATTTGGCCGCGTTGGGTGAATGCCGACTATTTGCCGACGCCACTAACGACTGCTTATGCGCGTGTACGCGTAGGCTCGGGCGAATCGGCTAATTAATCGCGCGAGAGAAAAGAAGCGAGCGAGCCCTGCGGAAATGCCGGGGGAGACTGCGAAGTTTCTCCGCCGAAAATTCACCAGTTTTCCCTCCAGACAATCGCTTCTCCTTTTTTTTGCCCCTCCCCCCCCTCCCCTTTATTTCACCTGCGTACAGAGCTCACGTTTTTCCAGCTGCGCGTTTGTGTAATATATCGTTGGCTCCTCTCTGTTTGCTCTATGGGGCGAGAAACTGCTGCTCGTACGGAAATTCTCCGCTTCTCCCGGGCTCCATACCGCCGCTGCGCTCGACTGCGTTATTCCCGACGAGAGAGAGAGAGAGAGAGAGAGAGAGAGAGCGAGACCGATTGTTTATGCATGCGCGGGTCTTTTTCAATGAGACGTGAGCTTTTTACGCGCAAAATTCACTACGCAGCGCCCCATACGTTTTTTCGAAAACGTACGCTTTACCATAAATCGAAAATAAACATATCCTCGCTTGGGATGGAGCACACCAGTTTTGGAACTTGCTTTTCGTTCATTCGAGCTGTATTAGTTTCGAGTTATAGCTAATAGCTTCCCCGTCGAAATGATGTAGAGGAGGAAAAAATTGCCTCGAACACTCGACTACCACCATGGGAAGTTAAAAATCTTCATCAGACACGAGGGAGTTTGCCCTCCGTGCGGAGTGCGAAGATTCTCATCCGTATCGTGAACTCGTGGAAAGCACTGCCATGGGACCACTTATACATTACTTCGAAACTCAAGACTCTGTCTCTCTCTCTCTCTCTCTCTCTCTCTCTCTCTCTCTCTCTCTCTCTCTCTCTCTCTCTTCTCTCTCTCTCTCTCTCTCTCTCTTTCTTTCTCTCTCTCTTTCTCTCTCTCTCTCTTGCATTCTATTACACTTCGCGATTATCGACTTATACATTTCGATTCGATCCCAAAAGTGTCCCAAAAGTATCATAACTCGTGAAATGGCATCCAATTTTATCCTATAAAAAATAAGTAGGATCCGTATCTTCGATGAATCGGTTAATCTTTCCCTCAAAGCTTCATTATAGTATGATCAACTATAAATTGCATTATCAACATCGTCTATCGAAATATCGTATATTCTGCCCAAAGTTAAATGATCGTACAAGAAAGAGTACTTCTAGAAAGAGACCCGGTCAGGTTCGATCACCACACTTCCATGTCCTATTAGTAGAGTTATTGTCCCATAGGGACTCGGAAAATCTATCCAAGATCATTGCTAAGACACCCGATTATATGTTATTTATCATATAAATAGGAAGTTCAATTTGCAAATTGACTTGATAAAATATTTAAGAATTTTTTCATCACTAAAGATAAATTTTGATAAATAGATTAACAAAAAAAAGCTTTTCTTCGAGAAAGCAAAAGGGCCAGTTTCGTTTGATGGAGAGAGCACATTTTTGTCTAAATACTTTTTACGCCGTGTCTCTCACCGATAACGAATTACAACGACGGCCGTTTAATTAGTTGGCGTCTAGTGTTTGCACAGGCCAGTGAACCGAAAACACGCTTTTGGCTAGTTTTTTTCCCCTTCTATATATGTTTATTTTCTACACTCACTTACCCTGAATTGATTTTTGGAAGAATTCTGTATACTCTTCTGAGCTAATTCCCACGATGAGCAAAAATAAATTTACCACAATTATCGATACGATTTATGGCCCCTCCAACGAGTCTAATGACAGTAATTGAGAATATTCGTGATTTATTTAATTAAAATTATGAATAAAATACACTAACGAGGCATTGGTGTTGAGGTTCGAACCGAGTCACATGCCTATTCATTCATGACCAGAATGAAAATAAATAAATCGTTCAATAATAGCCGTACGAGCCCATGATTACAAACTGATTTGATTACGTTATTTACTCACTCAGAAATTTTGGTGTGGAAGTCCCGAATTCGTTACACAACAATCTAATTTCTTGACATCACTGGACACTATCGAAACCCAATTTTCCGCGCTCTGTATTGCAGGCACTACCGTCAACGACCAATCGTCGACCAGTTCCAATGGTCGACTGTTCTAACGTGAGTTCACACGATTCAACTAGCATTTAGTCGCTTCCAAGTTCTGATTCAATTTCTAATAATATTGATCGCAAGAAGTCAACGGAAAAAGTGGTCGATCAAAGGATCGTTACCCTCTCCACCGCGCGTACTCGCGTTCCATCCGCTTTTTGCTTGTAGCGAAAAAAAAATCATCGGAATAATTTACATCTCCGAGTATATCTGTTGACTCTTAATTAATGTCCAGCATTGATGTTAGAATTGACTGTTGTACGATCATAGTTTTTATCAATATTGACGTACTCGGTGGCGAGTCGACGGTCAGTTATTATTCATTGAAGTTCATTCGAATGTTAAAGTCGGCCAAGATTGATAGTTTCTCAATGTCGCGAGTACTTTTCTTTGAGAAATTACGAGTTTAAACGGGATAATTCGATTTCAGGTCCAGTAATATTCATCGATAAATTATGTATCTCCATTTATGTTCTAACCTTTCGGCCCTGACTAAAAATCGTAATGTACGAATTAAATCGAATTCAAAGATAAATCGATAAATTTAAGAACATTTCTCAAAGGAGATCTTCTAACGAAAGAAGTTCTTCTAACTCGATTCTAAAAATATTTTGATTCTGCATAAATCGAAAGTATCTAATGTTTCATATCAGTTATGCAAACGACTTCTGCGGAAAATCGCAAGAACGGCCGCTTCTATGATTATGCACGTCACGTATTTGCATCGTCCCAAAGACATTTTCATTTTCCGCATATTAATGACTGTTTGTGCAAGATGTTAGCCACCGGTTTGCACTGAATGCACGTACTCTGCTTTACTATTTACCATAGCTATTCGGATGATGCTGTAGAAGTTTAGCAGTCTTATTATAACGAGGAGATCGGTAAAAATGGGTACTGTTTGAATTTCATCATCATTTCATAACGATGTGAATTATCCACAAACAGTTGAGGTAACGAGCTTCACAATAATCAACTGGAAACGCTTTTCTAATGCGTTAGAAAATGCCTGGAAACCAGTGTCGCAGTTGACAATTTTTTTTACTAGTTGGTTCTTACTGGTACTCAGCAAAAAACCCCTGATAGTCTGTGGCAAATTTTTCCATAATCACCAGATTTGATTCAGTGCGAAAATTTCCCTGATCACGTCATATTTGAGTGTCGCATGGACGTACACTAAAAATTCAAAATAGTCAAATACGTCAGTAAAATTAGCATGACTGATAAACAAGAGTGAATATTCACTTGGAAATGAGTAAAATATTCTGGTGAGTACATTTTTTGCTATACTAATAGATAGATATATTCCATCGAAAAGTTAATCAAAACTATTATTCCGCAAGTCATCAGTATTGAGGAATAAAATGTACTATTTGATAAGGTATATACTTCTTATCATCTACCCGACTCTCTGTCACTCGGTAAATGCGGATCAGCGTCGTCGAACACACACTCGAGCAGGAGGTGACATTAGCCTAAGCCCGCGCGTCCAGAGAAACCCGTAGAAAAATAAACGCGAAGATTGCGGCGCGAGTAGGTGGTTATAGGTGTCGTCGGGCGGGGGCTGGTGTATTCCGGCGCCCAAGGCCGGATGTTTCAGCTCGTCTCGCGCGCGCATCCACAAACGAGTAATTACTCGCTTGTAATTACTTGTCGCGCTTGGCCCATTGTTGTCCGCCATCCCCCAGCTTTTTCCCCGATGTGTATACGCTCATACATGTATATATATACATTGTATACACGCACGCCTCGAGCTCCTCGAATTAAACATGCGGCGCAGGCCGCGGCTCTTTTTTTTTCTTTTTCAACTCGATGTATGCTTTCCCGCGCTCTCTTTATCACATTGTCTTGTCCGCACCGAGAGCCGGGCTCGGGTGTTGGGGGTTTCCTTTCTCTCCCCGGCGACCCCGCGCGCTCTCGTACGTTTTGCATTGGTCTCCGATTATCGCCGCGTGTTACACACAATTTTTGCGAGGATCGTTTCGCGCATAGCACAAGGATAAGGATAGTAGAAATATGTTTAACTGAAAAATTCGTGAAATTTGTAAATATTCACTAGTTTTCAGTAAAATTTTTTTAATAATTTCTCAAATGGATATTTATACTATTTTCATCATTCACGTAATTCGTACTGCTTGAATCTTAGAGGGCAGAGTTGCGAGGATCGATGTTGGCGGTGCTGATGAACACGAGCGAGTGGGGCGAACATTTTTCCTTTTCCATATACTTTCACAGCTTGTTCCGAGGTGTCGAGCTCTCGATTCAACTCTGTTGGATCGACTAGGGCCCCTGCCCGCCGAACGATGGTTCGCGAGTAATGAGTAGCGAAGGGGTTCGGAGCTTTTGATTACGGGCTGCCGGCCAGTAAACTTACGGAGTATATATCGCCCCGACGGCCTGGGCCCTATATAGCGTGTCGAACTGCGGCACCGGCGAGACGCACAAAGCGCCTTGCCGAAGGCAGCTCGAGAATCGATTGCGCGGCCCGCCGCCGCCTCCCTGTTCGCTATTATTCTGCTAAAAATGCCAGACGCTCAGTCGCATTGCCACCCCGTTTGCTATCAGCCTCCGCCCCAAAGGCCCGACGCTCAGTCGCATTGCCAACCTGTTTGCCATTAGCCTTCTTCAAAGACCAGACCTCCAACTGCCATTCCGAGGTCAACTGTACCTAGAGCGACGACTGCCAGCTCGTCAGAAGGGACGACTGCGAGCCTCCGCGTCGAACAGTATACTGTGGCGACGGTGAAAATAGTGTGTGAAAGACACAGTGTCTGTATATGTAGCTTGATGATAAAGATAGCAAAACATTACAAACTCTATCCGACTTTAGTGGGATTATCAAAAAAGTTAGCTAGCATGTTCTTCAAGTTTTTTATTTGTATTCTTTATTACCACAATCTACATTTCTCAAATGCAATAAAATAATCGATATTCCACAATATTTACTTTTCATTATCATTTACTCAAGCTACAGTGAGTAAATGATAATGAAAAGTAGTCAGTCTGAATCAGTGAACGAGAAGTCAGTCGGTCACTGATTCAGTCACTCTAACAAACGTAGAGGAACAAATCTATTAGGATCGCTTGAAAAAACAAATGATATTCCAAATCTGTCGGGTCGAAATTCCAAAAGCCAATGATAGTTTCTCTCAAGCACGAAACCAACAAAAAACCGAACGAATCGACGAATCATCGTTTCTACAAGGTTTCGGCTTCGCACACCGTCCCTCCCAATTTTTCAGCCTCTTCGAGCAGCGTCAAACCAAAACAAGCATCAGCCGGATTTATAACTGTCGGGTGTATGTATATACGCAGGAAACTTTTTGCCGCAATTATGAAACATAAGGTCGAGAAGTTGAGTAATCAGCTCTCGGCGCTCCATTAAGAAGCCTCGCTATACGAGAGCCAGGCAATTACTGTAACATCCTCATCAGAAGTTCAAAAGCTCCTCATCAGAAGCTGCTCTAAGCCTCGGCGCGCAAGTATCCGCGCAATAAAATTAACTCCAACTAAACAAAGCGGGGCACAACGCGAGACGGCCAACTTGCCCCGACTTGCTCCCCACTGGAAGGATGTGGGAAAAAAGCGACGAAAACCAACTGGCAAGTGCGGAACAATGGGCAGCGCGAGTCTTTCGCGTATAGCTATATTTCCTACGGGAAGAAGAGAGCGAGAAATCAGTTGTGTATAGCTAGCCACGTCGCTAATTTCAACGAGCCGGCAACGAGAGGATGTACGCACGCAAGAAAGTCGAAAGTTTCGTTTCCGCGGGCCGCACTTTCCATTTCGCAAAATTTGCACACGCCCGTCGCGCTCTAGACGTATATATCTGCATGCGACACTTGCCAAAGTTTACCCCCCTCCTCCGGCATCTCCCCCTCCCGTTCTTTGTCCTTAGTCGCTCGCGCGCGCGAGTCTCTTTGTATATATATCACGCACCAGTTCTGCCAGCGCTTCTATCTCTCTCTCTCTTTCTCTCTCTTTCTCTCACTCCCAAGGTGAGTTAATCATTCTCTCGAGCTGCTGAAATATTTCGCACGGACGATGGCGAGGTAATCTACTGGAAGGACCACGAAGGATCGCCAAGATCATATAGCTAATTCTATCAGCATTTGCCGAGAGTGTTGCTGATAGTCGATTCTTGAATACTTGCATTCAAAACAAAGTCAAGATTTTCCATAAAAGCCTCCCACAACTTATATGTGAAATGATAGATTCAAAATTTCTGTCGTATATATTATGTTTATGAAAATTTATAGTTCGAAAAAATATTGATGGAAGACAAGCGTTCTTGATCGAATCCAACATTATTGAAAAAGAAGTTTGACATTTGAATAATGATTGTCTGTTCTTTGACTGTGGATTTAAGGATACATTCGACAGATTATGTATAGTAAACTGTATTGTTTTAAGAAGTCAAGCCGTGATCCATTTTAGTCAATTTCGATAATTTGTACCAGGAATGACGGTGGGACGGGTTGTTGGTTTATTGATGCAACAGATTCAATACTGTAAAGTACGCTAGCATTGCGAAATCAGTTGTGTTCGCTCTACTTTTACTACCCGAACACTAAACTGACAGGAAATATCCGGGAAATTGTGTGACAGGCTTCGCCTCAAATATTTTCGTATACAAAGCTCTGTAGTGATAGTGTGAATCGATTTCACAAAAATGACTCGTAGATGTGTTTTTGTTTTTTACATATCAGTTGAGTTCTAGCACACTCACGTGATTGAACGTTTTCAATAAAACTGTCTGCTCCGAGCTACATTATCGTGCTCTGTGAGATGCCAATTAAAATTCTCGAAAGATTCGCGTATTCCAGGCTATTTAGTTTTATCTCGAAGGAAATTGCATTTGATTCCTAAACCAAAAAACATCAAAGTTTTTTATCACAACAGCTCGTGACGAATACTTGGATATCGTTTGAAAGAGAGACGTTGTCTCGATACATTTTTTCGAATAGATGAAAACTCAATTGCTGTCATGTGCATAGGATCCATTTTAAAATATTCTTCATTATGGATTCAAAAAATGTAGCTTCTTTAAAATTCAGAAATTTATGAATTCCATGGATTATGACATATTATATCACGATGCCAATTTGCCAGAAATGAAAATTCACTCAATCTGGTAGGGATGACATGAGATTAATTAGTTTTACGAGGCGAGAAAAACTTCTCGTCTCGGCGAGACCAAAAAATTTTCATGATATAATTGAATATAAGAATGAAAAATGCATTTTCTATTTTTATACGTGAAATTCTCCTCATACTAGAAACACTTAATTATGAAGATTATACATTTTCCATGATTAAGAGTCTTGTCAAGAGTCTCGATTCGAGACATGACTCAGTTCAATATTCTCATACGCAGGCCACGATCAATGTGAGGCAAACCAAGATTTTTCGAGACTAAGACGAGATCGCCTGAAATATCGTTTTCTCTCGTCTCGTGGAAACTCTGAGTGAGTGGAACAAGAAAATATATCCATTTCCCCTACTTGATTCCAGTGCAGCATTGCTGAAACTCAAGCGATGCAATAAACTTTGAATAATAGCGTGAGTTCCTCCATTATTACAGTATAATATAACCTTCTGCGAAGTCAGTTTACGCAAATGTATCGCGCAAACATTTTTTTTTGTTAATATCATTAAACTCATGATTCTGTGCCACACTTTTTTTCCAATAAACTCTGCATGACCTATCACTATTTACGCATGTACAGAGTAGAAATGCGTCACATATTGAAATTTTGAGATTATCGATATACCTCGTGCCACCTCGGGTAACACTTTGAATTAAATCATACACGAGATACTTGAATACTAAAGACTTGACTAAAGATTCGAGTTATTCTCGTTCCTTCGATGCACAATATTGCGCGACACGCGGCAATGTGAATCCGGAATATTCGCCATCCCTCCGAATTTTCACAGTTTGTTCAAGGCAGAGCGGGGAAGAGTTCCTAGACGGAACGTGGAAATCATCGGGCAAGTTTGTAATTCGACGATAAAAAATAGTATCTCGAACAAGGGAGACGCAAGTGTAGTAATGGGAACGGCGCTTACCCGGCGAGTGCCGGAGAACATCGCAGCCTCATGAAGCGCAGCCACGCCACGTAAGGAAACGACCAGCCTCCCAGCCGGCTCGAAATAATGGAATGAACCCTTGACTGCAGGGAGGTCGCAATTACGGAAACAGTCAAAAGCCCTGGACCAAGAGATCGCGTGGGTCGCGCGCAAGCGCGAGAGAGCGCGAAACGGCCGCGAGGACGATATCGCGCGCGCGCGCACTGATTGCTCGGCTCTCGTAATGAGTTGGGCCGTTGCGCGTTGCAATTTAATTAGGCCCTGCACCCCACCGAATTGAACGGCGATAATGCACCTCCTTCTTTTTTCCCCTTCCCTTTCCCTTTTCCCTCCGACCAAAATAATACTTATAATAATAATCTTTGAGTTCTTTCTATTATTCAATTATGGAGGGGAGAGAAATTGGTTTGTCGATTTCGATCGGGATTATCGCTCGTTGTCGTTTTTTGTTTTCACGCTCCCGAGTGCGACACGTTTTCCGCCACGCTGTGATGTGCGCGCGCTCCGGAATTATACAATAAAATTTGCCAGCCGCGATTGCACGGGGGTAGGGAGGGCGCAGAAGCGCTTTTCCGACGTACTGTGATTTTCCCGGCTCTCCTCGTCGTAACGATAGGTCGAAATTTATTCAAAGTCGTCGTTTGATATTCACATTTTTTGATCTATTGCGAGAAAAATGATGCTGGCGCAATATATAACGAGCGTTGATTTTTTATGAAAAAGGGGCAACAGTAACGCTTCATTTCTGCGGGAATAGACGTTTGGATGGGCGAGTTGAATAAACATGAGCTTTCAAGTTAAGGATTGATTCAGCATAAAATACGAGTTTGGTAAATTTTCCTGATTTTTTTTTATTTTTGTTATTTCAGATCGATTTTCTTTTTTATCATTTTTTAAAATCAAACATAGCATTGTAAAAAATAATAAACCTTATATTATTAAATTTCCAACAAATGATAGTTAACTTCCTTAATTTAAATGTAATCCGGTGAAAATACATAATGTGGAGAGGAGATGTACAGTTCGTTACCTCCCTTTGACAAATTTCATTTGGCATGAGATACAGAGAGCTCAAAATCGCTAAAAGACTGTAAAACTGCGACTGGTTCTCTGCCTAATTAGTGAGTAACGAAGTTGGCACCGCGAAGATGATATGAAATAGTGCATATATCTCCAGTAACATTACAATTTCACGCAAAGGTAAAGAATGTGCTACAGAAATATTGAAGTTGACATTTCCCAATTAGAATACAAAGTGAAAGGAAATTGGACTGCATTGGTTTTCAAAGTATCGCATGAATTGAGGCAAGAGTATTAAAGTCCCGTCCGATATAAGGTCGTTAATGTTCGAACGCACAATCAAACATCGACTTTATAGCGAACGTGAAACAAATTTATCTCGTGGATGCTTTGAGACTCCCCAAATAAAATAGCCCCCGAAATATCCCAGTGAAATAGTTCAAAAGACCAAAAGAGCTATATATACTACTGCTTCACATTTTTATACACGCCACAGGGTATTTCTTTCGTAAATAATCTGTACCGATTCTATTTCAAATCTATGTATGATCATGCTTATTTTCATCTGTTTTAGATGGGCGTTGATCGGTCAACAGCACTGGAATCGTCGATATTGGTAAGAAATTCATCTTATTTCCAAACAACATTTATTCGTTTGTGGTTTTCCTACAAGAATCAACAGATTACATCACTCAATATTCTGTTAGCCAAGTTTGAGTAATCAGATGATGCGCGAGTCGGAACTCATTGATGATTATCTATTTTACGTGCGTGTAAATCCACTCCAACGCGTTTATTTTTAAACTACTTAAATTCATCCTAGTCTCTAAAATTTACAAAACTGAATGAGACTGTTCTACTCTAATCAAAGGAGGTCCATCTTGTTTGCTCTAACCTATTATTTCTTAAAATAATAGACTTCCTTCGGGCCCTCTGCTTCTCTCCCCGCTGTATACTCTATCTATACCTATATTCTACTCACGACACGAGGTCAGATCTAAACCAATCAAATGACGAGTTAACTGGCTTCACTTTACAGGCCATCACTTTTAATACAAAGAGAAATACATTCCACGCGCGCGTAAAATCGTTAACGACCGATTAATATGTCCGGAAAATCTGAACGCTATACATATAGTTGATGAACGACAGTGAATCTTCCTCGTTTGAGTATCAGAAAACTACTCCAAAGAGTTTTAGTGGAATTGGCGAGCGAGACGCGAGCCGCGGTCTCCTGGTAAGCCCAACTGACATGAAGTCGACAAATCATTATGTGTATATCTCCTTACGTCAAAGCTATCCCTGAGCGCAAAAAATTTAGCGCAAGATCGACTGGCCAAAAGTTGTCCGACCCCCATCCCCAGGTTGGAAAACGCAGCTCCTCTGCGCCGTACATCCGAAATCCAAACTGGAATTATCTACATATCGATATATATATATATATCCGGCTCTCGAGTATGATCGACGAGTCGGAGCGAACGTATATACGTACACACACACTGGGTAAATTTGTATGTGTGCTCGAACGATAAGACGGCGGCGCTAAGGTATGCCGCGGTGATTTATTCGTCGGCGAGATGAACGGCCGCGGCTTTCAGCAAAGTCTCTCGTCGTCCCAACTTTGCGCCCCGCGAGATCCCGCGCGCCCACCCGTCTGCAGCCAGATTTTTGTTTATTTTCGTTTGGTCGCGCCAGCGGCGGAGCCTTCGCGAACTATATGAACCGGCTGCAGCACTTGCGCGTGAGCGATTTATGTTTCATGACGCTCGCCCGCATAGCTCTCGTACTTCCGAGGGGCTCGGCGGATCAAAAAAAAAAATCCCCGAGCCGCACACTTGGAGATGCGCGCGTCGTTTAACCTCGGCGGAAGTTTGCCGATACGAATTCGACGGGAGGGTAGCTTCGCTTATCGAACTCGCTTATACGCGCAGAGAAGTTTTCTGGTAAAATTTCAAATGGTGAGATGAGCATTTTTACTAGAATCTCTGGAATCTCTGCAAAACACTGCAAAATTCAAGTTATTTTTCTATTTATACGTGTTCCTTTCCACTGTACTGTTCAACATATCTTCCGATAGACGTATTTTAGAAAATTATTTTCATTTTTGGGTCGCGCACTCTCCGATATTCTAACAGTGACCGACTGATGCATTTCACTGATGCTTCACGGAGTAAAAGCTTACAAAAATCTCTCCAGTGAAATGACGCTTATATCGTACCGTATTTCCACAATCCTTATCATATAAAAAGACTCAACACATGTCCATAAGTTACACAAGTACATGGTCGAATTTTTATACGTTTATGGACGTCAGTAAAGCTAAAAATTAGACAGAATAGTGCAAATTACATTAGTCTATCCTAAACGTGAAGCGGGCGATGAACATCAGTTGTCCTCAATATGCTAGTAAAGCATATAATTCAAATTTTAGTAAGTAATCAACTCATCCACTAATTATCACGCGAAAATTCTTTGTACGTTTCGAACAAGAAATATCGTTGATTTGTTCACACTCGAAAACTCATTGCAAAATGGTACTATTCCGTGAGGCGTATAGGGTGGCAACAGAAGCGCGCTACTCCGAGAGGGACTCTTGGATATATCCTCTCGGCGGGCCTCTCGGGCGCTCGTTAAGCTCGCATATATAGAGAGGGCTTGCATTGCGAGTCTGGACGCCGGCCAAGGGCGTTCTCGGATGCGGCTGCGCCGCGAGGAAGAAAAAAAAGCAGAATCGCTCGGGGAGTTGGAGTTAGTGGTGTGCGCGACGCGAAAATCACAGCCGCAGATAAGCCGGCGCGCGCACGCGTTCAAGGGGTTGGCGAGGAACGTGAGAGCCGCGATAAGTCGGCCGAGAAACCCATTGAGCCGGTGGTAAAGTGTGAATCGATCATGCATTCGTCGTGTTTGATATTTCGTCTCGGAATATCGCTGCATTCTTCAAACTTTCTCGATCGAAACCATGAACCAATGTTTTATATTCGGCTCGACGATACTTGACGGAGAGTCAAATGATTTTATTGAAAGTCAAGCGTTTAATCGAAATAAATTTTCAATAAGTACTTTTAATTTGTTTAAGTATGTATTAAAAGTGAAAATAATAGACCCTTTTAGTTTACGTTTTCTAAATATTTTGCTGCTTTGCCGAGTGTTGTCCAACTCTCGAGCCGATCCATAACGGAGCAAGGTACTGCCAGAATTTCCGATACATTGCTGAGTGACATAAAAGGATTCCGGTGAGATACCATTTCACGTTTCCACCAGGGAAAATGCCTCAAGTTTTTCGACCAGCATCTATGATCGCGTCCCGTTTGGTCTATGTCTCGCATCGGTTTAAACTTTAGAGGACGTGCTTTTAATGTTAGTGATACCTCTAAGAAAATGCGTACCTTATATTACAGGTTGATCGTGGATCGATCCAGTTACTGGGTTACTCGTCCGGAGGAGAAACGCAAATTAGGAAAAATTTGAATAGTCTCACAGCTTAAATCAGCGAATTCGAAAACTCGTGTTTAGAGTATCCAGTTCAATTTCGAGTGAATTCGAAATGTTGAATCGGCCATCTTGAATTTTCAAAATCCGTTTTCAGATCCGTAATTGGCGATCCTTGAAATCCGAGGATAATCGTGTTCAATCGAAGAACATTCATCGGGTCAGTGTACTGGATTTACCGATCTAATGAAACGTTGTGCCAGTGTATAGTGGGTCACCCAATTCCGGGTGACGCATCAGGCTTATTAGAACAAATCTCCAAACGTGTACGCGTGCTCTGCTCGTCGTCGTACGCTCCGTCTTCATCAGGCCCAGTCCATTAATCAATATTTACCTCTTCATCTGTAAATCCCCGAGCACGCGAGCGGTCGGTTTATTTTTTTCTCCTCCTGCAGCGTCGCGTCATTTTTCACGCTGCTCCCGCAAGCCCCGCAATGAGTAAACACATCCCCCGGGAGACGAGATAAGTAATCGTTAAGTCGTTTAGGGGCTGGCGTGATAGCGCGGAGGCACCTTGTCGTAATAAGACGCGCACCGAGCTGGCCGGAAGCGACGAGGGCGCGCGCGCGCATTTGCATGTGAGGCCTTGTATCGCTCGGGGCTTAATCCGCGTTACACACCCGAGGAAGAAGCTTGAGCGAGATTTGATTCGCAGTCGTTAGTGGGGCAGAGGCTTTTTGGGTCGCGAGATATCCTTTCGTCGATGGGAAAGTAAGTGTTATTCGCGACGTGCGTGCATGGGACAGACTTTGACCCAATTGATTTTTCCACTTTTTTTTTCTTATCGAAAAGTTGGGAAGGAAAAAGAAATGTTTGACAACCCAGAGAGAAAGTTACGTGAATGATTGCACAAGTGCGTGTATAATGAAATTTCCACTCTCTGCACCCTCCTGAGGCATTGTCCACTTGGGCACCGGTAGTGCTCACACTCGTGAGAATTTCACGTGTAGAGAATGATGAGCTTCACTACTCCAAGCTTATTCACAGAATAATTAAGGGGTTATATACACCTTAGACGTAGCGAAGAAAAATATTTGTTTTGAAATACGAAAAGAAAAATGTTGAGATTGAAAAATATTTCGAAACTTTTCATGTAGATAAAAAATGGGGTTTATGTAGATTGGAAAAATATGTCAAATTGGGACGATCAAATTGTCCTTAAGGGGGGATATACAGGTCGAACGAGAAAAAAAACTCATTTTTGAAAATCGTTTTTCAAGGGTAGTTTTTAATCAAATCTATCGAAAATTTTTGACAGTTATAAGTTGATCCATGTAGTATACAAAAATATTTTTTTTAAATTTTTTCTCACAAAATGGCGGCCGTTAGATAGCGTTGAAAAATTACCTCTATTTTGCTTGTGCCGGCTCTCCTGGTCGCAATTTTGATCGGAAATCAAAAAATCAAAAAAATTTACATTAATTACATTCATAGTTAGTAGATGAATTATCAAAAAAAAATTAAAAAAAAATTTGCACTTTTGGCGTATCTTTTTCGAAAAACTCAATTTTTTTCAATTTTTTTCCCGCCATTTTCTCACATTTTTCCATATTTAATAATAAAATATTACAATAATTTTTAATTCATCTGATAGGTAATACTATAATAAAGAAACCCTATAAGTTTCAGCTCAATCGGATAATTAGTTTTCGAGTTATCACCGGCATAAACTCCAAAAATGCAGTTTT
Organism: Aphelinus atriplicis; assembly: GCA_020882685.1. NCBI lineage: Eukaryota > Metazoa > Arthropoda > Insecta > Hymenoptera > Aphelinidae > Aphelinus > Aphelinus atriplicis. Next base: position 1,643,071 of record CM037075.1, on the reverse strand, counting down.
GAGAAAAACGCGTTGAAAGTTTTAAATTACCGTTAAATCGTACTTACACTTCAATCAGCAATCCCTTGAAAAAAACCGCTGCCAAGTGCCTTAGCAGTATGCTTTCTCAAAGAGGCTTCAACATCACCCACAAACGCATCCCAAACCTGTATTTCCACCATTCCACTAGCGTAGATACTATCATTTATTTTTCAAAAATTACAAAAATATTATTTAATCAGTTCAATTCGTATCTTTGTGACTGTGTAAAGTGTCGTTCTTTTTCAATTGACCAAACTTTGTCGCGACTGTTGATGTCTGCCCGGGCTCTCTTATTATTTGATCAAATGCAACAAAGCAAACGGTTCTAGGTTATACACGATGCGAGACATTTAGACCTGCTTAATTTTTCGATCAATTCATCTTGTGACTGTCGTACGGTTTAATGGTGGTTAAAATCGATCCGTCCTGCCCTTAAGTCCGTATTTAGCACACTTAAAGACTCATTTTGATCATTTTCGACGGCTGAGGTTGGAAATGATCAATTCAAAATCTATTTTGATCATTTTCGACGGCAAAAGACACCAAATTTTCCCAATTTTCTCTATAGCACGTTGAAAATACTGGAAACGAAACTTACATGAATTTTTCTTTCCCTTAGCAACGGTTGCTAGGGCGATGAACAACGGTTGCTAAGGAGCTAATTGGGAAGATTTTGTGTCCTTTGCCGTCGAAAATAATGGAAATGGGTCATAAATTAATGATTTCCAACCTTCGTAACTGTTGCTAGGGAGGTAAACAACCGTTGCTATGGAGCAAATACAACAATTCAGTGTCCTTGGCCATCGAGTGTGACTTAAAACTGATTTTCCGGCTTGTCCCAATGAGCACTCATAAGGATTTGTGAGAAAACACGTTAGGAACGGTTGCTAGGGAAATAACCAACGGATTTTGCTGAAAATTTAACTCGGACTAGATCTTGTCACAACTAACCGGTGTGCAAAATTTCAAGACGATCGGATCATTCCTTCGGGAGTTATCGTGGACGAAAGAAACGAAAAAATAGACACCTTAACAACGGTTGCTAAGGAAATAAACAACGGATTTCGCTGAAAATTGAACTCGCCCGAGATTTTGCCGCGATTAACCTGTGTGCAAAATTTCAGGACGATCGGACCATTCCTTCGAGAGTTATCGTGGACGAAAAAAAACGGGACGCACACACACACACACACACACACACACACACACACACACACACACACACACACATACATACATACAGACACTTTTGGATTTCCATGTTTTTCGACCCGTAGATCACGAAAATCGAGGTCCCGAGGTCTGATTCGGTGGGTCGATTTTTGCCCCATTACAAAGCTTTCTCTTTAAGAAAGCAAAACACTTGGAGTTCGAATTTCGAAGAAAGGGTTTCAGGAGCGTATTCTACGGAAAATTTACTAACTTTTCATGAAAGAAAAAAAAATCGAATTTTTTTGTCGTTCGACCTGTATATCCCCCCTTAAATAAACTCCAACATGCATATAAAAACTTCACTTCTACTTGGGATTAATATAATTTTGGTCGGTACCAAATTCATGCACTCATCGACTACGTAGCATAAACCAATTCGAAATTTATTCATCGAAGTTTGTTGTGAACACGATAAAATCCGATCTATCCCTTAAGTCATGTTTCGTGACTGCTTATCGTCAAGCATATATTTGAACTAATAAGCTATGATAAGCGTGTATACATTGGCGCAAGGCTTCCCAACTAAAATAGGGATCGATCAAGTTCCACAACATTCACTTGTCAGTCGAGAAGAGGATCACGGAGCGGAGGAAGTTTTCGTATAGCTCGCACTTTAAGCTAAATTCTCACGGGGCAACGGGCGTGAATACGGACAGATACGCCTAAAAAAATATAGTCATCAGATGGTGACGAGTTGAAAGCTCGGAAGAATCAACAATCTCTCCGGATCGTTCTGTTTTAGATCGCCCGTCGTTTACCCGCTATTTGGGGGTCTAAAAAGTAATGGCCGGTAGTGACAAAAATTGATGGTCTCGTTCCGGCCACGTTTAATTTTGCCCTAATCATCTTGGCATTGCTGTATCCCATTTGCAGAAAACTGCACGCCCATGCAAATTCCGCAATAATCACTTTTTATATGCAAACGATGTAACCTGAAATGCAAATCTCATTAAGCCGACCGAAAGGAGAGAGAGAGAGAGAGAGAGACCAAGAGAGAGAGAGAAAGAGTTGGAGGGAGGGTTAGTTATCAGGCGACTAATAAAATTATCAAATTACGGACTTGGCGTCTGCGGTGGCGCGGGGCGAGGCTGTAATGCAAAATTACACGTGTAAAAGAAGGAAAATAAACAAGATAAGGTGGATTAGCAGGGAAAGAGGCGGGGCCGCGCACGCGAGCAAAAGAACATCCGCGCGACCTGTGCGGCGCGCGGCTCGCTATTTCATATACACTCCCGCCTGCAGTTTGCCCCCCGTGTATTTCGACCGGCCGCGTTTTCCGTTCTTTCTTCGCTTTTTTCCCCGGCCTCCGCGTCCCACATCTCGAGCCCGAGATGCTCTTGCGTGTCGCTCCTCCTTTATCTGCGCCACCGAGCCCCGGTCGGGCTCTTCGAGCGTGAGAGTGCAGCACCCTGTGTAGAGCCGATATACTCGCCGGCGAAAGCGCGGCTGGCGTTTTCAGCCCCGGCCCGATACATCGATACAGTGGCTCGAGCGGTCGGCTCCACACACGCGAACACACAGATTGACAGACACACGCGAGGGACAAATGAGCGGATCGGAGGGTGTTTGGGGGCGTTGTACCGGCGAGGAAAATTGGGGATTCTCGTACGCGTAGCAAAGTCGGCGACTGGCCGAGAGCTAATCAACTTATTTCGCACAAATTGCGTGTGTACTGTGAAAGATGCGTCTATAGACGATATATCGTCGGTGTTTTCGCTGTCAGACGAGTGTATCAAAATCGAAAGGGTTTTATTTGCCAGTTCTGGCAACTTGACATAACTTCTCGGTTAAGCCATAATCTTTGGGGGAGAAAGAATTCAATTTAACCTGTTCTCGTGAAATTTTATCATGACGGGTATGAGTATCAAAACCCCTAATGAAAATGTCTTTCGTAGGATGTCCTTTATCGTTTGGAACGAACCATAAACTGGCCACGATGAGCCGACTATTTTATGATTGCAATAAAACGTTCGTCGATAGCAATCGCACCGAGCGTTTTCATTATGAGGGAATTTTCAGTAGTTCAGTACAGTCGACACGCACGGCAAATGGATAGTAAAAAGAAATTGATTAGATTAATCATTCGACCTGGGGTCAATTGACTCGAGTGATGCTTGAATCGGTCGGATGAGACGAGGCTTGCGAGCTGAACCGTCAGTTTCACAAAGGTTCAGGGGATCGTGTCTTTGACGTCCCCGGCGAGTCGGGCTGAAGAGCACAGAGCGCACTTGTCTTGTTCGGGCGGCATTATTCCATCGACACTACATGGACGCTATGCATAGCCACGACAGACAAAGCAGACACGACTCGCTCGGATATCTCACTACACGTACATGATAATTTCATGAACCTCCGACGTGTCAGACGTGGACAGATCGGATGTAAACTTGGGGTTCCGATAGAACACGGCCGTACGGAAAATAAGATGGGAGAAGGGTCGCGGCGCGCGTTTGATGATGGGAAACGGATACTTGGGCAGGACAGCAGAGTGACAAAAGGAAATAATGAAGATTCCCTTATCTTATCTCTATCGACATCTTCAAGAGTTCCTTGTTTCGCTTCTGGCTCGCCGAGGGACGGCTTTGTTTGATGAGTTTGTTAATATTCTCTTTCAGAGCAACGAGAGCTCTGGAACGAAAGAGCGACAAACTGATGAATACACGGGAATTTCAAAGAACATGAATCCGGAATTAGTACAATTTAAAACGTAATCCGCTATGGAGATTCATGTATGAAAAATTTAAAACGAGAGCTATATTCGCGGGATTTACTTTTGTATCAAGCATATTTCCACGGAATTAGAATAACGCCCGTGAATGCACTCTCGGAATTATGAATACTTTTTCACTAGCGGGAGAAAAAAATACGATTAAGAAAAGAAACGGGAGGAAAAAATACGTAGCCAGAGGTGTTTTCGCTATTATCTGGGAGATGAGGACCGCGAGTGAAAAGAAAATTTCGAACAAAAGAAAAAGTAAGGCCGAATTGGTTTTCGAATTTTGAAATAGTCAAGCACCGGCCAAAAACTGATTCGAGGAGTGAAAGGATTGAAGAGATATCACAAAGTCATGACTTGTTATAGATACGTTAGCCGAGGGAAATTTAGAGAGAAATTTCCGATGCTATCTCTTCTTATCTCGGGTAACGACGGATGAATGTAGGAATGTCGATTGAAAAACCGGCACTGAAAACTACGTATTTAGTTTCATAGATGAATGATTATCGAACCAAACGTCGAGCTAATTAATATTCGTCTGGTGAGCGAGTTGAAAATATGCCGTTCGAAAGAAGCAACGCGTGAAAATTTACTTCGCGAAGCTTGGCAAACTCATCGAGCAGCCGCATCATCAACTTCATTTGGTCCACGCGGTTCTCACATTCAATTCCTTTCACTTGCTCGACTCGCATAATGGCACCGGTGAGACGCGATGAAACAACTTTCGCAGCTCACATCAGATGGAAAAGCTTGCCGCCATGCTGACTCAGAAAAAAAAGAGAGAGAGAGAGAGAGAGAGAGAGAGAGAGAGAGAGAGAGAGAGAATGAACGCAAATAAAGCGGAAAGTCGCGTGGGATCCGTCGACTAGAGTATCAAAGTGAGGCTATAACGCGCTAGATTGGTTCGAGGGTTTTTACAAACATACACACCCCCGGGAAAAGAAAATTCACGAAAGAAAATACACAGTCCTCGTGTGTTTCTCTTCACCTTTCGCCCCGGCGGTTTTTTTTTCCCCTCGCCGACAGAATAAAAAGTTTTTCTCGCGCTTGATCAGCCTAGGAGGAAGCTTATAATCAAGCCGCAAGATATGCGAGTAGCATATTTTCCCTCTTGAATCCTTCATGACTTTGAAGTGCGTGGGAGTTGCAAAAAACTGCGGCTATTTTGCCTGACCCAGTTTTTCTATGTTTGAGGCAACGCATCTTCACAGCAAGTGAGTTTTATCTCGCCACTAAAACAAGAATCCCTCCCGTTCGCAGTCATGAATTTCCAGCACGATAACGAGAATACGCCGAAGTATCCAAGCTACCGTCGTACATCTGAATTACGACGACTCAAATGGCCGATGAATAATCAGCTGGATTAATTTCATATCTCAATTTACCGGATGATTCGTCGAGACTGTACTCTAAATTTGAACTACTTAGAAATTCACTATTTGATGGTGAATATTTACTATTCTTCGAATGAAAATTGCACAACATATATAGGTATTCGCTTAAATAAATAGTCAACGTTTTTTCCTCAAGATAATAGTCACAATCGGATCATTTAATACGTGCATTAATATATAATTAGATAAATTAACATCTAGAGTAGAGTGTATAGAACAGAACTTGCACCATGGGAAAGCGATGTTGTTTTGAGAGATTATGGTTAGTATTAGAATATACTGATCAAGACAATTACAGTCGTTAAGGGGAAAAATCGATAACGAGGAAAATTGATAATGAGAGCTGGCCAGATGAAATTTCAAATATATTTACAAACTGGACAAAGGTCGCAGTACCTATAGGCACCGAACCATTATCCGTCAAAACCAACACTACGAATGACTCATTAAAGATTGTTAATTATTTGTCAGTTTGGAATTGTGAGCGAGTATGGAAGTGGATAGTTATTGATTATTCCAGATTCACAGAGTACGTCAGAGGTAATCTCGTCACAATAAAACATATAAACATATATTATATAGTACTTGGGGTCAACCAAGAGCTTTGCCGCTTGATAAATATTCCTGATACGCCAATGGACAACTCAATTATGAAACGAGATTAAATCCCCGCGGCACCAAGATAATATCGTGCCAAAGGAAGCGACAGAGCAAAAAGCAGCGCAGCAGCAGCAGCAGCAGAATGAAAATCGTCCGCGCAAAATCTCGGTTATACAGTTGAGCCCACGTCCACACGCGTGTCTCGCGAATTTCCAGAGGCGAGGCGTGGAAATATGAAATCCTATTCTAATAATCAGTCAGCCCCGGGGACCGAGCCGTTCTGCGCCCGCCTCGTAATTTGCAGCGCGACATTTTAATCATGTCCGAGCTCGTCCAAATTACAACGGACGAATCAACAAATTAGAAGCCCTAGGGTAATTGCGATTTGAGATCGGCTGCTGGCCACTCTGGCCTGATCGAACATGCATTGTTACAGCTCGAATGGATCATGTATTGTTAAGGCGAGCTGCAATCGTCACGAGGCTGATTATTCAAAACGTCCGTCGATTGGCCCTCGTGAGTGGCCATTTCGTTGATACTTTTGTTCGGGCTCTCGTTGAGAGTAAATCATAGCTGCTGCTGCTGCCTATGTAACGGCTCCAGATTATTTAGAATTTATTATTCGGAAGCGTTCACGAAAGCCGTTGTGAATCGACGGAGAGAAAGAAAAACGCTCGTGTAGGAATAAACTTATTGAGAAAGAGTTTTACTTCTTGAGAATAATGACTGTCTTCCCAGTGTGAATAAGAATCCTCATTTGACATATAAGAAAGAAAAAGTGTCGAGGCGCGGCAAACACTGAAACACCCCGTGCGCGTAACCTCTCTGTCTCTAGGTTGACATGAAAAACAAACAGAATTAGTCAACCATTAGAATCAGTTTGGAGTTTATTCAATTAAAATAAAAGGTCGATAGAGATAGCATTACAAAAATAATCTGATTGGTGCCCGTAACAACTTTGTAGTGGACCGATGAATTTCATTCGAGGAGCAATATCGATCCATAACTCATCTCTCTTTGATAGATGGAATTGGATGCTTGAGTCGATCTATTGGTAATAGCGGATTGGAAATTCGAACTAGAGACAGTTTTTACTTCTAATTACTCCAGTTATGACGGCTACGAAAATAAGATATATCTTGATTAGAAATCTTCCTTTTTCAAACACTGATATTATACAATTACAAATTATGCTCGATTTGGAAAAATCGAAAAAATTGTCATAGGTTCTTCAAACAACATTTTGAAATTTGCAATGTGCTTTTTTAAGTTAGAATTTTGATCGTTTGATCGATTTTATCCTCCACAACCGCCAAATCATCCCCCGCCTGAAAAATAATTCGCTCGATAACCACATGACTCGTCTCGCTTTCTCCCCACTCGAAAATCTTGACTCTTACAAATCCGCACACATATACTCGTAGTTCAACCACACCCGCGTCCACTCGACAGCAAGCCCATAAACATTATGGTGTGGCGCGCGACGAGACAAAAGCCAAGTAAGTGTATGTAATATCCTCGGAGTTGTTGCTTGTTACGCAACTCGCCGTGGAATTAGCACTGCGGCTTTTCAGGGCATCGTGCAACTTCTTTTTTTTCCTGTTTTTTTTTACGACCTCCGCAATGTCAAGTGTTCCTACACGCGTATATCGATTTTCTCTCCTCTGTCTCCTGTTTCTCTCGCGCGTCCAAAAACGACGTACGCACCAGGCGCGATATTTTACGCCTTTTTTTCTCACTCTCCGTATCGCGCATATATTTTCTCTTCTCGCACGTGGAATTGACGTATTCGATTTGACACGTCGTGAATGGAATGAAGTCATCCGCGTCGAGAGCTCGAGCTGTATCATACAATTGTAGCCGGCTGTTTCAATCTGTATTGCAACGATTCCGGGGCAATTGTAAACTGAGCTAATGCAATTATTCCCAAACGATTTCCCGATACCTTTCAATGAAATTTTAGTGCGTACAACTTTTGTTTTTATTAGCGCTCAAATTGCTCTCGATAAACTGATTACATTTACACTGCTATCCATCGCTTTAACAACTGTTGTAAAAAGAATTCAATCCCACTATTTTTATGTTCTTCTGTGTTCACGTCGATAAGACTAGGATAAAGCTATATTCATGGTACTATAGCTTCTCCCGTAAACGTGTACCATCAAATTGAGAAAGTAAAGAAAGACTTCATCTGAGATTAAGTCGTTGTTGAAATAAACCAACTTCTCTCCGCTCTGTACATCCTTAAAAACTTTTTGTTTACTCGAAGTAGCATTTCTAACCACCTAGTTTCAATTTATCTTGGAAAATTCATCGCTCTATATCATCCCAGAACCATTTTGAAAATTAATTGTTCCATAAATTCACAAACGTTATAGTAATACTGTGAAATATCGCAAAATGGCTTATATATTCAAGATAAGGCTAAATATCAGCAGGCATGACGAAATAAAACTGGGAACCGTACTTTGAAGTAACCATTGAAGTTCAAAATACATGGGATAAGTGTTTCAACTGAAAATGATAATTTTATAATGCTTCCAACGTAATTTTCATCTGTGAGCTCCATTGACTCGTTTTTTCAAATTCTATCGCGTTTCAAAGTTATGCGCTGGAAACTGGAATATTCTTTTCACTTGAATTACTAAGAAAATAGTATAAAAAATAGTTATAAAGATATTAGCAGATTCTTTTAGAAAGGGATCAAATTTTAACAAATAAATTTCTAGACCTTCTATAGCGGGAGATACCCAATATAAATACATCGACCCAGAAAAATCTGAGACTAGAATTTAATTTGTTGCACGTAAAAAATATTAAAAAAAAGTAATCTTTTTTGAAGATTAGGATAAAGGAAGATTTCAAATTTCAGCGTATAGTTTTGGAGCGCCGTCGAATTTTGAAAAACGGCTTGTTGGAGTTCATCAAAAGAAGAGTATCTCATGAAAACAAGTCATTTTATTTAAAATAAAAAACCAGAAAAATGCCTAATGGCTTCTGGAAAAAAGTTGGGTCGTTTTTTTACGGAAAATATCCGTTTGAAACATATATGTACTAAAGTATTCTAAAGATATTTTGAAAACATTAGGAAAATAATCATACATATTTAGTTGAACCATGATCTTATCTCTGAGCCAATGGATGAGTGTTGCATAAACTACGCTGTATTGGCCCCAACATATGTCCATTCCACTGCACAATACTAAGATAAAATATGAAACGGGAAGTATATTTATATTCGAGACGATAGCTCGTTACTCCTTGAACCACCCGTGGGTCGATGATGGCGAGGACGATTAGCTTAGTGGTCATTTGACGGCAACGCCGATTTGCCAGAAGAGATTTTCCTCGAGCCCAGGACGTTGACAAATAGAGGACGGTGCCTGGATTGCGCAGTTTGAGCTGTATCCAACTTTCCACGCATCATATTAGGCTGCTTTTACAATTTCATGCTCAATATGAGATTGGTATGTTTTAACACATGAAGTATCGGTGAACTCCGGCCTATCTCAAAAAACAAAACTGAGATTCCCAGGATAATTTAAAATTATTCCTGTAGCTTATTGCTGTCCTGAAGCTAATGAATTATAAAGAACTCGGATCGAACGATGAGATTGTATCCACACACTGAATAATGTACTAACAGACCTGGACGATTAATAATTGCGACATATCAAACATCAGCCATTCACGAAAGACGTAAACGTCAACCATTTACGAACGATGATGTAGTTTTTGAAAAAAATCCACAGGGTTTCGGTGCAGTTGGCAAGGGAACAATCGCGATTGCGACCGCGCGGCTGAGTCAAAATGCTTTTAGCCGGGCTTTTAGACACTTGCGCGCGCGCGCGCGCGTGCGAGATTTATCTCGCGGCCGCGGCTAGCCGCGGCCCCGATAAGGGCGGAAAGCCGCGAGCGGCGATGCGTGCGTGCGCGGGAAGAAGCAGCTTGTGTTTTATGGATGCTTTATCAGTGCAGCCGGGGCTCGCGCGTGGATCCATCCGCGGCTGTAGACGCGCTGCCGGCCAACCACCGAGCCGCGATGCTTGCTTTACGACTCCAGCTTCTTTTCCTCTCCCTTCGTTCGACCGCTCGCCTGCTTCGCCCTTGTTAATCCTTTTTATCAAGCTGACACGGCAACACCCAACTCTCGCCGACGCTACGAATCGACGGGCGAGACTTCACAAGTCCCTCAGCACGTATTGTACGTGAATTAATACGACCTTTGAGATTAGCAGAGATATTATTATTTAACGATTGGATTCTGGAGGAAAAACACGTTTCCCTTTCAGATTAGGTTTAGGGTGATATGGTGAAGTTGTAAATGTTCATACACCCAACGTGAATATATTCTCGACGATCCGTTATAATTTCGGCTAGGACTGAGCGTTCTATGAAGTAGCTTTGTGCGAAAAGAGGTTCGGAAGGTACGCAGGGATGCTGCATAAAGCTACTCCACACAACGTTCATTCCCATCCGGGGCTAAACGGGTCGTCGAGAATAATTTCTCGTTGGGTGCACGCCTGTATAAAATGCACGTTGTATGATATGGTTAATCATATGTGATTCAACATTATTGAATGAGTATTATTTACTTGAATCATCAATGTCGGATGGTCGGGTCTTAAAATTGAGAATGATCGATATATTCATTATAGATACGTTTCGATCTATCGATCATTTAATGGCGACTCGTCAGCCTTATAACCAACAGAAAGACCGAAGATTCGTCGTCAATATATGAATCATATGCCTTACGTCAATTTTCCCATCATATATTTGATGGATGTGGCAATATTTGTCTTCAGTTCAACAACGTCTCCACGCAAGCGAGTAATTCAGTGGAGTCCATTGTTGCCCTGCACGGATCAAATTGTACGAATAAATCGTCGCAACCAATGCTCCTCCCATCATCCGCTCTATCGGGTTTGCCTCGAACGATCGATTATTCACACGTACCAGCTGTCCGTTTCGGATAATTGCCGGGGAATAGGGCGAGGCTGCAGCGCGGGATATAAAAGAGCGAGGCTGGCAACAGTATATATACATGTATACGCGTATACAGGGAAGGATCCGGGCGAATTAACGGCAAGATAGAGGAGGTAATTCGTTCGATTCGCCATCAGCACTTGGCCGGCGCTCGCACTCGAGAGAGCTCCGCAGATTTGCCGTGTAGCGCTAATCCAGCCGGTGCTCGTGGCTTAATCATCCGGTAGCCCACGCTCGATCTTTCCGACTCGGCCCCCCTGCCCTCCCTCCTCGCGCTCTCTTCCTCTCTCTCTCTCTCGACTAATTTGTTGCTCGGCGGCTGCGGGATTACGCGACTGGCTTCACTTCGAATTGTAGCGAGAGTGAGAGAGAGAGAGAGAGGGGAAGCTGTTGTGCGCGCTTTATATACTACACTATATGTGTGTGTGTGCGTGTGTGTGTGTGTGTGTCTTGCGTTGCGCACCGAGTAATCGCAATCGTCCGGTTGCGCGCGCGACAATTGCGTAGTCGAGCTTGACTCCGGGCAATTTAATCGGTCACAATCGACCGTCGTTCGTCTTGGATGCTTCGCGAAATCTGATCCGAAATCGAGAATAGCTCTTGCTCTATCGAGCCTTTTTCGTATGCTCGCACGTGCGTTACCTACTGTAGTTGTCGTTGTAACGTTCTCGTATGGGTTATTATTCAAAGGTTTCTCCACGAAACACGTATGTATTCAACTTGTGGAAGCCATATTCCCAGTTTTCAGGTAATAGTATCCGCGGAACTTTTCCCGCGGTCACGAGTATCGTAAGAAATAAGGGCTCGGAACGCGAGGAACATGATTGAAGCTGACGTAGCTCTCCTTATCAGGCCACGAGGGTAGTTCTGGACTTACGATTCCTGACAAACTTGGCTTGACATCGGCTGGCGAGTACGTGATTCTCGACGAGAAAATATTTGGAGTGTTAGTTTGAAACAGTTTATAAATTCTGTCCACGTTTCCAAGCCCTTATTTTCACAAATATCAATTGTTACGACACCGTTACAAACCTTATTACCACTCGGCACCAAGAAATGAAGCGCCAGGATATATTAGGGGACGGAAATTCTCCCTTCATTTCAAAAGCCGTTTGCATAACAGTGTGTTTTTGAAAAACTTTATTTTTCAAACTAGTTTGTAGCTGAATAGGATCATGAGTCCTGTAAGTCGATAAAAACTTATCTCATAGGATTTATATGGGCTGTTCCCATCGCAACTTCGATATTCCGTCTCTCGTGCGTATAGTACGAAAATACTCAAAATAAAGTTTCTTAACAACGTCGCAACTTATATTCTGTACTAAATTTCAACATCCGATTATCGAAATAAATCTTGCACGAAATCGCGAAACTCTAGGACATAAAGTAGAATCGATATATAAATACAGTACCGCGCGTTTTTTCTTTGTTTTTCAATTCTCTAACATGTGAGGAGAAAGATTCGATAATTATGATCACCACGTCTATATTATTACCACAAGATCATGACCTATTAACTCAGAATAAAACCGAAATTGTAATTTTACGTTCAGTGCGGATTCTTCGGTAAATGATTCGTGCGGCTTTCATAAGCTTTTTCACACGTTCAAGATATTTCCACTCATCAGTAAAATTATCGAAATATCAAAATTACGGCCGAATTGCAATCAATCGATAATTACAGGCTGATGATCATTCGGAACGTTCCCTCAATAACAATTAATGCATTACCCACATTTGCCATACATTGAAATATAAATTCGAAATTGGGATATGTGGCTTGATTCGATTGGAGTTCTTGTAATTTATAGATGACTCAAATGAACCATCGACGCAGATACGTTCGGTCAATTATATAAATCCCCACCGTGTGTATGTGTTCATTTGTGTGTGTGTGTGTGTGTAATAGTGTGGCTCGGTTGATTGGAACGGTAGGAGGAAAAGGTGGAAAAGGTCGACTCGACTCTAATGAATCTGGTTGAAATTAACATGTATACGCACAGGGGCGCCGTCTATTACACACGCCTGTTTCCAGGAGATAAACGTGCGCGCACGCGGTGAGACTGTTTGTCTTGGTAATTCGGTGGCATATTCACCGCAGCGAATTGTCGCGCCGGCACATTAAACAAGCGCGCGGCGCTGCAGTTTTTCCGCTGGATTTGACCTCGCTCGCGCGCGGCGAAGGAGCAGCTCGGCAATTATAAGATCGCATATCGCGTAGCGCTCGAAATTCGTCGAAGCGGGCGCGCGCGATTGAATATACAAACGAAGCGCGGCTCTCTGCGATTCCTTTTCTTCGCCCATATCGAATATTGACTGTTGGATCGGGCGCGGCCAAATGGAAGGTAAATATTATAGCGGCGCGTTCCCTCTTGGTGAATTTGAAAGTCAAGCAGCTCTCTTTGCCCCACCGCTCGGTCCCGATCCAAAGAACACACGGCCGCCAGATCATCTGGCCTGGCTCAATTAGCATTCGATCATGTGCATCGCGCACAGCCCCAGCTACGCCAATTCCCCTGGCGCTTTTCCACGGCTCGAGCTATTATTTGACGCTCATCTCGAGCGATAATTACGAGTTGCGGATGCGTAGACTCTGGGTGGGCCTCCTGTCTGTCGAGTATGAGTCAGCGCTCTCTCTCTCTCTCTCTCTCTCTCTCTCTCTCTCTCTCTCTCTTTCTCTCTCTCTTGGCAGCCTATATCACAAAAATTTTTCCGATTCGAGCCGCAGCTTCGTTATAGTGATACTTGATATACCCGCACGGGTCTTCTTTTGAAACATGATATTCCGTGTAGTTAGGATTTGCGGCTAACAGTTGCTGCTCTTTGTTGGTAGAAAACTACGGGAGAAACATATGTGATCGCATAAAATATGATTATTTCACAAGACTGTTAATGGTAAATAAAAGATCTAATCGATACCTTCAAAATGAGCTAATCCGTATTAGCATTTTCAAAAAATTGTCTTTTCCTGGTCATTCGATTTGTGAAATAGAGAGAAAAAAATGAATGATTCAGGGGAGTTATTGAGAGCGTTATTGAGTGATCCCGATAGAAACATAAAGACCTATGGAAATTACTTATCAAAAGGATGTGTAATGAAAAAAACTGGAACTGGATGATAAAGGTGAAATGTATTTGAGCCTGTGATTAGAGAGCCAGATACTCTCGTTGGGAGCATCTAGTTGGTCAGTCACTCAGCGAGCGATTCTCGCGATTGCAATGTGACGGTCCGCTATAGGCAGCGTGGGTCATTTGCCTCACTCGGGCAATAGTATATGTTTGACTTTCAAGGATGGGTAAATACGAATTCGTAATATAAATGTGATGTACGGTAATGAGAAAATAAAAAATGTTGTTTATTTTTTTTTGCTGTTTCTGTGCATTAATTATTTGCAAACCATCAAAGGACTTTGCAAATGATGAAATAGATGCGGGCCGCAATTGCATTAACTGGCACGAATTGATTTAAATCGAAGGGCAGATACAGTAGAAAATAAGACAGGCGGACGATGGAGGCAGTAATTCGCGAGACTCTCAAGAGATGAACGTCCGAGGCAAATACGCAACGGATTGATTGAATTGGGGCTTTGGAAGCCAAGTAGTAGAGGTCTGAATACGATCGAACGCTGCTTGAGCCAACAGCTTACCGCCATCGTCGAGGGATTTTCTCTATGTATGATGGTCGCATGTCAAGCTCGATAAATTATTTTATATACATATAGCTAATAACTGCCCGGGCGGTTCTCAGGCATGACCAAGAGAGTTCATTCAAATCTCACATTCGCGCAAAAGTAAATACATTTGTAAGATTGAAAATAAATAGAAAATAACACCAAGTGACAAAGAGTATAATAATATTTCCAGTAACATACAGCGCAAATACGTGTGTGCTCGCGTATGTCTATATATAAATGCAGCTATATACTGTAAATATCGGAAATGGCTCTACCGAACTGGCTGAAATACGTGATGTATGTTCGTATAAGTGAGTTGTATGTACTTACTGAAAAACGGCTCGATCGACGAGACATTTTGCTAGGAAGTTTACTCCCATAAATTACGCATGAGTCTAATAATGCAGGATGTTAATTTATACTAATGTTGATTTACTAAAATATTCAGATATATATATGTATGAGGCAAACGAGTTAGAGTATATATGCACACGTACAGTGAACCGTCGATGACTACACACGAGTATAAACAAATCAATAATCAATAGCCTCCACAAACAAAGCCCAAGAGTTCCATCTCGAGTATACGATGCATCGCGAAACTTTTGTCCCGCCTTAAAAACCGCGGATCCGATCGCCAAACGGACCGTAGCGATTTAAATCCCTGCACGAATATCGGATAGACTCGCGAACGCCCCACAGTGTCCGATTTCCCGCCCAAGACAGCACGAGCAGGAAGAGTCGCGTATTCTGGGCATATATACGCCGATGATTAAACGGCTAGACCAGCTGTGGGGTACACACGCACCGCCGGTCCGAATTAATCCTTCCTAGTCCCGTGCGGTTCGACGCGCTGGCCGCAAATTCCAGGCGCAAGTTTCGTCCCCCGCACATTTCAATGCAGATGCGCCGCGCTCGACTTTTCCGTGATGGAAAACGGGGCCGGATCGGATCGCACACGCGCTCGCCCCGCGCAACTCGATATATACACACGGCCGCGACGCTGATTTTTCATTAAAAACCTGACACTTCTCGTTCGTTGAGCACTGGGCTAACGTCATTTTTCAATATACATCTCCGGAGCGGCCCCGAACGTATCCCGTTACACGCGAGCACCGTCGCAAAATACGCCGATCTCTCTCGATAATACATCCGTTCGATCCGTCGCGCCGCGAAATCGAGAGGTCTCGCGAGTGATAATATCTCGTTGGCCGGGCGTATACGCATTCGTCACGCGTAGGGCAAAAAACAGCCGGCCATAGGACAAACGCCAACGACAAAGAGCTGGAGCTCAAAGAGAGAGATGAGAGTGGATCGCGTTCGTAAATTCGCTCAATCACTGCAGCGGAGAACTCGAGAGCCTCGGCGCGCGCCAGATATCATCCGAGAGAGACCAGCAAGAAATAGAGATGCTCCTGCCACACCCCCCCCCCCCGAGACACGCGCTGGTAATCGATATCAGAGAGCCGTCCGTTTATTCAGCTGCGCGTCCCATTAAATATATATGTGTGTGTGTGTACGTGTATAGTCCGGTTAGCGTCGGCCAGGGTTGTTGAACTTGAGCCGCGCCGGGCGGCGTCCCATGGACGTTATGGGACCCGGCGCCTCGAGTGCGTCGAGTGGCAAACTATACTACTGTGTGCGGATACGCATACTTTTATACGTGTGCGTGGCTCGTGGCTGTATAGCCCGAGTCGGGCTATAAGCAAGTGCGAGGCAAAGTTCGCGGCATGAAACGCGTACGGTTCGCGCGAGGCTCCGCCAACTGCGCGATGCATCTGGGGATTTTCCGCGAGTGCGCGGAAATTAGTCGGGAGAAAAGCTCGCTCGGCGATTCCGCGGACTTTTATCCTTCTTTTTTTATTCTCCTCTTTCGTTTTGTTCCCCACTTGATTATAAAGTTTTCAGTGGAACGAGTCGCGAATGGTGGGACACGCGACCATTTTCGATCTACAGTCCCGACGGGGCGCGAAAAAATTTGAGAAGAGACCGTGCAAACATTATTGTGAGCGAGTATACAAAGCAACGAAAGTCGTCCTCGCGCTTCGGTTCTCGCAGTATTGTCACTTTGAGCTTTACGATGTATTGGCTTAAGGGCCGTTATAATCTTTGATTGCCGAGGCACTCTTGTGTCTCTTTTAATCGAGAGCTCGAGCGAGTGTACCAACGAAAATTATCTTCTAGCCCGACTTATTCGCGATGCCAAAAGGGTATTCCGTGTTTTTATAATCATGTTCAATTTAGAATATTGTATGATTGACGTGTGACTCGTTGAGGATAGTTTTTCCAAAATGTCTCGATCGGGCGATTCCCATCCTTGACGTTCAAGCGACCGGTGTACAGGCAAATTTTCAAGTGTCGAACGGATAAAGTATTGTCGATATTTCGAGATAAGAGTTGGGAATAGTATGTAAATTGACCCTTATCGATTATGAATTCACAATAGCATGAACATTCACGATCACATGTACACGAATTCAATATCAATTAAAATATTTCTCCACAGTCTAACCATAGATAGATTATATAATTTCAATATTCAAATTAATATGAGATTTTGAAATTTCAAACTACCTATCAACACAATCTATGTCCATTAACAAACTTCGAAAATATTCGAGTTCACGTCAAAGTCCGTTAAATTTCAAAAGGTTATCAATAAAATACGAACGTTGTTTCGAGCTGCACTGCCGCTGTCAGTGTAACTTATATTTACAAATATCCGAATCACTGAAGCGGCTAGAGGAATATCTGTATTTTGCTAAAAAAGAAAAGGGTTTTTGTTTTACCGCGTAAAGAAAGCGACATCTCATTGAACACCTCTCAGTGATCGATTTGTACATGGACAACGACCCTTGACTCGATTGTGTCAAAAAGAAAGAGAGAGAGAGGTCGAACGGAGATGTTCGCGTGAAAACCAATGGCTCGGAATATAGATGAAGGGACTCATCGACACGTGTCAGCGCGTCTCACGTGCCAATTTGCTTTGACAGCTGCTGTTGTGCGTTCGATTGTTTTGTCGGGCGCGCGGGGTGAATCTCGTTTCGTCGGCTCGTTCGGCCGTTTGATTAATGCGCGAGCCGCCACCTGAATCCGTAATTGAATCAATTAATGTTTCAAAAAATCAACGGATTTATTTGTACAACGTGGCCGTTAGCCAGAATTCACGTGCCAGCCCAATATAGCTTGATACTTCATGTCGGCTATCAATATAACGCATTCTTTGCACGTGACGCGATTGATCCCGAGCACCCCTACATCATTTTTTTGTATATTTCAATATTCATGCAAAAGCCCAGATTCACTTCGTTATTTTAAATGATCGAGTATCCAATCTATCACTAACACTCTGGTTTTCGAGTGAATTCGATGTGTACCTACATATTCAGTTCTGAGGAGAATCGACGATAGCGACATTCGTCAAAAGTGCCCTCACCATCCAAAATGCAGATTCGAAAAATCGTCAACACCAATCGTCATGAATTTCCCAATCATGCAGGGACTTACACTACGAATATGGTAGAATTTTAATCAACGATAAATTGGAAATTCAAGGTAAAATTGTTGTTAATTTACAACTTTTTCGGAGTGACTTCACGACCGTACAAATTATTTGAATTTCAATTCGTATATGAACAATAATGCCAATGTATGTTGATCGTATTCTTATTTTGAGGATATTTAAGTTTATGGCCAAGTAAATTTCATGAGTTTTTATGTAATTAATGTACATTGAATGTAATGTCACTAATAGCAGTGCATCCGCGAACTCGGAGCCGAACGACACTCGTTTGATAATTGTATAAATTTGATAATTTTTTAAATTTCCAATGCATCAGCGACGCTTAATCCACAAACTCAATGGAGGACATTCGATCCATCTCTCCACCTAATCCCGAATGCACGAGACTGTCTTCGCCTCCGGACACCAGCCTTTCGTCTTGCTGTCCCCTCCCTCCCGACTGACATCGATTTTTCGAGCGCCCGGTGCGTCGCTGCGTCGGCTCCTCGGAGAAATGACTTCCGCACTACTGGAGGCGCACCCCCGCTTGTCTCGGACAACTCGGGAGATGGACGAGCGCCACCTCTTACCCAAGATTCATTGCGCTTTCGCACCTTCGAGTTTTGCCGAGCGTTATCTTACCCCCCGGCCTGATAATTAATGGCCCGCGTACGAAATCGTCTCCCCGGAGAAGGGGGGGAGGGGGTTGATTGAAAATTTCGGGAAGATCTGAAAGATCGATGCTGAATTGTTAATCTTTTTTGTGAGAATTTTGTCTGATTGTCAGTGAATAATGAGTTCCTGTGATTACAATATGGATTTGGTTTTCATACTGTTCGGTTTTCTATCGTGTAGCTTCAAATAAACTAACTTGACTCGTCGCTCATTCAAAGTGATAAATTTTTTATAATTTCTTCTCCTGACCTGACCCAAGATCGATAAATTTAATATTTCACAATTACGGGGACGTATTACATATTCATATTGAAATAATCGATGAAATAAATAATATAGTCTCTTATTTTCAGATCTCCATTCATTACATACTAATTTTTTTTTTCAATCTTCACTTATCAAGTTTGAACAGAGGGAAAATATTCAGGGAAACTTGGATGAAAGATAATAAATCATATTAGTGTTAGAAAAACTAAGTTGCAATTGGAATAAGAGAAAAAGAGGTCGGAGCAGAAAGTTTACGGATTCGATGATTGAATAATGCATCTTGTTTTATGTAATATGGATGCCATTACCTTCTATGTAAAATGCATTCTCAGACAGCTACCTCAAGCTTTCGAGCGTCTTTCCACTCTGAAACACTCACCTGGTTTATTTCCTCTTTCTAACCATACATTTTCCACACTCGTCACAGGTACATAAAGGAATCGGCTCTCGCAAACTCAAATGATTATTCAATGCTTCACGATGAGATTTTTTATGTGAATTTGAATAAAACTTCCATTAGAATACTTCTCGTACAAATCAATATTGATAATGAATGGTGTAGAATTTATTCGAGAATTCGATATTTCTCGAGATCGCATATGGATTCAAGTTTTTTTTACACATTAGCAAGTTTGTCTGTAGTACAATGTGTTTGAAAAAAGGAGCTACGAAGTGGATTCCTCATCACCTGCGTATAACATACATGATGTTTCAACGTTGACAAAACATCGGTTCTCATTAAAAAGTTCTGCAATGGTTTGAGTGTGCGTAAGGCTACTCGGGAAAAACAAAAAAGCTATTGGAAAAAACAGTTACGTGGAAGCCATAAAATTGCAAAAACTTGGATCAAATGACAACTTGCCAATGTGACTAGATAGTTTATGGAAAAAGAAATAAACTTTCGGAGGATTCGCGTCGCGTGATATGATTACTTCTCAAAAGTACAATAATGTGAAACGGATCAGTACTAGAAATACTACTTTAAACTTATCCAAAATTCGAAAGCCATTGTATCTCTCCTCTGATCGAGTCGAGGCCATAACTCATCGACATCCCAATGCAGCCATCGCCAGTCGAAGTAAAATCCGCGAGCCTTCGAAGTTGGGTGAATTTTCGAGTCGGATAAGGGAGCGCATGAAGATAGCCACTGCTTTGACGGAGTTGATCGATGGCTCTCATGGCCTGCTCCAAGTGAAAAAGCATTTGGACGAACGGGAAAAAGGCGGATGGCAGACGAAAGTGATAGATTATCGATGGAATCTTTTGCTATCCCCTACCGTCTGTGAACTGCATCGATTATCCCTTTTTTGCGAGAGTTTGAGAGCTTTTTGCTCGCTGCACAACGAGGGTAGACTTGGTGTGGCTCTGGAGGTTCGAGCCACCTCCCATCGACGTAAGAAAAATTCTTCCTAGTTGCTCTGTAAGATTCTAGAGGTTGCGATTCTCCATCGAGCAAAATTAAGGTAACTGTACCCAATTTGGCACTGTACCCAATTTGGCACAATCGTCAGATTTCGTATTTCCGGTGCTCTCTGAGCATCAGTCGCTCTTGGGTTATGTTGGGGGAATTAAAAGAAAATTTTCGGTATCTTCCCCGCCCATTTAGCCCTTAAAACCACTCTCCTACAACACTTTGAAGTTTCACTCACTGATTTTTTCACCATTTTCTTATTTCACTTTTCACACTCAACCTCAAAAATCAGGTGTCAATAATTTTTATCTCTCAAAGTGTCATTACTCTTTTTTGTGTAAAAACATCTCAGCTTTCGATTGGTCTCATCAGTTTTCCTAAAATTATTTTTTATCCTACTCTAATTGCTGTTTTTCGCATCAAAAAAAAGTGAACCCAATGTGCCCCTCTACGCGTTTTTAAATGGGAAGACTGAGTGAAATCATTGAATATTTGTATAGACATATTACGATGATTTAGACGCGTATTTTTGAGTTGTATGTTAAAAATTTTGTATAAATATCACTGGGAACATAATTGAGAGTTTATTTCAATGCCAATTGGATCGTCCCTGTAGGCCTATATAAGCTGTAGCTAATGATTAAAAAATTGTGCCAAATTGAATACACGTTTTGTGCATTTAGCCTTTTTGCGTTTTTTTTTAAATTGCGATTTTCGATAGGTTAAAGTAGTTGAATGATGATTATGAAGATGGCTTCTAATAGGTATTGATCTAAGCTTTGAGATGCCGTTCACAGAATTTTAAAATTCGAAGTCTATCATAGTCAAATTCGCGAAAAACCCTTAGGGGGGGCACATTGGGTACAGTTACCTTATGTAATCGTTTTATCCCAATATTTCGATTTTTTTGAAAAAATGACATCTTACTACACAGAAAACACCTTTCGTGCATGGAATCATTGACGACCATTAAAACAAGTATCGGGACGAACAACAGTAGACAGCACCTATTGACAGGCAATTTAAAAGTTTCAATTGGAGACCTAAACCTTGTATCATCTCCTGTCGAGTAATGACTTTTCCTACAGGGTGGCGGAAGAACAAAGTTGGCGGAAATTGATATCCCCAGAGACTTATTACCTCGTGTCTCCCATTCTTCAAATGCAACGCATGGATCTAATCTGCATAAGACCACGTCATTTCGAAGTACCCCATATAACGTGACTAAACAAACTTGCCCGTCATTAACAAGCCAAGGGATAAACAACGCAGCCAACCGTCTATCTTCATTGGCCAATCCCTCCCCTCATTTTGTTCCGTTCGACACTACGTCTCCGGCTTTTCTTCGACTGAACGGTGCATCGTGCCCGCATACATACAGCTCAAGATACCTCAGCGCTCGGCCCGATCGAGAGTACACACACAGCTTGGGTATATATGCGCTTCAATTTATTCGGCCCCACGTGCCCCGTGATGTTTATGAAGAATTCCCGTCTTCCCGAGAGTTCGTGACTTTCCCGAGAGCCGACGGATGAGGAGAGAATCTAAGTGATATTGCGCTATGCGGAGGGGGGGGGGAGGGGACGGCAGCAGCGTTTTTCAAGCGGAAAGCTTAAAATTCAGACGAGGTGTGTCTCGGAAGATATGCTCTGGCACATCGTTCAACCGGGGGTAGGAACTTTTCACGGCAAGTCGCAGTGCTTTACTGTGCTTCACGGAAATACAATGGCACGTTGATTCGAATCAATTAAAGAAATGTGATGAACAATGGCGTTCGTGAACATATTATAAATTCCAAAGTCTTTTCACAAACCGAGTGTTCAAATTCAACGTGCGAAATTTCGAAATTTTCAATTGTCGTTCACCTTCAAAATGAGCAAAATCACATTAAATTTGAAAATTATTACTATGAGAAGTAGCAGTAGGAGTTCTATGATTTTATTGACGCTCTTTGAAGCAAATAAAAGGTCTATAAAGCCTTCAAAATAAGCCAAGCGGCATTGGGTTTCTTCACGCTCAGAAATAGCAATTTCAAAAATCATCTATTATGGTCATTAGACTTGTGAAATTGCTAGACGAAACATCAATTTGAGGGGTTCACTGTGTGTTATCGGGTTCACTCGACAAAAAAAAAGGAAGACTTGTGACGAAAGGAAAAATTGAATAGTGCAAGTGGAATACCAAAGCATCAAATACTATATCGCTTGATTTGTAGCCTAGTCTGACAAGAAAATACTCAATAAACTGGGACATCTGGTGTAAACATTTCATAAGCGTCTAAATGTTTTGCTTCGATATTGTTCTATACCAGCAAGAATATGGCCTGTGTTTATCTATACCAACCCATGGGCCTTATTGAGTACCTTTTATGATTCATTGAAATGATTTCCAAGTTTATCACTACCAAGTATGATATTTATCAGTTCAGTATGATATTTATGTGCGAAAATGAGTTCGCCCGATAACATACAGACTAAACTGCTCAATAGCTCAGATTGAAACTGAATGGGCATTTTCACGTGAACTCGGGGGTCTTTTGGCTGAGCATCGGACGTTAATTCGATTGGCCGAGGCGCTCGTGATCGAAGCGCCTGCAGATGCCACGCGTAAGGCAGCTCTTACTCCGCGGAATAATGAGAAGTTTGTTGGCACAGGCTGCGAATGGCCGCAGACCGAATGGCTCCGAGCTCGGCGGGGAAACGAGAGTTGCAGGCGCTACATTCCCCTCGCGAAGATCAGCCGGGGGCTTTGTGCCGTTCGCTCGTTCGAACGGTATACTCTATCATTACTTCTAGAAATCCCTCACTCACCACATTGGCGCGGATGGAAATTGTCGGCGGGTATACTGAGCTTTTTAAAATAGTCTTGCACTCTGTCGATTTATTCATGAGCGCAAAGTGCAACGCAACAGAGATACACTATTTCAATATGTTTCACATTTTTTATTTTAATATACGACGATTCCATGATAATCAACTCGCGTAATATACGACTCTTGCTGGGGCAAACATCCACAAACTGGACATCCCATTGGGACCAATAATTTTGACTGTCAAGCAGGAAACTTCCATGAAATCGCTATGACAATTCTATTCGCTTATTTTTGGCGAGCTTATAATAACAATCAACACGTGTTTTTTTTGGTTTCTCGATTTGATAATAATTAGCTCACGCGAAAAAGATTTCTAAATCTTCATTTTAATGTTATAAAGTTCTTATAAGAGAATGGAACGATACAAATTTTATAAGATTTCAACAACAATCTGAAGGATTTTACGATTCAGAGGAGATGTTCCTCAATCGCTAGACTAGGTTCAGGTAATTAGGCTACCTGCTGATGGTGTTCCAAGGTGCCCCTTCAAAGAATTGATTGAAGGGAGCGATCTTTGTCCTGTACACTGTCCAGGTGGTCAGATAAAAGATTTGTTTAAATCCACAATAGATGCAAGATAACGTTTGTTGGATCAAAGTTACACAACCTCTGTTTGATATTAATTTTTTACATTTTACCATGTATAATAAACAAATAAGGTACCTGTACCCAATATGCGCCACCTAAGCGAGAAAGGTCACTACGCCGCGTCAAATGAATATTTTCTAACATAATTGGTGTCAAATGAAAGGTCTACTCAATACCTACAGAATGAGCTAAGTTTTTTTTCGATTTGAACAGTTCTACGCTAAGATACCGCGATTTAAAAAAAAAAAAAATTTTCGGGAAAAAATTTTTAGTGTACCCAATATGGCGCCACCCTGAAAATACTTCTTTTCATCCAATTTGAAGCATGAAACATGTCTGAATGGATAAAATACAAACAAAAAATTATATTTCTGATATAATTTTATTGGAAAATACATTTTGTCTTTGATTAACCCATAGTAAATAGATTATATGAACTTCTAACAACCTAAATCAAATCAAGTTTTCAGTTAAAATTCATGAAAAACCGTTGTTTTTGAATTAACAAAATTAACTTATGCAACATCTAATTCCAATATTAATCTCTCAAATTGATGAACATTCTTATTTGTGTAATTTTAAATATAATTGAGATGTTCTCACTGAAATGGAAGAGTTCAATTAAAAAAATGTCCGAGCCTACTTGGGGCTAGCTATTGTCATGATGGTAGAAAAATTCTGTCTGATGTTTTTTCCTAGACAGTACTTATAAACGCATAACCTCAACATTTTTCTGGTTATAGGATAGCCAATATCTGCTAAGCATTTAATTCGACTACATAATTCTTCGTTCTGTACTGTCGTTAACGCATATGGTCGACTCATTTTGCTTTTCTCGGATATGTTTTGTTTGGCATATCGTTGAAATGTTCGACGAGGTATCTTATATATAGTCGAAGCCATCCTCTGCGATATCTCACCTTTTTTTACCTGCTCCAGAGCTTGAACTAAATTCTCTTTCCACCATGTTTGGCGGATATTTACCATCAATGGGTTGATTGTAGCTTCTAGAGCAAGAAAATAGGGGTGGCGCATATTGGGTACATTTGATAAAAATAACGAAGAGCTATTGAAACGATTGATAAAAAGGTCATACAAAGAAAAAAAAAATTGGATGATGTAGATGGGATGTCAAGGAATCGAATGATATGTCGCTCGATTTTTTTGGCCCAGTTTAAGGGTATTAAAAAAATTCGCACTTACCTGGGCGAAATTAGATCGAGAATGAAAATTGGCGAAAAAATGGAGAAAACGAGCTCTAACAAGTTGGTGTAAGGGTTTCCGATCGGTGAAAATGTTTTCTTTCTTCATTATTTAGCATTGCCGACAAGATCCTGTGCCGCGGCGATGCTCTAGACGCGCGTATATATGAAATACGAAGGGTGGCGCATATTGGGTCCTGGCGCATATTGGGTACACCTACCTTATTTGGTATACCAATGAAACAAGAACATATTGAAACAGTTTTGGAAGTGTTTAATAAACATGATAACAATCTAAATTCCACCAATAATGAATTAGAAGTCGACAACTCGATTAACTTCTTTGACACTTCTACATTAAATGCAATAATAAGCTTATCACAAACTGGTATCAAAAATAAACTTAGATTCATCATTACGTAAATACTCGAATTACTTATATCGCGTTATGTTTAAGGATTATTGCCATTGAATAATTATGAGTGACACCCATGAATAAGGTAAATTAGTGTGTGCAAAACGAGCTTGTAATTTTTACAATGCTGACCAGGCACTTTAAAATTCACAAGATTTCCTATGTTGTCGGGTAAAGTCACGCGAATCTTCATATAACTCGAATTTTTACATACTTTTTAAGTCGACGCGCGAGATCAATAATCGCGATTTTACAAAGATCGGAATCGTAAGACGAAAGAATCCCATGATTCTCCTGGAAGTCAAGCGAGCTCATAGAATTACGTGTTGGCGAGTCTCGAGGTAAAGAAACGGGAGGAGGGGTAAAAATTGTTGGGTCGAATAGGCAAGAGAGAGGAGGGCTCGAGCTTCTGTCGCCCGCAGAGAAAGAGAGAGAGAGTATCGGCGCGCGAAACTCGCTGCAGCGCGAAACTTTGTCGCAGACAATCAGAGAGTCTCCTTCTCCCCTAGTCAGCCCAACTTTGTCCACTTTTGTTGCATACGGCCCTTACTCCCGTGGAAATAATATCGCTCCGGCCGCGGGGCGATTCCACAGCGCATGCGGGTCTGGCGTGTGACTTTGGCGCTCTGCAGCCACACTCACCTACGAATCGACAAAATTATACGTACATATACTTTTTACCGATTCAGTAGGTTCGTCACTTCATTTTTTTTCTTCGTGATATGAAGTTTTCGAAAATATCAAAGAAAGAGGAGTTCCTCGTCGATGAATTCGAGCTTTCAACGTATTCACTCGCAAAAATCTATTTTTGGTTCTAGGAGAAAAGTCTGTTTGACGCTATAGCAAGAAGATTTATTCTGCTGTCAAACTGACTCGTCTAAGATCAAGGAAATTCTAAAGGAAGTCTTCTTACTATGGTGTCATACTGATTCTTTTTCTTGGACCAAGATTCGATTTTTATAAGTATAGAATATCGTATTATGAATAAATCGATTCAGCGATTAAATATATATTCAAACGATAATGCTTGGAATAAAAGTGTATCATCAGGTGGATTCGGTCAACCCATTATTCTCATTTAAAATCCAATATTGTACGGTCTTCATTGAATAAGTACACTCTCGATGAAATCCCATTAATCATACGTTCCAATGCTGGGTTGCAGACGTGTATTTCGTAGTGATTGAGAGCCAAAACGACTAAATTGGTGGAAAATGTAAAAAAGCAAATATCGAGCCTCGAATAGCTCTTGCCGATCGAAAAACTTTTGCAGCGCTCCGAATCGCGAGGGTCGATCGACGATAAAAGATCAAGCTCGCGGACGGTACAATGTTAATACCTGATCAGGGCTTATTCGATGCCCCGTATGAAATTTAACGAGCTTCATCTGGTTAGCTCGGGAACGCGGGGGCATGCGCGCGTATAAGTAGGCGATAATTCGTACCCCTCGAGCTCGTGAGCGCACACATATATATCTACCACGAACGGGTTTGCTCTTTACTTCTCCCCCTCTCTCTCTCTCTCTCTCTCTCTCTCTCTCTCTCTCTCTCTCTCTGTCGCCCAGCGCCGATGCGTAAATTGAGATGGCTCCGGGGTCCGGGCGTCAGTAATTTTACCGCGCATTAATTAAGCGTGTTGTCGGAGAGCCATGCGAGAACGGCTTTGCGAATTCCGTTCGGCCGGGCATACTCTCGAGGCTTTGTAACAGCGACTGCAGCTCCGATAGGACACGGGCGTGACAGTATTTTAATGAATTTCAACCGAAAGTATCTCGTCGCGATTCCCGCCCGCCTCTCGCGTGCTCCTTTGTCGGGTGATATCCAAGCTTTGGGCTTGACACTCGGATGAAGGATATGAATTTCCAACTTTTTTCGACCCTCGGCGCGCGCGCGACCTCCCGAAAGAGGATATAATTTTGCCTGCAAAAGAAAGCTCGAGGGTCGAACCGCACGCGCTGGTGAATTGTACGCTGGTCGAGATGCCTCCCCCGCCCCCGGCTGGCGAGTACACGGAGGCTCGTTAGCTAGTAAAACACACCATCGACGTTATGGCTGATCCGCATTGCAGTGCCACTATTCATTCGCGCGAGACCGGCCATCCACTGCCGCGCCCTTCACGGACTCGGAGGCACGAGACGCGGCTTCGGCCGGCCAGAGGGGAAAAACTGTTTTACGACCGAGGCGATATGTATATATTCGCGCGAGGAATCGAGACTCCCGCGCGTGATTTATCATTGCTCGAGTCTCTATTTTTCGCACCGAGCGTCCCACGTGCATTGTTTACTTTATAGCCACGCGCGGAATCGCTGCTCGCAAATTTTTATAAGTATAATATTTCAATGGGGTTTCACTTTTCTTGACGATAACGTCAAAACTCATTGTCATCAGTTGTTACCCTGATTGTTGTCAAAACAGACTGAAACTGACTGCCTCTTGCTCTGACCTATTGTTCCTACAAGTAGTGCGACACCTGTTTCTCTTTCCGCTCCATTCTCTATCTATATCAATACCTCACTCGACCCTTTACTTCGCTAGCTGTTCGAACCTATTAAATCACGAGTTAACTGGCTACACTCCACAACCCATCACTCTTCATACGAGCACACTGATGAATTTCACGTTATGCACAATGTAATAATCTCATCGAGTAACTAAATTCTGTTTTTTTTTCTTTTCCAGGTGAGTCTATACCGCTGGCTCTTTATACACAACCAACAACGGGTGAGTTGTTAATGTTTACACCGCCGAGTTGAAACTCCCACTCGACTCGGTGCAGTAAGAACTCGTCGAAACGTCGAAACTCTCTCTCCGCAGTCGCTAAAAAGGGAAAGAGAGAGAGAAAGGCTCTCTCCACTGTGCAGACGCTCTCGAGACGCTCCTCTCGCGATCGGTACGTGAGTTAGCTCTCTCGGGGCTGGGGATTTCGCATGGGCGTCGCGTACGACCACGCGGCCCGCTAGCCCGAGTCGATATTTCAAGCGCGCGCTCTGCCGCTGTATATAGAGCTATGCTGCACTTGCACCTTCAATGGCGCTCGCCGCTCTCTTCCCTTTATGGCCCATTAGCCGGGCTACCCCTCCCATCCCTTTCGCCGAGCCTGATATCGACTCCGACGACATTTCCCACGCGCCGGTGGCCTCGATGCACACGATTCCGCGAGCTTATCTGTCTCGAGAACCGGCGCACAGGGGGAGATACACCGCGCGAGTCGAGCGCAGTCGCGACGGTCGAGGGACAACAGTCGGGAGACAAATTATATACACGATGCCCTCGCGATATGCAGATACGGTTTGATTGCGACCGAGGCGAAGGAAGTATATTGATCTAGGATATCGTTGGATGGGTGAGGTTTGATACAGCCCGCGCCACAGTGCCGCGTGTTCACTGGAAAAACTTTCATCCAATGATTAGGGTGCATATCACCTCGGAACTCTTCCCCCCGTTAAACATATCCGACCGCGGGAATCTATCTCCGGCACTAAAGATGTTTCGCCTCAAACGATTAGACCCATCTTTACGATTATTTTACTTGAGCTAACGAATCACAGCTGATTCGAAAACATAAAATTCAAACAACTTTTATGAATGAAAACGAGTAGAGACATGAAGGCCACGGGTGAAGGAACTTCCGATGACCTGGCATGAGGAGGCGACGAAGCTATGGGGAAATACCGGCGTGGGTTCAAATGATGCCGGAATGAGATTCTGAATTTTTATGTATACAGTCGAATCGATGAATCCACACGCACGCTTTGTCAACTGAATTCAACATATTTATTTAAATTGATAGGCCGAAATTGTAAGCAGTGATCCGTCAGTTATTGATAAGATTCTTGCGTCTGACCAAACTCGACCGTGATCTACTTCCCGAACGAACCGTTCACCCTCTCCTACCGTAATTTCGTGTTCTCCTCCGAGGTAAACTATCGCGAGTGTGTCGAACGGAAAAGTGTAGCTCTCGAGGTACGCATACACTGCTCGATCGAGCTGCCATGCAAGAGACAGCCAACTCTCGTTTGACGAAACAATCGCTCCGTGTTGTTGTTCGCATCAATCTCGGCAACATTCAAAACGGCGCCTCGGCAGCTGCGCCGGATCGACGTAGACGAACAAGAGTGGCGGAGGAACAATAAAAGGGGGGGGTGAAAAAAAATGGACTAGCACGCACGAGAGGCAGGGGGAGGGCGGCGGCTGGCAAGTGAACGAGCAGACACGGCAGCAGCAAATCGTTTGATCCGCGAGTGTACGTGCGAGAGTAGATCCGTCCACTCGGCCCCTCGCACGCACTCCGTCTTCCCTCGAACGGGTGCAATCACTCGACGCGGCGCAGCCGACTTTGTCTCTCCCTTTCTCTTTCTCTCTCTCGTTCTCTCGTACTTTTCTGCCTGTCGACGCGGGTGAAACGTTGCCGAGTCGTCTAATAGAAAAGGCAAGGAAAGATGGAAAGAGGCGGGGGAAGGATAGATTGTGGCGTGGCGTGCCCGACTATTCATCGTCGCGCTCGGATGATTGAGCGGCGAATATGGCTTGAGAAACGGCCAGTACTGCAGGAAACATCGTTTCATCCCTCGACATGGATGGTGTTTTTTCGTTCAGCTCCTCGTACAGAGAGAGAAGAACGAAGAGTCGAGCGAATGTACGGGGAGAATTCGTCCCGAAGCAAACGAATTAAAAAGCGTCTGGGCAATGACTTTGCTCGATGGTGAAAAAACGAGTCGGGGGAGAGGCGCAGGATGCCAGCAGCCGTGTCTATGTGCGGTTGGCTCCTCGGAAGGTGCTCTTCCCCTCACCTCCACCCCTCGATATCCCATGAGTTTCAGCAGCCGAATGCCAATGCCGCGGGCGAGAATCGGTTATTGTGCCCAGCGCGCGAGCACACGTTGAATCACGTCGCGGCGGCGGTGGCGGCGGCGGCCTTCTTGAATTCCGCGCGAGCTTCAGCCGCAAAGAATATAAGGCGTGGCGGTTCTCTCTCTCTTTTTCTCTCTCTCTCTCTCTCTCTCTCTGGTACGCGCGAGCTGTCGTGCAGCCCTGCTATTGGAATTGTTTTATCGCTGCTCTGAATTTATGATCGATATTTCATATTGAATCCACGACGCTCCGACAACAGACCCGCGGCGCGCGCTCCTTCGATACTGATTTGAGATTCTCAACTTTTCCTTCTTATTTGACCCGTGGTAAAATGCTCAGCCGCATCGCGAGATTAGCTCTCGCTTTCGAATATCGTTCGAGCTTTTTTTTCTCCCGTACCGCTTCTCCCCCGATATATACATACACGCCTCACTATTTATATATGTAGATCTCACATCGATCGAGTCGATATCAATTTTGTTCAAGTACGCATTGGAGCTTCTCTTTACACCACAATGAAATGATTGATGCACAAAAATCCGTCAAAGTTTTGTAACAACTTGTCTTATGAATCAGAGATACTGTTCGGAAAACCAATATGAACCGCCCACGACGCGTAATACCCGCGAGTTATCAATCTGGCGTCAATCACATCACTGTCATCAACTTTTCACATTTTGCTTTATTTTTTTTTCTTTTTAATACACACTCTCACCGCAGTATAACTTTGGGATAGTCATGGCCACGTAACTTGAAGTTCTCGGATGTTCATTCGCAACAGAAAACAGTTGGTGGGGCATCTGGTACGCAGGAAATGGTAGGATCGCAAGGTACGCATATGAAGCACGGCTCGCAAGGTTCGCACGGCGGACACGATTGATATTTCTCTAAGAACACCCCTGGCGCTCCGGCGCCGCTGCCGCCCTTCTTTTTATTCTTCAGCGCATTCAACATAGCCAAGTACTCGGCTAAACTCTTCCCGCCGTATTTGTTTTTTCCCGAGCCTGGCCTTGAGCCATCTGGAGAAAAAAAAACAAAATCATGGTTAGGTATTTACATCGTCATGCT
Organism: Aphelinus atriplicis; assembly: GCA_020882685.1. Lineage (NCBI taxonomy): Eukaryota > Metazoa > Arthropoda > Insecta > Hymenoptera > Aphelinidae > Aphelinus > Aphelinus atriplicis. Next base: position 1,611,615 of record CM037075.1, on the reverse strand, counting down.
ATGTTCACTTTACAGTATTCGTTAATTTATTTATCCATTATCCAGTGATGGTCTTGTGGTTGTTCCTTAGAGTTAAATTGTTTTGATTCGAAGTTGTGTCTAACTCAACACTATGAGGAAATAGAGGGGAGAGACAGAAACGTTTACTTTGAAGAAAAAATCTTGAAGGGATAGCAGAATAGCCACCGAAGCGGCGTATGGTATGTGGTACATACGATTGACTCGTCAGGTATCGTTAATTCTACGAATAGGAAAATCTCACCTCGTCCAGTGCCACTCCCGATAGATCTGGTCAGCGCATCGGTGCCAGTACCCTTGCTCTTGTCTTTTCCCTTGCCCTTGCGACCCTTGCCGCCCTTTGCGCCCTTGCCGCCCTTGCCGCCCTTGCCGTCGTCCCCGTCACCGTTGGTGTCGGTACCGCAAGTCCTGGTGCACCAGTCGAGCAGCAGCTCGTGCTTCTGGTCGGGCGAGCACTCGCACTCGACCTGGGCATTCTTCAGTTGTACGGCCAGCGGTGGTTTGCTCTCGGGTCTGGTTTCTGGGGCTATCTCGAGACACTCGTACGGCTCGTCCATGTTGGTCTGCTCCTGCGCGTAGAAGTGCGGGAACCGCTCGGTGATACGACCCGGACGATCGATCTCCGTAATAACGCTGTTGCCCAGATGGCTCAGGCGCACGTACACCTTTATAAACGACGATGTGATACAGCCGCTCTCCACTTCTCGCAACTGGTACTCGCCCTTCATTGACCTGCAGTGTCCAAAGAGCCTTACAGCGTGTACACATTGGATGATGATATTTTCTTTTTAAATTGTCGCGACGAGTCAATGATTTATTTGGGGTAACGAAAACCGTTCGAGCTGGGTGCCATCGCTACTGATTGAGAAACGAAATAACTGCCGAAAATGTGTCTTACAAATGCGATTGGACGTGACATTTTTTCATTTATTTCCGATAAAAATACACGGTATTCTCAAAAATTGAAGTCTTCGATCTATGCAATTAAAATTTATGGCAGAATGACACTTGAAGCAAAAATTCGATATGTTGAAGTTCTAGGAAGCATTATTTTATAAATTCCAAACTTTCATTGTGCGCTCAACTTTTTAAGAATTCTAACTTTCAAACTGAAATGAAAAATGATGTGATAACAATCACAGAGGATAGGCCAAACTCATTGGGGCAGTTCGAGGGAGATCGAAAAATCTTCAAGTAAAAGCATCCGAAAATCAAGAGAATTAATCCGCCAAGAATTAAACGGACGAAAAACTTATATCTCTCTTATATCCATAATACCCTGTCCGCGAGATTTTTCATTGCGACCGCGCGACTCCCAATTCCAAGGGCTCAACGGCGCGAGGCTTAAAGTATCGGCTTGGAAATCTCGTTGGAGGGCTAAGTTCTAAGGGGATGTGAATGAATCGATGAACCTGCAAATGGAGTCGCGCTCGTGGGCGATATCAAGGTAATCCTCGAGCTGACGCCTGATCCTCAGCTCCTTGACGATCCCGTTAAAGAGCTCGTCGATGTTGATGGCGATGCTGCCTACATCTACGCAGTGATCGGCGCACTCGAAGTACTTCGAGATCTCGCGGCGCACGTGGATCTTCAGCTCCAAACCGTCGCTCTCCTCTTCGAAGCAGTTCGTCGCCAGTGAGAACACAACGGACTTACCACCGTGGAACAGCTGCTCCTCGCCGTTCGAACCCCGGTAGTTCCTGCGAGACAACAGGTTCAACAGCGACTTCGATTCAATGCTAATGTAAATCCCGGGAAGGGGGCTTGGTCCTTACCTGTAATCGAGCCGTTTCGGTGTTATGTCGATCCAGTCGTCATCGAGAAAATTAAAGCTTACTATTGACTTGCTCAGTATGACAGTGTCGAATGGACAAGTGCTCGGCACGCTTAGCTGTCGTGAAGTAAGTTACATTCATTCTTGAGATTTTTCAATAACTTGCTCATGGTTCCGCTCTCGAAATTCGTATCTTTCAAAGCGTAAGTGACTCGAGTGTTGCGAGAACTAACCTTGTCGACTGATATTTCCAGCATCATGAGGTTCGAGTCGTGGGCAACGATGAGTGAAGACATTTTTCGTTTTTTATTATTCTATTTGATTGTGTGATAAATTTTTGGTAATGGATAAACTGCTTTTTGCTCGGATATTAATTATTAATTTTGAATAAGAAGCCTAAATGTTTGTACTTTGATTTTGCCATTGTGTTTGTGTGTTGACGAATGTTAGTTCTGAAGTTTGATGTGATCGCAACTCTCGCAGCCACATTCACGAGCATGATTGAATTCTCGAATTTCCAAGCGCTCGCGCGCGCAAAAATAATTCAAGCTCTCGGAGCAAAGTCTCGTATCCATCGTCAACCCTCCGATTCTGTTGATATCGTAATTCATTTGAGTCTTTCACAAAAGAGAGAGAAATACTATTCTAGAAAAAAAAAGCAAGGAAATAGACCCATTTCATCAGAGAACTTAATCTAGCAAGACGTAAAAATACTTGGTCGTTCAGGAGCAGCTGTACTAAGAAATCTTATCAAGCAACAGCAGCAGGCCCGGCGCGATTGCGCGTAATTCGCAGCACTCGCTGCTCTAATCGGCGCGGGGTAATAGAAAACAGCGGCAGAATTTTTATATTACTTAAATTCGAAGAAGCAGCGGCTCGCGACAAGCTCGCGCAGAGAAAGGAGAAATTTGCAGCGGAGCAGCCGGCGATGGCCGGCCCTTATCTGTCCGCGCTTCTTCTTACAGTCCGTGCAATTTATGGAGATATTATATTCTCATTAACGTTGGCACGCCCTACCCCCCTAACCCTCTCTCTCTCTCTCTCTCTCTCTCTCTCTTTGCTCTTCTTTTTTGAGGCCACGAAAACAGCTTCGATGGAGAGTGCACTCGCCGGCGGCAGCTTTTTCTCACACAGGCTAATTGGACGCTTTGCGCTGGGAAATTTCAAGTTCGTGAGTCGTGACCGAAACCGGTCCGACGTACGCGATAAAATGATTGAGATGTTTCCCTTTTTGCATCAGGTTTCTTCTATCTTTGTACCTTGCAAAGATTCAAAAATGTTTCTACATCTCACAGTGTGATTATAATCATGGTGGAGTTGAGCTAGATTATACTTGAGCTTGTGGTTTTCCACTCACTGCATTCAAAAGACATTATATCAGAATTGAAAAATAGAGCCTAGATTCGTTTCGAATTTTTGAAATGAGAATCCGTAATGAATTCATCCGTGATAAATTCAACATATTTGCAGTTGTAATCGCATTATTGGATGGAAATGTTGATTTTACATAAAAAATGTCTGTAATAATGTCAATCGTAACAAAATTCAAACGCCGACCTAATCATATAGACTCGTAAAATTACAAAACACAAGTCATCCCAAGGAAGTTCTTCGCAAAAGCTTGTTCACAAGATACCAGTCCTCGATGAGATGCAAAAATCATGTATAATTTAAAGGTTCAATGGAAACAAATATATATGTACGTCAAATATAGCTGCGTCAAATATATGTGCGTCAAAACTATGAGTGTGCGTGTGCGAGTTATATATAATCCTATATTTCTTAAGCAACATTATTCGTTACACTTGAACGCAACATTAAGCTTCATACACGCACTTGTGCAATATATAATTCATATCTTTTCTGAAAAAGAGAAACGTCCTTCATTACATCCATCATTACCTTAGTCTATTTGAAAATCAATTCATGTCTATGAGACAGTTATGGATTCGATCTATTGTCCTCAATATTCTTTCCAGTATTTATTTTTCAAATAGACGCTTCTTGATTGTGTCACAACATGACTATTAATATACGAGGTCATATTGAAGTACATGTATACTTGTTATAATTGATCCCTGTCCAACAACCGTGAATCGATTTCTTCTGTCCAAGATAAGATATGAATTATATATGGAACAAGTATCGGTAAAAAGTTCAATTTTGCATTCAAGCGAGCCCAGTCATCATGCTCAAGAAATTTCATGTTCTATTGCTATCAGCATTTTGTAAGTAACCAAAGGATCAAAACTTTTTAACTACATAATAAAGATAATTTTCATTAATTTCATAAAAAGCATTAATTTTCGTAGACTTTCATCATCTTCGACCAACAGCTGTAGAGGCATGGGTGGGGCTCGAAGTTCAACAAGTTGAAGAAGGCGAATTTCCTTTCAGTGTAGCTCTCATTGCCCTATCGAAATCTAGACACGTAGGCGCTCAATATTTTTGCGGTGGGACACTCATCACGCAAAAACATGTGTTAACTAGTGCTCACTGTTTACAAGATAGAATATTACCATATCTCAAAGTTCTCATTGGATCGCACAGCTTGAGTTCAAGTTGGATGAAATATCATGATATCAGTCATTACTGGACCTACGAATCTTGGGCAGCTTCAAGAAATCTCATCAACTCAGTTAGAGACATAGCTGTTTTGACGGTACTTCATTGATATGTGGAGCACGAACGACAACGGAAATCAGGATGAAAAATCTGATTTCGAAAATTCAAATATATTCAAATTATAAAATTATGAATGATTATTCCAGCTCAAACTGCCCACTCATAAGGAACCAATTACTTTATCGCCTATGAAAGCCGAATATATGGTAGGAAAACGGGTAGGAATGGCATCGTGGGGACTGTCAGAAAATGATATAGTCCCTGACATCATGGAAAAGGCATACGCGGCAATTTTATCAACTAAGGATTGCTTAACAAGAGCTTCGAAATACTCACAATTACTACGAGATTCGATTTCACAGTATAATATAATGTGTAACGCTGGAAATCCAAACATACTAGGAACATGTGTAAGTATATCTGGAAACATGATTTGATATTGGAATTTTATTTATCTGATATATTGCAAAATTAATCTCGATTATTTGAACTTTTAAGGGAAACAGTGGTAGTCCAGTTTTCGATGAAAATACAAAACAGCTTGTAGGTATTCACAAAGGAGTATGTCGGTACGTCAACTTACTTGATGATCAACTCGATGCTAATTTAGTAGTTACGATCGATTCATGCCGATCATTCATACGAGATGCAACCCAACAATAAACCCGCGCTCGAAAACGGGAGGTACCCATAACACACGAATTATGCAAATTATAGTTAACAGGAATTATTTCGCACTTATTACATTTCGGACACATTGTGTAGTGCATCACACTTATAAAAAAAATTGATCTGTAGTTAATCAAACTTGGTCGGGATGCTCCCTTCCTAGAATGGAATCTGTTTTCTACAGGAATATATTTATTTCTATAAATATTTATGATTCCTTGTTGCTATTCCCTATGTTTACCTACAGATATTTGAAAATATTGATTTTTAAGAAAATGCTAAGCTTCTAAAAGGAAAATTTTCGCAAGAGAAATCGTTAAAAATTTGTTAATAATTGTTACAATTTTCGGTACATTGCGAAATTCATGCGTAATCTTCTTTCAAGTCTAATGTAAAAACTACAATTAAAATTTCAAGTCAATCAGATGAAAAATGACCGAGCTATGCTGTAAGCCGATTTAAAAATGCAGTTCAGAGTTAATCACGTTTAGAGTTTCAATCGTACGTTCTACAATGAGACGAATCCATTGAAATAAAGTGCTTAAACACATAAGAAAAGTGAAACCGTAAAACCGTGATTACAGCTGCATTAGCAACGGTTCCTGCCTGCGGGAAGAATTTAAATTTTCCGAAAATCAGAACGAAACTATCATTATGGCAATTGAATTTTTTATTTCAATTATAAAAATTCAATCCAAATTATCGATTGACATATATATGGATTGTAATACCGGCAGGGTTGTAACGTACTCATAACGAGGGATTTAGAAAAATTTCGTCTGCGGGAGGGGGGGGGGGGAGATTTAGAAGAATGCGAAGCGAAAACAATCGAAAATTGCTGCTGCTTGCTAATGATTGAACAACTTAAGCATTAAATAATACCCAGAGCATGCAAAAGGATACTTGGAAGTACTCACGGCAAATCTCACACGTGCCTAGAATTTGTCTTTTGGTCTAGTATCTAACAGTGATATTTCATCACGAGTGAGGAAACTATAAGGTTTCATGATCAACTTTTCGATACAAGTGATGAAATAGTATATTATGCACTTGAGAACCAAACGTTTTTCGTGCCGAAATCGCCTAACCTCGCTCGGGTGCATAATATACTATTTCAGTGGCTAAAAATAACTATAAAATGAAACTGATTTTGAACATATCCTTGAAAGAAAAATGACAAGATCATAGTCATAGTTGTAGTGGGATTTGCATTATCCATTGAAAACGTTGACTCGCATCATAACAATAACTGCTCCTTGAAATTACTTCATGAAAAATGTCCTGCATAAAGAAAGGTTACAAAAGTCTCAAGCCAGAAATCATTTCGCAATATCTCACAAGGAGAGAGGACACTAACTCCGGGTCACCGATCTTGACCGAACTCAGAGATTAGCTTCTTCTGCTTCTGAAATGAACAAATTTCACTATCTTAGGGTCGAACGCTTAATCATCCTGGAAATGTGCAAGCTATGTAACTCAATAATTACCTGTTCACTTACCGGCTGATGTTTACTTCCCGTCTCACACATTGCTCTTAAGCTCCATATCATTCCATCTGCTTGCTATTCCTGTAGAAAACAGGATTGACGACTTCTGAAAATCATCAAATCTTAATATATCACCTCTTATAATTAATCAAAATTAAAAAATATTACCTCAAGCCCAACTTTTACTGTAAAGTACCTACTTTGACAATATAATATTTTATATCTATACTATAGTCACCGATAAAGAGGATGTCAGTTACAACCAGTCACACTCTTCAGTACACATGCTATTTTGAACACGTGAAAGTCGTAAAATACGTAATTCGACTGATTCTGTCCCCTGTTCTCGAACGCCGCACGGATTGTGACCGTTATGCTAATGTATTAGCATACGCACAAAACGTCACGATACGCGCGGCGTTCGAGAACAGGGGACAGAATCAATGGCCATTTAGTGTACACGTTCACGTGAGCTCATACGTGGAAAGGCAACTTTTGACGCCACAGCTTCTATTTGACAGAGCAATATTGGAAGAATTCTGGAGGAATATTGGAGGATATGATAGAATTCACAACTGATTAGCAAACGTGAATTGATTGTTGAATCAATAGAAATAGATCAAATGATAGACATTGATTTTTCTAAGATAAGGTGTCAATATATTGAACAGGAACGTGTAAAAAGTTCAATGTTCCATTACAAGGTGACAAATCATGATGCTCAAAAAAGTCCACGTTCTATTGCTTTCAGCACTTTGTAAGTAACCGTAATATTAAAACCTGTTTCCCATAGAATTAATATCCATTCATTTTTGTAGGTTTCTATCAGCATGGACTACCAGTTGTGGAGGCATGGATAGGATCCGGCGTTGAACCAGTTGAATCGGACGAATTTCCTTTCAGTGTAGCTCTCATCGATTTATCACTGCCTGGGCAACCAGACTTGCAATATTTCTGCGGTGGGACACTCATCACGAAAAAACACGTGTTAACTAGTGCCCACTGTTTAGATAATAAAGTACTGTCAAATCTCAAAGTTCTCATCGGATCTCCTAACTTGCTTTCACCTGAAATGATATTTCATGATATCTATCATTTCTGGACTTATGAATCTTGGGCACAATCAAGAAAACTCATAGACTCAGAAAGAGACATGGCTGTTTTAACGGTATTGCATAGATAGATTCAGCATGCATAATGAAAATCAGGATGAGAAACTGATTCAAAAAATTCAAATTCATTTGGATTATCAAATTATGTTTTATTCCAGCTCGAGCAAACTACCCATGTGAAACCAATCACTTTATCGCCCTTGAAAGCTAAATATCTGATAGGAAAACGAGTAGGAATGGCATCCTGGGGTCTATCGGTCAATGCTATAATCCCTGACATCATGGAAAAAGCATACGCAAACATATTATCAAGAAGAGAATGCCTAACAAGAGCTTCTAAATATGTATATTCACTACAAGATGCGATTTCGCGGTTTCAGGTGATGTGTAATGCTGCGGTACCAACCGTATTAGGAACATGTGTGAGTATTTCCAGAAGGATGATTTGACGTTAAATCTCCATTCATCTCGTCTATTTCAAGATTAATCCTGATTATTTATTCCTTCAGGGGAATAGTGGTAGTCCAGTATTCGATGAGAAAAGAAGAGAACTAGTAGGAATTCACAAAGGAGTATGTACCAAACACACGCTTGATGATCCACCAGAAGCTAATCTGTTGGTTACGGTTGACTCAAGTCGATCATTTATCCGAGATGCTACCCAATATTAAAGTACATTGTATAGCAAGTTTGCAGAAAAAAAAGCAATGTCACTTTTACTTCTCTTCTAAGAGTCTTGTGAACAAGATTTATCGGTCATTTGAGAAATGTGAGTTTTGCCAACGTAACGAAGTATGAATATCGTTCTCGCACAATTGTATAATAACTAACATTTACAAAATCGTATTTCTGGCTTTTGTCTATTCAGCTGCATAGCTTCGAATACTAAAGACTTGCGTAAGTGGAACACGTCATCTTAGGTAGGATGTTTGTATTTAATAAATACAACATTTCATGAGAATAGTTGTATGTTCTTAGATAAAGAGCGGAAATTGATCAATTAAGGGGTAACACCACTGTAAAGGCCGAAAAAAAGGTGTAATTTTGCGAATTTTTCATGGGATTATGGGAAAAGGGATTGTATTGAAATGCACAGGGTTCATTCAACATCTATTGAAGTATAAAAAAGAATTTTTTTATTTTCGATTTCGTACAAAATGGCGGCACCACAGCGGATCTCCGACACTAAGTTTTTTTTAAGGCGCTCCGCGGGCGTACCCATATCTCGGCAACCATGAAAGCTGGAACAAAAGTCCAAAATTTTTTTGAAACTACATACTAATTACTATCAAAGTACGTAGGATTTTTCTTTTTCTTCAATTTTTGTAGAAACTGTGCATATTTTGAAAAAAACGTAAAAATTTTCGACTAAAAAAAGGGCAGTAAATTGTCGATAAAACAGGTAATTTTCAAAATTTCAAAAAACGGCTACGTACTTCGGAGGAGAATATATATATGAAGCTACTGTAAATATTCGAAGTCGATCCATGCAATAGTTTTGAAGCTACGAGTACGCCCGATTTGAAGAAAAACAGTTTCGAGAAAAACGCGTTTAAAGTTTTAAATTATCGTTAAATCGTACTTCAATCAGCAATCCCTTGGAAAAAACACTTGGAGTTCGAATTTCGAAAAAAGGGTTTCAGGAGCTTATTGTAGGGGAAATCTACTAACTTTTTAAGTAAAAAAAAAATCGAATTTTTGAAAATCCTAAAGTGGTATTACCCCTCAATTCATTGATTTCATTTTCATTTCTTGTATTTTTCTTCAATAAAAAGCTGATGAATTCGTGAGTGAAGCCGGAGTGTGATTTGATTTGTTGCTCAAGATCATGAAAACATTAATTTTTGTATGTATATTAACGATTGTTAGATGATTTTTCTTATACCTTACAATCAATATGAATTTATCACAATTGCCTTCTATTGTCGTGCAGAAAGGACAGATTTTAAGGAAGCTGTTTCGACTAAAAGTTTTGAGAGCGTCGCCAGGTATAGCTAAGTCAAGGTAGATGTTTGAATGAATAGTAATGGTTTATAAAATTTGTATGGATCATTATCAACCCTGCTGATAATGATTCTAACATATAATTATTAAATATTATCACGAGTGGAGTATCATTCATTTATTTTGTAAGTATAATATAGTCAAATCTTATACATTTTTCTAGACATTCAGCAAAGGTGCGAGATTTTAAACTTTTATCTTATCGAGAAACAAGTTAAGATTGGTTTCCGAATTCCACGGGAATATTAATATCATGGTAACTGCATAAAATTGTTAATTTAATCAAAGTGTCATCTCATGTCGAGATTATACTTCAATCGTTATTTTTTGATTTCTCATTTGATAAAAATCGGAGATATCCAGTAGCCTCTGTTTTTATTGCACTTTAGAAAAACTTCTCATCTTCGAAATTCAAATTTAAAAACAAAGAACAAGAGTCTCATTCACGGTTATACCTTCGGCAACGCGGTAGTCTTATAGACCGTAAGAGTCGACCGCGTGGGTCCCTAGGAATAAGCATTAGCTTTTGAGTGTGCGTCAGGTGGTGTTATATACCAATTAAATCTACTAGAGCAAGATACCTATTGCGGAATATAAAAAAAAATGTGAGGTTAAAAAAACATTCTGAACTCGCTGCTAACTGCTTTAACAATGATACTGTGTTGCGTGACTTCAAAAGTAGGGGAGAGAGGGGCAGATAGGCAGAGTTTTCACAAAATAATTTTTTTTTCACAAGAAAATCAAAATATAGCCAATATTGAAGTTTATTATATGAAAGTACTCGCTCTCACGAGTACACAACAATTTTTATTTCTTTAAAATATTAATTATTTTTTGCCAAATTAACGTTTATATTCGGCCGAAAAATTATCGACAATGTGCCCCCCAGCGGAGGTAAGTTGACAATCAGACGGGGCGAGTTGGTAGCAGGGAAATTTAACAATATTTATTATCTTTTCACATATCTTTCAATACATTTCAATCCATTAAACACAATATAAACGCTAGAACAAAAATAATCAAGTGCAACACAACAAAATTAGTGCATAAATACGGAATCATTGACAATTATGACATATCCAAAATACCGACATCCCTTCATATTTAACTTTTCTAATAGCAATTAGAATGACTTCTTTATGTGTAGTGGCTCGAGCCGTTGTTCTTTTGCGATTTCTGACCATTTCTGAAAAAAAGTATATGTTACACAGTATGCCAACATGCCCCCAGAAATCTCTGCCAACTTACCTCCCATTGAATAACATGACAACAAATAATATAAAACAAAAACTACTTGACTATTCAAAAAAATTTTTTTACAAAAATATAGAGGTGGTCAAACTCTATATGACACATTATTAAAAATTATTGTATACCAATATGGGTTTGAAGAAAAACGAAATTTTCTGAACAATCTTTTTTTTTTCCGATCAGCTAAATATTTTAAACTCACCTCATTCCTCTGCAAACAGCGCTGGACATCTGGTACTCAGGACAAATATGTATCGTGGTAATGTACACAAATTGCCCTGAACGCCATCTCCGTACATCGCACGAATTAGGAGATATTTAGAGTTTGCCAACTTACCCACACTGACAACCTGCCCCTCTCTCCCCTACTATAAATGAACTTTAAAAAAACTTTCCGTGTCGTACACCACCGATAAATGACTCTTGGTACCATCACTAAGCATTTATTTGACAAAGCAATATTGAAAAGACCGGATGGATAAGTGACATATAAGAGTATATATTGCTCGTTAATCTTTCAAAATGAACCATGTATCAGCTATGATAAGAACCCGGTTATATAATGAACTAGTACGTATAAAAAGCTTAATGTTCTATTCAACTGTGCCGAATTATGATGCTCAAGATTTTCCACGTTACATTGCTCTCAGCACTTTGTAAGTAACCGTAGAATTGAAACCTTCTTTCGATGGAATAAATATCTATCAAGATTAAGATAGAATCAATGTTCAGTATACAAGAGTTTGACAATGGCAGCGGAAGCCGTCCCTTTTACCCTTAAATTTTATAATGTAGACTAATGTTGAATTTAAAACTGCCTGATGAGGCCAGTAAACCTCGTAAATGATGTGGTGAATTTGTAATTTTTCGTTCTCCACATTTCACTGGAACGGCCCTCAAAGATCGTCTTTTCATCTAATTTCCAAATATCTATCAATTTTTGTAGATTTCCACCAGTATGCACTACCGGGTGTGGAGGCATGGATGGGACCCGACGTTACACAAGTTCTTTGGGACGAATTTCCCTTCAGTGTAGCTCTCATTGATTTAACATTTTCTGTATACCCAGCTGCTCAATATTTTTGCGGCGGGTCACTCATAACGGGAACTCACGTGTTAACTTGTGCCCACTGTATGGACGATAAGATACTAACAGATCTCCGAGTTTTAATTGGATCTCGCAATTTGGAATCAAGCAGAATGAGACATCATTCTATAAATCATTTTTGGACTTATGAAGGTTGGGCAAGATCAAGAAATCTCAGAAATTCAAACAGAGACATTGCTGTTTTAACGGTAATTTATTAACATGTTTACAGGGATAAAAAATCTGATTTCAAAAATTCAATTATATTTGAACTATCAAATAATATATGGTTATTCTAGCTCAAAGAACGCACCTATTTTACACCAATCAATTTGTCGCCCATAAAAGCTGAATTTCTGGAACGAATTGAGATAGGCATGGCATCTTGGGGTCTGTCAGTCAATAGTATAGTACCCAACGTTATGGAAAAAGCATACGCAAACATTTTACCTAGAAAGGAGTGCTTGGATAGAACTATTAGACTTTCACCATTGACACGAGATAAGATTAAAAGGCGAACGTTCATGTGTTCCGCTGCGAGTCCAAAAGTATTAGGAACATGTGTGAGTATTTCCAGAGCAATCAGTCGATACAGAATTACGATTATCACGGAATGCGGTAGTGTTCCATGCGTCAAGCAGAAGACACCGCAACTATATAATGTTTGAGATCGCACGCTCGATTTTTACATTGGCATTAATTTTGTCAAAACAACTTTTTTTGGGTGCGAAACAGGATTTAATGCTCATCTACCATCCCAATTGAGCGATCGACAAAAAGAAATACTCAAAAACTCGTTCGCAATAATGAGTTTGGAGTACCGTGTCAAGCGATCTACTACTTTTTTTTCGACCAGAAATTTTTCTTCATGTTACGACCCTGAAGTTAGCCGCGGTAGCCTGATAAAGCAGCTATGTTCACGCATAGTACATAACACGTTTACATGCTCTTGCTTCCCGCGTAGATTTGAAACCATGGGATTGAAAGTAAATTATTAATGTATTATAGTTAGAAAGAATATGGCAAAACTATTGGCCGTGTCCCACAGATTCAACGAAAAGTACTGCAGATTTTTTCAAATTTACAGAAGATAAGATAAGACATATCAAGATTCATTCCATGTTTTTTTTTATAATTGATTTTACACGGGCAAATGGTAGTTTAGGATGCCGATGTCAGCGTGTCGACTTGAGTTTTATTTGAATAAGCATATACCCTAATACCCGATAATGTCCAGGTAGCTAGTGTCGCCGATGGCAGCGTCCCGAGGGTGCGCTCCTCGTATTCTGACTTGGAAAAGCTGACCCTGGACCCGAACGATGTCCAGGTAGTCAGGGTACCCGTTGACGGTGTTCCAAGGGTGCGCTCCTGGTATTTTTGATTGGAGTGCCTGACCCTGGACCCGAACGAAGTCCAGATAGTCAGGGTTCCCGATGACGGTGTTCCAAGGGTGCGCTCCTTGAATTTTCGCTTGAAGCAGCTGACCCTGGACCCGAACGACTTCCAGGTAGTCAGGGTACCCGTTGACGGTGTTCCAAGGGTGCGCTCCTGGTATTTTTGATTGAAGTAGCTTACCCTGGGCTCAAACGAGGTTCAGGTAGTCAGGGTACCCGATGACGGTGTTCCAAGGGTGCGCTCCTCGTATTTTTGGTTGGAGTGCCTGACCCTGGACCCGAACGATGTCCAGGTAGCCAGGGTACCCGATGACGGTGTTCCAAGTAGCTGACTCTGGACCTTAATGATGTCCAGGTAGTCAAAGTAGTCAGCTTCCTCAAACAAAAATACCAGAAGCGCACCCTCAGGACACTGTCATCAGCGACCCTAGCCACCTGGACATTATCGGGTATCAGGTTATATCCTTATTCAAATATTCAGTCGACACGCCGATATCGTCATCCTAAACCACCATTTGCCTATGTAAAAATAGTTATAAAAAAACATGTGATAAATTTTGATGCCTTGTCTTAAATTCAGATAATAGATTCATTATTTTCTACTGATTACATATATTTTTTTTTGTGTATCGCTCATCCATATAAATATTTGCATTTTGGAAAAATATCTATTTAATTTTATTACTGACGCTAATGCATATACATTTTATTGATTATTATTTTTATAATATATTATACTCCGCAAAAAGAATTGAAATCCTCAAAAAAACCTTTTTTAGAAAAAGTAAAAATGTTGCGTCAAGCATGTGGCAGAACTATCTCTTATATTGCTTAAAAAAAATGAAATCCATAATAGACACATGAGTCAATTTATTATTTCATCAGTATTCATTCAGATTAATTCTCATATAGTTGGAGTATTACGTATTCTTATTACAGTTTACATACTATAGAAGATGTTGTCAACTTTAACTAACCAATTACGAAAAACCGCTGCCAAGTGCCTCAGCAGTATGCTTTCTCAAAGTATTGCAATTGAACCTCAATTTGCATTAATCACCACTCTTTGAGAAAGCAAAATGAACCTCTAACTTATTTCCTCCACTCCATAGTAACGGTTGCTATGGTAAATATCCGAGCTTCGGTGTTCTTACTTCTTAGTCGTCAACAGTTCCGAAAATGGACCTCTAACTGACTTTTCCCACTCCATAGTAACGGTTGCTAAGGACGTAAACAACGGTTGCTATGGTAAATGTCGGAGCTTCGACGTTATTACTTCTTAGTCATCAACAGTTCCGAAAATGGACCTCCAACTGACTTTTCCCACTCCATAGTAACGGTTGCTAAGGACGTAAACAACGGTTGCTATGGTAAATGTCGGAGCTTCGATGTTCTTACTTCTTAGTCATCAACAGTTCCAAAAATGAACCTCCAACTGACTTTTCCCATTCCCTAGTTACGGTTGCAAGGGATATAAACACCGGTTGCTAGAGACATCAACAATGGTTTATACGGGAAAGGTCTCTTTGATTGTTATAGAATCCCATAAACATACAAACCCAAATGATCATTTATCATGAATTATATGGGAACTTATCGAAAACACGCTAGCAACGGTTGCCATGGAATCAAACAACGGATGTTGCTGAACACCGAACTCGGTTCACATCTGCCGGAGACCGACCTGTGTGCAAAATTTCAGGACGATCGGACCATTCCTTCGAAAATTAACGTACGACAAAAAAAGTCAGTCTGAAGCTGAATTTTGTATCTCCATAGCAACGGTTGCTAGGAGAATAAACAATGGTTGTTCCAAAATGAATGTCTTATCGATTCTCATCGATCGTCGTCGAAAGAATTGGAGACCCATCGTGCATTGATGATGATTTTCGGAGCTTTTATCAAAAACACGTTAGCAACGGTTGCTAGAGAAATAAACAACGGAATTGGCTGAAAATTGAACTCGACCGAGATTTTGCGGCGACTAACCTGTGTGCAAAATTTCAGGACGATCGGACAATTCCTTCGAGAGTTATCGTACGACAAAAAAGTGCACGTACGTACATACATACAGACATTTTCGGATTTCCATGTTTTTCGACCCGTAGATAACGAAAATCGAGGTCCCGAAGTCCGATTCGGTGGGTCGATTTTTACCCCGTTACAAAGCTTTCTCTTTGAGAAAGCAAAACTTACCAGAATGTTCTTAGGTACCTCATCAATTATTTGAAGAACTAATGACGAACCAAATTGACGCCACTTGGTAGGCATTTTTAACGTCTTAAGAATAATAATATTTCACTAAATCACTGGATGTAAAAATTATCATAGAAATATTATAGAAATATTTATAATTTACTGAGACATATGATCAATAGTTTGAATTATTGATATTTGTCTCTTTGAAAGACAATGAAAGTATTGATAATAGAAGAATGTATAAAGTCTATCTGAATTATAGGATTAACTGCATTGCAATTACGATACAAAAATATATTTGAAATGAATCAAACGATTGAGGAGAGGTTGTGAAACCGTTTAACTAGAAATAAATAGGTAATGAAATAAATAGGTAATGAAGAATATTATATGTCAGATTAATAAGGCATTCAAAGATATTCGATCCTACCAAGTGGCGTCAATTTGGTTCGTCATTAGTTCTTCAAATAATTGATGAGGTACCTAAGAACATTCTGGTAAGTTTTTTCGTAATTGGTTAGTTAAAGTTGACAACATCTTCTATAGTATGTAAACTGTAATAAGAATACGTAATACTCCAACTATATGAGAATTAATCTGAATGAATACTGATGAAATAAAACCGCTGCCAAGTGCCTCAGCAGTATGCTTTCTCAAAGTATTGCAATTGAACCTCAACTTGCATTAATCACCACTCTTTGAGAAAGCAAAATGAACCTCTAACTCATTTCCTCCACTCCATAGTAACGGTTGCTATGGTAAATATCCGAGCTTCGGTGTTCTTACTTCTTAGTCGTCAACAGTTCCGAAAATAGACCTCTAACTGACTTTTCCCACTCCATAGTAACGGTTGCTAAGGACGTAAACAACGGTTGCTATGGTAAATGTCGGAGCTTCGACGTTATTACTTCTTAGTCATCAACAGTTCCGAAAATGGACCTCCAACTGATTTTTCACACTCCATAGTAACGGTTGCTAAGGACGTAAACAATGGTTGCTATGGTAAATGTCGGAGCTTCGATGTTCTCACTTCTTAGTCACCAACAATTCCAAAAATGGACTTCAAACTGACTCTTCCCACTCCATAGTAACGGTTGCTAAGGACGTAAACAACGGTTGCTATGGTAAATGTCGGAGCTTCGACGTTATTACTTCTTAGTCATCAACAGTTCCGAAAATGGACCTCCAACTGACTTTTCACACTCCATAGTAACGGTTGCTAAGGACGTAAACAACGGTTGCTATGGTAAATGTCGGAGCTTCGATGTTCTTACTTCTTAGTCATCAACAGTTCCAAAAATGAACCTCCAACTGACTTTTCCCATTCCCTAGTTACGGTTGCAAGCGATATAAACACCGGTTGCTAGAGACATCAACAATGGTTTATACGGGAAAGGTCTCTTTGATTGTTATAGAATCCCATAAATATACAAACCCAAATGATCATTTATCATGAATTATATGGGAACTTATCGAAAACACGCTAGCAACGGTTGCCATGGAATCAAACAACGGATGTTGCTGAACACCGAACTCGGTTCACATCTGCCGGAGACCGACCTGTGTGCAAAATTTCAGGACGATCGGACCATTCCTTCGAAAATTAACGTACGACAAAAAAAGTCAGTCTGAAGCTGAATTTTGTATCTCCATAGCAACGGTTGCTAGGAGAATAAACAATGGTTGTTCCAAAATGAATGTCTTATCGATTCTCATCGATCGTCGTCGAAAGAATTGGAGACCCATCGTGCATTGATGATGATTTTCGGAGCTTTTATCAAAAACACGTTAGCAACGGTTGCTAGAGAAATAAACAACGGAATTGGCTGAAAATTGAACTCGACCGAGATTTTGCGGCGACTAACCTGTGTGCAAAATTTCAGGACGATCGGACAATTCCTTCGAGAGTTATCGTACGACAAAAAAAAGTGCACGTACGTACATACGTACGTACGTACGTACGTACGTACGTACGTACGTACGTACGTACGTACATACATACAGACATTTTCGGATTTCCATGTTTTTCGACCCGTAGATTACGAAAATCGAGGTCCCGAAGTCCGATTCGGTGGGTCGATTTTTACCCCGTTACAAAGCTTTCTCTTTGAGAAAGCAATAAATTGACTCATGTGTCTATTATGGATTTCATTTTTTTTTAAGCAATATAAGAGATAAACTAGTTCTGCCACATGCTTGACGCAACATTTTTACTTTTTCTAAAAAAGGTTTTTTTGAGGATACTCATATATTCATCTACTTATTTATTCATTCATCCATTCTTGTTTTGAAGGGCTACATGCTCATTCACGTTATATTTACAACTGCTTGAAAAGAGAAAGTGTTATATGTTATGGGTCGAAAATCGACCTCTTGAGCCGGACTCTGGGATCCTTGTATATTCGTGATTTACCGGTCGAGAAAAGTTGAATTCCAAAAATATCTGTGTGTGCGTAGGTGCGTAAGAATGTATGTGCTCTTTTTTTCTGACACGACAACTATCAAAGGAATTGTCCGATCTTTCTTATATGAACCGAGTTACATTTGTTGATATCCCTATCAACCATTACTACGGAGGTACGGTCAATTAGTTTGAGGTTCATTTGTCGATGACGGAAGACATTTCTTATCGGCATTATTTTTTTTTCACAAACCTTTTTGAGTAAGCATACCGTTAATAAGCAAATAGTAAGCAGCAATTTTTATTTTGGAGCATGGTTTTCATTTTCATTTCAACATACCATTTTTCGTGTATCTATATTTATGTATACTCATGAATTTATCCTGGTTATTTATATTTTCAGGGGAATAGTGGTAGTCCAATATTCAATAGAAGAACATTGGAACTTGTCGGGATCCACGAAGGAGCATGTACCAAAATCACAAAAGACGATCCAGAAGAAGTCAATCTGTTGATTACGATTGACTCATGTCGAGCATTCATCCGAGATGCAATACAAGAATAGAATACATAGTGCGATAGCGATTCAGAATTCGCGGATCTTCCAGGATACCCATCTATGTGATACTGTAGATTAAAATATAAAAATTAATTATTATTTACCATAAAAAATTGTGTAATGATACTAGATTGTAAGTAAATATCTCTTTCGATCAGTATTATCTCCTATTTTTGTGGTAACTTTCACAATATATATTGCGTGCAAAACATTAATGGGACGTTCTACTGTGACTTTGATATTCTGCGTCCAACCTCGTTAAAGTATGAAAACATCCAAAACAGTGTTTCAACGACGGTGTCATATGTATTCTGTGCTCAATCTTAACGTCCAATTGACAAAATCACGTACACGTATACTTTCAAAAATTGCACAACGGAAACAAATCATTTTAGAGAGAGTCGCAAGCTGTTCGCATTTTACAATGAATCAAGTTGATTCACTTTTATTTAAATCTTTTTGCTATGTTTTTGGAGAAATGACAACACTTTGTCATTTCTCACAAGTTTTTTGAAATTTTATGAAACCCCATGTATCAATAATCATTAGCAAATTAATGGAGTTCAGAATATCACGAGTGAAAATTTGTATCATTTTAATGAGCTAGAATATCATAAAATATACTATCGGTGAATACTGAAGGACAGATAAAGATATTAAGTAAAGGTAACAATTACACAAGAGCAGAATTACCAATATTTACTAAACCGTATTTTTGGGTTGTGTATATTCAGTTGGGAGATCTTTTAACACAAAGTACTTGCGCAGTGCGTCTAAATCTAGCTAGTTAAATATAAATATCGAGTCAAAAATTGCCAAGTCATCGCTGCGAGCAAAAAAAGTATAAACAGTTAAGGTTCATCATCATCTAATTGCAAGATTGATAATCGCAACTGGCTTCGCACACACTATACAAACCAGATGACCGTTGAATCAACCTCCAGCGAATTCCGAAAAATTTGGCATCATTTTTTATTTGAAAAAATGATTCGTCAAATAACGTATATCTTAGAAAAATAATTAGAACGTTGCGCACGTGCCGATTTTCTGTTGGAACGTGAGGGAAATACAGCTAACTCGTTCAAAGCTAACTTTTAAATTACTGCATTCATCACTTGGATTAATTTTATAATCATCCATACCATATATTCATCGAATCGGAATAAAGTGAATCATATAATTCTATAATTGAACGTTTTGATGGATAGATTGAACCGTACAATTGCGATTGTACTTGGCCTCTGCAGTCAGCACGTGTCTGATGGCAGTCCCGTTTATTTTCCACTCGAATGCCCTAGTATCTACCACCAGCATTGAAGCTTGAGCAAACACCCAATATCATAAATCATCTATTTTCACAAGCGAACGATAATGAACTGTGTTAATTTTTCCTCGAATGATGAAGTATATGGAAAATTGTATGAGATGTGATTTCTTGAATGTCACGGAATTCTATGCTTAGGTCACACAAATCCCATCGAATCTCGAATCTTGTCAATTTTTAAAGCTATATTATTATACCTTATATTATGGTTGAACCGAACTGTATAGGGGTTCTTCATTCTCGGACAATCAAAATGCATCCGTATCTGTGCAGATCCAAAGTGTACCTCCGAAACTTGAAGATCAGCTTTACGCTGACCATTACCTATTTAAGTTGGATGAGATCAGTTCCGCGGTAGGGGTAAAGTCAACCAATCCATTGAATCACTAAATCCTATAAAGCGCAACCTCAGGCGAACGATCTTAACTAATTTAAACTCCAAACTGAGTCGTTGGGAAAGCCCTCGAAAACGCCCATAAATAAGCATCCGGCCGTAATTAGTGCCCTCGACCGGCAACCCTTTTTTCGCCCCTTCCATGTTAACCATCCCACCCCCGTCCCTGTCTCTCTCTCTCTCTCTCTCTCTCTCTCTCTCTCTCTCTCTCTCTCTCTCTCTCTCTCTCTCTCTCTCTCTCACTCACTCTCTCCCTGACTCTCTCGCCCATGGCAGAATTAACGAAGCCGCAGCTAAGAGTAAGAGGGCGGAGTGGTTAAAAAAGGAAACGCGCGGCGAATTGGTCTGAGGGCGGAACCGCGACTGTTAAGCGTCGCGCACTCTGCAGCTGAATTGGGATACTCCGAGCTGCAGAGTCACTTCCTTCCAGTACTTTACGCAAGAGCAGTCGTTCCTTCATGCTATTGCTATACGGTGAGAGAAAAATCTGTGCCGCCCAGCATTTGCGATTTTCCTCCCGTTTTCCGCGTTTTCACGTTTCTCACATATACCTTCCACTGCATTTTTCAACTGCCAACCTATTAGTTTCCGAGTCGGTTCTGTCCACGGCAAACACATCAGCCGCTACTGATTAAATTCAAGCTTCGCGTCATTCGACCTATCGGGTTCCGAGCCCGACGCGACAAAAACAAATAACTGTGCCAACTAAAATTCACCAAAACCACTAATGGAAAGCGTGTACTCGATTGCAAATGACCAACACAAAGCTCACGATTTTACAAATGAACGTCCATGTTGAATTCGAGTAATGAAAATTCTTTATTTCTCTGTTCAATAGTGCGTGCATGAAATCGTATCTTTGCAAAACACCTCACGAATTTAAATGGGGTCGAATAATACTTGTTAGAATTATCCAAATGAGAAATCGTTGACTCTCAGCTCTCCTCGTTAAACGAAGCCCTTATAAACGAGAAAATCGTATCGACATATCGCGCGCGGGCCCTCGAGAAATCCACCCAAGCGCATTAACAAGCGTATCCGCCGCGTATCTCTTCACGTGCTGCGGGGAAAAATCGGCCGAGCTTTTGCGTGGAACTGGCCGAAGACTAATAGCATTTGACGCGTATGCTTCGTACCTGGAATCGGCGCCCATTCGCGCTAATCCCCGTGGCGTCGTTGCGCAAAGCTATATAGAGACGGTAGATGCGGAAAGGGGGGGGGGAGGGGCAGCTCCCATAGGCAGCGTGAGATACGTTGAAAAATCCAATTTTCGTCGGATTAACCGTGGACGCAAGAAGACTTCGCGGAGTAATCTCCTCCGGCTACGATTCATCTGTTTTCCATCGTCTCCGCCTTTCGATCTTCCGTTTTTGCCGCCTACGCGGATAGAGCCCGCCAGACAAATCGATTAGGGTAATCGTGACGGGCCTCGAGCTTCTGAGGAATTTTCCGGGGATGAGGATGTTTGGCTTGGGAATTTGATGGTGACGCTGCGGGTGGATTTAATAACGCCTTCCAGAACGGAGATTTTAATTGTTTCATGGGTCGCAGTAGTACCCTTTCACAGACCCAACAGAGATTCGATGGTAAACAGTGAAAAATGATAGTAGATATAGTCACTGCATTTTATCAGCTAAACCATCGACGCCATCGTAGACATTTGACTCCATTTTTCATCCCCCTTTCTATACCTCTTTTCGACTCATTCTTTTCCACCCCCTTTATCAAGCTAAAAAATCGTAGGACATAGGTCAAACAGTCAACATTTTAATGATGTAGATATTACAGGCCCTGATTTGGCCAATTTTCAGATCTTATTTCATGAATGAAGTATTTCCCAAATAGAAAGATAGAAAACTTGGACCAAGGTACCTATGAATTGAAACTGCAATACTACGGTAAATATTAAAAATCCAACGAATGAACTCGACTGGTTGATTCATAATAATTTGACCACGATAATAATTCACAATAACAATTCGTATACGAGCTGAGCTCGGTGAGCTTACCGCGCACACGAAATCCCGAATGAGACGGTCCCGAATGAACCGGCGCAGATAGTGATAGATGCTGATGCATTTTATTCCAGCAAGCTAGACGCAAGAGAGCTCGGCTTTCTTATGACGCGCAGAGTAATACAAACAGCCTACGTCACCTTCGCTCCTAGTGAAATGAGGAAGAATGTTCCCGACGCTGAAACATACATCTTCGAGCGAGCCCAAGTGATTTTCATCTCCTCTCGCTCTGCTCTCGGATGCACATGATGCACACAGCAGCTCGGGATCCTTAAAAGAATAACAAACAGCGAAATGTCATCGCCGGGCGCGTGTTGCAGGATGGAAAAGGCTGCGTGTACGGGAATCGCATCCAAACAATCCAGCCCCGAGGGAGTATGAATTTTTGTTGGACACCGACGCGCACTGGCCCATATTGTCGTATACAATGAGTGAAAACAAGTGGGCGAATTAAGCGTCACTCGCAATTCCAGCGCCGTTCCACGTCCCGGCCCAACGTATTCTATTGAAGTGCAGCTATTATGGCTCGAGGCTGGCTGAGCTTACATGGCCGCTTCCGGAAAGAGAGAGTGAGGGGCTGGGAGGTTGAAGCTGCGCTCTGCTGCAGTAAACACGGAGAGACCCTGTCTACCATCGCGCGCCGTTGCAGAATTCATTAGAGGGGATTTTCACTGCGACCCAAGACGCGCCTGTGGGAGAGGCTGCTTGTTAGGACGGGTAAACCTGGACATTTTTTTTCTCCCTTTCGCGCGGAAAACAAGTTTTTCAGCGGTGACTTTGTTGGCAGCCTTGACGAAAAGTGATCTTTTTCATTTGTCTTCCTTTGCGCGCCCACCACTGGGCTTGCAGTATTACTATGAACCTTGGGGTGGAAGAGGGGAGTCGAGTAATATTGGAACTCGGATTATGAACGGATGGAGATTACTATGGTTAATATCCCCATGGCTCATAGATATATGCTCTTTGAATTTAATTAACAAGTGGTCATAATTTTACACTATGGATCGATCCTTCCATTGATGAGATGGGCCGAGATGATCATCATTTGGATCTCGTTCGTCTCTTCATTCGTCTGTTTTATCAACATCGACCTCTGTGAGCAACAGTAACAGCTGAAAAATAAACGTTCACAATTCAGTACTCAATTTATTGAGTACTGAAAACGCAAATTCAACGCTAACAATTTCTACTTCTAGTGAATTATGATAAAAAGAAAGTGTGCGTGTATGCTGTGAGAATCAACTACCCTAGGTTGCTGTTTTTATGAAAAAAAAATATTCCTGACGAATTTGCGTCAAGGCCATTTGATCATCAATTTTACCTGTTTGATCACAGCGATTGCGGCAACTTATCACACCTTCGTGTGGATAGGTTTTACCATCAGTTCCGCAGACGGGCATGTACAAAGCGATTGTAAAGCAAGGACAAGGGTTTCGTCTTTGTGCATATCCATGTACGAATATTGAACTCAACAGAAACACTGAACGTGAAATGAAATTTGAGTTATCGATGGGATAAACATTCAAATATATTTATTTATAAGTTTTCTAATTTTTTACTGACTGATGCACGTGAAACGTAAAACGTAGCTGCCTCGCGTCCCGGACATTTTTAATTCTTAATAGAATAACGACTTGAGAATACGATGGAATCAGTTCTCGCACCGAAGCTGTCCGAGACAAACTGAGAGGTAATATTAGATTTCCATTGGTTTATCTCTACTCGAAACAATTGAAAACGTTGAATGCTATATATATATATATATATATTCCCACGCTGCTTTTTAGACGAGGAAAATCCAACAGAGATTTATGTTATTACATATCGACGTGTCTTACGAAGAAAGACACATAACTGAATCTGTCCGCGAAGAAAGACACATATCCGAATCTGTCCGCGAAGAAAGACACATATCCGAATCTGTCCGCGAAGAAAGACACATATCCGAATCTGTCCGCGAAGAAAGACACAACTCGCAATCTAGCCACGAAGAAAGACACAACTCGCAATCTGTCCACGAAGAAAGACAAATGTCGGAATTATTCTCCCGTGAATATTAACGAAAAAAGAGTTTAAACTGTAGAAAAGGCTTGTTTTTTTTTCAAGTATGACCTACTCATTCTAAGCTTTCATTCCATATATTTTTTACGTCGGAAAATTGTGGGATGTGCGCCATGTATCCTTTTTGCGGCCAGACGCGAGTTGTGTCTTTCTTCGTGGCTAGATTGCGAGTTGTGTCTTTCTTCGCGGCTAGATTGCGAGTTGTGTCTTTCTTCGCGGCTAGATTGCGAGTTGTGTCTTTCTTCGTGGCTAGATTGCGAGTTGTGTCTTTCTTCGCGGACAGTTTGAGATGTGTCTTTCTTCGTAAGACACGTCGATATATCCTCGGTATTTATGTACGTATTTACATATACCAGACAGAAAACAAGATAATTTCATCCCAGTACTTATCATTTTCTTCGAAATCAATTCATGCATCCCAAGTAACAACAATGCCATCAGGCGGAAATGTTGGAAAAAAAGACAGGAGATGAACACTACATTGGATTAGCAGTGCGAAATGTCGTTATACTGTTTTCTCGCCAGGCTTTTCCAATGTGTCGCCGTGAATCGAGGAAACCAAGATCCTCAAATCTCCTCGACAGCTCTTCCCCCTCTTGCTCCTCTCACGAAGTACACTTCCACCCTCTGCCGAGATACTCTCACCGTGTAGACAAACATAATTCGTGCAATTAACATCGTCTCCCATTTACTCTCGCAAAACTTCGCACATCTCCTCTGATGAAGATCAACGAAGTAATCCTCGAGTCCTAGGTAATCTTCTTCACCAGCCATTTGTTTTCCATCCCCTTTTCGTGCGCGACAGCAAGAGTTGCGGGTCACCAAAGGCTTGATCAGTAAACGCACTATTTATGATTGCCGTTTTCTTGAATTCGAAAATAATTCAACATTTCCAAGAGACATATCAATCGCAAAAGAAGTAAAGTATCAAAAATCATTTTTTGCTATACTTGAGAAAATATAATAAGGTAGGTGTACTCAATACGAGCCACCGAATCGTAAACGGTCATTATACATCGCATTGAGTGTAGAGCACCCAACGTTGCTCGTAGGAGATAAAAGGTCGGCTTGATACCTTCAAAATGAGCTAAGCCGCAACGGGTTCGGGCTATTTCAGTCTGAGTAAATAACATTTTCAAGCAAAATATCGATCACAGATACGTGAAACCGATGGGGGGGGGGGTTATTGGGTTCACTCGAAAAAATGAAGATCTATTAAATCAATCGATGCAAAGGACGTATGATGAGGAAAAATTGAATTGTTTAAGTGAAATGTAACAAGAAATCGATTGATGTTCCTCGTTCTTCTGTCCCAATTATTGCACTGTAAAAGCGCGTATATATGACATCAAAGGATGGCTCACATTGGGTACCGCGGCTCATATATATTGAGTGCCCATTACTCACTACGAAACATTCAAATGACAATGAAAGAGGATACCGCTGGCATTAAAAGCGAGACAACGAGTCTCTCAAATTTCACGTATATCCTGCTGTTCATAATTATTATCGAGCTCTCGACGAATTATTCGAACGCGACTATCAATTCACCGCGCGCTCGCTTCCGAAATTCTATTTCCGGTCAGAGCCACTATAAAGAGTCGGACATGTCCTGGTTGCGCTCGATAATTATCGCATATTCGCGCAAATTTATCTGCACGATTTTACGAGTGAGTTTGGAGAAGCGATGGGAAAATCTGCATGGAATCCGAGCTACCACCCAAGGGCCGCGCGCGCTTCATCCAATCGACGCTAATCAAAATGCGATCAAGCCGGCTGCAGCGCCAATTAACCATAATTAAGCGGCCGTCTAATTAAACAGATAACGCGCGCGCGCGCGGCCCACGGACGGCCAGGGGGAAATTATTATTTCACATCGAGCCGTAGGCGGCTCAACAAAACAGCCAATGCATGTGTCGCTCGAGCGGATCAATTCTGCACCGGCACCTCGATCTGATGCAGCGCTAATGCGACGTTCTTATGAAATTATAGATTGAGTTGAAACTTGGACAGGATTTATACCCGCGACACAAACAAATCTTAATTGAGCTGGAGAAAAAAAATTACGGGTCACAGGCTTCATTTACGTATGACACACATAATAAAAATTGCATTCATCACATTAGTTCTTGTGGCTCGAAAATTCATTGATACCTTGTAAACTGAATATAAAGAAAAAAAATAACCTGGTAGGGAATTAAGCATTTCTAAGAATCTGTCCCTTCGTTAGCGGAATCTTAACAGAATCTGAACTTTAACGAGTATTCAACCAAAGATATCAACTTTAAACGATTCTTCGATAAACTATGCTTAAAGTTTCTACCAAGGATAGAAAAGAACTGAAATAATTATAAATAATAGGTATACAACAGGAGATCACAATATGTTTGAGAATACCGTAAATGTTGCCGGAGAAATGAGGATTAAAAGACCGAGAACAGTGAATTTCAATTAATTTTATGTGATTCAAGTGTTCGTGGTGTACTCATATGGACTCATCTACAGTATATCTTTTTTTTCAAGGATTTCATTAGTTTAGTCGAGAATGAGATTGATAATGTTGAAAGTTTTTCCAGTGCCCCCCCCTCCCCGCCACAATTCGCGGCCGACCGAAAGACGCACACATCGAGAGCGACAAGAGACGGTACCGAAGACCGAGTGCTCGAACAATTGGATTGTCGCCGGACGTGGGCGCAATTTATCGGTGGTGCATCTGCTGTCGCGGCTACTCCGCGCAAGTGGCCCCGCGAACTGTATACTTCGCCGCCCTCCCCTGGATCAAACGGACCGTGCGATTCGAGGACTTTTCTCTCCCGCGAGAGATACTGCGCGCTTCTCGTTTGGATCGCTACGTAGTTTCGCAGGTGAAAATTGCGTGAACGCGAATAAACGACTCGCTTCGTATGATTCTTATATTGTACATATCTAACTCGTAACATCCGGGTGAAACTATACATTTTTCCCACGAACGTCGCAAGCGTGTGTCATCAGATTACAAACAGCGGTGCCGAGGAAATAAAATGATTTAGCTAATTTCGAAAGCGTGATCCGAGACATTGACAATATAATTGCTTTCCTTCCTCGAGCGTGTAAACAAGCAATCATGCAAGTGGTTATCGCCTCTCTTCTTCAGATTTTTCCTCGCTCGTATCAACCGGGGAAGATCTCGGACTTGCGCGCATTGGTTTTAGTTTTCGCTAAGACTTCGAGAGATACACGTGGACAATGTTGCGGAACCAGTTTGTCCTCAGTTTCGCTTGTTTCAGTTAGTTCATCCAATTCGTTCTACTATACTGAGAAAAAAATGTCGGAGCTTGCTAATGATCGTCTATGAATACAGTTCAATGCCCAGACAAATATATTTTAATCATATTTTTATTATTGGTTTAATGTTTAAAAATTGACAATATTTCGCTACGTAAAAAGAAGGAACATTTTTCAATTCACATCTCTTAGTTGCGCTCCCTTCAACGAATACATTATTACGTAGAATACACAACATTCCTATTCTCGGTTTTGTATAGTTTCTGTTCCAAATTTATTCAGACTCAATTTTTTATACTTTTTCCTCAGTCCTCTTAGGATCCGTGATGCATTCTCAAGGGTACGTGAAAAGATATGCATGTCCTTGTTTTTCGATTGAAGTCTACGAGCCCGTTTGCGGTAGTAATGGTCAAACGTATTCGAGTCAAGCCAAGCTAGAGTGTGCCAATAAATGTCAAGGAGCAAGTAAGTAATTTAATATTCAAAAAACGATGATAGAACGTTTTCAACAATCAACAAACACATTTTCACACATTTTCAGACACCAGAATAGCTCACAAGGGTAAATGTCATTAAATGCCCACTGTACGATCAGAAGTCGATGGCAAAATGGAAATACGCATTTCTGTTACTGTTCAATAAAATGCCGCACGCAAAAAACTGTTGTATACACTTTCTAACCTTACATCCAACGAGTATCTCGATTTTTTTTCGACTTGCGCAAGCTAATTTTTTCCCCCCTATTAAAAATTCAAATTACGAGTACAACTGTTTTATCCAACTCGGAAAAAGCCTGTCGGAGGTGACGCGTCAAAGTTGATGATATTCATCAAGGAAAAACTTCAGTGCACGCAGCCATTCAACTTTGATCCAGCAAATAACCTAATTCCTACACTACCCCACTGAGAGACACACGAGACCTTTTACCCTTTTCAAAGCTTCCGAGACCCCTGGAAAGCGACCTAAAACCAGTTGCGTGCCAAAAATGCCGCGGATCTCGCGCGCAGAACGCGTTTGACGATATCTCTCTCGAGGGGGGGTAATCGGTCGCGCGTGTGTGTCCTCGCGCTCTCATCGTAATCTCGTTCGGAGGCATTTGTCTTTGTACGGAGCCACTGGGCCAAAGTGCGAGATTTCCCGAGTCCGCGCGCGCAATCGCTCGTAAGTGCAGTGTATTTAAAAAGCCGTCAAAGAGATGCTGGTAATCTCGCAAAGTAGCGTCGAGTAGCAGTGGAGAGCTCGAGCGATGCTTTGTCAAACTGAAATATAGCCGGGCTATTATCCTCGAGGCACACAATACACATGCGCTTGCCCTTGTTTACCGCTCGAGCTCTTCCCGTGCGCGTGAATTCACCAGCCGGTCTCGCGGTTATAATCAGCAATTGGACGGAACGGCTGTCGCCCCAGTGCCCGATGCGAAAGAATAAACGTTTTTCTCGGGTTAACTTTGAGGAGAGTTTGGGTTGGAAGTCTCGTTCATCGTCTCGGTCCTCGTCGTTTTTGTCTAATTTCATGTGACCTCCTATGGATTCAGGATATATTCAACATGTTTACGTCTGTCATATGCTTGAATCTGTGATTTGATTTTTCAGCTAGCACGTGCATGTTGCTCGTACAAAAATAGAGTATGAGTCATCGAACAATCGTCCTGACAGTTCCACTCATCCGATTTTAATCAATAATCAAATGATGAAATCAAATCAGATGTAAGAAAAAAACGTTCAACGTTTCTCAGGATAGATTCGATTACCAACTCATTGATCTCGTTTTCTAACAATAGAAGTTTAGCTTGCTAAAGCGAACTATTTAATCATCCATTATTAATTTAAATATGATACTTCATTTTAAATATTACAAGGAAAAGAGTTAAAAGTTCTTCTCGAAGTATATTCGAACCATGCCTTGATCATGTCTCACAGATAATGTCAGTACATTTCTAAGTCATTATTTTCTCGGCGTAATTTATATGCATAGTTTGTTTACCTTGAATATATCACACTTCTTTTCATATAATCGCGCCTATAATTAAAACTAGACCGAACGTTATCTGCGCCCGAGAGGGAGTTATTTTTCAGGAGCGAGACTTAGATTTAGATCTCGATTTATATGCGTGAACTGGCGTACTCGGCCGTATTCGCTTGCCAAGCGACATTTGAAGCATCAAACGTCGCGCGCCATCTGCGTGTGTGTGTCATTTATCGCGCACGAAAAGTTTCGAGCACGGTTATGCCGATTTGATCTTGAAGAGAGGGCGAGGGCTCGTACAATCTCGCGACGCACCAAACTCCTCGATAACTGATTTCCCATAAGATCGGTACTTGCAAATCAGAACTTCGGTCTACAATGCGTATGTGCTGCATGTTAGCGGATGATCGAGTTACGTAGCGTAAACAAAAATTCAACAACTTTACACGTATCAAGTGTATAATTGGGATTGTGAAATAATGGATACTTTTAATTCAATGAATTGATAAAATTAGCCCTGGCTAATGAGGGAAAAACATTTTCACTCGACCTCCCCATTTCATCCATTCCACCTGAAACTACAATGGTATTTCCAACTGTGCATATTTAGTTCGACCAAATCTACACGTCACAAGCATTCCTCTTCCCAATTAGCGATATGATACCACGTATATTCCATTCTATTGATTCAACATGATTGTTCCAGCTTATTATGAGTCAAAGGTAGGTATCCCACGCTTGAAATGCTCAATTTCGAGTACTGAAACTAATCTGATAAGTAGATTCAAGGAATATTAGTGAGAATTTCACCATCAATAGTGTCGAATCTCTTGGAGTTGACCACGTGACCATATGTATACGATACTCAACGCCATTTTTCAAAAATTTTTCGGTAGATTGAGCGGATTGACTCACGCTCGTGCATTATTTTTTGCTCACACAGAATACTTTAGTGTCCTACGTAAGCAAAATTATTTGAAACCCGATATTGAGTGTTGCGGATATCATTTCAAACGAAGCTCAATAATATCATAGTATTCCCTATCGCTTATAAAAAACAACGTTATTCTAAAACAAATAGCGATAATTAAAGCGGAGCGCGGGAGAGGGACTCGTTGAAAGCTCGCGTCCGCTCGAATAATTTAGCTCGTATCTTGAATTAAAAGCACCGCGGCCTTATGCAAATACAAAAATAATAAACACCGTGTGCGCAGTGTGGGCACATATGAAAAAGCGTCTCTCGCTACCGGCGCGCCACGGTTTTATGCAGATTTTACGCAAAACCGAACAGCTGTCCCTGCTGCCGCGTAAACATCGCGCACAGACCAGCGCATTTGCTCTCTCTATACCAACGTTGTATCGCGTTGGGCATTCTACGGGATCTGCGATGACTCGATGCCAGAGTGTTCTAGTTCGCGTTCCAGACGACAATCGCAACAGTGTGAAAAACTGAAAACGTATCACCATTTTTCAAATGGTAACAAAAACATAGCAAGTCTGCTGCTGCAATTCTACAGACTCGAAATATTTTTTCGAGATTTTTCCAATTCTACAATTTATAAGTAGATCGATCTTACTCTAAACTAATTATAAATATTCGAAAAGAGAAAATATACTGCAGTGAGTTGTGCACATAAACACAAGTCAAATTTATCAAAATACACTTTTTATGGTTTTTTTCATCTTATTACTCCAGCAATATCAAATTTTCTTGGCTGTCATTTGAAACGTAAATACGGAACTTCATATACGCCTTCGTCACCGCAAAATCTCGAAACAATCCTCTGTGGAACAATTTTATGTGTAAAAAATAGTTGTCGAATAGATTATATACGATGCTACATGGAACAATCTTCCAAATATTCACTTTGCAATGGCTGAAAGAATATTTGAGGAGAGATTTTCGTTCGCACATATTCCGCAGGACTTAGCTGTACAGAGTTTTCAAATGAATATTTTTCAAAAGCGTCCACAACTTTAATCTCGCGCTAGCGTTAAAGGATAGTAAAAAGCGCCGAGAATTCGAGTGTGATAAAAATCATTGCGTAGAGCCCCGGCACAGGCCTGCTAAATTGCCAGTCTCGCTCGATATTTACTCTGGTTATGGCCAAAGTTTGCGCATAACCCAGAGCTGCTTTTTCGCATCCAGCCGAACACCCGCGGAATTATAATTCGGATTAGCGTATTCGGCGCCTGGATTATCACTTTTCGAGCCGAGGACTTGACGGGCAGTTTTTATCGTGTTGTGATTCATGTCGTTCACTCGTCCTTTTTCAGATACTAAATATTGCAATATAATGCAATTTTCTGGAACGAAATCAAATTGGCCACATATATAGAAGTACGATTCTTCGAGCATACAATTATTCTCCTTGAACTAATTTGTCGAAATAACAAATTTCATAGAGGTTTTCTTTCCATAATTGCTTGTCCCTTCCCGAATATTCATGTATATATAAGATACTTTAAGGTAAATGTATCGACTCATCCTTGACTAATGAAAATTGTTCTTGAATGTTGCAGGTAAGAAGCATCTGTCACCTTAGAACGACCATATCGGAAAATACAGTAAGTTCTTCCCGCAAAATGCATAACCATCTATTTCAAAAACACGCAGCACAGTAATTTTACTGGCGTTCAGTCGATTTTTGTTGTCGATTCGCAACCCAAATCACAATCACGGTAAAAATTCACGAGCTTCAACGATATACATTGATTTGTTGAGCTTTGTAAAATTATTGAAAAAGTGAGATTCCGATAGAAAAATATACGCTCCCCCGAGCCAGATTCCCACCAGCATCCTTTTGATCTCCGGTCGGCCGCTCTGCCACCGGGAAGACAATCAACTGTTCTTCACATCCTGCTACTCCAACACACAACTCTGGTAACTGTTTAACCTCAAAGAACTTGACTAATTCGAGCCTTGTTGGCGAACAGTTCATCTCACTGCTCGAGTCGTCGAGGCCACGGAGAACAAGCGAATAGATGGGCGCGAAATGAAGTGTGTCCGATGGCTGCAGTGGGTATTCATCACAGGCAAGCGCAGCCATGGGCGAGATGGGGCCGGAAGCGCGCGGGTATTGGATCGCGCGATTCCAAAGGGACATATGATTGCGCTCGGATCCAGCCACGCGCGGCTCGCGAGCTATGTTGATTTTTGCTTTGCCGCTGCAGCCCCGCAGCTTTATTTGTATCTGCCCGTGTTCCGCTCGGCTGCGCTTTTGCTCGTTTCCATTTGCTCGCATTCGACTCGCGAGCGATATTATAAAGTAATTTCCAATGGATGAATTCGACAACATAGAGAGAGCGAGTCTGCGTATCGGTCACGCGCTCGTATCGCCAGCTGCCCGCAGCAGCGTACATTCTTTCGTATATACTCGCGTGTACATACACACAACGAATTATATCTCTTATCGAGAGGAATATACGTCATCCACTCATGAATGTCAAGCGAAAGTGCGGTGCTGTCGATTTATTCGTTCGGTACGCGGTGGAGGATACGCAAAAATACGTGTATACCGATCAATCGCGTGGTCGAGCGCTGAATCAAATCGCGGCCGCGGCGGATCCGGAACAAACGAGCGCGTGTCATCGATAACGGCTCCCGGCCTACGGTGCAAATTGATCGAGCCGGTGGAGCCGCACCGCGACACGCTGGCAATTTTGCAGCAGCCCCAGAGCCGCCCCCGTCTCTACACTCCGGGCACAGGCTATAACAACGTATTTCGACGCTGGTGAGCGCATCTGCGCCAGGTCCACCTCTGTTATACGCGTATGCACGTATATATAGCGTTGCGCGCGCGCTCGTCACGGAAGCTCGACCAATTAGCGGCCGCGGAGCGTTAATTACCTACTGAGCTTAAATACGCCCTACATAAGTAACTTTGCCACTTTGTCGCGCGCGCGCGCGCGATTCTTGGTTGGAATTGGTAATTGCCGGAATTTACGCGCCAACTTTATTCGTCGGATGAAAGACACCCCGGCAAATTTATTCATTTCATTAGGAGAGGGTCGAGAGAATGACCTCGTTCCCGCGCGGCAAGCACGCGCATCCTTTTTTTTCCCTGTTAAATTTTACTCGGCGAAAAGTATTATACGAATATATGGTTCGGATCAAGCACACTGCTTCGATTGAATATATATCTCCGGCATGTCGTTTTGCAACAGATCGAATGGAGTTTTATGGAATTTCTGTAATGAATTGAATCCAAGTGGTCAAGTGATAATTTTGTGTAATTTCTTTATGTCGATCTACCATCGGTTCGTATTCCATTCTAAAGAGAACGAAAATCATTTGTTGTTTGTGCTGATGTGCGAGTGGTTGGATTTCTGTGTTCATGCAATTTGCACATAAAGTTTATATTGGAATTACGGAGTTTCCTTCCCCCCGCATATTTACCCGATCCGTAACGAGACGATGTACTTCACACCGGAAGAATCTGGTCGGACGAGTGTGGTCGGGGATGTTTCCCCGTGATTGAATCTGTGTTTCCTGAAGAATCAATCAATTTATCTCAACTCAATATCATATCGATCGTGGCGTCGTACACGCTACTCTGGACAACGCGTGCACCTATATACATATAGAAATAACTCGCTGAAACTCATTCACCTGTCGACCCTCCGGAATCAGCACCGGCAGTTTGTCGAAAGATTATTTGAGAAAGAGCTAACGAAATTCTGGAGGGCGGAAAAATAAAGAAGAACAAGAAAGCAAAACTGGGCATCAGAGGAAAAAAAAAGCGGAATAACACTTGACGCGCTGTCCCGGAACGACATAAGCATATGGGGGGGGGGGGATCCAGCAAATTGTTGAACAACTCCTCGAGACACCCGAGGGCTTTTCTCGCGGGTAATTCGCCTGATAAATTCGCCGAGTGCGCCGCCTGGTATAGGATGCGTGGATACGAGAGGGCCTCCCTTCCCGGTCGTACAGCGTTACTTCACAATGAACCGACACAATGCGCGCGCGAGCAAACCACGACCCGTCGCTGCGAACTGACTCGCCTACTCTCGGCAAATTTCCCCCACGTTATCAGTTATTACTGCGCACACCGCGCGAGCAACCCATCAATGCGCCCGGCCCGTCACACGCTCCTCTCTGCTAATGTTTACGCGTCATTACGGACTAATGTGGGCTCAGCCGTGATCTATTTGCTCGCGTTTTTCACTTGTGTATTCAAAATATATCCTCTGGGAAAAATGCTTGCATCATATTATATGGTGAAAAATGCTAGTATCAACATTTGCTTCCGTCAGAAAGAATCATTTTAACGGGACATTAATATTCTGTCGTATGGAAAAATCAATTGTATGCTTCTCGACCATATGACTATACTCTGAAATTCATTGGATTCATAGTGAGTTAAACTATTATGTCTGGATTCTCCAATATTTCTTACATTTCATCCAATGTACTGAAACGTTTACATCTAAATTATCGTTTGGTTTGAGGGAGATAACTGCTTACAAGTGGAACACTCCTGTGTAAGAACAAAGTCTGGCAAAAGTCAAAACCTTATATTTTTCTTTCGGAAAAGTCTGACAAAACTAGTAGATTTATGACCAGAACCAGACTTTTTACAATAAAACCCGGCAAACTTGGAGGCTTGAAAAATCTCAATTTGATATTGCACTCTAATGAGTATGCAGAATTTAATGACTTACAGCGAGAAATAGTAAACACTATGGCGTTTTATTCTACGTTGCAATGCGATTAAAAACTTCTGCTTCTGGTGACCTGGTATCCAGTGGCACGCTAGTGCCACCACCTGGCGAGTAAAGCCAGCTGGTGGCAGCGTGACACTATATACATTAATTAATATTATACTCGTACTCAGCCAAAACTCTATCGAAGAAATCACCCAGAAATGGATTACGATTTCAGCAAACAACTCAGATTATGTTTGTCATGTTGGGAATTCGAAGAATATTATCATATAAGGATACTTAAAATTATTTCGTAATCCATTCGGGGGTGATTTCATGAATTGCATTTTTGCTTTCTCAAAGAGAAAGCTTTGTAATGGGGCAAAAATCGACCCACCGAATCGGACCTCGAGACCTCGATTTTCGTAATCTACGGGTCGAAAAACATGGAAATCCAAAAGTGTCTGTATGTGTGTGTGTGTGTGTGTGTGTGTGTGTGTGTGTGTGTGTGAGTGTGTGTGTGTGTGTGTGTGTGTGTGTGTGTGTGTGTGTGTGTAACGTTTTTTTTCGTCCACGATAACTCTCGAAGAAATGGTCCGATCTTCTTGATTTTGCACACCGGTTAGTTGTGGCAAGATCTATCACGAGTTCAATTTTCAGCAAAATCCGTTGGTTATTTCCTTAGCAACCGTTTCTTATGTGTTTTCTCGCAAATCCTTATGAGTGCTCATTGGGGCAAGCCGGAAAATCAGTTTTAAGTCACACTCGATGGCCAAGGACACTGAATTATTCTATTTTCTTCATAGCAACCGTTGTTTACTCCCCTAGCAACCGTTATGAAGGTTGGAAATTATTAATTTAATATCTATTTCCATCATTTTCGACGGCAAAGGACACAAAATCTTCCCAATTAGCTTCTTAGCAACCGTTGTTCCCCGCGCTAGCAACCGTTGCTAAGGGGGAAAAAAATTGATGTAAGTTTCGTTTCCAGTATTTTCAACGTACTATAGAGAAAATTGGGAAAATTTGGTGTCTTTTGCCGTCGAAAATGATCAAAATAGATTTTGAATTGATCATTTCCAACCTCAGCCGTCGAAAATGATCAAAAACGGACTTAAGGGCAGGGCGGATCGATTTTGACCGCTATCAAACCGTATGACAGTCACAAGATGAATTGATCGAAAAATTATGCAGGTCCAAATGTCTCGCATTGTGTAGAACCTAGAACCGTTTGCTTTGTTGCATTTGATCAAATAATAAGAGAGCCCGGACAGACAT
The DNA here is from genome assembly GCA_020882685.1 of Aphelinus atriplicis. NCBI lineage: Eukaryota > Metazoa > Arthropoda > Insecta > Hymenoptera > Aphelinidae > Aphelinus > Aphelinus atriplicis. The sequence continues at coordinate 1,575,085 of CM037075.1, read as the reverse complement.
CAACACTCGCAACATAGTTTGGTCAATTGAAAAAGAACGACACTTTACACAGTCACAAAGATACGAATTGAATTGATTAAATAATTTTTTTGTAATTTTTGAAAAATAGATGATAGTATCTACGGTAGTGAAAAGGTGAAAATACAGGTTTGGGAAGCGTTTGTCGGTGATATTGAAGCCTCTTTGAGAAAGCATACTGCTAAGGCACTTGGCAGCGGTTTTTATATCTTGGCTGAGTACTTGCTCAATATTTTAATGCAGAAGAAAGAAATTTCCATCAAAATGAGCATTTCTCACTGCGAGTAAGTATATTCTGCATTCTCGTTTGAGTGCAAAGTTAAATTCAAATTTGCAAAGTCTTATATTCTGCCGGATATCATCGTCAGAATCATAAAAATGTCTGGCTTTGAGCAACAAGTTTTGCCGGGCTTTCCCAAGGAAAAAATACAAGGTCTGGCATTCATTTTTGCAAGACTTTAGCCAGACTTCAAGTGCCCAGACTTATGCCAGATTTCTTTTCCAAGCGAGCTGTCTCGACTAATCTAGTTACGTTTCAAATCGAGATTCAAAGAATTTCGTGACGTCTAAAGAAATAGCATAAAAGCATGTTTTTATTATTAAAATCACAATAATTTCCAAATGAACAATAATTGATTGATATTAACAATTTGACTAATATTATCAATATAATTCTCTCAGTGCACTCGGATGTGAGCGAGTTGCTGGTACTGTATGTGTGTAAATGCTTCAAGTAGTACTGATTACGGCTGATCAGACATTCATTTTCGACGCAAAAATGTTTGTAGTTACGCGTGATTTGAAAGAAAAATTGTGCCTCCGGTCAATTGTGCTCGCAGCTTAATGTATCGTTTCTGGAGTTCTCGATGCTGGGAACATCGGCCACTGTCGCTCGATGCACATATATATACACTCGGTCGGCGCTAATGAGACGTCACGGGCATTGTCCATGGCCGTCGGAATCGTTGACGCTTCTCCAATAATCGCTCCTTCGTTCGCGCACAATCCACGTGTATTCCGAGGAGTATTCTAAATCATAAATGTCAGTCCGGTTGGTGGTCGCCAAACTACATGCGTGTAGAGTGTCAGCAATGTGAATAGGCCCTTACGTCCCAGTGTCCCGGGATCACTCGATCTCGCTCTATTAATAAATCACCCGACTCTGGATGTCTATGTTGAAGTTTGATGGCGATCCCTGTGGAAATACTATAGCTTATCATAGCTGCAACATGACGACGCTACTTCGAGCTTACTTTGGCTTTGAGGATTGAATTTATTTATTTATATTATTCTCATAAACACAGGAAAATCCTGGTGAAAGTTTCTCATAAGTTCTCATAGTTCTTCTGAAGGTTGAGAGAGCATTTATCTCAGCAAATACGTATTGGAATCTTATAGCTTTGTAATAATCATTGTATTTGAATTATTCAATAAAGACAAAATATGTTATTATAGTTCTTTGATTTATTTTATACGAATTCTTATACACATGAGAAAAACAAAAAATTTGGATAAAGAAATCAAACTAAAAATACTTTGGAATGCGTCATAGCCCGCGAAACATAAAGAAGTGGGGATCATTCCCTCACTATTGGAATTAACATACCTCACAGCTTCCAATGCAGATGCAATGTAGCCATGCGGTTTTGGTGTGACATATAGATTTAGCAATGACTAATTTTGCGCTTATCCGTTTGATATTTTAGCTATAACAAATGACAAATGTCGTTTTAGAGCATCTGGCGCAAAACAAAATCAAGCAGTGCTGGCATTAAATCCGTTTTATATCGTCGAAATTCAACCAACTGCTGAATCCCATAGTTATTAGGATAAGAATATAGGGTAGATAAATTCATAAACTCGATGTTAAAGTTGTAATATAAAAGTATATATTGCAATTTTACCCAAAAAGGAAAGAGCTTGCAAAAGTGAGATGGAAATGCAGAGAAGAAATAATTAATGCAAACAACGGAGACAGCGCGACGATTATAAGTATCGATCGTTCGAGTGGACCAGACGACGGACTGACTGACTTCGCGATATTCGACCGTTGGCAAATGTGATTCAACGCAACATCCGTGAAATCTGAAACCAACGTTTAAGGTATCCTGTTTTTCGATAATTCCACAGCGACTGTAACTATGGCTCGAAACTTCCGACACAGTTTCAAATTTCTTCGTTGGTCTACATCGTTAGAACCCTGTGCTTCGTTCGAAGTGTATACACGAGAAACAAAAGTTTAAGATGAATTCTTGGTCGAAAATGGACGAGCTCAATTGAAAGCAACGATTCGCGGATTCAAAGCAGTTAATGTGGACAATATTTATACTTGCATTCACAGTTCGTGAGCCGGGATCGGTCTTGTGTATCTTATTCAAAAGACAGTGTAATTTAATGAGAATCGGGTTGCGGACATGACTAGGATCTGAAATTTTAGCCCTCTTCTGTTGAAAACTCTGGGGTACGACAAATAAACTATATTATTCAATTACACGATGAAAAATAGGGGTTAAAGAGTGAAGGGGAGGAGGGGGTCATACCAAAGAGGTAAAGTAATGTTAAAGATCCTAGTGATTACCGCCTTGACTCAATCCACGTTGAATCATCAAAGGCGAAAGTTAATTTGGTCGATAATATTATAATAGGAAGCCCTGAATACTTTCATTTTTGGATAATTATTCCATGTAACTACCGTGACCAGGACTTTACTAATATTAACAAATTTAAGTATTAAGAGCGAGGTTAGGTGATTTCGGCACGAAAAACGTTTGCGATCCGAGCGCAACGAGGATTGCAAGTTTGCGCGTGCCGAAATAGCCTAGATGAGCGAGGTGCATATACTATTTTTCGTACCCCGCGGCAGAAAAGTGCCATTCTTTGCAAACGCCAGGACGTAAAGTAGGCACTTTACTGCCGCTGGGACGAAAAATATATTTCATTTTCGCTAAGTACTTGATATAATCTACTGAAAGCATAGAGAAATACACTATCTCTGATACAGTAATATATATCAGTTCACTTATTTCACACTGGAAGTATATGTAGCGTAATGTACTGACTTTTTTTCACCCTATTCATTATAGTGAGAATAATTGCCAAACCAATTTTTCCTCAGTGTGAAATTTTGTACTTTTGAGCCAATTATGGATTCTCCGCGACGCGTATGTCGCGATGGCTGTATCCGTTGCAGTTTTGGAATCGAGTGTGCACCGCGAGGTAAGGAGCTCCAGCAGCAGTGCAACAGCGTGTCGCGCGGGAGCATTGGGTCAGCCGCGACGCTATGCATAGGCAAACAGCATGAAATTGTCTACATCCGCGGACACACACACACACAGTCGCGTATACACACCAGTCATACGACATCGACTACGTGCTATATAGCTCTCGAGCTGGCGTTTGACGCCGGAATTTTTCCGCATCCTTCCTACCCGTGGGACGACATATTTTCTCTACTCGTACGTTATATACATGCACGATCGAAAGCCCATACATCTCCCCCGCCAACACTGAACATACATCTAAAATCGTTTTTACGGGCCTTCACCTTCGAATGGAAAAGCGGCCCGCGTGAAATGAAAGATGCCCCGCCGATCTCGCCCGATTTTAAATCGAGTTTTATGTAGGCCGTTCGCAAGGCTGGTTTTACGGCCGTTCCGCGCTCGAGCTCCTATGGATTCGCGCGCGCGCGCGCACTGCTCTTCCTTGTATTATACGCGACTCCGTATACCGAGGCGTGGATGAAATTTCAAATGACCAACTGACGAGGCGATCTTACGTGTACGTCCATTGCAAAAGTACATCCGCCTCGTGTGTTTCTGGGATTCTGACGAAATCCTTACCTCCACTGCAGGGGACGCGAGCTTCTATCTCGGGAGCTGCCGGCAAAATTGTGGAGAGTATGAATATTCTAAAAGAGTAAGTAAAAATAAGTATCCCCGTCCTCTCTGCCCCGTAAAGTGTACGCATATAGCTTGTACCGGCTATAGAATAAAGTTATACTCTGACGTATTTCTTGGATAATCATGATAAAATAATACACGTACACGAGGGCGAGCTCGCGCAGAGATTCCACGGCTTGATTTAGAGAGGAATAAAAGCTCCTCGAAGTGCACCTTAAAGTTTCGCGATAGATCCGCGCGCCGGGGAGGATATGGGCCAGAGTAAAAAAGGAATCGAAGAGCAGTTTTCTCGGTGTAAGAGGAGAACTGGGGGGGGGGGAGGAGGAGGAATCGGTACATGACCTTTCGTATCAATCTGGAGCAGCGATGCTGCGAAATCGGGTTGACGTCATTCTGTTGGCTGGAATAAATCTATATATGAAAAGCTTTTCGCTCCGGATCAAAGGGAATGCAGAAATTCAAAGCTATAAAAACTCAGCGATCCTCATTATGGAATAAAACGCCGAAGGATTCTCGCTAAAAATGTATTTGATTTTGTCAGTCCCATTGAGAATACGGTACGGAGTATTACGCTTTTCAGTTTAAGGTGAAAATTCCGCACGCCTGTCAAGTCGACAAATCAAGTTTCGCTCAAGTCCTGCCGTGTTCAGAGCTCGTTCTTACGTAACTCGATTCAAATCCTCGTCGCCATCGTTGTATCTACGATAATTTGATGAAATTTAGAAAATGTTGACTGAAAATCGATCATGAGAAAGTGTGCACGGAAATGTTTAAAACGTCCAAAAAGAAATGTGTCAAGAGAAGAATATGTAAGCAGAATCTTGTGATGAAACCTGTCAGTAGGTACTGATGGAATAAAAAAATGAAGAAGACGAAGTCTTCCGAAATAATGATAAATTTTTCACAACTGGGACTGGTGGACAGAACCAACTGACAATGGAATTACGAATCTGATAAAATCAAATATTTCGAAAATCAAACGTTAAAAATGAATTCCAGAGTTAAAAACGAAACTGCCGTCCATTCGGTAAATCCATGCAAACCGAGTAGCCATACCCTCGACATATCGTTCAATCAAACCTCCCGGGATATTTCCAGCTGAAAATTAAAAATCCTCCGCGTGTGTTCGAGCCGGTCTACTCTTTATACGTAATCCAATCAAGCCTCTCGCTCGAAAAACTCCCTGAGCGTAATTTCGTCCAGTCGGCGGGGAGCGTATACAGCAAAGACAGCGAGTTCGATCTGTCGCTCGTGTACACATGTATACGCGATTAATAATGCATCGTAAAACATCAACGACGGCGAGACAGTCTCGCGGCGCGGCCTCATTTCCTTGCCCGGCTTTATATACGCCGCGCGCGCTTCTCCCGGGCCCTGCGCGCCTCTTATTTTTCCCTCTTTGCCATACTCTCCGCCGGATTGTTTTCGAGGATGCTTATACATACCCGAGTCGCTCCAGCCCGGGGTATGCTTGCGTTTTCGTGGAATCGAATATGCCTCGCAAGATCGCACAACTCCCGTGTTTGTTCTGCAGTATGAGATGCAAATAATTGAGTCAGCAGCTGGAGCGGAACGAGGCCAATGCGCTTGCATTGCCGGGGAGCGACATTTTTGTTGTTACGAGGGAATATCTATTTACGAGGTGAACCTAAAATGCAGAGGTTCGGAAACAAAGACGGACAGTGATGAGTAAGTTACGATGAAACGAGAAAGGGTATATGTATGTGCCCTCAATGTTTAAGGTTCTCTCCGTACGCTGGGGTTATCCGCTAGCGATATAGCCACACTTTTCACAGATTTCAATGGCAGCTCGTTAATTTTTAAGGTTCCGCGCGGTACATAAACGAATACAGTCCCGGTTGATGCACCTTACGAGTGGATGAAATAACTTCAAAACGATTCGTCGTTTATGATTGTGTTTATTCGGTATCGAATCTTCACTGCAAAACGTAATAATCTGGTTTGAGTACTATTACTGTGTCGAATCTAATCGACGACAATCTGCTTCGTTTCATTGTATATTTAGTTTGATGCTCGTCGGATGCGCGTGAGACTGTATGCTTTGATCGGGCGCAGAACCATAAAAATTGATGGGCTACTTCGATAAAACTCGATCGGCGTCACCTGTGAAAAGTGGGGTTATGTCGCAGACTGATACATGTTTACGTGGGAGAACGTGAACCATCGAGGCGATATGCAAATTCTCTCAGGATAGGCTCGTTTGAATAACGAGTTCGCGCGCTGTCAACTCAAATATACTTGGACACCGAGTTTGTTGTGATTTACGCATAAACTTCGTATTTCCGACTTCGCATTCACGAATACCTTGTATAGGAAGCACACAAATATTTTTTCATTCGTGGTTAATATAGCTATATACTGTATTATTCTTGAGTTGTGATCTGAATACTCATCATGAGTATTCAAGATTTATTAATTCAGAAAAATAGCCATAGAATCTATGACCAAGGTATAATGCGTAGGTTTGTAAAACAACTTGAATGATTTTATCATTCTGAAAGTCGAGGATAGAACCGAACATATTAAAAATTGGTGTAGTGACGAGGAAAAATCGTTGGGAAAGTGCGATCTCCATGTAATAAGAGCAAAATAAACAACTAGAGAAGTAAGTTACATTCGAGACTGTTCTTACGCGGGCCGTCTGGAGGTAAATTGAAAAGGCAGCATCGGTGAAAAAAAAAGTTCAGACTCGGGAAAAAAATCGCAACAGTTGAGAATCAAAGGAGAAACAAGAGCTAGCGGGCGGAGTCTCGACACGCACATCGCTATATATATACACACCGGCAAAGTCCGTGGAAATCTCGCGCCCCCCGAGAGAGGTGGCAGACTCCGGGGAATCCCATGGCTCGTCGAGGCAAACTTACCTCGAGGATCAGGCCGAAATTGTCTGCGGATTACAGAGCGGGCGCGCCGGTACTTTGACGCCCCCTTACCCCCTACCTGTCCCCGAGAACCGGTCAAACTCCCGTCGTTTTGTGTGCGCCAGGTCCTCGGTATCGCTCAAGGGTGCAGTCGCGCGTCCTCGCGCCTTCAATGGAACGTCGTCAAACCGATTACAAGACAAAGCCGATCAACCAGCTGGTCTTTTATTCATGCAACGATTTAGGCGTTCGCCATTGTTCTCGGGAGAACATCATTAATTTACCGTCACTGTTATTCATCGTTTGCTATAGCTAATTGTTATCAGAGAAGTGTACGCGAAGTTAATTAAAATCATACAGCGGACGCGCAGTACTGGACAAACGTAACGTACTGGACGCGAAGCGGAATTGTCTGTAAGCTGCGACATAGTGTGGGACACCCGGGGTTGCGATTTTTCTTGCGATTCGAACGACAAGTCGCATTGAGAAGCACGAGGCGAGGTGTGAGATGAATCTCGCGGGCGGTGGGCTTCAGAGGGCTTGATACGAGAATAGACGGTTACCATGGGAATTATAAATGATTATAAATTAACTTTCCGGTTAGGTACACGAGCCCAATTATCATTGTTAATTACGAGTTGGTTCGATCCGGACGTCCAAGTGAAACAAGTTATTCTGAGTTTCTTCGTTATTTTAAATGAACAAATTTCACAAATATCTGTGCTATTCATATATTTAAATAATCAATTTCCCTGCAGGTTTCCAGGTTATTCTGGTTTTATTACCTATACACCAAATGTTCCGTGTGATAATTGAGTTTAATCATGTATAATAATCTTGTCTACATATTTACATTCCATTCGTGATCATCTTCTCGTGAATTACTTCAATTCAATACAATCTTACAATTATGGCAGCCAATTTATATCAAATTTTATTATTTTTTTTACATACTTATTATTTCTTATACATTCTTATTACGTTCAATCTGTGTATTTTCAAAACCACATTCATATTTTATTCAGTCTGAAAATGAGACTTGATCATTAGAATCTTAAAACTCCCCTCAGCTTCTTACATTGTTGACTAAATTGACAGCCCTAACCTATTCCTTCGCCAACTAGTAGCCACTTTTTGTGGATCCATCAGAAATATCATTTTGGTTTTGTTCTACCGCAATGATATCAGACCTGTTCCAGTAGCGTTATCAATGACTGGTTCCATTGTGGTTGAACATTCTCGTCCCCGGTAGTCGATAGTCTCGCTGAGAAAACCATCGAACGCTACTGTTAGTGTACTGTTAGTAGCGTTCGATGGTTACCGAATGCTACCGAATGTTACCGAATGCTACGCTCGTCAGTTATTGTGTCGAAAAAACTTCGAAACGAAACATTTTAGCCTCTGCAATCGAACGACAGTGATTTCCGCACGATTGATCCACATCCCCTCTGGGCCCTTAGCTTCTATTTACCGGCCCCCGTTGACCTAATTTTCCAGCCAGATTGGAGTACAGCATTGCTGCTTCGACGATCACCCCTCGCGAACCTGATGACTGATGACCTGAATCGACTTTTTCTGCTTGGCACGCGAAAATACTTTGATGGATTTTTTTAGCCGAACTTAGAGTGATTAGAGCTATAAACGAAAATTGGAACAGGATGTCGATTTTTTTACTCGCTTCATGAATAGCTGATGAGCTGCTGGTACTCTTCAGAGAGTAGATTTTTGCATTCACATTTTTAAGAGAAATTATATTAGTATCTGCGATTGCATTAACATTCAAACCAAACAAATCGTCGAATCTGAATACGCGAATTCCGTACTTTTGAAAATTTCCTTTCCAATTATGCAGCAGCTGCAAAATTGTTCACCAACTCAATATTATTAACGTTAATTATTATTAGAAATACGTTATCAACGTTTATCTCGAAAAAACATCGAGTTTAAATTTCGTACAGTTTTTTTTAGAACTACGTGGATAATAGCCAAATGATATTCGCACTCGCGTATAATGCGGATGAATTCGCGAAAGCATGACTCACCGTGAAAGTCCGCGCCTCGAAGGGAATTGACAGTAAAGCAGCAGACGGTTTTCGTGCTCTGCCAAATTACCATGTTGGCCGAGCGACTTTGTAACAAACATATATACGCGTGGTTAGGACTAAAATGAATTGATGGAGAGGAAATTTTAGTCCAATTTCTGTTTACCAAAGTTCTGTCTACCAATTTTCCACATTACTGAACGAGAGAATTGGCGCGATTAAACTTTAAAGGGAGCGCAAAAATATACCAACGACGTATCTGGATAATGATAGAGGAATTTAAAAGATGAAACAAATATTTATAACAATAATTGGTGTATTTCTACTTCTGAGCTCAGTGAAAAGTCAGTGTGATTGCATTGGGAGCGAGCGAGCATGGAAGCTTTGAAAAAAAAATAGCAAGAAAGCCCGCAGAGAGCTTCGTTGAAATGAAAGTGAACGAAGAAAAACTGCGACCTCGCTACGCTGCATTACCTCACCGACTCTGCTTCTTGTTTCCACTGTCACCATTCTCTTTCAGCCCCTGCCCGATTTTGTCGCTTCTCCGTATTGTGTCGCTCTTCCGTATGTAATGAGTCTTGCGGGGGATGAAACTGGATTCAAGCCTTAATCAAATTTATTGTAGTGTGTACAATTCCGAGAAGAAAATTCAATTTCTATCAATTCGATAATTCAATTAACCATTGGTGAGATCATCTGGATTGATTGAAGTTCTGGAATATCGTGTTTCATTTGAGACGTTTCTTTTCAAGAACCGACCTTTTTGAAATCTACCTCCAAGATAATTATGACTATGATTGCAACCTCGATTTTTTCAAGAAGAATCGCAAGTAGCAGATTACTGTATGGTAGCTTTGAAAATGAATTTAAATTCCAAGGTGAAATTTCTTATTCATACCAAAACATCGGCATCAAAAGCCAACCAATATAATTTTCAAATCCCAACTAATCGAAGCCACCCAGGTAATGACTTGTACAAACAGTTTTAATGTACCATGCGAATTAATAAATCACGACCAACTTTATCTCGAGGAACAATGTGTGATGTGATCAAAAAGTGACGTACGACTGGCGTCCACGGGTGTAACATTCAAAAATTGTCTCGCCCCACGCAAACATCATGAATCCGTTTTTCACGCACAGCTGGGTGCCGCGCGCGATAAATTTGCCTCGCGCTTACGTCTCTCCGCGTGCCCGCTCACGTGTGCCGCTCGCCCGCCCAATTTCTCAATGCCCGGGCGCGACCCGTCCTTTTCTTCCATTTCCGTCCGTCACGGGTCGCCCGGCATTAGCATATGCATATAAATCCAGTAAGTTGACGAGGTGTGAGCTTGGCGCCGCTGCTTTTTTTTCAATCCGCTACATTTCGCCCGGCCAGCTGATGCGGTTCCGGCTCGCCGCCCCGTGAAAAACATTATTCGCTCTTCATAAAATCCTCCGGACCAGCTTCGCTTGATTTTCCGAGGCCGCAATCGCTCGAGCATTGAGACTCGCTGAGAATTGATTCGCTAACGATTTTCTCTTCGTATCCGTAAGCGACGCTCCACGGCGCTTTTCACCGTTTGAGCAATGCGCATAAGCGCGTTGAGGAAATGGCGGGAAATGAGATTCGAACTTGCAAACTATTTATTATCTTCCAAACCCTTGTTATAAAATCATCGAAAATTCTTGATTTAGTGAAGAATATTTATTGTAAAATAGGAAAAAATGAATCGCAAAATATTGTGTAAGTTATTCATATGGGTTTATGTAGATACATATTAAACATATTTCATTGAAAAAGTCAGAATATGACAGGAACCCTTGAGTTCCAAGCGTATAATACAAATTCCATTCCTATAAAACTACTCTGACAAAGAGAAGACGTTACCTCCGGGTGTCCAATCACGATGAAACTTTGTGAGATGGTCCATGAATCATTATTCGTTTTAGGCATGTACAGTATATCTATAGCTAGGGTTTTGGAATATATAGATATAATGTACATGCATAAAATCGAAAATAATTCATTGAATATTTTTAGGAAAACGAAACGTTGCACTGCGTGGCTGCAGATATCAGCTATTTAGGCTATCCATGAACCATCTCACAAAGTTTTGTCATGATTGGACACCCGAAGATAGTGTCCTCTCCTTGTGAGAGAAAAGTTCAGTAATGGTTATTAGATTTTTACTAGATTTTCTAGTATAATACAGGAACAACCAATGATATTTCTATACTTTACTTTCACATAGTGAACAGTATTAGCAAATTTTACGTTCCGTAATTCTATCCTTTACTAAAAATAGAATACTCTGTGTTATAAAAAGTAAGGTAACTGTACCCAATGTGCCCCCCCCTAAGGGTTTTTCGCGAATTTGACTATGATAGACTTCGAATTTTAAAATTCAGTGAACTGCATCTCAAAGCTTAGCTCAATACCTATTAGAAACCATCTTCATAATCATCATTCGACTACTTTAACCTATCGAAAATCGCAATTTAAAAAAAAACGCAAAAAGGCTAAATGCACAAAACGTGTACCCAATTTGGCACAATTTTTTAATCATTAGCTACAGCCTATATAGGCCTACAGGGACGATCCAATTGGCATTGAAATAAACTCTCAATTATGTTCCCAATGATATTTATACAAAATTTTTAACATACAACTCAAAAATACGCGTCTAAATCGTCGTAATATGTCTATACAAATATTCAATGATTTCACTCAGTCTTCCCATTTAAAAACGCGTAGAGGGGCACATTGGGTTCACTTTTTTTTGATGCGAAAAACAGCAATTTGAGTAGGATAAAAAATAATTTTAGGAAAACTGATGAGACCAATCGAAAGCTGAGATGTTTTTACACAAAAAAGAGTAATGACACTTTGAGAGATAAAAATTATTGACACCTGATTTTTGAGGTTGAGTGTGAAAAGTGAAATAAGAAAATGGTGAAAAAATCAGTAAGTGAAAGTTCAAAGTGTTGTAGGAGAGTGGTTTTAAGGGCTAAATGGGCGGGAAAGATACCGAAAATTTTCTTTTAATTCCCCCAACATAACCCAAGAGCGACTGATGCTCAGAGAGCACCGGAAATACGAAATCTGACGACTGTGCCAAATTGGGTACAGTGCCAAATTGGGTACAGTTACCTTAGTAACTGCTACTAGGTTTTCCTCTACTAAGTTGGATTAGTAAATTATAACAAATAAACCTCTAGATAGAGTATCCCTCTACTCTTTGAATGGATTGAGTAGTGTAGCGTGGCATTGGAAGTTGCGTTGGAACGAGAGCAATTATACACCGAGGTATATCTACTATTGTTCTTGCGTATACACGTGTACTGTACATGATTTATTCCCAGTCGGGGATTGCTCCTCTAACTCCGTGTGCTCGGGGAAAAAGCCAATATTTCAGAGCAAATTATTGCCGGCGGTGATATAGCTACGTTATGTTTATTGCCCTCTTAATGCTCGCATCGATACATTCAATCAAAATATAAATGAGCCCCACTGCGCCGACAGACGTATATCCGTATTTGCACAGGACGAGTGTTACAAATATCAACTGGGCAAAGTCGATGAAAACCGCAGTGGAGAATCTTTTTGCTGATTATTTTACGAAACAATTACTTCATCTATTATTTCATCTAATAAAATTGCATTTCTGGAACGGGAAAACTTCGCTTACTTATTATTATCATTATTATTGAAAATTATTATTATCATCATGCCTGAGAAGAAGCATTAGAATATAATAATTTCTATCAAGTATATGGTGGACAAAAAATATATTTTCTAGTTATCAACGATGAAAATACTCCTTGATCATTGAGCGTATTAAAGTAACTCATTTTAATCAACAAAACCAATCAATATTCCATTCGTATGGCAATGAAGAAAGTTTAAAACTTCAAATTCCACCACTAAAAGACTCACTAATATAAATTACAGTAAATGTTGTCATTCATCATAGCTGAGACTTGATTGGCATTTCTATGCAACGTATCCGCTGTATCTGTTTGTGAAATTAACAAAACTAATTTTGCAAAACGATTTCCATATTTATCCGAAAGCTCGAAGATCGTAGAAGGGATGATGATCCGGGGCATTTCGCCGGTAATACTCGAACGTCACACGGCGGGAACGCTTGGATTGGATTCGACACACGACTTTCGAGCTGCATAAAGTTAACGCGTCGTAAGGTACCCCCGAGCCCAATAAATAAGTTTAACCATGACGTATACGCAGCGCACAGGCGTCTCTCGGTCCTCGATTCCCCATGAAATACGCAGCGCAACCGCGGCTACATATAGCGCGTGGACACGATAGAGGCTGAGTCTACTCGCCGCCGCCGCCGCCGCGCCGCCGGTAAATCTTGGCTATCGTCGCGAGGGCGAGAGGAGGAGTTTGCCCCCTCGCAAGCTCCTTATATACGAGCCGCTCTTGTATTTACAGTAGTTTATCTTTGGCTTACGGCCTACATTTGTACCTCGATCCTATCCACCTCTTGCCTGTTTGAGCGCGTGCGTTTGCCTGCACTTCCGAGAGTCTTTGCCATTCTGATCTGCTCGAGATGCGGTCGATTATATTTTGACCCGTGCATTTCGTCGTTCGGAGCACATAAGCAAATTTTGCATCGATGGACGTTGAAAATGGTGATAAATTCGAGTGATCAATTTCAATGGAAAATTATGAAGTAAACAGAAATTATGTTGAAACATTTCATGCGAAAGATGTATGGAATGATAAAGAATTTCTTTTGCTCGACTCCTGAAAAATCATTGACTTTTTTCTGAGCCAATGCCTGTCCTCTAGGCCTTTTTTTTCAAAGTTCTGTTCCTGATCGTGAAAAACTAAGAAGGTGATGCAGCTCTGCTTGTTTCCATATTTTCATTTGCCACGGTTCTGCGTTATAAAACTCGCGTAACATAGTGACTGTTCAAGCTCTGTTATATGCTCGTATTTCGTGTATTTGTGAACAAACGGTATGCAAACAATTTGGTTACAACGACGAACAAGGCAGCATTTCAATCAAGTACCAGCTCAAAAAAGCGGAAAATCGACTCCCACTACACGAGCAAATGCATCCGAATCTCCGTATCAAATCCTAAACCCGGCAAAAAGCCCGAATCAATTTTGGGCGTTGAACCTCTCTCTCTCTCTCTCTCTCTCTCTCTCGAGAGAGAGAGAGAGAGAGAGAGAGAGTCGACGGCGTGGTGCGCCCGTCGAGCAAAACCCAATTCATTCGGTCGGCGCAACATCAATTATGACGTCGCAGTATATACACTTGCCCCGAATCCCCGTGAAATTACAAACCACCCCCTGCTTTCGAATCTCATCGTCCGGTGGTTTGCGGGTGGGGGCCGCCTGGGAGAGGAAAAAAAGCCGAGGATCGAGGGCAACAGGCTGCGGCAGCCGCGTATACAGAAACGTCTCTGTGCTCGCGTGTTCAGCGGGTTGGCGCGCAATATTAGCAAAGTTCGCCGCGACGAAACACGGGCGGGGGAATCTGTTGGTGCGCGAAGCTTCTTCCAAGAAGTTGGCCCTCTCTCCACTTCCGGTGTAATTCCACCGAATTATATACACGTCGGTGATTTACGCTCGCGGCCCTGTCCCTTTTTTACCTCTCTCTCATTGCCGCAGGAATCCCCCGGGACTCATTACCAGCGGGCAGCTTAGCTGGCGCACACACCTCACAATTTTGTTTGTCGCTTGACATACGTAAGGAGTATTTTTGCCATGCCCGAGTTTTTTGCCAGTTGCTCGACGCGAATTTCTCGAATTGCTACTCTGATATCTGATTAGTTATTCCGGCAAAATCGAAACTCGACGCAATGTGGTTACCGCGTAACAATAAATATCGATCGGGTATGAAAGTATGTGGCCGCATAATATATGTATGCAATGTGGTTAAGCGGTTAAAACGTGCGGGCATCGGCAAAATACCCTTCGCCCATATAATGAAACTCGTTGGACTGAAGCCGTGATCCACGATTACTTTAGATATTGACACGCGTTGAAGTGCAAAGAATAATATCTGGGCAGCGTTTCAGAGCGTAAATATTTTTTTCAGTAGAATTTCGTATCCCTGTGTCTACTTCTATCTCCCTCTAAATCAATGGAGACAAATGTGTTTCTAGGGCTATGCAGATAAAACAGCCATTTTCAACAATTTTTTCATCTCGCGTTCACGATACTCATCCCCAAAATGTCTATTTTACCTGCATCTACGGGGCTGTAACGCGAATGATATGATAGCGGAAAACTTATTGATTGGTGGCCGAGTTCGTCTAAGCACTGCCCCCGTGGACTCATCACTAAATTAGACGATCCCTTGGCGACGCCACCCTGTCGGCAGACAGGTGTTGACTTGGGTCCTATGCAGGATAGGTGACCGATGTCATGCACGAGGGAGCTGCCTCAGCCTGAGACGTCGTCACGGCGAACGACGCCAGTCTATAATGACTCGATACTCGAAAGTACTTTCAAATCCAGGCTGTAACATTGATCCCGGACTCGTCATCGAAACTGTCTACGATTGAATCGAACTGGACATGGTGATATCGCGTGAGAATAAACAAATTACGGACGCCTCCATATCTTTCCTTGAGTACTGGAAACAATGAAAAACCATCGAGTCGACAGTGTGTACGCTCTGACTTGAGATTCAATTCATTTGTGGCCTCTTCCATACCCTTCACTACCCCCGTACCCCCAAGTAGACACGTGCTGTATCAATAAAGGAGAAAAGCTCGAATGATGAGAGAAGAAAGAAGCGGGTATACGCTATACCGCATCCAGTGCAACTCGGCAGAATCCCGAGGAAGCTTAGCATCGAGTGTCATAAAGCTCGGAGCCGAAATTCATCGGGTGGGTCTGATTGGCGAAGGGTCGCGTCTCGTCGCGGCTTACCGAGCGCAGAACCAACGGCGAAAGCCCGAGACAGCCAAGATCGAAAACGACTCTCGTCTAGCTGGCTTCCATCTCTCCTCTCCTCTATATATATATACGCGCTATTTTCCTCGGCGCGCCCGCTGTCTTTTCCATCCCCTTTGCCAATTGGATTTCCGATGTATTTTCGTGTCCCTTTTTAACTTGCTTCCTCCTCTCTCTCTCTCTCTCTCTTTCACTCCCTTGTCCACGTCTCGCGAGCCTTTAATCCTCTGCAGCGCATGCTCGATCTTATTTTATACGTGTTCCATCCGCCCTGTCGAATTCCTCCTGCTCTCGCATCTGTATGATTTCCCCGGTTCCACCACCAAAGACATATCTATTCGCTTCGTTTGTCTCAACGGTTGATGAGGCAGACGCTTCAACGCATATCGCCCCGAAACTTATTGGTTTTACTCTCTCGGGGAGAAAAGTGAATTGGTGCTCCGCAATGCGCGACTACAAATCCCAGCCTCTCGCGTGTTATTTTCTCCCCTACCCCCTTCTGGCTTTTCGGTCGACCCTTCGATTGATTCGATCAAGCGATATTTTTGTCCCGTACCAACGGAACTGTCGACGAAAGACCGTCAATAAAGTATACGCTACAACACAGATTAGCTTCATCTTGCGCCGATTTAACTCGCGTCGAAATTTCAGACTGAATTCGGGGAACAATCTTGCGGCAAGATTCTTGCCCCTTCCGCAAACACCTATACGAACAATTTTTCGTTGTACTTCTAGGGGGTATCCATATGTTACGCAGTTTCTCAACTATCTGCCCTGCCCCCGAGCGAAGTCTGGGGCGGATGAGATTGCCGAATGGAAATTGGCGCATTCCATTGCAGTCGGAGGCGGTAATTCAGAGCGATTGACAGGATCCGAATAGAGTATGCTCTTCTTCGGCACTCGATACATCGATTGTTTCGAATTTGTCATGCATCATTCATGTGAAATTCGACAGACCGAATAACAAACGCGTTGTTCGTGGGAGTATATATACGAGACCCGAGTCGCATTATAGTATACGCGGGCTAACGAATTGTGCCTTACACACGGCGTACACGGCCTCGCTGCGCGCCGACTAAATACGTATGGAGCTTGATTTTATTTGCAAATTCCGAGGGTGACGCACGTGTACTCGAGACACGGGCGGGAGCTTCCGACACCTGTCTTCTTAACCAGCCATCCCCGTTCCCCGAAGAAGACCCGAGACGAGCCGTGCTTTCGAGGGGGCCAAGAAATTTACATGACATCCGCCTCCCCCCCCCCACTACCCCCAACCTTGCCTGCGGGTACCTGCTGCACACTTTAATTTCGTGCAGGTGATACAATATTTATGTGCCGACACGCGAAGCCTCATCCCGTTCCACGCGCGTATCCTCCTAATCGGGGGAGTATCGCTGGATGTCGGATTTTCGTCCATTGGCCGCGAAGCTGACTCGAGAATTGGATTGTCGAGATTGCGACGGGTGTGGACCATTTCACATATTTTTTCGTTACGATCGAGCGAGAGTGAATAATGGGTAAGTTTCATATTTTTCAATTCCAATATTAGGATCGATAGTGGACGTCGAAACGAGTGAATTCCTTCGACAATTTGTTTCTTCGACACTTCGAAATTCCGTCATGACAAATTTGCTAATCAGCGATTCGGATTCAGCTTGTGAACCGGTGTCGCGTGATTGTGACACGTAATCTCTAAACAATGTATTGTGACAGTTACAGACCGTCACGATGGAGCTTGATAACCGTGAAAGCCGCATGTAATTCAACGAACTAACTGCCCCTATTGGGCTGAACGCTTTCAACACAATATGGTGGCTGTTCTAGCATAAGTGGAAGCTATCGGGATCCCCTGTATCAGTATAATTTCAGGATTATCAGGGAGGAATTTAAAATAATTTGGATAACAATGAGTTATGCTTCGTGTCCAGACGTACCAGAGTGTTTTCACTCTTTTCATTTTTTATATAGAGAAAACTGTCTGTAATCATTGGTTACATTGGGTAGCATTATCAAAATAGTGATCATAACCATCACTTTTAGTAATGCGGACTTTGTCTCCAAAATTGTATGTAGACTATCACGTGACATCGATTCAAAAGAACTTCTCTATTTCGTGATGAATGGATATTTCATTAAAAAATGTAATGCAATGTGTGTTTCTTTGGATATATTTTCGATTATCGTATTCTTATGATTCTATCCTCACACATGCAACTTCCTCATCTTGAGTGATTCGAGCACTGGTATACGAGTTTATTTATATATTCGAATTACGAGTCACAAATGGCCACGCGCGTCATTAACGACATTCGAAACAATTTTCAACTACTGTGTTTGATCGATAAATTACGAGAATAACAAAAACCAGAGCGAAAGAGACAATATTATTCGAGTTGGTTCTCAAAGTGGACCAACTCCCTCGGAGCTTTGAATTTTTCGCGTGAGAAAATTCGATATGGTTGCGCGTACACGCGTTGCCGCATTCATACTCGGTAAATCCTTCCAACGCGCGGTGGATATGTCGAGCTTACACGATATCGTCGATAATATCGGGGAGGCGCACGAATTAGCGAGTTCAAGCGCTTTTGCCGAGTGGTCGGTGGGGGTGGATTAATTCTGCGCAAATCGACGCACACGCTCGATTATGCGGATTAGAGATTATTCGAACGAGACGCGCGCCACAATCAATTTGCCTTCACGGTAATTATTTTTGTCGAGTCAAAGTCACGAGAGTTGGGATTATGGAGGAGGAGGAAAGGTGTTGTGGTATATATTAATGAAAACGCTCCGAAATGGTCACTTAATCATATATACTTGAGAACACGAGGCAATTGTACGCTCAGTACGCCTCCTCATACTCATCTATTTTCTAAATTAAAATTCTAATAAATAACCACCCCGTCCCTTGTATCCTTATAAAAAGTATGCCAGTCGCTATTTTCAATTTTCTCCCTGGCGATTCTCAAACTCGGTATAGAGGGGTGAGTTCTCTGCGGTTAATGCGGCATTTGGAGATCGGTATCAATTGCGAAGCGCGACTGCAGCATGTGTGCAGCTGTACATGTATAAGGAAGGTCGCAGGCTGATTCCACATTCCGAGTCGGGGCACAGAGTCGCTCGGAGAAATATATTCTTCGGAATCCGAAGTATTTCTCTTGCGCGAGCACGTGTGTAACGGCTCGTGCGCTTTGAATATTTAGATCCCAGTGCGGCACGGCGGCTGCGAGACGCTCCCGCGCTCTGGAATGGGATTGTTAATTGATATTTGACTTGCTCCCTGGCTCTCTTGCGCCCCCCCCCTTTATACCCTCGACGGCCTGGTTCGCACTAACTTTTTTCCAAAGTATTCCCGCGAGCTCAAGACGCGCGAAGGATTAATTGCTAATTGATAGAGAGAATATATATATATCGTTGCGCGCACGTGATGTATAATATATATCTCGAAGTGCGCCAATTTAGATTTTATCACGCGGGCGAGTGATGAACTTGTGAATTTCGATGAATATGGAAGTGTGTAATCTCGCGGAGAGCTTTCCTCTCAAGTAACAAGTGCGTCAGAAAATCGTAGTTCGTAATGAGAGTTGCCAGTGAACAGGGATTCCAATTCGATAGTGGATTGTTCAAGTGCTCGGAAGCCGCGCCCGCCCGCGCGGTTTCGAATTGTGCCGAAATTACCCTCCTCTTCACAGGTGGAATTCCCACTTGTAAAATACATCATCATATTCTTCGCGGTATTCTCAATCAAAGATCTTCCCTGTTCAGCATTCGTTTTGCTGATAACCAAAAGACTCCGTTATTTTCGATCTCTCGTGCGCCCAGATATATATTGTCCAATCCTACCATAAATCAACAATGAATTTTATTCATTTTGTCTCAGATCTCTTTGTCTCAGTAGGACTTAGTGTTGCTCGAGATTTTCGTTTATTTATGTTGCAGGGGAGAGCGGGGCAATTTCGCGTTTCAATATTACTCTACAGGTTATAACTTTGACTGGTAATGGTATGGTAGATTTGACCTATGAGTAAAGACGAACATCCCTTCAACATTTATTCCAAATTGAATATTGTCCAAATTTCAAATGGAATGCATGCCCTTGTCAATTTTCTCATTTAAAAGCATATACAAAAGTACGCTCCAAAACGGGTGAATCTTTTTTCAGCAACAATGTTGCGTATTATGTGAAGTACGGCAAGGGGATTTTTCGTGTAAATCTGGGAGGATTCAGAAGGTCGATAAAACATATACGAAAAATAAAGAACCGCGGTACAAGTAGAGTACCATAGTTGTCTGGTGCATACATACATTGCCACTGAAATTTCATCTCTCCATGTGTCCATAAAAAAGAAAGCGCGTGGGAAAACGTCGACTCCCGCGAATCCGAGTCTGGCTGCATGTATATGCCGAGCTTGAAGCTGTACCAGTCCCCAAATGCGAGCCAAGTGCCGGAGTTGATCGCCTCGAGGGCAGATCCCAAGTTCCCAGTGCGCATCAAAGTTTTAATCGGCGTGTAAATTTGTTTGCAGATGTCGCCGGCGAGGAGCAGACGACGGGCGGACACGGCCCCGCTGCCGCCGCTGCTGCTGGGGCTGCTGTTGCTGGCCGGCTGCGTCGCGGGAGACTCCCTTCATTACAAGGTGAGCGATCCGATTAGCCGCGAAATTCAGCCGCGACACCAAAATACCTCGCTCGGTATCCCCGCGGAATGAAGATTTATTAACAATAACACAGCCCCGTCCGCGAGCGTCGGCCGGCTTTTGAAATTCTGATTAATAGCTTGATTAGTCGGCCAGACAGACCGAGCGAAGGAGTCGAGGATATTTTTCGGCCGGTTTAATTCACTTTCGAGCGGAGGGCGCGGTTTAATTTGTAAGAGAGTGAGCGAGAAATGCCGCGGGAGATTGCTCTTTTTCACTTTTAAATTACGATTCTACCTTTTTATTTTAAATGAGCTCGATTAAGTATGATTCACTATTTGAATGGGGGAACTCTATGAGAAAATCAGAATTCATAAATAACACAGAGAAACTAACGATTCTCCACGAATTGGATTTTTCGTCGAGATCGAGTTCAATTCAATCTAAACAACGAGATTATTAGATTTAACAATAAGTCAATTTATTTATCCAAGTTTAATTACATCAACAAATATCAACTTCCTTGCGCCAAATTGAACGGAATTCATCAGATGAATGTATATTTTCACTGAGTCGAGAAGGTTTCCTTTCCAATTATTTTAATAAAGAATATTCATCCACATATGCTTCATTCGATTGATATTTATATTGGATAGAAATACATATAGCGACATCACAGATTCTCTACTTTTTTTATCCAGTTTACGAATAATACTCATAGCCAAATACGTTCACTTGTCGTGGATTAAGATTGGCTCAGCACGTCTTGACTCATTTCCCCTACCGATATTCCAATTTTTATCACTGCGAACTTTGTTACATCATCTCCGCTTACTAAGGGCAGTAGTAGTTTGTTTCTAAGTTCATTAGTAATGCATTAACGCTCTACAGTACATCCGGCTTTTGAGCATCGTTTATTTTAGCTAGTTTAGTTTCCACTAAGTCAATTATATTATAACTTATGTTTTGGAACAAACCTCACTCCATAATGTAGAAGCACAAATGGAAGCTGATGTCTCGTTCAAAATAATTTCCCGTCAACATTAATTCGTCAACATTGATTCATTCTGAAAAGATAATCATTACGTAATTTTGTTCAAATTTTGAGCTCGATTCCACGAGTTTTCGGAGTGAATAGAGGTGAAGGATCTTTAGAGAGAAAAAAGTTAAGTCTCCAGTAGCACATTCATTCTCGGCAAGGAGGGTGGCAAGTGGCAGATGTATTAGTCTCGTAATTTATGTTTCAATTTTACTGCGCCAGCCCAGCGCAACGCTTCTACATTTTTCTCAACTCTCTTCTCTTTCCATCCATTTTAAGCCTCCGTGATCCTTGTCGAGACACTGATCAATTTGTACCAGCAATTTATTCATGACATTGATCGTAAAACCATACCATCTTGATCTAGGTGAGAGCATTTGAAAAATTAAAACTCGCCCGAAATCTCGCGATGTGAATATTCGTGTATGTGAAAACAGATATTGATAAACAAAAAAATCATCACGAAGGAATTTTTGTTTCAAATCAATTCATTGACATGTCTACCCGATACTCAGCTGCAAGGACTTATCTCAATCATGATAATAATTCGAAAAATAGGTTTTTGCAAAAGGGAGGAATTGTCCGTTGGTCGGATTATAGAGTCCGTCGAATTTCAAATGGGATTCTCAAGGCGACGGATAAATCGAGTCTGCCGAGTGAAAAATGCCAAAACGGCTGGGGTAAGGGGCTATTTCATTCCACGAGACAAATGTACGCTTGGGGCGATAACTCAGCTCGCCCTCGGCTCCCTTGCAATTGCCTTAATTATTCTCATTATGAGGTTAACGAGCTCAATTTTTGATGGCGGCCCAACGTCCCGTCGCCGCGGCGTCTTTCATCCCCGGGGCAGCAGCTCCTGCATGCACTGGCTGTGTCAACACACTCGACTCGTTTCCCGGACGATAGACGAGATTCGCCGCGAGACGAGAGAGTCAGCTCGCGAGCCGGACTCTGCAGCGACGGCTGTTAATAAGCCGGGCGGAGGAGGGATGTCTAAGGGTGCGCGGAGGAGCCGCTACCCTCATATCTCCTCCGGGGATTATTCGTATTATTATTCGGCGCGGCTTTCGTGGGGCCCCGTCACTTTGTGTATTCTTCCTGATACGCTTCGAGAGATTATATTATATGTATAGATCCAGTCGGCCTCTGCTTTTGTGTCTCGCTATACCTTCTATATTCTTCAGCCGATTAGCCGCTCGTTCGTCTCGGCCCGAGTAGAAGTAATTTTCTAATGATTATTCATTACCCTCGTCCGATTCTCAATGAACTTGGATTTTCGCAAAAAACGTCTACAAAAAAGACCGGATAAAAATAAGTAGTTTCTGGGTGGTGGGTACACTCAGCTTTTTTCCTGACACTATATTTCTTTTTTTTAAAGTTCTATATCCTCATGCAGCGTAGAAAAATTCAAATCAAATATGGCTTGGCTCATTTAGAAAGCTTAGGTGGTGCACATTGTGTACCTTATATATCGACGTGTCTTACGAAGAAAGACACATATCCGAATCTGTCCGCGAAGAAAGACACAACTCGCAATCTAGCCGCGAAGAAAGACACAACTCGCAATCTGTCCACGAAGAAAGACAAATGTCGGAATTATTCTCCCGCGAATATTAACGAAAAAAGAGTTTAAACTGTAGAAAAGCCTCGTTTTTTTTTGTCAATGATAACCTACTCATTCTAAGCTTTCATTCCATATATTTTTTACGTCGGAAAATTGTGGGATGTGCGCCATGTATCCTTTTTGCGGCCAGACGCGAGTTGTGTCTTTCTTCGCGGCTAGATTGCGAGTTGTGTCTTTCTTCGCGGCTAGATTGCGAGTTGTGTCTTTCTTCGCGGACAAATTGAGATGTGTCTTTCTTCGCGGACAGTTTGAAATGTGTCTTTCTTCGTAAGACACGTCGATATGATCTGGCTCACTAATCAAGAAACCGCAGCCCACCTTTAAACCGCCATTTCAACTGAAACTAAGGTAACTGTACCCAATGTGCCCCCCCCTAAGGGTTTTTCGCGAATTTGACTATGATAGACTTCGAATTTTAAAATTCCGTGAACGGCATCTCAAAGCTTAGCTCAATACCTATTAGAAACCATCTTCATAATCATTATTCGACTACTTTAACCTATCGAAAATCGCAATTTAAAAAAAAACGCAAAAAGGCTAAATGCACAAAACGTGTACTCAATTTGGCACAGTTTTTTAATCATTAGCTACAGCCTATATAGGCCTACAGGGACGATCCAATTGGCATTGAAATAAACTCTCAATTATGTTCCCAGTGATATTTATACAAAATTTTTAACATCCAACGCAAAAATACGCGTCTAAATCATCGTAATATGTCTATACAAATATTCAATGATTTCACTCAGTCTTCCCATTTAAAAACGCGTAGAGGGGCACATTGGGTTCACTTTTTTTTGATGCGAAAAACAGCAATTTGAGTAGGATAAAAAATAATTTTAGGAAAACTGATGAGACCAATCGAAAGCTGAGATGTTTTCACACAAAAAAGAGTAATGACACTTTGAGAGATAAAAATTATTGACACCTGATTTTTGAGGTTGAGTGTGAAAAGTGAAATAAGAAAATGGTGAAAAAATGAGTAAGTGAAAGTTCAAAGTGTTGTAGGAGAGTGGTTTTAAGGGCTAAATGGGCGGGAAAGATACCGAAAATTTTCTTTTAATTCCCCCAACATAACCCAAGAGCGACTGATGCTCAGAGAGCACCGGAAATACGAAATCTGACGATTGTGCCAAATTGGGTACAGTGCCAAATTGGGTACAGTTACCTTAGTAGTTGTTTGACACCTGGACAGGTGATATTTGCATTCATTCGGCAACTAACGTTACGATCAGTCCATATTAACCGATCATTGCTGATTTTCACATTGTTCGTATGAAAATATAACCAAGTATCTCCAGGATATCCAAGCGTCAGGATGAAAGACTGAATATAAATGATCTATTGGCTCAAATCCTAAATGGTTTCCTGACGAGACCGCAAAATTAATTGTTCATCGAGAAGTAATTTGTTGGAGCCGGCTTTTGACAGGTGTACATCGAGAAAGACATCTAGTTAGCAAAGCCGGCGGTTAGCGCACACGACTCGCGCGTATGGTAATCTCGCTGGAGCTGAACGCCGCCCGACCCAACTATTTCATGCTGTTTACCAAAAGCTAATTTGGCTTTCAAAAATGGGACGGGATGTCTGTAGACTCGCGGAGAGCCCGGGAATATCCGAGGGAGCTTACGCTACGGCCGCTAGCGGCATTAGACGATCCGCAACAACTCGGAAAATTAGAGAAATTCTGCGCCCCTGTCGCCGCGGCCGGATGAAGCTTTACTCGTGAGCACGTAACATTTACATGCTATAATCCGGCGGATATCCCCAGCCCCCCCTTCTTTCCTCCTCGACTCGTGTCTCTTTGATTCCGATTACACTCTCGAGCTAACGGATCCACCCCTCAACTCACGTCGGTATATGCATATAGATATCTGAATTGCTCTGGCTTATAGTGATCACGGTGAAGCGCTGACATATTAATTGATGTAGCCAACCGCGATTGCCTCAGGGAATTTCGGAGCTGACTAAATGTGATGGTAGTATACCTTATAAGATGGTTTTTGGGGCCAGACCATTTACACACGCATCGAGTCTGTGAACTTTATTTCTCTGGGATATTGCGTCAGGAAAAATTTAGAGTACTTTCTTAGTTTCGATTCTGTGAATTTTTATGCCAATATAGATGCGCTCCGCAGTATATGACTTTCTGTACAAATATTGGTACTGTATGTGTGTATGAAATCCATCACGATCGTCCGAATTTCTCTGGGAAATCAAAACGTTAGACTGATTGACTGTATATGAAAACTGGTCAGGCTACCAATGAAACATCTCACAGAGTCTCTTTATACGATTCAAATATTTGGTGTACCGATGTGTGATGAAATAGTATTGCTTGAATTTTTACCATCGTGTTTGGAATGCCGTAGTCGATGCATTCCACGTATGATAAACTTTTCATTCTATCATAGAGTTCGCTGTGTAAATTTCCATATTCCGGCAGCCGTTCGTCGAATTGGACCGATCAAAGATGAAATAACGAACGTAGCGTTCGCAACCCAATTTATATGATACGAGAGAAGGTAAAAAAAACGCGATTTACTCTCTCATATTTGTCATATTTGCATTCCCCGCTAGTTGCCTTTTCAATTTTTCTCAGAATATGAAATCTCGCCCGATCGAGTTGAGCGCGATGGATACGCGTTAAATCCGCATTAAAGATCGATAAAAAAAAGGTGAGGGGCGGAAGGCAGGTGAAGTATCTGTCGGATATATATCGGGATTACGTATACGTATATGGGTATCAGCCAGGCGCTTATTTTAGCCGTGATTTTAGCGTCCCCATGTGTGTATATAGATTCTAGCACGCCCCCCTCCCCCAGGGGGGGTCACCGATCGAAGTCGATTTGATTTTTTGCACTTCCGGCTCTCGGCCGCGAGCAAAGGCTTTTGTGGCAAATTCGAAGACCCGGAAAAAGACTGGCGCGTGCGGCTATCTCCTCGGAATTTGCATTTTAAGCGAGTCGGTAGCTGCTCGAGCCGGCGCGCGAGCAAAATCGTTTTGATACAATACGACGATTCCTAAATCGGATTTAAATACGTATATAGCGTCTTAGGAGATATCCGTCGCGGGAGCACGAGGATACAGCTTTAGCTCCGAATTGGGAGGTTTAATTTTGTTGGTGCAATCAAAACAATGATACGAGAGACGAGAGTTTAGACTTTTTCCCTGAATGAAGAAGATAGAAATGTATGTATAAGATATCGAGACTGAATAGTTTAAAAATCTTGCCCCTTGGGAAAAAATGGATAAACCGTAAAATTACATTTTTAAAGGGAAGATTGTTCGTCGTTATTTTTAACGAGAAGCTCGTTCGTATAAAAATGTAAATTTTCCTGTATAAAAGTGAAGCTAGTTCACTCGGGATTTGATCGGTTTACACATACGTGACACGAGTAAGATATATACAGATAGATTGATCAAGTCTAGCAGTTGTAGAAAAAATAGATTAGGGCAAAGTAGATAGATCATATTTGGCCCGATATAGTCAGCTTCAGTTTGTTTTATCAACAATATGAGAAGCAAGAATCATGTGTTTAGAAGTTTAAAGGAACGAATTTATATTTCACAAGTTGAATGAAATATGGACGTAGATTGCTTGAAAATAAATTTAAGGATAATAATAGGAAGTATGATTTCGGAACGATTAAATGTTAATCAACAGCCCAGCTGTCCCCCCTGGATACGTATAGCTGGTCGTAATGTAATTTTTTGAAGAAATTGAAACACTTGCCGTACACGTATAATTGATTTTTGGGAATTAACTAATCTGGAGCGCAGAAGAGAAGAGGGAGGGGGGAAGCACCTGATTGCTGGTGCGATTAGAAGCGATTGCAGGAAGCGCACGAGCCCACACATCCGTCAGCCCCGAGGCTCGAATTCGGAGCTTCGAAGCTTGGTATGTATACACGTGTTGCGTTTACTCGCTCCCCGTTTACCAATAGCGCCCAGCTCGATAACACCGCGGACGCTTCGAATGCGACTGACTCTAATTGATCGCGTATCAATCGGTCCCCGCTAATCGAGAGCCAATATATGTATACAGAGAGCTGGGAAATTAGGCCTGAAATCTTGATGATTCCCAAAAACGCCGAAACATTGCTATATCAATTGGAACAATTGCTTTATTCTGATCGTTGTTCGTCGAGATGGGATCCGAGCAGAGTAGTGAAAAGTTTGTGGGCAATTTTTGCGAATATCGGGAGAATTGACATTTATGTCGGGTTCCATCCCTTTTTATAGACTAATTTTTTGCGGTGTGATTAGGATTTATGCATCCGAGCGGGCATGGGTGATTTCGGCTTGCCGAGCGGGGCGCGAGGGTTGCTCAATAGCCTGGATGAGCGAGATGAATACAGATCTTATTGTTACGAGGAGTCCAGGTCTATAATGTTTGGTCTATTCTCTACAAATAATAAATAAAAATATAGATTGCAATTATCAGAGCTGCAAAAATTCGATTTTCGATGGGCCACGGGAAAATCGAACGGAAAACGGGTCCAGTCGTGATCCTTGTTGATCATGCTTTCGTTTTTTAATAATATCGGGGGTCGAAAATGCCTGAAAACTAATTTGGCAAATCGCCGTGAACGAGTAGCTTCAAAATTGCAGCGTTAGCCGGAAAAAAAGAAAGGTCGAGGCATGAAAGGGAAAAGTATCGAAGCTCGGATTTTACGAATATTGAATTCGAGTGGAAATCGTTTGATGGGAAATCATGGGGAAGAACAGATGCACCGGGGCGTGAAAAATTCGATAGAAGTAAAGGGAGAAAACGGGCACGATGAGCCGTTCGGTAGAAGAAAGGAAAAAGGACGCTAATGCGCGAAACTTGTGAAGCTCGATTCGGTTTTCTTTGCGCGTGCTTTTCATAATACGTGACCGGCAAAGTCGAGAGGGCCGCCGCGCCGCCGCCGCCGCGGCAGCCGTGAAGAAAGCGAGGCATGACCAATGGCGAATGATTTCCACCAAAGCCCAAAGGCCCTCGAGCGGCGCGACAGTTCAACAGTCGATTACGCCCCTAACGCGCGCCAACATTTACATTCGCAATTATTGAAATTAGTTGCGTGAATAATAATGCGATTGCGACT
Source organism: Aphelinus atriplicis (assembly GCA_020882685.1). Lineage (NCBI taxonomy): Eukaryota > Metazoa > Arthropoda > Insecta > Hymenoptera > Aphelinidae > Aphelinus > Aphelinus atriplicis. The sequence continues at coordinate 1,546,937 of CM037075.1, read as the reverse complement.
TACCAGCCGCAAGTCGATTCAATTGAAATTTTCAATTGATCGCCCATTTTCATGCCCCCCTTCGTCGCAGCACTAATATTCAGCGCACAAACTCCGACGAGCTAATCGACTTGAAGAGGATGGATTCCGTGGTCGATGTTCAACAAAAAAATGCAACGTCAATCTTATTTTTCATGTACATTGGATTCCGGATGTTACATGAAAATCGGATTATTTCTATCATCAAGCAACTGATGCTCCTTCGTTCAGATTTCTAATTTTTTGTATTTGCTGTATGTTCCAAGCTCTTTCTCCCGAGAAAAGTCAAGAAAATTCTCAAACTACTGTATATTCAAGAGAAATCTTGTATAAAACGAATACTCGTATATTCCGTATGAACAATGGCCTTCTTAAATATTCATAACTTCAATTCTACTCTAGGGTCAATTTGGATCCGGTAAATCATGTGCTCATTAAGTAGATTCTGTGCTTCTTTCTTTCCTTTTCCGTTGGACGTACGCTAGACGGAATACCATTTGTATTTTTTCTTATTCTCTCTTTTCAACGTTTTTGCACGAGATTCGCTACTTTCTCATTTTTAAGCCTCGTGTGCCCTTCTTTCTGATATTCTTTGATGAAAGTTAGCAAGACCTTTTCAACTTAAACGGTAAAATTATGAAGGGAATGATGAAAATAATCAAAATAATCTGCCTTCAAAGAGCTTCAATTTTGAAGAAAACGAATTGATTTTGGATACAATTTTTTTTTCTCACCAATCGCAACTAGTGATTTGCAAATGTTTTGGTGCAAATTGAAGGTACAAAGGATAATTCTTGAAGATTCTATGATATATTCAAAACAATTATTTCAGAAAAAGAAAATTATTTATTAGTGTGTATTGATACAGATGGGTATAAATAATTAGATGATTTAGATAGATTTCCTAATTCAGCTAAGAGATTAATCTTATTTCACAGAAATAATCACGTTTATCTTCGCAGTCAGAACTCTTTACGATTCCGGTTATATCCAAAGTTCCACATTTTTCTGATTCGGGAGCTTTTTTCAAATCGTCGAAAAACCGTTGACTGGGTAGTATTATATTAGACAGCGACATACTCGAACTTGTCACCCAATCTTCTTTGTCGAAGAATCTGTGTACGCCCAAAAACGGAGCCCCCGTTGATTCGTGTTTATTTTTTACCATCCAAGACAGAAGAGCCTAGAATCAGGTCTGAATTAAAGTTTGATAACTTTTTGAAATTCCATTTTTTTTTCATAATCGATCACTATCTTACCTTATTCTCTGACCAGGTAGCATAGTATGCAAGTCTAGCACCTTCTTGACTGCAGGATTTTCTAGCCTCGTTCCATGTTAACCGATCCAGGTGATGTTTGTAGTACACGCCTAGAGCTCCGAATTCATAATCAGGCCTGACACTTCCTCCATTGGCTTGACAATTTACCATATCATTATCTAAAGCCTTTTGCAACTCGCCTATCAATCGATTATTCAAGTCTGCTGTATATTGTACGGAATAGGCGGCAACTCGGATATCAGCTAAATACGATTTTAGATCCGTTCTCGTGTTGTCACCCAAGTCTACAGTGATGTTACGCTCACCGAGGACTCTTATCAAATTAAAACAACAGGTAAAAGCGATTAGATGAACGAGAGGTTTGACAGCCATACTCAGTGTATATATAGTTTGGTAGATTTTCAATTCAATATTTAATAGTTAAAAGTAGGTCAACAAATATGTTGTGACTGATTTTGAAATTACTTTCATTTATTCATTAACTCACAATTTATCCACAGCGAATGATGACAGTGGACTGCTCGTTTCGAAGCTTTGAAGAAACAATTTATTATCAAGTTCTGTTCTCTGAAAGCAGTGGATGATACCGATAACCCCAGTCCTGAACTTTATCAAGTTTTCTTCTTCCGTCAACATCACGTAATACTTTCAATTTTCCTATATCATTGAAACGACACTCGTTTGAAAAAATTTCCGAATAAACATCAATTGAATGAACAGAAAATTGAAAACGAATTAATTATTAAGTTCAAGTCATTTTAGAATCGTTGTGAAATAGGTGGCACTAGTTTTTGAAAAACCATATCTCAGTCGAATCAGCAGCGTTTCCTATACACCAAGTGCGTTTCCTCATTTAGAACTCATATTTTCAGGAAAAAAATGAATTTTATTCTAATGTTATCTTTAATCATCTGTAAATTTATTTCATAACATGATTTTGAACTCCTCCATAAATTTTGTTTGAATCTTCAAAGCCTACAATTTGAAAACCTGTTAAGCTTGTTTGAGGATAGAGTTATTTAGAAAATAATATAACAGTATTTTCTAAGTGTCTAAATTTCAACGGTTCCTACTTGAGAAAGAAGTTTCAATGTCTTTTAATTGCCTCTTTTCGACGTTTAATGACATTTCTACAACATTTATGAAGTACCTAGTCGGATACGCCTGTTTTTCAGTGATTCTAAAGTAACTCTAACTTTATATGGAATCAACTTGATCAGGTGATATTTTTGAGAATCAATAGTAAAAAAATTTGATTTCTTAAAATGCTGATTTGAATATAATATCGCTGGTAAAATAAAAAAAAAATCATTCAACAGTTCACTGGTTGCTCACAGAAGAAAGCAAATTTGTCATGACAAAAAACGTCATCCATGCCTCCGTTTATAACTATTGCACCGCAGTTTTGATTCCCCAAGTAGTTATCTGGTTGTCCTCCAAAGTAGGTTTTAGACCAGTGCGAATATCCAGTAGCATAGAGAGATTCTCCAAAAACTGTCACCCATTCTCCCTCTTTGAAAAGATCATGAATACCGATCAGGGCTTCTTCGGTATTCAGAGCACCCGTGATCGATCCGCGAGCTTCGTCTAACAGGCTTAACAAGACCTGAAAATTATTGCAAAATAAAAATACTTAAATTCGGTTACATTCTCAAGTCGTTTTACCGAAGTCAAAAACAAAACTCACATGCTGCTCATCTACTGAATTGATAATAGCCAAATGTGCTCTCTCTTCGTTACACGTTTTCCTCGCGTCGTTCCAGTTCTTTGCGGTGGTGTGTAATTTATGCAAACCAATCCCAGGAGTGAGAACATAATCCTCATTTGCTAAATCATTCATTGGTGTATCAGCATGACACTTACAACCTAATTCGGTCTCTACATTTTCTTGAAATAGAAGCTGTACGGCGATACTGCGGTTGTTCTTGCATACGTGAAAATCAAAATGACGATCATCATTCGAAATTATATTTCCAAATACTCCATGGCACATTAATATTGTGAAAATGTAGTTCTTCCACATTTTTTATGGAAAATTCTATAAATCGGATGTAAATCGTATCAGATAAGGACTGTAATTGATGAAACTGTTTGTAAATTTACTGATCATTCGTTCATAGCCCGACTGCGTACCACTACTAAATTATCCGAATGCTTCTTGCAAACTAAGGAAACGCAACTTGATAGAAGTAATTTTATATGAGTAAAGTTAATTTCTCACGCAGTGATAAACTGATGCTGATAATACTTTTTTTTTACCATTTCATATTCAACATTGGTATTACTCAAGCGTGATACTTGATGATTGAAACAAAATAAATACTCGATACTTTTTCATTGTATAGACGAATTGAGCCTGACCACATGTTACAAGGTGTAACATAACTACACTAATTGGCCCTCAAAGATCCTAACAAACAAGATTGGTTAAGATTATAGCTCTAACGATCGTTTTTCCATTCAAACCTTATTACTATTAGATGATTCAATCCATTGCTTGAAGCTTCTTTTTATGTACTTTGGAAAACTAACATGTTTTTCATACATATTTATTCGAATAAATTTTTATTACGTCGATATAGATATACATCATGTAACTCCAAATATTCTCCTGGACACACACGCGTTATGTGAAATACCCTAATGGGAAAAGTCATCAGCACGTCAAAGGCAATTCACAAATGAAAGCAAATTTGTCGTGGCAGAACACATCATCCATGCCACCTGTTCTGAGTATTGTTCCGCAATTCTGATTTCCAAACAAATTATCCGGTTGTCCTCCATAGTAGGTTTGAGACCAACGTGAATAGCCAGTAGCATAGAGAGATTCTCCAAAAACCGTCACCCATTCACCCTCTTTGAATAGATCGTGAATACCGATTAGGGCTTGGTCGGTATTCGCGGCTCCCCGTATTGCTGGTGAAGCTTTCTGCAGCATACGTACCAAGACCTACAGAAAATGTATTGAAAAGATATTATGAATGCTGCAATTGTATCCCGAAAAAAAACCATCTTCAATGGCAGTTGAGATATTCAAGTCCATTTATCTATTCATCTGACTGCGACGGAGTTTGAATGATCAATTTTTCGGGGCTAAAATTGATATTGAATTTAAAAAGACGATTTACTCACATTTTCTTCAGCTAATGAGTTTATAACAGCCAAATGTGCATTTTCTTCATTACATACTTTTCTCGCGTCATTCCAATTTCTCGCAGCGGTATGCAGTTTATGCGAACCTATTCCGGGCGAGAAAACGTAATCTTCTCTGATCGTCGGATTGACTGACGGACTAGCATGACAATGACAACTCGTTCCGACAAATGTATCTTGCGAAAAAATCTGAACGGCAATGCTGCGGTTGTTTTCACAAACATAGAGGCTCAGATAATTCTCAGCGAATGTGTACGTTGCAAATGTCTGTCCACCAAATAACAGTGTACAAATCAAATATTTCCACATCTTTGAAGAGAATTAATTATTTCGGAGATTCTATGATGGAATACGCTAGAAGAGCAATTATTCAATCTTTATTTATGAACTACAAATAAAAGATTATACAGAAGATTGCGAGATTTTTTTCTCCACAGATCACACAAGAGTTTCTACCAGACTGAACAATTAGTGTGATTCTGACGAATCTTATGAACAAACACTATTTTCAATGTCAGTGATGAAGGAAACTCGAAGTGGAACTCGTAAGCAATGATATTTCAATAATTTGATATCATACGTCAAACGTTCACTTTATTCATTGATTCCTTATCCAAAAGACGTTTATAATATCCATCGTAAAAAAAAACAAACGAAATGTTTATTCCAGTACATTTTAATTTTTAGTTGGAATGAAAATGAACATTGGAAAAAATTGTAATATTTACGACCTATTTCACGTCAATTCAGCAGATCAACATTTTTCATCGAATTCTGGTCTGGGAAATTGGTTGGTATTGGTCCACATAGAACATTTTGAAATTTGGAATTCTGTCTCCTACTTGTAGCCTAGTTTACCCCGAATATAGACAGGAAATAAGAACAAAATCACACGAATAAAATTTATTCCTAATTCTCCAAATTTTATGAAAAATCACTCACTAACCTTAAATTTTATCTTTCTCAACAATTCGATAAGTTATAGCCATACGTCTGCCATACGCCAGATTTGATTTCTTATGAAGAAAGTTTCAAAATAAGTTAGTCACGTAAAAAAATTAAACCAATTCAAAACTGCTATAAGGACCAATACTAATAAATTTACTAACAAATTAAAACAATCAATTCATAAATTGAAGGAAGTTCCGATGGCGGTGGCCATCTTGAGGAACTTTTTCGGATTGGTCGATTCCTAACGGGCTCAATTTGGATTGGTCGGGAGCCGGAGTGAATGGAAATACGAGTGAGTGAAGTGAGTTGGGAGTTTAAATTTTTTTTCTTTTTTTCTTCATCCACAGGGGTTATCCTTAATGTTTACTATGCTGTCAGTATTTCGATGTGCTAAGGTTACAAAAGCATTTGAAATCAACAATATTCCAAGTGTTTTCTTGGAATATTGTTGATGAACAAAAAGTATTTATCATCCACGTGTTCAGCCAACCAATAAACTCAATGCGCGCGCTCGCGCGCGCAGTGAATTGCTAGTTTAAACAAATTAAACTAAAAGTTGACACATTGATATTGTTGATAACACCCTTTATTGTTCAGTAATTGGGTGAATAGACGATCTATGAGGGCCAATACAATATAGTGCAAAATTACGTGGTGGAGATTGTTTTTTTCATTCTCCACATTTAATTCCACTAGATTAGCCCTCAAAGGTCGTTTTTTCATCAAATTTATGTTAATATATCAAATTGACGTTGAGTTTGAATTGATGTAAATATATGGGACGTTCCACGTCAAGTGAGCATGGTCAAAATTTTGTTCGAGATTCTGCATTGACAAATTGATTGGTATCCATCCCCAGAATACTCAAAAATTTTTTCAGATTTTTAGGTGCATGTATGTGGAAGTTAGTCTGTGCACTCAAAACCTGAATTATTCAAAATTTAACTTTTTTCTCAATTTTGAGAGCCCAAATAATCTTGTATATGTGGGAAAATGAAAAAAAGTTGAGAACAAAAATTATGCTGAATACTACAAAGATTATAAAAAAAAATTGTTTGACACCAGAATCCTCCATCCGGATAGGCTACTCTATTAATTAAACATGTTTCAACCAGTTTGGCTATGTTCGCCCACTTATTTTTGACCTTTCAAGTTATACGTACAAACCTTTGTTCGATAGCTTGAAAATGGTCTCATACATTTTTTGGAGAAATTCCAATATCTCCTGCAATTAATTGTTTAAACTCTGCAATATCACAATCGCCTTCTTGTTAGTTTCAACATATCAGGTCCACGATGAAGCTCACAGTGAGGATATCATGCCTTCGGGTCATCAATCTCAGCCAAACTCTACAGATATGTTCCCTGACACTGGATCAAGCTATCGTAGAGTTTGGAGTTCCAGCGCTGCCTTGTTATAGAACTTTTTATGACTTTAGACTGAGGCAGCTATATATAGATATACATATCTGCCTTGATTTGTCTAAAATCCACATAATATTCATAATTTCATCAAGAAAATAATGTATTTCACCTTGTTTGGTACTATGAGTGAATATTATAACTTATGGTTTCACTTATATTGTGTGAACAGCTCTTGACGGGTGGTCTCAAATCACATGCAAGTTATTTACACATGAAATTATAAACATTAACCAGGAATGTAATTTGAGACAACCGGTCAATAGCTTTTCCAACCTTAGCCTTGCAGTTCACACAATATAAGTGAAACCATAAGTTATAATATTCATTCATAGTACCAAACAAGGTGAAATACATTATTTTCTTGATGAAATTATGAATATTATGTGGATTTTAGACAAATCAAGGCAGATATGTATATCTATATATAGCTGCCTCAGTTTAAAGTCATAAAAAGTTCTATAACAAGGCAGCGCTGGAACTCCAAACTCTACCGGTAGCTTGATCCAGTGTCAGGGAACATATCTGTAGAGTTTGGCTGAGATTGATGACCCGAAGGCATGATATCCTCACTGTGAGCTTCATCGTGGACCTGATATGTTGAAACTAACAAGAAGGCGATTGTGATATTGCAGAGTTAAACAATTAATTGCAGGAGATATTGGAATTTCTCCAAAAAAATGTATGAGACCATTTTCAAGCTATCGAACAAAGGTTTGTACGTATAACTTGAAAGGTCAAAAATAAGTGGGCGAACATAGCCAAACTGGTTGAAACATGTTTAATTAATAGAGTAGCCTATCCGGATGGAGGATTCTGGTGTCAAACAATTTTTTTTTATAATCTTTGTAGTATTCAGCATAATTTTTGTTCTCAACTTTTTTTCATTTTCCCACATATACAAGATTATTTGGGCTCTCAAAATTGAGAAAAAAGTTAAATTTTGAATAATTCAGGTTTTGAGTGCACAGACTAACTTCCACATACATGCACCTAAAAATCTGAAAAAATTTTTGAGTATTCTGGGGATGAATACCAATCAATTTGTCAATGCAGAATCTCGAACAAAATTTTGACCATGCTCACTTGACGTGGAACGTCCCATATAATGATCTTATACTACTTTAATATCATCTAGGAGTTACAAAAATTCATTGAATAAATAAATCATTTTCAACGACTTATTTACGCAACTGTGGAAGCAGATATATTATAATGATACAATGGATACAAAGCACGCTGAGATTAGCAAGATATTGGCAATTCGCAAAAATATGCAAATTTGTCATAGCAGAAAACGTCATCTAAGCCACCCTGATTGATGACGGCTCCGCAATTCTGATTCCCTCCATAATTATCGGGTTGTCCTCCAAAATAAGTCGGTGACCAGCCAGCGTATCCAGTGGACGTAACGGGTTCACCAAATATTGTTACCCAGTCACCTTCTCTATATAGGTCGTGTATTCCTAATAGGGCCTGGTCTGTATTCAACGCGAATCTTATATCTTTTTCAGATCTCTTCAACATGTCAACGAGGATCTGAAACACTCATAATATAAAATGTTATTTTATAAAATGATAATACAGTTATAATTAACTGAAGATACTTTGAAAAAAATCAACTTATTTTCAAATTCTATAAATGAAATTAAAACTAATAAATAAATTTCTGGGGCTAGAATAAGGTCTAAGCTCCGACGAAATATAATGATTTTCAAAAAATTCTAACAATTCACATGCATTGAATTATGAAATAACTTAAGCTCTCTAATAAAGTCTAAATCACACACTCATATTGATCAAGAATTGTGTTATGAATTTGGTTATGAGACATAATAATAATTAAAAAAATTTAATATTTAAAAAAGTCGATTATACAAAGCTCCCTCAAGGGTGAAGCAGAAATGTGACATTCAATGATAACAGTTTGTATATCCATCACTTATTCCTTGTTGAATCTTCATCAGACTCACTTCTTCTTCAGCTTTTGAATTGATGATGGCTAGATGTGCATCGTCTTCTAAACAGGCCCTCCTAGCGTCATTCCAATTTTTTGCTTCAGGGAAAATTTTGAACGAACCAATGCCAGGATAATGAATATAATCATCCCTTGCTGACGCTTCTTTCGGACTAACTCTACAATTGCAATGATCTGATCCTCTCAAGAGGTTTATTGTTATCGTCTCGTTGTATGTGCACATACGAATTTGCTTTGGTTCTTTGGCCAGCATTTGCTGGGTTAATGTTAGAACCTGAATCGTCAAAACAATCAGAGACGGCGCCCACATGTTGTTATGCAGTAGAGCAATCACAACGGTAACAAATCTGGAACTATAAAAATCATAAATTCAATTCCATATTTCAGTCAATGTTTAGATAAGTTCCATTCAAGTTAACTGAATAAAGTCTACAACAACTTATCATATCAGTCAAAGAACCTTCAGAAGCTCAATTCTAACAATATGCAGATTATACAGCTAGAAAAGCTCCATAAGCGATTGATATTGTACCATAATCTTGATACAAGAAAGACAATTATTCTTTTGTCTGATTGAGACCTTATTGGTATATATGATAGAGACATAGTTTGCACGCACAACTTCAAGACATTTCAATGACATTTTAAATGTTAATAAAATTGCTTTGTTGCATTACATTAGGAACTCAACTACTGATTATAAAACTGCAATAGTATGGTAGTATCCCTACAATTTATAGTGCAACAAAAATTCACAAAGAATGTATTACAAGTAGAAATTTCATCAGAGAATACAATGCAAAAAAATATTCTTATGAAACTAATATTCTTAAGTTTTTCAGTCTTGAATGCATTAGTTCACTACTAAAACTAACAAAGAAACTAACAATTTATCAAAATACGTTTCAAAAAAGTCGAAATAAAGTATTATTAAAATTTCAACAAATTTATTATCTCAAATATTTAACATTATTTAGCTAGATGCTTTGAAAAAAAAAAAAACGTCTTCAATAAAAATACGATACGAGTTAATGTTTAGAATAATGAGTATATATTATGTACTATAGTACAGCGGTGGTTCACAAATAAAACCAAAACGTTCTTGGCAATCAACATCACCCATATACCACATTGGTCAATTGAGGCTTCACAATTTGAATTCTAATCTTCGTTATTTGGTTGACCTCCCCAATTAACTGATGTATATCTGAGCCATACCAATGAGCATAACCAATAAAATAGAGCGAGATTCGCAAAATATTCTTCTCCAATCATTTTCTCACAAAAAAATCAAGTATGTTTCTTTTTCAGTAGAGTCATTCTTTATGTTTTCTCTTTTTCGTTTCAATGTACCAACTAATCATTATTGAAAATAAATAATATAGTATCAACTTTTAATATCAATACATCGTCTGATATTTTCAAACTTATTTTCTAGACATGCTAAACATAACTAACAGAACGTGAATAATTGAAAAAAAATCTCAACAAACAGAAAAATTTCATCTAACAAGATTCAAATACAACGGTAGTCTCATCATCTCTGCGTTTCATTGGATTGACCTTCAATTCTATTAACTCTACTATTCAATATATCATCAAAGAGTAATTAAAACTATTTTCGCGTATTCTAGTTGAATTTTCGCACATATATAAACTTGTTTTATATAAAAATGAAATGATGAACGAATTATATCATACAATTTCACTGAATGAACTTTTTTGAAGTTCGATGAAAACTTTCACAATAGTAGCTATCTTCTAACAATTGATTGTTAATACATAGTAAAAACTTTGCTTACAGTTTTTATTCTCGCGAATCTATTTTCGCTAAATGTGCATCTTCTTCATTACAGATTTTCCTTAGAACCAGATAGAAAAAATATAATCTTCTCTGATTAGTAAAACTTTGTGATGGAACCACTTGGCACTGTTAGTTCAGATCATTGTTTATTGTAATCTGCACCAAAACGGACGTGTTGTCATACATAGACGAAGGTTTAATTGATTCGATGAAACCAATACGTATCTCCGACTCGATCGTACTCATCAGAAGACTGCATAGCATTCTACTGATTCGTGATAGTGTATATTGAGAAATAATACTGGAAAGAAGTCATTATATTTCAAAATTTTGAATATATACATGTATCGTTCGAGATTGTTTGATAATAATTACCTATCGTAATACTTACATTAATTTATAAACAACTGAGGTTCACAACTGCTGATATTTCAGAAAATTAAAATCATCAGATACTGTTTAACCACTTGTCAATTATATTAGTGTACGACCATTAAGAATCAAGTTCTCGAATAATTTTTATAAGGCCAAAAGCAAAACGTTATGATATTTATATGTTTGTTTACTATTGATAAAATGCAACTGGTGTTGCATGATTATAACATTGCAAGGAATTTGTACATTTTCATCCAGTGCTCCAAAGAATAATCGTCTTGAATATAGAGATATACCAATAAGGAATCAATTTTCAGATCTCGTTCAAGAACAATACGTGACTCGAGCACGAAATTTTCGTACATAAGAAATCAAACTATTGAAATATGTAGATTTACTAGGAATAATTGGATCATTCGACTGAAATTTAAAAATATTTTCGAGTTTATTTGACTACAATCGTGTGGTGACGTGAGAATGGTAATTCCGACAAAGAACTCAGGAGTTTTGTCTCAATTTTCTGTTGATCATTAAGTTGTGTATTTACCACTTTTGACTATCAATAAACTACCGGAATTTGATATTCCATAGATTGTATAACGAAAGTTTCATAAAATTTTGGCATTACATTTTCGATGAGTTATCTCAAGTTATCTCATGTCAATGCACTCTTCGCATCAATTAAACTCTGTTTCGAACATTTCTGCAGTAGAAAACTATCTTTAGAATTACGTGTCTCATTCTAAACTCACCGAATCAAATAAGCCACTGACAACTAGTCTTAATTTAAAATAACATTGCACCGAATTCCACTACAGCACCGTTCCGCAAAGCTATAAGATCTCGAATGGATGAAGTCAAAACGCATACTAACCTTGAATACCGGTTTCCTCAGCGCATCGATGCAGTGCTCCGAAGGATAATGACTTTTCGCTCATAGTTCCCCCCCACTTTCTCGCGATGAAGCAGAAGCAGAGAATGGGGAATACACACTACGCGAATGCGTACAGAGAATGTATTGAAGGATCGAACATCCATGGAAGACCCAATATAAATATCCAGGTTCACTCGTCACCGCATATACATAAGCAACGAGGAAAATAGTTTAGCACCAATGATATATTACCGACCAAATAAACATTCAATTATTCACCGATGAAGAGGAGTAGATAAAATCTCACTGTCGTGGGAGGATTCAATTCTCAACATTCGTATCTAAGAAGAAACTGAAATATTGTATCTTTCAATTGTGCATAAAATTGGTAATCGAAGCTAGAATTTTATTCGTGAAGATGCATCTGCAAATGAATCAAATACTCTGGTGATTGTATATTTTTAATTTTTTGCTCAGAAATCACATAAAGAATCGGCACGACACATGACATTTGAAGAAAGCTGTTATCCAAGTAGATATTACTCAACACATTAACGGCATTTCACACACAAAAGCAAATCTCGATTGACAAAAAACGTCGTCTATGCCACCTTCGTCAATGATTGCTCCGCAGTTTTGATTGCCCATGTAGTTATCAGGTTGTCCGCCGAAGTAAGTTGGTGACCAGTTCGAATAACCGGTGGTGTAGATTGAATCGCCAAAAATAGTCACCCATTCGTCCTCCTTGAACTGATCGTGTATACCAATCAAAGCTTGTGCAGTATTCGTAGCTCCTTTTATCGATGTGGAAGAGTTTTTCAACAAGTTTATAAGAACCTACGTCAAAAGTCACTTGTTAGTTAGTGCCGCACGGTCGAATAAACATATAAGGGTAGATGAGTTTTGAGTAGAAACATTTTTCAGTTTCAGGTATTTATGCATTTTGTGAATGTGGAATCCAACTCCGCTTAACTACGAAAAACATTTTGAAACGTTTCACGATGAGAGGCGATAATCGATTTGTTGGAGAAAAAAAAACGTTTCGCGCACGAATCATTCGCAGAATTGTTATTTTCGAAATATATTTCGGGGATACGCTTGAGAAATATAAACGCGTCCGAGATAAGGAATGTAAGATGTTATTTTTCTGTTGTGTCATAGAATAAAATAAACTAACTACTCACTTCTTCCTCGGCGATTGAATTGATAATAGCCAAATGCGCTCCTTCTTTCATACACAATTTTCTTGCGTCGTTCCAATTTTTCGGCGTCGTATGTAATTTATGCAACCCAATGCCCGGGGTGAGAACGTAATTCTCCTTCTCTAGTTGTTGGATCGGTAGATTGGTCTGACAAGTGCAATTCAATCCACTGTCGGTAACTTCAGATGGGATTTGTACACTAATGCTCTTATCGTTCTTACAAAACTGTATTTTGACGTACTCATCATCAGTTGCCTGTGCAAATACCTGCTTGCAGCTTAAGGTTGCCAAAATGAAATATATCCACATCGTTAAGAAGCTTTAGGATATGAAATTTTCTGTTTCAACCATGGACTATTCTGAAATTTGAAGGAGATAATTAAAATTACTTAGCTTAGGTAAATATCTGCGATGCTGATTATGGAAACGTGATTTGAAAAATGCGTTCCATATTTCAAATCTTCGTTGTTAAATCCGTGATTGATGCTGCACAAGAATACCATTATAACTGACATTATTTATTTAAACTCATTTTGTCAGGGAAATAATTTTTTCTAAATATGATCAAACGATTAAATCATTCATATTTTGGCCAGCCATATTTTGGCATGAATTACAGAAATTCGCTCATGAGGTGATTTCATATCTTGATTACACAAAATAAAATTGTGGGTAATAGTGTATTCTCTAGCGTGGCTTGTTAAATCAAACACTATCAATCGAAAGCAGTTATTGTAATTGGGGAAAACGATTGAGCACGATTCCAAAATCATTAAAATTAAATTATATTTGTATACTTCTATCACATCGCACATATATATGAGAACCGTGAGAGCCAGTTACACGAGAACGTTAAACGTTATATTATTGGCAATTGGCATACTACGGATAACAATTAAAGGCAATATTATTATCGAAACTATTTTTCAATATGTGGAGTTAACGATCCTTCACGAGTCAAATATATTGTAGTAGACGACGCTTCGGTGACTACTTTACCACCCTTTTCAATTCTATCCTAATAATTGCTCTCAAATGATGCGCTTAACAAAGTTAATAATAACTTCACCATTTTTGCTCAGAGTTTCTGTATCTTTTTTTCGTTTTCCTCGTAATCCTTGGTTGAAACCGAATCCCAATTAAATACTCGAATTAACATAAACAAACATAACCACACGGACAATCACAGCATCGTCTAGAAAAATACATCTAACTTTTTGAAGATCTTTAACTTCGCACATTGAAATTTACATGCGTGAGAGAATACGGACAAAACTATTTTTTACTCAACAGGACACTGATAGTTCGCAAAAATAGGCAAATTTATCATCACAATTAACATCATCGATATCGCCAACCCTACGCAAAGCTGCACAATTCTGATTGCCATTGAAATTATCAGGTTGGTTGCCCCAAGATGACCAAGTGGCATATCCCAAACACGTGAAAGGTTCACCAAAAATAGTTACCCAATCGCCTTCTTCGTACAGGTCGTGAATCCCAATTAGCGCCTGTTCGTTATTCAAACCGTTTACTATTTCACTCTCAACTCTTTTCAGCATCTCTACCAGGATCTGAAAAATACACGCATATTTACATCAATTCTCATTGAAAACGAATCACAAGTAAAATTGAACTCACTCGCTCTTCACTTTTGGAGTTGATGATGGCGAGATGCGCTCCATCCTGTAAACACGCTTTCCTCGCGTGATTGAATTTCTTTGCATCCATGTAAATCTTAAATGAGCCGATGCCTGGGTAATGGGTGTAACCTTCCTTGGACGATTCTTCTTTGCGTTCAACTTCACATGGCAATTATTTGAAACCGACGCTACTTTGATTGTAATTGACTCGTTGTGTGTGCACACTCGAATTCTCTTCGGATTCCTTCCTAACACTGACTGTTCCGCTATTATTTGAATCCCCAAGAAAATTGCCAGAGCAAAGGACGAGTAAAGCCACATGTCGCTCTGTTAGCTTGTGACAGCAGTAAATCTGTAATCATCAAAATTGCCCTCGGCAACACGGATTAACTCTTTTCTACAATTTTCTTAAGTTCATTTAAAACTTATCTCATATTAGATTTACAACTCCTTATCATCATGCAATACATAGAATATGCTACACTACGGTGTCTCAAAGAAACACATGATACCGAATCATTAAAATCTTATTGGAATAATAAAAAAAAAATTTAAAAAACGTTTTGATAATTATTTTTCCCAAATTTGAGATATTCTTGATGAATTTACCATTTATGACCCCAAGGTCTAATAGGTTATATGTAGAATACGACATTTGGAAATATAATTCAAAGCCTGTGGATGACTGTATACTTTGGTTAAATTGAACCCCTTGCTATTCATTTCACTCGCATGTAAAAGTCATTATGGTATACATTTAGGTATATTAAACGCTTATCAGTCCCAACTTAACGTTGTTGCTCATGAAAACTTTGTTCATTTAAGATAAAAAAAGTCCTTTGATGCCACTTACCTTTCTATATTTGAACAATAAAAAGAAGTATATACAATTCGAATATTTATTGCACACAAATGAAAGATCACTTTGTACTAATTTCTGATTATAATCACGTAAAGTCAAGTAGTAAAGACTGTATTCTAATAACTGTTTGCTACACTTACGGTTCAATATGTAGTGATGATCATGATATATTTTCTATACAAGAAAGAAATCGAATGAAATCTTCAATTTTATAATTTACTAGTTTTTACATTTACGTACATAATTCAAAAGGACAAGTATACCAATAAGGAAACAATCTTTCAATACCATATTCAAGGAGTCGTGTGAACTAGTCGCAACTTCCATAACTGATAACGAGATTCATTTAATTTACTATGAATAACGACTACAGTGTATTTCGATAAGTAAGATTTATTCACGACGGAGTTCTCTTACGTACTCTCGCTCACTTGTAAGTACTCAGTGACGTTCTATACCGGTTTGACTAGTTCTACTCGGGTTGAGATCTTTTCGATCAAGCAGAAAAACCGTGTATACAAATATACTGGATGCATTCTCAATGAAATGGATGGAATGAAAATCAGTTACTGTTTACGACGTTGAAATAATTTGTTACGAATTTGTTGATAGTTTTACATAAAACCTAAACTACTTTTTCAAACGTTCATACTGAATTTATCTAAATAGGTAAAAAAATAAGTACGGAAAACACTTGACAATATTGTATGAGACTTTTAAGGACATTTTTTTTTCTTTTTCATATTTTCAACACATCCAAACACGTACACGGTACTTTTATAAAAACTTGTGCAGCTCAAATCACTTCCTCGGTATTATGTCCATACTTACTCGATGTAGTCAAATCTGATGATTTGTTCCCAAAAGGTTTAATTGTAAAATTTTTATTGCAAAATTAGTTCGAAGAGTCGAAAGGTCTCGAATGACTGAGCTAAAATCATACACTGGAGTTCTATACGGATGACTCTGATGAAGATGTTTGATGGATGTATATATAGTCAGTTGTCTCCCACTCTTTTGTTGCATTGCAGAGGCGACGCGATTGAATGAGTTTTTAAAACCTGTGCGAGAGATGTTGCATAGAAAAAATTGATGACGCTACGATTTCCGACGCCGATTTTGGAAAGAATGAGGAAACTTACATGTGAATAATGAGAAAAATTGCCTTATCTAATTCTACTGTGACTAAAATCTTGAAATATCATAATAATCCGGATAAAGTGTAGCTCTGAACCCTCCTGAAACTTATGCTCCCCACGCAAATGTATGATTTGAAAATAAACTTCGAAACTGATGGAAATTTCATCAGTTACAAATGTATATATTAACTCTTGAGCTGCAGTTTAGTTTGGTTTTAATTCAGTCAAGTTTTAGTTCAGTCGGTTACCACTACTTTGCTCATGTATTTTACCACACTCTGGCTTACTTAGACAGATCTGAAGTTTTCGAGATTGAATCGTTGGAAATTCTGTTCCGCTTGACTTTGCCAAGCACCGTAGCTAATCGGCCTAATGTCTCATTCAGCAAATTTTGAAAACAGTTCGTGCGAGACTTTGGCAGAATGAAGCATATTCGCACATCCACTAGAGTATAAGGGAGAAAACACTGTAATGCTCCCACTCTCACGCTAATTATGGCCTCTATATATAGGTTTAGCGCAGACTGACCTCTTCCAGCACTTAGACATGCAAATTCAGAAAGCCCAAACGTGAAGTTTGGCAGCGAGGGTAAATCAATGAGGATAAACAGCTAGTAGAACGTGTGGTTTGAAAAAAATATTTATTCAAATACAATATTTTGGTATCTATATTTAGTTAGTCAATTCCTTGAGAAATGACTGACGAATTGTATATTTAGATTATTTTTATCACTTCTATACTCTTAATAAAAATTTACTTTGATAGCCTGTAGCGTAACTATTTTGATGATAATCGGTTTCATAGCCTCGTTAAATCAACGAATGACCTGTCAATATTGTTCGTCAATCACGCGAGCCTTTTGTAATGACAAAAAAGAATTTGAGCACCAAAAGCAAGCCACTAAAATACATCTGGCGATCTCACTTTGTCAATTTGATTCTTCAAATTTTTAAAGTTCCAGCAGGTATATCGTAAAAAATTTTCCCTGCGCAATAGTCCAGTTTATCCAGAGATCGTAAAACATCCTGAGCCAAAAGTTATACAACGCACATTTCTCCCGCGCCTGTGCGGCCAAGTTATTCCGCTGTGGCGTCAAATAGGAGATAAGAAAAATGTAAAAATCCGGGTACTATCAGATCAATGAATGATGTAAGTGAGTGGCAGCTCGCAGAAGAAGGCGAATGGCACCTCGCAGTTGACGTCGTCGAGACCACCCTCCTTGAGGAAGGCGGCGCAGTTCTGGTTGCCGCCGCCGTTGTCCGGTTGGCCGCCCCACTTATCCGACCAGGTGGTGTAGCCGGTCTTGAACAGCGACTCGCCCTGGGCCGTGACCCACTCGCCCTCCTTGTAAAGGTCGTGGACTCCGACCAGAGCCATGTCCCCATATGACGCTCCCTTGACCGGTCCCGACTTCTCGAACATTTCTTTCAGTACCTGATTCAAATTAATCAATTCACATCTTAGATGGAGAGACAGTTTTCGAGAGCTGTTTGTTTGTTTCAATGCGAATAAAGGCTATTTCTCGCGATCGAGTATTGCGACGAATCAAAAAGAACAATGGCAAAGAGTCTTTCGTGAATCTGCTATATATTTTCGTAGACAGAAATTGGGAAGCATTACGCAAATTGCTTTGTCTTGGGAGTTTGTAATAGCACATGCGAAAATAATTGTGTCGTATTGGATGTGATGTCATCTCTGTTGTAAAATATATCATATCCATACCAAAATTAAGGAATTAAAAGTGGGAAAACAATTGATAAATTCTTGTACGCTATTGCAGTTATTATCATACGGCCATTGAATCTTTTATGTTCGAACTCAAGATGTCCAAGATGAAATAAATATTGCCATCGATATATCCAAATGATTATCGCAACACCATACACACATTTAGACTTTCTTGAATGCTTTCAATGAAAATTGCCTGTATGAAAGAGAAAAAAATTTTCGCGACATTTTCACTGTGATGATCCATATGAAAAGGCTCATATGTGCACTAAAACCGTAGCTGCTCTACGGGTGAATTCGCGGCACACAACCGCATATCGTGTAAAAACTCACGTGAGCCTCGTAGTTGGAGTTGATGATTGCTAGATGGCCGCCCTCGTCGTTGCACATCTTGCGGGCGTCGTTCCAGGTGGCGGCGCGCGTGTGCAGCTTGTGGGCCCCAATGCCGGGGCTGTATTGGTAGTCGTCGCGGGCCGGTGCGCTGCGGCCCGTGTGGCACATGCACGTCATCCCGTGGATCAGCGTGTCCGGCTTGTGGCCGTGATACTTCTGGGCCGAGGACAGCGTCGAGGAGCCATTAGCCGGCGACGAGTTGCATGGGCACAAGCTTATCTCCGTCGTCGTCGTCGTCGCGGGCGTCGAGGGCAAATCATCCTCCGGAAACGGGGGAAACGCGAGCGTCACCCCAAGCCCCACGGCCAACAGCACTAGCAGCTCCCTCAGCACCATCACCGGCATGTCGATTTATGTATGGCTGCCTGCGCGCGAGTAGGTTGCAAGTAGCATATGAGCAAGTGCATATTTTAGAAATGATGATGGAATTTGCTGTTTTTTTTTTTGTATTGAGTCACGATTGAGAGTTATTACAGCTAAAATCCGCTGTGCGAATAGATGTTTTGTTTTCTCACAAGTAATTGATGCATTACCAAAATCGTGAATTACAGAATATTTATTCTTCAAAATTGACAGATTTTGGTTATAATCGATGATGATTTCTATCACGTCACCAACAAATTTGAAAATCTTGAAAGCGCGAGAAACCAATTAATAATTATAAGCCCGAGCTGAAGATTCTTGGGATACATACATTTTTTATCGGAAGCAGATCAAGTGTGCGGATCTTACCGATTCGTGGAAAATGAGATTGCAAAAAAATGTAGGAAAGAAATTACGATTGCTCGTCGCTCCGTTGTGAGAGCTGTTTCACGGTTCACGTCACTACCCTGTCTGATGTATGCTCGGAAACTTTTTCACTTTACTCTGAACAACCAGCAGTTACTTCCGAGTTGTTTCCAAGAAATATTGCTCTACTTAAAATTGCAATGTGCGTGAATTTCGCTTCTTAAAATCCATGTAGTTTAACTAAATTGCCCAAGAAATAAATAACACCGCGGAATAAGATATACTATATGAAACACGCGTGAATATAAACAAAAAAAGCGTTCGATACAAAAAAAGGGACCCAAATCGTTTCATCAGTATATCTCAACTACAAAGCAAAGAACTCGAGAATAAAAGTTTCTGGAACTATATCTCTCTCTAATACCACAATAACAAATGACCAAAATTGATAATGAAACACTCACTTGTCCAGCAGACGATAGCTCGATTTATTGCGATTTCACTATTAAGTTGGGCCGATCGTCGGGTAATGTTATTGCAGCGATATGGAGTTTGGTCCTAGTCAAGTGGCGTCTATAGATGCGACGTTTGGCCGAGCGCTATTGGATTCGCTCTACCGGCTGTCTGCGCCACGCCGAAGGAGCCCCGAGACTGAGAAAGAAGCTTTCATAAAGCTGGCTCCGAGGCTTCGCTCTCGTGGCGGCATCAGTGACGTATTAACCGGAAAAAAATCCTCCCCCGAACTCTGTTCAACGGCTCAAATTTATCGAGCATGTATATATGTATATATATATATATATATATATACCCACGTATATAAGCCTCATTTTTATCGGTAGCGCAAACTTTCGAGCGATTTAATTTGCTTCTCATCGATCCTTCATATTAAATACTTTCTCAAGGGGATTCTTATCCACGAGCTATTCTCGATAACATTGTTTATTACCCATCTTGAAGATTTTTCCCTTAACGATATTTTTGCAAGAAAACAAAAAACACGTAATTCTAAATGGATCGATTCCACAGTGATTACAAATCACGCCGTATATTCAGAAGATTTACTCGCGAATAAAACTGTACTCGTTCAACGAAAGAACTCCATACCTCTCGGATATCGGGAGTTGAATGGGAAAAAAATCGAGAGGTCGCGAAAATTATTACATGGAACAACGGAAATTTGTTGGAAATTTTTGCGGGCCCGCGACGAGAGGCCTCTACTAGAATATCGAGGGTACGCTACTGGGTAGCAGGATTCGGGCTGTTTTGTGAAAAAGGTCTCGGGTCACGCGGAGGAGCACATTGAAAAGTAAAATATGCCGGCCACATGGGGTTTCAAGGCCACTCGAATCGGCAACGCCCGTAAAGAGGCCCTCGTTCTGCTCTATACACTATATCCGCTCGCTGGAGGGCGGCTGCAGTAGCTTTCTATATACGCACCATCGCACTTCCTTTCCCTCTCTCTCGCTCGCTCTCGCTTGTCCTGCGCCGTCGCTTTGTGCCGAAATATCGTACAAATTAGAAGCAACTGCGGCGAAAGTCTCTCCGGGCACACTGGAGCCACTGCGCGCATCTGTATACTGAATTACGTTCCGTTGCTGTGAGAGAGAAAAAAAAACAAATATCCACCCAATTCGGAGCAATTTTCGATTCGTCCAACGGTCCGAATGCCAAGGCTTGATTGAATCTGAATCATTTAGCAAATTCAATGCGGTGACCGACGAGAGGAGAATCAACGAAATTTGCTTAGCTAAGCGGCGCTTGATACGAAGCTTTGATACGACGTATCAAAGTATATTGTGTTACCATTGGTATGCTCCAGCGTGACATACCAGAGAATCGTTTCTCGCGCGTTCGTTTATACTCTGCAAAATTTCATCCAATTTGCAGCGCCGACAAAAATCTCTTGAGAATAAATTACTCTATCTCGAAAATTATCGTTGCAATAGAATGAAAACACTGTCTGGAAAAGTTTGCCAAATATACTTTTTCGCACGCGTTGCAACGAATAAATTCTCTTGAAGAAACGTCGTCTCGTTAAATTTTCTCACCCTCTAACCGGCTGCTCCAGGCCCCTGAGACAGAACAGAAAGAAAGTAGCTATGTCCGGGGGTATACATGTATATATACACATCGAGAGGCTTCATTCCTCTCAGCCAGTTAATTACGCCTAATTGTTCCCGTCCCTTTTTACTCGCGCTCCAGCCGCTGCAGGCTGCTCGATAAGTAGCGCCGGCAATCGGCGCGTATACGTGCGCGCGTAATCGCAGTGTCCCTCTGCGAGTCAGCGCTGGCCCTTTGATTACGGCGGCTGACTGCGCCCGTATACATATATAGACGCTGCAACTGCACCGGTTAGACAGAGGTGCAACGGGGAAGAAACGTATACGAATTCTTGTCTTTGGCGGCCGAGTAAAAAGTAAAAGCTCTTTGAGCTAATACTTCGTGTGTGGTTCGAACGAGCGAAAAGTAATTGCGAGGCTTTGTTTTTTTCTTTTTAAGAAGCTTTCGGGATTAAAATCGATCCACGGACATTTTGTTTCAAACGCGATTTAGTTTATTCAAAGTGATGCTGTTCGATGCGAATTGAACTTTGATCTTTCGTATGTCACGTTCGTATAGCTTGCCACAAGTATTCGGGCATGAACGGACAAAATAATGTCTTCCATCTGTGTGTTTTTTTTATTTTATCTAGTTATACAATATTCATGAAATATGGAGTTCAAATTATCAGCCAAATAAATGTATTAACAAGATCTGAAATTATTTTGGCAGGATATAGCGATAAACAATGTTTATTTGCGGATTATAATACTTTAAATTACTTAGATCTCATGTGTCATTGTTGTCATAAAAATAAAATTGAATCTATTGATCTTCATTTTCGAAGAGACGTTGAATTCATTGCGCTGTGAAACAATCATCCCAACATGCTATCAGTATACTAATGATAAAGTGTAGATTTTCTGTTTTTATCCGCTTGTACGCAAAAAATCACGGGAATAGCTGCAACACAGAGCGAGTAACGTTTATAAACAGGTCAGCGAGTGTCAGGATATCAATTTATATATACGTTTTTAAATTGGACTATCGCTCGCGCAGTAGTATAAATGAAAATGGCTTTCTCCTCAAGCCCTTGCCGAGTCGAAAAAGTCAATCGGTCAGCGATCAGAGAGTAGAGAGCTACGCTGTATCGTGGAATTCGATCAATGAGCTAAACTCCGTCGGTGACTCTTGCGAGGATAGACTTTATCACTCGTACCGAGTCGAGTAGTGGATAGGAGAAAATACACAGAGCATAGAGAAAATTAACGTGTCAGAGAGAGGATTGCGCGAGACATCCAAGAGAGAATGATAACTAAGCTTGTGTTTTGTCCACGGAAAACGTCGTGCTTTTTCGTCCTTTCTAATCAAGACGAATGATTTTTAAATTGCTTAGTGTACAAGTAGAAGTAGAGAGAAGCTTGGGGATAATTTGAATATATATGGGATGATTCGATGCATGATTAAAATTTAAATCCCTTTTCTCTTCCGAGAAAACTACTCATTTGTGTGAATCCGTTCTAGGCCGAAGGGTTGAATAATTACTGTGATCACATCAAGGGAATTTCAGTATCATATACGTATCTCTCTGGACATTTTCTCGCTACAGTCTCTCACAAAAAGAGGCTCGTCCTTACTCATTTGGCGAGAGACGAAATTGAGATGGAAGTGCATGAAAAATGTCCCGACAATCTATCATGACGATGACTGGAAGTGCTTGGTCAGATTTTAATTTTAGCGAGAGCCGGGAGCCCGAACCGGCCCGTTTCGACGTGCAAACGAGTTATTCCCATCGAGGAATTTCCGCTTCTATAAGCATATGCGCGCAAAACGTCCCACTGAATTATTACTGCAGCTCTTTGATTCTTTCATTAATACTTGAAAACGACCGAGTTCTGCCCGAGCAGCCGCTGAATTTAATTACCGAGCAGGAGAGGCTCGCTCGTCCTCTCAATAATCCCACTGAACTTATCGAGTTAAAAAACAATGGCTTCATAGAAAACGTAAAATTTTCAACCAATCGCGAATCGGCAAAAATTCCCGAGAAATTTTGTGCAATCTCAATTTCAACATCATTTTGCATCATTGGAACGGAGCCGCAAGCTTTCACCCCATGGATTTTCATTGAAAAGGACTCGTGTATTAAATTGAAGGGATTTCTTTTCGTTGAGAGGAAAAATGGAAAAATCATGAGAAAAAATGGAAGAAACCATACACAGTTGGTTTTTTAAAGCTTAATGGGGCATAATTATATTTTAATACAAATTCACTTATTTTAGGGATATAGAATGGAAACAATACGCAAGTTTTGTGATCATCAGTTATATGCTAACAATAACTAAAAAATATAACTTCAATAAAATATAATCATTATGAAAAGATGATCATATCGACGTGTCTTACGAAGAAAGACACATAACTGAATCTGTCCGCGAAGAAAGACACATATCCGAATCTGTCCGCGAAGAAAGACACAACTCGCAATTTAGCCACGAAGAAAGACACAACTCGCAATCTAGCCACGAAGAAAGACACAACTCGCAATCTGTCCACGAAGAAAGACAAATGTCGGAATTATTCTCCCGCGAATATTAACAAAAAACCGCTGCCAAGTGCCTCAGCAGTATGCTTTCTCAAAGTATTGCAATTGAACCTCAATTTGCATTAATCACCACTCTTTGAGAAAGCAAAATGAACCTTTAACTTATTTCCTCCACTCCATAGTAACGGTTGCTATGGTAAATATCCGAGCTTCGGTGTTCTTACTTCTTAGTCGTCAACAGTTCCGAAAATGGACCTCTAACTGACTTTTCCCACTCCATAGTAACGGTTGCTAAGGACGTAAACAACGGTTGCTATGGTAAATGTCGGAGCTTCGACGTTATTACTTCTTAGTCATCAACAGTTCCGAAAATGGACCTCCAACTGACTTTTCCCACTCCATAATAACGGTTGCTAAGGACGTAAACAACGGTTGCAATGGTAAATGTCGGAGCTTCGATGTTCTTACTTCTTAGTCACCAACAGTTTCAAAAATGGACTTCAAACTGACTTTTCCCACTCCATAGTAACGGTTGCTAAGGACGTAAACAACGGTTGCTATGGTAAATGTCGGAGCTTCGACGTTATTACTTCTTAGTCATCAACAGTTCCGAAAATGGACCTCCAACTGACTTTTCACACTCCATAGTAACGGTTGCTAAGGACGTAAACAACGGTTGCTATGGTAAATGTCGGAGCTTCGATGTTCTTACTTCTTAGTCATCAACAGTTTCAAAAATGGACTTCAAACTGACTTTTCCCACTCCATAGTAACGGTTGCTAAGGACGTAAACAACGGTTGCTATGGTAAATGTCGGAGCTTCGACGTTATTACTTCTTAGTCATCAACAGTTCCGAAAATGGACCTCCAACTGATTTTTCACACTCCATAGTAACGGTTGCTAAGGACGTAAACAACGGTTGCTATGGTAAATGTCGGAGCTTCGATGTTCTTACTTCTTAGTCATCAACAGTTCCAAAAATGAACCTCCAACTGACTTTTCCCATTCCCTAGTTACGGTTGCAAGCGATATAAACACCGGTTGCTAGAGACATCAACAATGGTTTATACGGGAAAGGTCTCTTTGATTGTTATAGAATCCCATAAATATACAAACCCAAATGATCATTTATCATGAATTATATGGGAACTTATCGAAAACACGCTAGCAACGGTTGCCATGGAATCAAACAATAAACGGATGTTGCTGAACACCGAACTCGGTTCACATCTGCCGGAGACCGACCTGTGTGCAAAATTTCAGGACGATCGGACCATTCCTTCGAAAATTAACGTACGACAAAAAAAGTCAGTCTGAAGCTGAATTTTGTATCTCCATAGCAACGGTTGCTAGGAGAATAAACAATGGTTGTTCCAAAATGAATGTCTTATCGATTCTCATCGATCGTCGTCGAAAGAATTGGAGACCCATCGTGCATTGATGATGATTTTCGGAGCTTTTATCAAAAACACGTTAGCAACGGTTGCTAGAGAAATAAACAACGGAATTGGCTGAAAATTGAACTCGACCGAGATTTTGCGGCGACTAACCTGTGTGCAAAATTTCAGGACGATCGGACAATTCCTTCGAGAGTTATCGTACGACAAAAAAAAGTGCACGTACGTACGTACATACGTACGTACGTACATACATACAGACATTTTCGGATTTCCATGTTTTTCGACCCGTAGATTACGAAAATCGAGGTCCCGAAGTCCGATTCGGTGGGTCGATTTTTACCCCGTTACAAAGCTTTCTCTTTGAGAAAGCAAAAAGAGTTTAAACTGTAGAAAAGGCTTGTTTTTTTTGTCAATGATAACCTACTCATTCTAAGCTTTCATTCCATATATTTTTCACGCCGGAAAATTGTGGGGTGTGCGCCATGTATCGTTTTTGCGGCCAGACGCGAGTTGTGTCTTTCTTCGTGGCTAGATTGCGAGTTGTGTCTTTCTTCGCGGCTACATTGCGAGTTGTGTCTTTCTTCGTGGCTAGATTGCGAGTTGTGTCTTTCTTCGTGGCTAGATTGCGAGTTGTGTCTTTCTTCGCGGACAAATTGAGATGTGTCTTTCTTCGCGGACAGTTTGAGATGTGTCTTTCTTCGTAAGACACGTCGATATATAGATTTACATAAAAAACTAGCTTTGTTTGCATATAAATCAGATGATAGTCTAGAAATCTCGGCGAAGAACATCTTATGGCGTTTTTTCGCTGATCCGGATTGAGCAGCTCAAAAAACAACGATAATTTGATCTGAGAAATAAGTTTTTCAAGTTTTATTTTTCGTGATGGACGCGGAAATTTCGACTCTCCAATTTAAATAACACGGATAAACGAAATTCCGCAATTGATACCTTTGAATAGATAACTACCTATAATATATACGATAATAATTATATTCCACCGATTAGTTCCCACAACGGTTGTCATTCAAAACAATCGCGGACATTATATCATCAGGTTTAAAACGCAGACTTGAACCTTAGAAAATCGCGAGAATAGCAATGGCGCTAAGCCATTGTAACTGGTGCAATGAAACAAATGAGTGTAAAGACGCCCGCGAAGACATTTACAGAAACTCGTCCCGGGTATCGTTGCGTCGGACGCGCTAGAAAGCTATTATAATAAACAAGAGTTGCATTCGTCCTGTCTCCGGAGCGGCTGCAATCTCGCGTTTCGCAAAAGGTTAATCCAACCCCTCGCACCGATACACCCCCGTCGCGATAATAGGATCCGAATAAACTCAATCACGCCGCGGCTTGTGTCTGTGTGTGAGACAATTTCATTTGGGTGTCCCGAATTAAAGAGCGAGCGGCGGAGGAAATGAGGGGCAATGCAAAGTTCAGTCGGGCGCGATATAAGCAACAACAACAACAACAGCGCAACGGAATGCTCGGCTTTTTTTTCAATCACGTAGCGCCGGAAATTCGCGACGCGCGAGAAAGCACCGAGTTCCCTCTCTATATATCTCTGCCGACCTTCGCAAACACACGCACACCTTACCAGAGATTTTCAGTCTTGATGAGACACGGATGTCTCGAAAAGCGTCTGATGTTTAATTTTCTCTTCATTTAAATTTCACTCGGTGGCGTGAGTTTGAGTAAGAGTTAATATACCCTCGTTTTCAACTACCAAAAGAACTATATATACCCGATGAACTTCGGGCAGACGGCTCGTGTGAGTTGAAAAAACTGTTGCCTGAAGTGAAGTAGCTTTTCAGGCTTTTTTCGAGTAGTTCTCGGGAGTGATTAAATCTTTCCCATACGCGACGCTTATATCGGGCAACAATGCAAAAACCGACTGAGTCACAAAGTTTTCTCCTCGAGAAAGCAAATTGTGATAATCGATATTAGGAATATATCGAGGCTAGGCCGTGTATTGATTTAATTTGCCTGCCACAGCTGATTTGTGTTCAACAAAGAATTCGACAAAGATATAGCGTTTCATCGAATCCAATCACACGTGCACTGGAGATTTTCCAACGATTGTTTGATCAGGTGATGCCTGAAATAGTCTTGATTCAATGAGACATGTCGCTTTTCGCACGAACAATAGAATTGCCCAGACCGAAACTTGTAAGACTCCTTCTCCGTGCGGTTTATTTTTCTTGATAATTCAAAATTCCTGACGGAGGAAAAATAAAACACAATTATATGTGTAGCACGAAATTACATTTTATTGATTGTGAATAGTTCTGCCAATAGTATACTCATGATTGCCTGGTTTGACTGAAACTTGTGGAGGTGGTTTCCCGACTACATGAAACATGTGCATTCATTCTATCGGCGGTCTCGTATTTCCAAATAACGACGAGACAACGAAGCCGCTGGGGGTGAGGGTCTTGTTTATGGCCCACACCTCGACAAAGGAGTTGATACCGTACAACCACTTGCTGGTGAATTTGAGCGTGACTTTTTTAAACCCAGGCCCACCGCTGATGTCGGTCACATTGGCGCCGGCGCGATCGCTAACGTAGTTTGTCACTTTCACCTTGTTGATCATGTAGCTATCGGGCACCTCGTACACGTAAACAAAATCGACTACGATGTTTATCCAGTTTTTACTCTTGACCGCACTGTCGCTGCAGTAGTACTCATCAAATAATTATTTTTTAACGTCCACATGTTTCAAACGACGAATAAATTCGGGCTTGGTGGACTATCCCAAGATGATATTGCGAGAAAAAAATTCCACGCTCCCCGGGCTGGATTTGAACCAGCGTCCTCCTGATCTCCGGTCAGTTGCGATATCCACTACGCTACAAGTTGGTTCAAATCCAGCCCGGGGAGCGTGGAATTTTTTTCTCGCAATATCATCTTGGGATAGTCCACCAAGCCCGAATTTATTCGTCGTTTGAGTAGTACTCATCGTTCAGCATCCGGCTGCCCATCTCGAAGTTCATCTGGCCAACCGCTGACGACACGAGGGCCAATCCGACCAGCGATGTCATCCTGTCTGATGCTTGGTACTCTCTGCGGGTCGATTTGACAGAACCGAGAATTATAAAAAAAAACTCTTCCGTTTCACTAGCTGCACGTATGCTCTATTTCAATATTTATCCGATCCCACGTGTGACGATCCGATTGGACATCCAATTAGATGCGTACGCTAGTCTTCCCGGCCTACGTGAGCATTTGATTACTCCGCGGGCGAAACAGTCCATTTAGACACTGGAGCAAAAGACAAATAATATAGACACGTGTGAGGTTCGGCGAATCGAGGCTGCTAATCACACGAGCCTAGAAATCATCTTTTCACCTATGTATCGAACAGTATTTTTCATCATCAGTGTTCATCATCAATTACCGACCAAAAATAATGCTTTTCATAATTCCTACTCATACATACTAAGAGAAATGTTTAGCAATGGTTACTGGATTTTTACTACTCTCTTAAATCCCTACAGTGAAAAATCACTGTAAGAAGATGGATGACAAATTCACTGGATTACAGTAAGAATGGTGTGAAGTGAATTTCTACTCTACTTACTGTGAAATTCATGCAGAAATGTTTTCCATAAAAGCTCAAGGAACTAAAGTGAAAATTTACTTTAGTTACTTAAGAAATTGACTGTTATCCAGTGAATTTGTCATCCACCTTCTTACAGTGATTTTTCACTGCAATGCAGTGGTTTTTCATGATCCTATTGCTCGGCGATGGAATTTTCGATGAGAAAAGTCATAAGTCACTAGGGATGAAGGTGAAATCATTTTTTTGCCATGGTATGGGCGTAAATTTACACGTTTTCGGTTATGTTTTGTGGGTGTAGAGTTTATTTTTATCCCCTAGGACGTTACTATGTTGACCAAGCAGTAGTACGTAATTCAGTCTAGCTTTCTAGCGATGCATAGCCTTGTTCTACATCGTTACCAAATTCTTTAAGCCCAGAAACAAGACCAAAAGTATACTGTATACTCTACTCTTATTATGACAAAAAAATGTTACCCTTCGCGCTACCGGCGAAGGGTGGAACTTGGTCCCATGGGTGCGGCTGCGTCGGCCCTCGGCCCCATCCGATCGCCCGCGGGCCTGGAGTTGCACTTTACGCCCTTGATACGAAAATAACGATTTAGAGGGTTCAAGATAATACCCAACTATTCATATGGAATTAATATTGAGCTTGGAATCATATAGGAATTTCGGAGCTGAAGCTCATAAATACTGCTATATAAATATACTCTCATGGATCATAACCTATTGATATCAAGTTCTTACTACCCATATAAGGGTATCTTAACGTGCTCGATAATTTCAAAATTCTTCACGGAAACTTATTCGATAACATCGTCGAATCTCGAGCATAAACTCGTATGAACTTATATACAGTTCGTATTATCATACGAAGTTAGAAATGAATATTAATTTCTTTATCCAATGTGAGTAATATGCTTTATTTTAAGGATCAACTTCAACGATTTGCGCCCTCCTGGCTCATGTTTACTCTCTTCAAAAGTCTAACACTTTTTGAATACATATTTTTACAAGAAAACATTTTCCAATTTGGTGAACATTTTCATAAATTATATGAATTGTACCATAAATCACAGGAATATTTTAATCCATCATTAACGTGGAACTTCATCCTATTATAGTTTAAACCCATATTCTCTCAATTCGTTCTTATGATTAGAACTGTACTTGACGAATTAGTGTATATCATTGCTCCTCAGTCCAATATTTTCCAGAATTAGTAAACTTCGAATAATTCCTAATGTTTTCTCGAGAAAATGAAGATTCCAGACAACATTTTTTGTGAAATATTTTTGCATAACATTGTGTACGTCCAGAATTTCAGATACTCATTCACTTTGAGGTGAAGCTGAATAAAAGCGTATGATAATCGCAAAATCAAGAGTAAATGTTTTCATTCACATAGTTTTTCCTTAAAAATTCTCTAATCAATTGAAAATGTCAACCCTAATACTCACAATAAATATTGCAAAAATTTTTTAAATAAAGATCGGTTAATACCAATTATATATTTTAACTACTAATTTCGATCAACTCTTACGTTTAAATAAGGCTTGAAGTGACGCAATCAATTTTACCGTAGAGCTGCAATTTCTTTCTGTACAAAAGTTTAAAAAAGTACTGTGTCCGATAGATAGAGAGGTACTTTTATAAGAGCTAACTTGATATATAGGGATAATGCAGTTTCCGTGGACACCCACCTGAGCTCGTTCCATTTCAATTGATTTTTTTTCTCGTCCCCAGGGTGCAATTTTTTGCATTCGAATGAACTTTTTTTTTCGCGCAGCAACTTATAATTTGCAAGATGTAAAAGAAATCCTGTAACGTGTGATTCAACTTTTATGAATTTCAAGATTACAATTAAAGGTTCTGTTTTTCATGGAATCGCGTATTTATTGTAATTATTCATAGAAATGTCAGACGTAAATTATGCCCCACTATT
Source organism: Aphelinus atriplicis (assembly GCA_020882685.1). Taxonomy (NCBI): domain Eukaryota; kingdom Metazoa; phylum Arthropoda; class Insecta; order Hymenoptera; family Aphelinidae; genus Aphelinus; species Aphelinus atriplicis. The sequence continues at coordinate 1,515,893 of CM037075.1, read as the reverse complement.
CGCGATATAATTTAGATATTCACCGTGATATGTACGATCATTGCGTTACTAGAAAATATGGTGGCAGACTCCGGTAAGATTCGAAATTCGATTCAGTAAAATTGATTGAGTTTTGATCGGATTAAATCCTGCAATTAAGTTGAAACTCTGGTATGATCAAATGCCATTTTATTCGCTGGCGAAAATCCACCGAGGCTTCAAAATTTCATTTACCATTTTATTCAAAAAGTCGGAACTCAATTTTTTAGATCCACTTAAAAGCCTGCGGTATAACTTTTTAATAACTCATATGAAAATTCGTGCGTGGCGAAATTCCCGTGAGAAGTTTCTCGTGTCTCTCAAAATCATATTCCGAAAAATTAAAAGAAGCAAACGTACTTTCGCTCGGTATAATTTTGCGAAATATAACCGTCGAGCGAAAAACTGAATTTACCGGGTAAAATGAACATTCTTTATGATTTCGTTCATACACTAATAAAAATATTAGCGATGTGGTCTAGCGAGCTCTTGAATACCGCCACGCCGTCAAAACTCATTTGTGCGCCGGATGTACTATATATATATATATGCTTTTTGCTATATACGACCTCCGTGACTGCCTGTGGTCGGAATGACTCAAGATCGTTATGATCAACTCACAATTCGTTTTATTTTGAAGCTTTGACTCCATCTTATGATTATCTACTAATCTAAAAAGCGGAGAAATTCAAGCAAGAAACGTATTATTGATATTCAAGGAGTATATAAAAAAAAATCGCTGCTAACTGCATTAACAGTTTACTTTCGCAAAGAGGCTTTGCGAGAAAGAATTCTGTATCTTCCATCATCCACCTTCTAACAGTGATTTTTCATTCTCATACAGGGTTTTTTTCACAGCAACGGTTGCTAGGGACGTAAGCAATAGTTTCTCAGAAGAAACGAAAAGTTTCCGTGCCATTCACCATCAATAAACGGACTCTGATTTTTCTTCTTTCGTAGCAACAAGTAGTAATGTAAACTAAACGTAAGTTTAAGGAAAGTAACGTAAACTAACGAAACGAAAGGAATGTAACTAACGAATGTAAACCGTAGGTTGCTACGGGAAATATTGCGTTGATTCTCGTCGATTCTCGTGTGTATTCGGACCCCCAACGAGCATTTACGATGAATTATAGGAAACGTCCGAACAAAGAACTCGGGCTACATCTTTCCACAATTAACCTGTGTGCAAAATTCCAGGAAGATCGGACGACTTCTTCGAAAGTCAAATACAGCGCGCCAAAAAACAACGTTATATTTACCGTACGAATACATACAGACATTTTTTGGATTCCATGTTTCGCGAGCCGAAAATTACGAAAATCGAGGTTGCGAAGTCAATTTTTAAAATTAACTTCGATATTGCGAGTGAATAATTCTGCATCTCTGCAAGTCTCTCGGTATAGTTTTCAGTTCAACGTTATAAATCCATCAGAAACACGCAGTATTTATGGCTCACTCACGAATGTATATTTTATCTTTTACACGAACGTCAAGCAAACATTTCCAAAGCTTTTCCAGCAATTCTGCTTTCGAAATGTAGCTCAGTGCAAACATCGCGTCAGCCATGCTCGATTTAACCGAAATTTCATTTTATCCCCGCTTTCCCATTTCGAATCGAGTCCCGCGAAGAGGACATCATTGGCCTTCACTCACAAGAATCGAATTTTGATTCGAGAAGCGAAATCATTTGGACGAGCTGTGGCAAAATTTATTATCATCTACTAAACAGATTTTTCAGTCCTGGAGGCTTTGGAAAGTCGGGCAAAACTCAAACGCATGCAGAGATTTCGGCACGACTCGTCAGTTTGGGAGCGAATCAATTCGCGTGGCTCGTTTTGTTTATGTATAGCAATTCGGCGCTCTGCATTTAATTTTAGTCCATTCACCGTGGAGTTATCAGGTGCGGAGCACTGTATGGTAGATTCGGTCCTTGTCTGTTTCTCCCGGGGGGGAACGGCTGAATTGATCCGCGAAGAGGAAACGGCATCAGCTGCCGGACTCGAGCTCTGCTTTTTTGGCTCTCGAGCTATTGGTATTTTGGTGGGGTCGTGTTTGCCGAGATGCCGGCCGGCCGTGTGGCTGGGGGGAAAGCGATTTGGCCCGAGAGCTTTTTGAGAGCTGCCGATTTTCCGGGCTCCGCAACTCTCGAGTGCACGCGCGCGCGTGTTTGTGGCGCGGATTGATCTTCGCGCGGTGGAGATTTTTGCGGGAGAACGCGGCAAACGAATTGGACCGGAGGCAGACGGGAAATTGCAGGGGTGTGTATGTACAACCGTGGGCGAAAATTAATGAAACGTGCTCGGGTTTATTTTTACGGATGGATGGAGTGTATGTGCGATGCCCTCTCGAAAGATATGCCCGAGGAAGAGGCTGACTGGAAAAGTCCTTGGAAAAACATTTTTATGAATGAGTGCGTGTAAATTATCCACAAATGGAGTATTTTTAAGTGTTATTCATTTCTGGTATGATCTGCAATGGATAATAGAATCATTACCTTTTGGATATTGTTATTCATACGTGTTTATAGACTAAAATTATTGGAAAACAAGTTTTACCTCCGTAGAATATCTTTCCTTTATAAAATGTGAATAAAAAATCTCATTTGATACGTATAAGGAATTCGATAGCCTGATTATACGCGATGCGACGATCGATCACCCGACTCAGCCCAGAGTTACATGTGAAACGCGCGAAGCCATAAAACACTCGGCTATACCGAACGTCTCGGGCAGGAGAATAAGTCTCTTTCACAGAGACTGGGTCACACCTCGGCTCAATACCACAGACTATCCATTCATCGGGTCAATTTCCCGGACAGATCATCTCATCCCCCGTCTCTCGGGCGCGCCACATTCGCACAACCGTTTCACTCGCCGTCCGTCTCTTGCTTCTGCTGTCGCAAATACACACGTACACATTTATATTTATATACATTCATGTGACACGAACATTTTGATCAGTGTCGCCCACAATAAAAATCGGAAAAATTTCAAATAAAGATTTAATTTACAGTGTACATAAAGTACAAGGGATGCTTTTTGCTGTGGGAAAACATGAACGAATTGAATAATTATTATCGATAATGATTGATGATAACACATAGCAACGCATTCATCTCTACATGCAAACATTGACAGGGAAAATATGTGAAAGTACTTATTTCGCCGGATCTACGTACCTTAGCATTCCAAGCAATTCACTGTTGACATTTTTCAGTTGTATAGTTCAGTAGTGTTCTGTACATTATCTCCTCGCCATTTCTTCGAGCAAGTCACCCTCTCAGTGTATTTACTGGGTTTCATATGTGTTTCGAATACTACCCCATGTGAAACCGAGTCCCCGAGCAATCCCAAAGGTTCACGACTCATCACCACCGCGGGGTCTCAATTATAGTTAACAATCCTATATACCAGAGGAGGATAACCGTTTAATTCACACGCGTCGCGGTCGTCGCTGGATATTTATCGGCGCGAGTCGAGCGATGAATCGAGTCGGTTTCACCATTTTTATGACCCGAACTGCACAATATCCGCGAAATTTACGCGGGACTTATTTTTTCTTCACCCCGCCCCCGGCGCGTGTGCGTATTACGGGAGGAATGTATGCGCGAGGCTATATAGGTATACTACATTAGAGCGGCTGCGATTTAGGCGGGGGGCGGGAGAGGGGAGGCGCCATTGAAGTGTCGAGGCTTTATTAGGCGCGCAATGTTACAGTCGCGGGTGGCCAACGTTGCCTCTGATATAAAGAGTGCGCCCGTGCGCCGAGCTATATATGTGTGTGCAGGTGCGTTTTGTTTCGTGCCTCGAATGACTTGGGCGTCTGGAAGCAAACAGCTTGTGCGTATTGCTCGTTACTCCAGACATAGTTTCCACCGGAGGCAGCAACAGCAGCTAATTGCAACTGGGTGTTTTGTTTTATATGCAAATTAACTCGTTAACGAGGGGAAAATTTGAGATACATATAAAATGTCTAATTACACATAAAGTTGATTCTATTGCAGTCGGAAGACTTGAGTTGATGAGTTGAGCAGCAGTTGAACAGCATATACAAGAGATACATATATATCCAAGCCAATCGCAAGCTTATGTATGTTACCATTAGAGTATAGAAGAATATAAACCAGGTTCTAACCTAATGGAATATACTTGAAATATGCCCTGGAACCTGAAAATGCACAATCCTCATAGCTTTTCTCGCTGTTATTGACAAACACAATATTGACTATCCTAACGGAAGAAGTTGCTCGAACCTATCTTTTGTATGTACAACTGGTACAGCTTTACTCGATATCTCTATCCATCTTACTCACGTCACGTGGTTAAACTGTCTAAACAAGTCAAATAGCGAGTTAAGTTTACTTTAGTGTTCGGTGCCGTATACCTTAATGGGAGGCCCTACTATAGGTCCTAAATCTATTTTGAATATTTTCCAAATTCTATCGTTTTAATGTAGATCCATTTAACATTTCTAAACATTTCATAATCCACTTTTTTCGGTTGTTTCATTTTATTTCTTTATCAGCATACGAATTTCTTGAGTATACCTGTTACTTTGAATTTTCTCAGATTTTCCATTGTTTTGTATTAAGTCGAGAAGTAATTCAAGGATTCTCGGGCCATGAAAGTCAATGTAAGAAATGCTTCCTCATACGGACACAAAGTAAAATTAGATTGTTTCAGGTATATGTACATTCTCTTGAGTTTCAACTGAATCTATGATTTCATAACGACTTGCCGAAGCCGACCATTTTCACGTGAGAATCTATACGCGCATATACTCATCCACGGAAGAGTCGGCACGCGCGTGACTCGGAAGACGGCAACTAATTCAAAAGCCTCGATATTTTTAATCACCCTAGGAGCCCTCGCCCCAACGAGTAGTTAAAATCCAGCAGCGTCAAAGGAGCCAAGCTCGTTTCTCCTTTTTTCACCCCCCCCCCCATCCAACCCACCTGCTGGTTCCTGCTGCAGCCTCCCGTGGAAAACAGTCGCACAAAGGAGGGTCTCTCCCGGCTGCCGGTTACACAGCTCGGCACTCCGGGCATGCAAATCGAAAATTAGAGCGTCCGGGGGGCCGCGCGTAATCGTAGTTGAAATTTCGGCGCCGCGCCGAGGGACTTTTCAAAGGTATGCGCGCTGCACAACTTGCAGGGCCGCTCGGGCGACCGATAATTAGCGCCTAGAAGAAAGTCCGAGAGCGTGAAAACTTGGCCCGAGCCCGCCCGAGCCCGGGCGACAAAGAAGCCGTGTATATATATGCTCCGACGGTAATCCGGCAGTATATAAAGTCTCCCGTCAACGAAGCATTTACGGTGCATACTATGTAACAGTGTTTACAAACTCGCGCGTATTCCAAGGATCTACGTATACCGGTACATACATATGGCAATGCGCCAAAGTTAATACTTTTTGCATATTCTTCGTTGAAGCTTCTTTATTTATTGGTTGCCGCGCATTTTTCGCGGCAAATAATTACGGGTCTGTGTGTTTATTGTAAATGTGCAGAAATTGAAAACTAGTCGAGTCCGCCGCGACTTTTTCACTCGGCAAACTTGCACTGGGAGTGGGGGGGGGTGAGGTCTGGACCAATTGGCTGGAGGATAAGATAATTACAAGGATAATTGAAGCTTTGCTGGGATATAAACAATCCATTTACGGGTATCCGCTGTGACTTGGAAGAGCAGTAATTACTTTAACGCTTTCTCGCTCTCAAGCTCCGACGATGGGCAGCAAAGTTTTCCCGAGCTGTATATATATACTTCAGTTAGTTTAGCTTTCAGGTTGCAAGGGTGAATTTCCAAATGGGGGAAAAAGGAAGAGAGCTTTGATGAATCCATCACGCGGCTACACAATGAACATTTCATAAGCTCGAAGCTTGTGTTTATTCTTTCCCCGGTTTCAATATTCAGGCAGAATCATATATCCCCGATCCCTGGCGAATTCCTATCCGAATGGAAAATACACACCTGCATTGGAGCCACCGCCAATTTTCATAACACAACTTATGGAACTCACCAGCATAAATGCAATCAGTTGCATACTCATTGTCATAGAGTGAAATTTCACTGTAAACAATTTAGAGAGTAGTTGGATATAACTATTGGCAGAATTGCTCCTAATAAAACAATCTCTATCTCGTCTGGCTTGGTCACTGTGGTTATTGAATACCGAGTTCACTCACGTCGCTAAGTACAAATAGTATATCATTCAAGTGAAAAACTCGCTGTTTCAGCACGTGAAGCGTCACCACTACGTCACGGCACACCGGCACGATTCCGGGCTGACCGCGCCCAACGACTCGGCAACCACGAGCCTGCCGCAGGATGGAGCCGAGCTGCCGCCGACCACCGTCGACGACGACTACCTCGCCCTTGGTGAGTTGGTTACCCTTTGCATATTGTCCACACACACACACACACACACACACACACACACACACACAAACTCAGCCCGCGAGCTGGAGGGACAGGGAAATTACTATTTTCACGAGAATATACGATTGAGCCCGAGTTTTCGCTGCGAAATGCGGCCGAATAATATATACCATTGGTGAAATTTGAATTATAGCGATTAATCAACTCGCGAACTGTTTTACGTTAGTCAATGCACGTGCGCGCGCTACATATATAACGGAACCCGGGCGACGTGTTATGTTACTAATGCGTGTCCCCCAGTCGGTAATAACTGTCCCCCGGCGATATCATGTTTCTCGCTCTTCTGTACAACGAATTCAAATTCATAACAATTATTCGGCGGAGCATTGCTCGCGTTGTGCGGTTCTAACCCCCTCCCCCGCAGAAACCGACACACTAAATTGAAAATGGATTTGAAATTCGCGCACCGCCGCAACAATAGCTCGCGTTACATTGTATTTATTTGCGCGCATAAATGACACTGCCATCCGGGTGCGATCGTCAATTCGATTTGTCCCGTTCGATCTAATTCGTTGTTTATATATGCAGCACATTCAGAGCACAGTTTTCACCCAACGGTTCTATACTCTTTCCTCTTTTACAGTCGTAAAATCTTGCGCTTTCTTCGCCCACTTGCGATTGCGTATGAATACTTATACCCATCGCGCTGCGGTCTTTGCAAACGTTATACCCTTTATTATGCTTATGAAACTTAATTAATCGAATATAAATAATTTTTATGTTATACGTGATCATAAACGCTCATTTCACGCATCGAATTCCGTGCGTGAAATGCGATTTCACACACTACTGCGTGAAATCGCATCGGTTTCCGTGTGTGAAATTCGCGTTTGATCACTTATAACATAAAATATCGTATGCAACTCGTGAAATGCGATCCCACGCACTCGTGTGACCGCCTAACACTCGTTCGCCGGCACTAGTTGCATAATATACTATTTTATCACCAATACTAAAAGAGGATGATTTGATGCACGCAAACCGTATTTCCTATCAAATTTCCATCAAAATTCTATTTTTCAACTGTAGTGAAGAAATCCCCTGTTTAAAATAGTAATTCCTTTTCATCAATTATATGTAAGAAATGTGAATTTCCCAAGATTAAAATGAAAGGTCTACTTAATATCATCAAAATGAGCCAAGTTCTATCGGGATAAAAGTCTTTGAAGTTTAGTAATAGGATTTTCAGAAAATATTACAGCTTATCGAGGTACCGAAAAAGCATTTCGGAAAGTTCCATCATGATTGCTCACCCAAGGTTGACAGCGTCTCCTACTAAATGTATTAATGAAATTCCCTCTCAGCCGAGGGAAATCATGTGAAGCTCGAGTTGAAATTATTAAGTTAATGCAGAAAATGCGACTGGTAGTAAGATGACGCAAATTTCATGTTGACCGGCAGTCAAATTGTTTTCTTTCCCCGTGATTCTGTACTATACTATACGAGAACAAAATTTTGTGTCGCTAGGCGGTGCTCCAGAAGAACATATATATCTGACATTAAATCGAGAAAATAATTCGTATTGGGTACATCTGCCTCATTTTAAATTAAAATGGAAGAAGACATCGAAAGATGGTTTTTTTTTCGAAAAATCGCCAATGCGCGTGAGTAAAAAATGTACGTATCTCCGATACAGCGGCATCGACCGGCCATTGTGCGGACGAACTTTCGAGGCTGCGCATGCTTGTCCCATCGGGAAATTGCGAGCTCGGGCAGAGCGGAGCGCATCTCGCAACGGAAGAAAAACGTCGCGAATAAAAGTTGAGCGGATCGAGTGTTGGCTCTTTGCTCATCTCCCAACCTTGGAAACACATATATGGGGCGTTCTTTTGTCAGCTCTCCGAAGCCGGCGCGCGGACCTAAAACCTCACGTTTTCGACGCTTGTTTTCGACTCTATATGACCCATATCTAAATAATATTGGATATGCTATCAATGTAGTTTTTTCTCAGCTTTCCGATGGTGAATTTAGTTTTCCGAATTTTTCACATTTTCACAAGAAAAAAAATATAAAACAGGCCATTATCTCAAAAACCTATTTTTTTTAATTTTTTTAACTAGTCTAGATCGAAAGCTGAGGTTTTTTTACGTTTATATGGACTAACTGAAGAAGTTGCCTCGACCTATTTTTTGTATGTACGAAATTGGTACAAACATTTACTCGAAATCTCCGCGTCCATCTTACTCACGTCACGTGGTTAAACTGTCTAACTCAAGTCAAATAGCGAGTTAAGTTTACTTTAGTGTTCGGTGCCGTATACCTTAAGGGAGTGCCCTAAATAGGTCCTAAATCTATTTTGAATATTTTCCAAATTCTATCGTTTTAATGTAGATCCATTTAATTCTAAACATTTCATAATCCACTTTTTTTCGGTTGTTTCATTTTATTTCTTTATCAGCATACGAATTTCTTGAGTATACCTGTTACTTTGAATTTTCTCAGATTTTCCATTGTTTTGTATTAAGTCGAGAAGTAATTCAAGGATTCTCGGGCCATGAAAGTCAATGTAAGAAATGCTTCCTCATACGGACACAAAGTAAAATTAGATTGTTTCAGGTATATGTACATTCTCTTGAGTTTCAACTGAATCTATGATTTCATAACGACTTGCCGAAGCCGACCATTTTCACGTGAGAATCTATACGCGCATATACTCATCCACGGAAGAGTCGGCACGCGCGTGACTCGGAAAACGGCAACTAATTCAAAAGCCTCGATATTTTTAATCACCCTAGGAGCCCTCGCCCCAACGAGTAGTTAAAATCCAGCAGCGTCAAAGGAGCCAAGCTCGTTTCTCCTTTTTTCACCCCCCCCCCCATCCAACCCACCTGCTGGTTCCTGCTGCAGCCTCCCGTGGAAAACAGTCGCACAAAGGAGGGTCTCTCCCGGCTGCCGGTTACACAGCTCGGCACTCCGGGCATGCAAATCGAAAATTAGAGCGTCCGGGGGGCCGCGCGTAATCGTAGTTGAAATTTCGGCGCCGCGCCGAGGGACTTTTCAAAGGTATGCGCGCTGCACAACTTGCAGGGTCGCTCGGGCGACCGATAATTAGCGCCTAGAAGAAAGTCCGAGAGCGTGAAAACTTGGCCCGAGCCCGCCCGAGCCCGGGCGACAAAGAAGCCGTGTATATATATGCTCCAACGGTAATCCGGCAGTATATAAAGTCTCCCGTCAACGAAGCATTTACGGTGCATACTATGTAACAGTGTTTACAAACTCGCGCGTATTCCAAGGATCTACGTATACCGGTACATATATATGGCAATGCGCCAAAGTTAATACTTTTTGCATATTCTTCGTTGAAGCTTCTTTATTTATTGGTTGCCGCGCATTTTTCGCAATTATCAACTGACGCGGCAAATAATTACGGGTCTGTGTGTTTATTGTAAATGTGCAGAAATTGAAAACTACTCGAGTCCGCCGCGACTTTTTCACTCGGCAAACTTGCACTGGGAGTGGGGGGGGGGGGTGAGGTCTGGACCAATTGGCTGGAGGATAAGATAATTACAAGGATAATTGAAGCTTTGCTGGGATATAAACAATCCATTTACGGGTATCCGCTGTGACTTGGAAGAGCAGTAATTACTTTAACGCTTTCTCGCTCTCAAGCTCCGACGATGGGCAGCAAAGTTTTCCCGAGCTGTGTATATATACTTCAGTTAGTTTAGCTTTCAGGTTGCAAGGGTGAATTTCCAAATGGGGGAAAAAGGAAGAGAGCTTTGATGAATCCATCACGCGGCTACACAATGAACATTTCATAAGCTCGAAGCTTGTGTTTATTCTTTGCCCGGTTTCAATATTCAGGCAGAATCATATATCCCCGATCCCTGTCAAATTCCTATCCGAATGGAAAATACACACACCTGCATTGGAGCCACCGCCAATTTTCGTAACACAACTTACTGGAACTCACCAGCATAAATGCAATCAGTTGCATACTCATTGTCATAGAGTGAAATTTCACTGTAAACAATTTAGAGAGTAGTTGGATAACTATTGGCAGAATTGCTTCTAATAAAACAATCTCTATCTCGTCTGGCTTGGTCACTGTGGTTATTGAATACCGAGTTCACTCACGTCGCTAAGTACAAATAGTATATCATTCAAGTGAAAAACTCGCTGTTTCAGCACGTGAAGCGTCACCACTACGTCACGGCACACCGGCACGATTCCGGGCTGACCGCGCCCAACGACTCGGCAACCACGAGCCTGCCGCAGGATGGAGCCGAGCTGCCGCCGACCACCATCGACGACGACTACCTCGCCCCTGGTGAGTTGGTTACCCTTTGCATATTGTCCACACACACACACACACACAAAACTCAGCCCGCGAGCTGAAGGGACAGGGAAATTACTATTTTCACGAGAATATACGATTGAGCCCGAGTTTTCGCTGCGAAATGCGGCCGAATAATATATACCATTGGTGAAATTTGAATTATAGCGATTAATCAACTCGCGAACTGTTTTACGTTAGTCAATGCACGTGCGCGCGCTACATATATAACGGAACCCGGACGACGTGTTATGTTACTAATGCGTGTCCCCCAGTCGGTAATAACTGTCCCCCGGCGATATCATGTTTCTCGCTCTTCTGTACAACGAATTCAAATTCATAACAATTATTCGGCGGAGCATTGCTCGCGTTGTGCGGTTCTAACCCCCTCCCCCGCAGAAACCGACACACTAAATTGAAAATGGATTTGAAATTCGCGCACCGCCGCAACAATAGCTCGCGTTACATTGTATTTATTTGCGCGCATAAATGACACTGCCATCCGGGTGCGATCGTCAATTCGATTTGTCCCGTTCGATCTAATTCGTTGTTTATATATGCAGCACATTCAGAGCACAGTTTTCACCCAACGGTTCTATACTCTTTCCTCTTTTACAGTCGTAAAATCTTGCGCTTTCTTCGCCCACTTGCGATTGCGTATGAATACTTATACCCATCGCGCTGCGGTCTTTGCAAGCGTTATACCCTTTATTATGCTTATGAAACTTGATTAATCGAATATAAATAATTTTTATGTTATACGTGATCATAGACGCTCATTTCACGCATCGAATTCCGTGCGTGAAATGCGATTTCACACACTACTGCGTGAAATCGCATCGGTTTCCGTGTGTGAAATATTTCACGCACTAGTGCGTGAAATTCGCGTTTGATCACTTATAACATAAAATATCGTATGCAACTCGTGAAATGCGATTCCACGCACTCGTGTGACCGCCTAACACTCGTTCGCCGGCACTAGTTGCATAATATACTATTTTATCACCAATACTAAAAGAGGATGATTTGATGCACGCAAACCGTTATTCCTATCAAATTTCCATCAAAATTCTATTTTTCAACTGTAGTGAAGAAATCCCCTGTCTAAAATAGTAATTCCTTTTCATCAATTATATGTAAGAAATGTGAATTTCCCAAGATTAAAATGAAAGGTCTACTTAATATCATCAAAATGAGCCAAGTTCTATCGGGATAGAAGTCTTTGAAGTTTAGTAATAGGATTTTCAGAAAATATTACAGCTTATCGAGGTACCGAAAAAGCATTTCGGAAAGTTTCATCATGATTGCTCACCCAAGGTTGACAGCGTCTCCTACTAAATGTATTAATAAAATTCCCTCTCACCCGAGGGAAATCATGTGAAGCTCGAGTTGAAATTATTAAGTTAATGCAGAAAATGCGACTGGTAGTAAGATGACGCAAATTTCATGTTGACCGGCAGTCAAATTGTTTTCTTTCCCCGTGATTCTGTACTATACTATACGAGAACAAAATTTTGTGTCGCTAGGCGGTGCTCCAGAAGAAACATATATATCTGACATTAAATCGAGAAAATAATTCGTATTGGGTACATCTGCCTCATTTTAAATTAAAGTGGAAGAAGACATCGAAAGATGGTTTTTTTTTCGAAAAATCGCCAATGCGCGTGAGTAAAAAATGTACGTATCTCCGATACAGCGGCATCGACCGGCCATTGTGCGGACGAACTTTCGAGGCTGCGCATGCTTGTCCCATCGGGAAATTGCGAGCTCGGGCAGAGCGGAGCGCATCTCGCAACGGAAGAAAAACGTCGCGAATAAAAGTTGAGCGGATCGAGTGTTGGCTCTTTGCTCATCTCCCAACCCTTGGAAACACATATATGGGGCGTTCTTTGTCAGCTCTCCGAAGCCGGCGCGCGGACGCTAAAACCTCACGTTTTCGACGCTTGTTTTCGACTCTATATGACCCATATCTAAATAATATTGGATATGCTATCAATGTAGTTTTTTCTCAGCTTTCCGATGGTGAATTTAGTTTTCCGAATTTTTCACATTTTCACAGAAAAAAAATATAAAACAGGCCATATCTCAAAAACCTATTTTTTTTAATTTTTTTAACTAGTCTAGATCGAAAGCTGAGGTTTTTTTACGTTTATATGGACCTTCTGGATACCTAGACTTTTTTTGTATTCGAGTAATTGAGTAGCAAACATGAGAAAATGCGCCGCGTCGGGCCGGGCCGCGCCGTGCCGCGCCGCACCGCGCTGACTCCACGCGCTCCAGCTCAAGTCTTCTGCTTACAAGAGTGCCGAAATCGGAATATATTTAATATCCATACAAGTCTCTATCAGTTGGATAAACTACTATCTAGATAGTAGATCATGTACTCATTTGGGTTATGGACTGAGATATGCGGACATTATTTCATTTCACATTCTTTGACCTCCGTTTTGGCTTTGATATTGAAGACTTTGCCATACTATGTTTCAACTAAACTACTTTTTCAGTTCGTTTTGATCTAGGAAAAATTTTATATTCCTCAGCAAATGAAATTTTTTTGACCATCAGTCTGTCATCGGTTGTATATCAAACCAATTATCAAATCTTTTCTTTCAATTTCAGTTTAGCTTGCTCATAATCTTCTTTTTTACTATAAAATACCATGGTTTCTTTACAGTAATTTTTATTATAGTACCGATAGAGTGGGTCAACACTTCAAAAATCAGAAAAGTTTCTCTAATCTTATTAATCATAAGAAAGATTAGAGAAACTTTTCTGATTTTTGAAGTGTTGACCCACTCTATCGGTACTATAATAAATTTTCTTTGGTTTGTATTCTTTCTTGAGGTAATTTATGATTATGAGCAAGCTAAACTGAAATTGAAAGAAAGATTTGATAATTGGTTTGGTATACAAGGTACTCTGCAATTTCATGCGTTCATACCAACTTCCGATGACAGACTGATGGTCAAAAAAATTTCATCTGCTGAGGAATATAAAATTTTTCCTAGATCAAAATGAACTGAAAAAATAGTTCAGTTGAAACATAGTATGGCAAAGTCTTCAATATCAAAGCCAAAACGGAGGTCAAAGAATGTGAAATCAAATAATGTCCGCATATCTCAGTCCATAACCCAAATGAGTACATGATCTACTATCTAGATAGTAGTTTATCCAACTGATAGAGACTTGTATGGATATTAAATATATTCCGATTTCGGCACTCTTGTAAGCAGAAGACTTGAGCTGGAGCGCGTGGAGTCAGCGCGGTGCGGCGCGGCACGGCGCGGCCCGGCCCGACGCGGCGCATTTTCTCAATGTTTGCTACTCAATTACTCGAATACAAAAAAAGTCTAGGTATCCAGAAGGTCCATATAAACGTAAAAAAACCTCAGCTTTCGATCTAGACTAGTTAAAAAAATTAAAAAAAATAGGTTTTTGAGATATGGCCTGTTTTATATTTTTTTTCTGTGAAAATGTGAAAAATTCGGAAAACTAAATTCACCATCGGAAAGCTGAGAAAAAACTACATTGATAGCATATCCAATATTATTTAGATATGGGTCATATAGAGTCGAAAACAAGCGTCGAAAACGTGAGGTTTTAGCATCCGCGCGCCGGCTTCGGAGAGCTGACAAAGAACGCCCCATATATGTGTATATGTACAGACGGCTGCTGGCGTGTCGCTTGTCATGGATCGCGGATTCAATATCTAACTTGTGGATTAGCATAGAGATCGAACTGACTTTTCTCAATTTCCTCCGCGCTCGCCGCGCCTGCAGCTTTACACCATACTCCCCAACTCTTTCATAAAGTCTGTCAATCAGTTTTTTCCATTTTTTCGCGGAGCCGCCCCGTCGTTGCGCCCAAGTTTCGGAAACCGAGACGCTTCTTTCGCCGTGTTGAATCGATTTTCTATAAATGTATTCCTATATATACACGCGGCTGCAGTGAAATGACAATTCGCTTGATGCGCTTGTAATTGGTACGGACGAGTCGACGGTGTGCGCGCATACAATATTGATGAACGTAACTTCCTGCTCTTCGAAATTTGACAATCGAAGCGTCGGATTTTTTTTAATTAATACCCCGTACGAACGGGCAAATTTATACGGGTGTCGGAATGTCGCATTCGGTGATATCGGGTAATTAACACTGATTCCAAATAGAATAGAGGAATAATGAAGCTGATTCTTTTTCGAAATGTTCTCGTTATTACTTTGATGTGGGTGACTTATTTGTAAAAAAGTGAGGGTTCCTGCAAAATATTATGTGAAAAAATCCAAAGATCATTATGCAACGTAGATAACAACATACCCATTTGGATGAGGCTTACCTCGCACATACATATAGGCGTATAAATTGGCCCTTCATTTCAATATGCCAATATGACTTTTAAATGAAATGTATTCAGATTCAATTTATTCATCGAAGTATACGTGAACTGTCCCAATTAAAAAGACTAGTAAATTATAATTATTGATAAATAAATCTTTACTAATTGATGATAGCAATGAACACCAAGTATTTAATCAAATTGATCGTAAAAATAAAATACATATCGAAACATGATACAATTTTGTAATCCGTAATTCATATGTACTTTGGATTACAATGCGACAACAATGTGCAAGTAAATCCATCACTAATATAACTTCCTTCGAAATAACACGAACTTATATAAAATCTACTGGGATTACCGATTTTCGAATCTTCGAACTTGTATTCAAAAAGAAGTTTCCTCTTTCTGAATTTTCTCTCTGGGTCAATCCTCTTTTCTTCAATCCCGACGAATCTTTCAAACGCCGTATAGTTCACAGTTCAGGAACTTCACGTCACCATGTAACCTCCGAATTCAAAATCGCACAATTCAAAATCCCATTTAAGAGGGCCATACAATATTTCAACTTTGTGGTGTGTCAATTATTCTTACTCGAACTTTTTCTAAGTCAATTCGACGTGTTTTCATTCAAAATTTTCCGCTCCATCATCTTTATCAAAATTTGATAGGAATTAATTCTGATTCTAATTTGAAATACTCTTTTGATTATCAGCAGGTTTTTTCGGGGAGGGATCAAATGTTGACCTTTTTCTCATAAAAAGATAGGGAAAATTACGATATTGAAAAAATAGTTTCACTTCCAAATGATAATAATACCGAAGGGTTAACACAAACAACTATCAAAAGCCCAGTAATCAACGACCTGTTGTCGCAATGTACGTCAAACCGTCAGAGTCGAAAGTGGATTCTTGTATTGTGCGAATACTTTTCTTTTTGAAAATTGAATCGATTATTTATATTATTTGGACAATGATATTAATTATTTATTGTAACTCTTTAATAGGCGCCAAACCTGAAATAGTATAAATGTTGAAATAAGTAGGCGTCTATACGCATTTCCCTGCTTTCCCGCGCTACGCTTTCCCTCCTGCGCATCTTCCCTCTCCACTGCACCCCACGCTCAACCCTGGCCTGTTGGGGTACTGAGGCCCAAGCCTCACTGTATGTATCCATATACGCTCGAGTGCACACGGACTGTTGATAATAAGTAACTTAATAAAGATATTGTTTGTATTAAACTTACGCACATCGGTTTTATTTACTCCAAACCCAAACCTTCCAAAAGGTTATGGTAACAGAACGCTTCCACTGCGCGTAAATCGGTGTGTTTAAAGTGTGATTGAGTGCAAAAGTTGGCTGCCGCTCTCTCGTCGAAGCGTCATAGCGTCCTTGCGCTTACCTGCCCGCTCGAGTGCGAGCTGCCGAAGCCGAGATTGTCTACAGCATATAACAGAGAGCTGCGCTTCTTTGCAATCATAGGACGAGAAGAAAATCGAGTGATTGAAAGACATGGCTTCAGAGAACATCAATCTATCAAGAGCGGACGTCGGCGCCGATGACGCATCGAATATGAGCAAGCAGGGTAAAGAGATCGGTATAGAATTAATTGAAATTACGCGTCGGACGCTCGTGATTGAATCAGTGAAATTATTATAATTGTGTCACGTACGGGAAATCGCATGTATGATATTCGCCGCAATAGAAAATATCGTCGGGAAAATGCGCGCGCGCTACAGCCGATTTCGGAGAAAGCGTGGCGGCGGCGGCGGCGCGGTGCGGCGTGGCGTCGGCCGCGGCGTGGTGCGGCGTGGCGTCGGTATCGGTGGAAGGGCGCGCAGCATAGCGTTGGTGTGTATATATATAGCCAGGAAGGGCGCGCGGCGTTGATCAAGCCACACGCATAGAGTGCCTTGCGCATCGGTATGCGTGCGCACAGCATCACTGTACGCTGCGCTATACACGCTATGTTGTATATAGCTATACTACAAACAGTATTCAATCGTGGCTATCACTTGATGAATATATATGCGCTTCGTAGCGCTCCGTTATACTATCCCGTGGTATCGTTTATTTGAAAATTAAATGCAATCGAATATCATAAACTTACGACTGAACATATCTGATACCTGATCGTCGGTTTTTCGAAAATTCCATCGAACATTTGTTTATGTAAAATCTGATAGTGATCACTGAAAATTTTTGAGATAAATTAATTGAATACAAAATTAATATATGATTGTTTTACATAGTGAATAAGTAAAAATACAATGCATGCATTAGAATTTTATTGCACGCAAAATAAGTTTGATATAAAACTTATCTAATTATGAATATGATTCATTGGAAAACTTTATTTTATTTTATTTAGAGCTCGAAGTTTTCCAAAAATTCTTGGAAAAATGTACTGAATCCTTCAGTTTGAATAGTGTACACGCAAATGAAAAAGTGTGGCTGATACCACAAAATGACGAAATTGTTGTCACCACTGAACGTGGTGCAATATATAGATATGGTGTGTAAAATTAATATTTATGCATGCATATTAATTTAAAATCAAAACTTAAAAGTGAATAATTACTGAACCTGTTGTTGGGTTATTTGAGAATTATGTTGTGAAGTGTACATATATTTCTCAAATAACTAAGGTAAAATTGAAAAATATCTTGAGTACGGATGTGGGCAATTTTGCCGTTCCAGTTTGGCCATACTTGTGTTCAGTCAACCGAACTAGGAGCAAAGTCCTATATGCATGTTCCAAATAAATTCGATAATTGCATGATTCAAAAGAAAGAGGAAAAAAAAAAAAAAAAAAAAAAAAAAAGAATATATGTTACAGCCAATATTGATTTTACTACTGATGATTGGAGCATCATAAGTGATGTTATAAATGGAAATATTGGAGAAGATGGCAAAATGGAAATGCCTAGGACGCTAAACCAACAGCAGACTGAAAAGGAAATTTCTAACAATAATGAGAATAACGAGATTGAGAGTGTTCCTATGGGGAATAGTACTCCAAAATGTACGTCACCGAAAGGTACAGAAAAATCGAAATTTTCCGATTTTATATCTGTCAGAGCTGATCACTTTGACAGAAAGAATTTTTCCCTTTCCAATTTTACATGCCCAATATGGTTGAAAATATGCTATTTTAAAGAGAAAATTACTAAGAAAGTGTCTAACGTTTCAGATGCACAAAATAAGGATGGGCAGAGTTTAAAAGAACTGAAAAACTCAATGATGACTCTATGCAATACAGTTAGTAACTTAATGAATGGATTCAAGGAATTTACCATTCATACTAAAAGTTCAATTGCCTCCTTAGAATCGACTGTTGAAAAGAATAATGTAGAAATGACTAAGCAAAGAGCCACCTTAGATTCCATTACTGAATGAATTGCATTAACCTCATCAAATCTTACTGACGAATCGGGAAAAATGAAAATCATTATTGACAACTTGGCCAAAAATATGTATTTGCGCGCATAAATGACACTGCCATCCGGGTGCGATCGTCAATTCGATTTGTCCCGTTCGATCTAATTCGTTGTTTATATATGCAGCACATTCAGAGCACAGTTTTCACCCAACGGTTCTATACTCTTTCCTCTTTTACAGTCGTAAAATCTTGCGCTTTCTTCGCCCACTTGCGATTGCGTATGAATACTTATACCCATCGCGCTGCGGTCTTTGCAAGCGTTATACCCTTTATTATGCTTATGAAACTTGATTAATCGAATATAAATAATTTTTATGTTATACGTGATCATAGACGCTCATTTCACGCATCGAATTCCGTGCGTGAAATGCGATTTCACACACTACTGCGTGAAATCGCATCGGTTTCCGTGTGTGAAATATTTCACGCACTAGTGCGTGAAATTCGCGTTTGATCACTTATAACATAAAATATCGTATGCAACTCGTGAAATGCGATTCCACGCACTCGTGTGACCGCCTAACACTCGTTCGCCGGCACTAGTTGCATAATATACTATTTTATCACCAATACTAAAAGAGGATGATTTGATGCACGCAAACCGTTATTCCTATCAAATTTCCATCAAAATTCTATTTTTCAACTGTAGTGAAGAAATCCCCTGTCTAAAATAGTAATTCCTTTTCATCAATTATATGTAAGAAATGTGAATTTCCCAAGATTAAAATGAAAGGTCTACTTAATATCATCAAAATGAGCCAAGTTCTATCGGGATAGAAGTCTTTGAAGTTTAGTAATAGGATTTTCAGAAAATATTACAGCTTATCGAGGTACCGAAAAAGCATTTCGGAAAGTTTCATCATGATTGCTCACCCAAGGTTGACAGCGTCTCCTACTAAATGTATTAATAAAATTCCCTCTCACCCGAGGGAAATCATGTGAAGCTCGAGTTGAAATTATTAAGTTAATGCAGAAAATGCGACTGGTAGTAAGATGACGCAAATTTCATGTTGACCGGCAGTCAAATTGTTTTCTTTCCCCGTGATTCTGTACTATACTATACGAGAACAAAATTTTGTGTCGCTAGGCGGTGCTCCAGAAGAACATATATATCTGACATTAAATCGAGAAAATAATTCGTATTGGGTACATCTGCCTCATTTTAAATTAAAGTGGAAGAAGACATCGAAAGATGGTTTTTTTTTCGAAAAATCGCCAATGCGCGTGAGTAAAAAATGTACGTATCTCCGATACAGCGGCATCGACCGGCCATTGTGCGGACGAACTTTCGAGGCTGCGCATGCTTGTCCCATCGGGAAATTGCGAGCTCGGGCAGAGCGGAGCGCATCTCGCAACGGAAGAAAAACGTCGCGAATAAAAGTTGAGCGGATCGAGTGTTGGCTCTTTGCTCATCTCCCAACCCTTGGAAACACATATATGGGGCGTTCTTTGTCAGCTCTCCGAAGCCGGCGCGCGGACGCTAAAACCTCACGTTTTCGACGCTTGTTTTCGACTCTATATGACCCATATCTAAATAATATTGGATATGCTATCAATGTAGTTTTTTCTCAGCTTTCCGATGGTGAATTTAGTTTTCCGAATTTTTCACATTTTCACAGAAAAAAAATATAAAACAGGCCATATCTCAAAAACCTATTTTTTTTAATTTTTTTAACTAGTCTAGATCGAAAGCTGAGGTTTTTTTTACGTTTATATGGACCTTCTGGATACCTAGACTTTTTTTGTATTCGAGTAATTGAGTAGCAAACATGAGAAAATGCGCCGCGTCGGGCCGGGCCGCGCCGTGCCGCGCCGCACCGCGCTGACTCCACGCGCTCCAGCTCAAGTCTTCTGCTTACAAGAGTGCCGAAATCGGAATATATTTAATATCCATACAAGTCTCTATCAGTTGGATAAACTACTATCTAGATAGTAGATCATGTACTCATTTGGGTTATGGACTGAGATATGCGGACATTATTTCATATCGTCGGGAAAATGCGCGCGCGCTACAGCCGATTTCGGAGAAAGCGTGGCGGCGGCGGCGGCGCGGTGCGGCGTGGCGTCGGCCGCGGCGTGGTGCGGCGTGGCGTCGGTATCGGTGGAAGGGCGCGCAGCATAGCGTTGGTGTGTATATATATAGCCAGGAAGGGCGCGCGGCGTTGATCAAGCCACACGCATAGAGTGCCTTGCGCATCGGTATGCGTGCGCACAGCATCACTGTACGCTGCGCTATACACGCTATGTTGTATATAGCTATACTACAAACAGTATTCAATCGTGGCTATCACTTGATGAATATATATGCGCTTCGTAGCGCTCCGTTATACTATCCCGTGGTATCGTTTATTTGAAAATTAAATGCAATCGAATATCATAAACTTACGACTGAACATATCTGATACCTGATCGTCGGTTTTTCGAAAATTCCATCGAACATTTGTTTATGTAAAATCTGATAGTGATCACTGAAAATTTTTGAGATAAATTAATTGAATACAAAATTAATATATGATTGTTTTACATAGTGAATAAGTAAAAATACAATGCATGCATTAGAATTTTATTGCACGCAAAATAAGTTTGATATAAAACTTATCTAATTATGAATATGATTCATTGGAAAACTTTATTTTATTTTATTTAGAGCTCGAAGTTTTCCAAAAATTCTTGGAAAAATGTACTGAATCCTTCAGTTTGAATAGTGTACACGCAAATGAAAAAGTGTGGCTGATACCACAAAATGACGAAATTGTTGTCACCACTGAACGTGGTGCAATATATAGATATGGTGTGTAAAATTAATATTTATGCATGCATATTAATTTAAAATCAAAACTTAAAAGTGAATAATTACTGAACCTGTTGTTGGGTTATTTGAGAATTATGTTGTGAAGTGTACATATATTTCTCAAATAACTAAGGTAAAATTGAAAAATATCTTGAGTACGGATGTGGGCAATTTTGCCGTTCCAGTTTGGCCATACTTGTGTTCAGTCAACCGAACTAGGAGCAAAGTCCTATATGCATGTTCCAAATAAATTCGATAATTGCATGATTCAAAAGAAAGAGGAAAAAAAAAAAAAAAAAAAAAAAAAAAAGAATATATGTTACAGCCAATATTGATTTTACTACTGATGATTGGAGCATCATAAGTGATGTTATAAATGGAAATATTGGAGAAGATGGCAAAATGGAAATGCCTAGGACGCTAAACCAACAGCAGACTGAAAAGGAAATTTCTAACAATAATGAGAATAACGAGATTGAGAGTGTTCCTATGGGGAATAGTACTCCAAAATGTACGTCACCGAAAGGTACAGAAAAATCGAAATTTTCCGATTTTATATCTGTCAGAGCTGATCACTTTGACAGAAAGAATTTTTCCCTTTCCAATTTTACATGCCCAATATGGTTGAAAATATGCTATTTTAAAGAGAAAATTACTAAGAAAGTGTCTAACGTTTCAGATGCACAAAATAAGGATGGGCAGAGTTTAAAAGAACTGAAAAACTCAATGATGACTCTATGCAATACAGTTAGTAACTTAATGAATGGATTCAAGGAATTTACCATTCATACTAAAAGTTCAATTGCCTCCTTAGAATCGACTGTTGAAAAGAATAATGTAGAAATGACTAAGCAAAGAGCCACCTTAGATTCCATTACTGAATGAATTGCATTAACCTCATCAAATCTTACTGACGAATCGGGAAAAATGAAAATCATTATTGACAACTTGGCCAAAAATAAATTCACTAACAATCAGCCTGAAAACCAGGGCAGCACTCTTCCAGAGACTCCAACTTCGGAAGATATAGCTCTCATTGTCAGGAGGGAACTAGAAAAATTAAACTTGGGACCTAGTACAAGTAGAGCACAAGCTATTGCTTC
This sequence comes from Aphelinus atriplicis, assembly GCA_020882685.1. Taxonomy (NCBI): domain Eukaryota; kingdom Metazoa; phylum Arthropoda; class Insecta; order Hymenoptera; family Aphelinidae; genus Aphelinus; species Aphelinus atriplicis. The sequence goes on along the minus strand of CM037075.1, from coordinate 1,493,488 downwards.
TGAATTACAAGAAACGATCAGGCTTGAATTAATTAACAAAGATTCATCTCATGTCAAAAGAGATTATAAGTTGACACCTCAAATTAGATTTGAACACTTCTATGATTATTTTACTTCTGAACTTAGGATGAGTGATCTATTATATGTTATTGACTCAAATATTCCACCAAATGGTACTATCAACGAAAACTTGAAAGAAAAACATAAATTTAAAGTGAGAGACATTTTAATTAATCATTTAGATTCATATTACCATTCAAAAGTAATGTACTTAAAAGATCCAATTGAGATTCTTCAAAAAATTAAAGATTTAAAAAGATGTGAGGCGAATGTCACAAGTGTTTCAATTCGACAGCAATTATATCAATTGAAATATAATCCACATAAGGAAAAAGCTTCGGAATTCATAGAAAAGTTTGAAGAAATAATAAGAAATTACGAAACATTGCCCAATTCTAGTTCCTTACCTAATGAAGAGAAAAGAGATATATTTTATAATTCAATTATGCTAGCAGTTCCACATATACAAACCTTAGATTTTCTAGCCAGAGATAACAAAGAAGATAAAGGTCTATCATATGAACAAATGAAGACGTTTATTATTCGTTCTGAGGCAGAAAAAATTCAAACTGGAGAAACTGGTCAGAGAGCTGCCATGCTAACTAGCAAAAGAAAAATAAAATGTAATGGTTGTGATAATACTGGTCACCTCGAAAAAGATTGTTTTTGGAAAAACACAGGATTGAAGAAATGTTTCTCTTGCAATCAAATCGTGGATCATAAAGCCATCAACTGCCCCCTGAAAAAACGAGATGGGAATGAGAGCCATCCATATGTTAAAAACTGGCGAGGCAGAGGTTTTGGTGGTAGATCGCGAGGTTGTAAGAGATCTTCCTTCAATCATGACCGAGGACAAGATAATAAACGATTCAAACAGTTTGATAATGATAGAGGTTCGGGCCATAGCAACAGAGGTTCTAGGAGAGGTAATCATCACGAACAAAATAATAAAAAATTTAATGCAAAGAACTCCAACCCGAATAATGGTGGAGAGAATGGAGCTACAGCTAATGTAGCAAAATCAAAAAATACAGGTGAGATTTATGATTTTTCTACCTATATGTGCTCCTTATCTAGGTCAGATGATTCTGATAAAAACAAACAAGAATTTGTAGCTAAATTCTTAGCTGATACAGGGGCTACCGAACATTTGAGTAATTCTAGATTGATTTTTAAAACATTTGAACAATCTAATTGTGGTTCAATTAAATGTGCCAATAAAGATTCAAGAGCGGATTTGAAAACGGAGGGAGTAGGCATAGTCAATGTAAATTTGAAAAATGATGAAACTTTTCAACTAGATAATGTTATTTATTCTGAAGCTCTTGCTGAAAATTTATTGTCATTACGTAAATTTGCTGAATCGGGCTTAAGTATTTACTTAGATAATCAAAAGATAGATATTTTTGATCCTATTTCGAATGAACTGTTTATATCTGGAATATATCAGAAACCATACTGGATAGTTGAATTTGTAATTAATAAAGAAGAGTCAGATGGCAGTATACCTTTAACCAATAACGATCAAATATTCACAAATTTAGCAACCGATGACTGTAGCTCTGTGCCAAGATACATTACGCGAAGTATAGCTGCTCAAAATACATCTGAATCAAATAGTCAAACTGTAGATGATATACCAAGTAAAACTAATCAGATTGATAAAAATGAAGAATCCATAAAAATTTCTAGTTCAAATGATGTTGAAAGTATAAATAAAAGTTCTATTGAGTTTGAGAAAACCAATAAGAAAATCATCTATGAACATTCAAATTTCGATTCAACAATCTGGGATCGGAAAATAAGTGATATTAACGAACTTCCTATTGTAGAGTTAACAGATGTAGACTTAAATCAATCAAATAATAAATTTCTCAAAAACAATAGAGCTATGCTTTGGCATGTCAGAATGGGCCATGCTTCAGTAGAGTACTTAAAAGCATTACAAAAACAGTTTCCAGAAAACAAACAATTGAATGAAGCAATTTTTGATGATTCGATTTTAGATTGTGAAGTCTGTTTAATATCAAAATTCAATAAATTACCTTTCAATTCAACTCGTAGAAGAGCCACACAGCCTTTGCAAATAATTCATTCGGACGTGATGGGTATTATTAATCCGTGTACTTATCCTAAAGGATATAAATACATTTCAGTATTCATAGATGATTATTCGAGAATAGCTATGGCTTATCCAATGAAACTGAAAAGTGAAACTGGATATTGCTTCGAAGCTTTTGTACGTAGTTCTAGAAATTTATTAGGTTACAATGCTAAAGTATGTTATTTAAGATCCGATCAAGGCACTGAGTATACTGGTGGCTATACAGTAGAAGTAGTTAAAAATTAGAAGCTGAGCAACAGTTTTCATGTCCTGATACTCCTGAGCATAATGGAGTAGCAGAACGTTTTAATCAGACTATACAGAAGAAAGTAAGATCATATATGTATGACGCGAAATTACCTGAAAATATGTGGGACTTAGCATTGAGTGCAGCAGTATATGCTTACAATAGAACACCCACATAAATCAAATGACATGATCACCCCTTTGTCAAAATTTGCTCCGAACCACAATTATGATCTGAATCAGATTAAAAGATTTGGCTGTTTGGCATATATCAAAGTACAAAGAAAAACAGGACCAAAATTTAGATTTGAAGGTAGACGAGTAATTTTAGTTGGATATACTCCTACTGGATATGTATTTCTGAAACCTGAAGATGGGAAATACTATGAAAGTAGAGATGCTAGATTCAATGAAAAATTAGTCTACGGCGATAAATTTGGAAAAGATGCAATAAAAGATTGGCCAATTATCGATGAAAAAATTGACGAAAACAAGTGGTTCGTAAATTTTGAATCGGAACCTAATCAAAGTAATCTTGAATTATCTCAAATGGAGGGAGAACTTAAAAGAAAGCGAGGTAGACCTAAGAAACAAAACTCGATGAGTTTGAAAGAAAATCTCACTATAGAAAGTACGTCTGATAACGTAGAACAAAATAAAAAGCTTATCAATGATACTAGTCTTTCAGAACTATCATGTATAAATGATGACTTGACAAGAGCGATGTTTGTTTTTAAGGAAGGTTCTGAAAAGATAGTTGAGATGAATGAAGTAGAAGATGAAACATACTATGCCCTTCTGGCAAAAATAAATAATGATCCTTTATCTTATAAAGAAGCTTTACAAACAAAAGAACGAAATCAATGGAAAAAGGCTATCGAAAGTGAACTGAGTTCGATGAATAAAAATGAGGTTTGGGAATTGATTGACAGACCATTCGTGACTGAAGATGGAAAAAAACCTAACATAATTGATTCAAAGTGGGTTCTAAAGAGGAAAATTGATAAAGATGGCAACGTGAATTTCAAAGCTCGTCTAGTAATCAGAGGGTTTAAAGATAAAAATAATTATGATTTGAGAGAAACCTATGCTCCTGTTTCAAGGCTGCCATTAGTGAGAGCAGTAATAGCTATTATTAATAAATACAATTTAGAAGCCTGTCAGTTAGATGTCAAAACTGCTTTTCTTAACGGAAAAATAGAAGAAAATATTTTCATGGAAATTCCGGATGGTGCTAATTATTCTGATGAAATAAAAAGGAAAAAAATATGTAAACTACTTCGAGCACTTTATGGTCTGCGAATCAGCCCTAAACGTTGGAATCTAAAATTCACAGAAGTTGTTTTGAAAATTGGCTTGAAAAATAACGAAAATGAACCGTGCTTATTTGTCTGGAGAGTCGGTGACAAATTCTTGATTCTGCTGCTTTACGTTGATGACATATTGATAACAAGCAACTGCGTTTTGAAATTAAATGAAGTTAAAACATTATTACAAAAAACTTTTGAAATGACTGATCTAGGTGAACCTCGAGAATTTCTTGGAATTACAATTGAAAGAAATAGAGAAAAACAAATTATCACTCTGAGTCAAGAAAAGTATATAGAGAATATTTTAGCAAGATTCAAATTTGATAATATGCATCCACAGAATACTCCTATGGTCTCGAGCCAAGTAGCAAATCGCGAAAGGAGAAACCGTGAAAATTCAAACGAAATTGAATGTACCCATACAGTTCAAAATGCTCCTTATCGAGAAGCAATCGGAAGTCTTTTATACCTGGCTGGTACGACACGTCCAGATATCTCGTACGCGATTAACGTTTTAAGCAGACATCAAATTAATCCAACTGAACACGAGTGGAAAATGGTTCAACGAGTTTTCAATTATTTACGAGGAACAAAACAATTAGGATTACACTATGTAGCTCAGAGAAACGATTTGCAAGCATTTTCTGATGCCAGCTTCGCGGATTGTAAAAATTCTATTTCTACTTGTGGATTTGTTATACAATTATACGGTGATTCAATTGCCTGGAAAACACGTAAACAAAACTATGTTGCGTTATCAACATGTCAAGCTGAATATGTAGCCATGAGCATGGCATGTCAAGATTTAATCGCGATGGATATATCTTTGAAACCAATTTTTCAAAAATCATTCAGCCCTATGATATTGTGGTGTGATAATAAAGCAGCAGAAGCAAGTACTAAAATAGATGGTGGTAATAAACTAAGACACATGCCTGAAGTAAAAGAGCACTATGTTAAAGAATGTGTCAAAGAAAATAGAATAAAAGTAAAATGGATACCATCAAAAGAACAATTAGCCGATATCTTTACCAAACCACTCACTTTCGAATTACATAAAAGATTAGTTGATAAAATAGCGAACGAGCCTTGAACAAATAAGACAAATAATAGTTCACTAACAGTCTTATGTGGTGAAATATTCCTTAACAGTCAATTTACATTTTGTTACAGGCAACAAACAACATGAGAAATAGAAAGAACCTTTCTAATATTTGTACCATGCATCTCGATCTTTTGTATCAAACTATTTTCAAATATTGCATATTACTCATATCTTAGTGTATTGATAATCTTAATTTTTGTAATAAAGTATTTTCCTGAGTAATTGTAAGTGTATGACCTGAATAAGAATATAAAATGATGATAGAGGAAGAAAACAAATGCATATAGTCGGGAGGGAGTGTTGAAATAAGTAGGCGTCTATACGCATTTCCCTGCTTTCCCGCGCTACGCTTTCCCTCCTGCGCATCTTCCCTCTCCACTGCACCCCACGCTCAACCCTGGCCTGTTGGGGTACTGAGGCCCAAGCCTCACTGTATGTATCCATATACGCTCGAGTGCACACGGACTGTTGATAATAAGTAACTTAATAAAGATATTGTTTGTATTAAACTTACGCACATCGGTTTTATTTACTCCAAACCCAAACCTTCCAAAAATAAAAGTACTATTTAATCGTACACAATTGATAAAAATAGTAAAATTTTACTATTTCTTCAGTAAATATCTGCTATTTTTAGCAGTTGTACACTTTTTACTATCAAATAGTAGTTTTTTACTATTCCAGATTTATAGGATTTTTATCCTCCCTTCCAGTCTAAGTGAGAGTAATCATTTGACACGCGCTGGAACCATTGATAAATTTGCTCGAAAAAACAGATATAATAGAGGAGAAACCGCTTGCGTACAAGACTGTGTGCCGAATGAATAGCACGGAATCCATGAAAACATTACACTCATTTATGGGCCGTCAACGTGCGCAGTAATAAGCGAATGCAGCTCGACTCGTTTGACGGCCGCGCCGCATCCGCAAAGAGAAGCTGCGGGACGGACCCCACGCAACAAGTGGTAAGCCGCGGTCGCGGCGGCTATATATCTATACACATATAACAGGATGCTTCGTTTGTTCGATGCGCCGCGTCTGGTGTGGTTATTTTTTTCCGTGTTCCACTCGTCTGTCCTCGTGCTGCAACTAACTTTTCATGCAGACAATTACTCCAATGGGAATAGCACACTCGCGATTGCGTCCCATATATATACACTCTAAATCTGGAATAGTAAAATACTGCACTGTTTAATAGGACAAATTGCACAACTGATGAAAATAGTAGATATTGACTAAGAAAATTGTACTGGAAAAATAGGAAAATTTTAATAAGAAAATAGTAAACTTCTACCCAATCACTTAAATATTAGTAAAATCTTATTATTTTCCAGTTAATATCTACTATTTCTATCAGTTGTGCAATATTTGTAGTATGAAGTATTGGTTTCTCATTATTTTAGATTTATAGTGTCAGAATGGCACTTTTCTCCCACTGAAGACGAAAAATAGCGTGCGCACCTCGCTCATCTAGGCTATTTCGACACGCGCAAACTTACCGCACAAGCTGCGCTCGGGACGCAAACATTTTGCGTGTCGAAATCGCGTAAGCTCGCGCGACGAGGCAGAATCTTGGTCGTTGCTATTTTGTCCTCACTTGGGTATACAGACTAAAGATAGGGTTAAAGACGCCCCGTTATACATGTACAGAGTTTGTTGATTGGGCATTGGTGGATTTTGTGTTTTCAGCGAGCGACCCATGCGCGGGCAAGTACTGCGGGCCGGGCAGGGAGTGCGAAGCCTCGGAGGACGGCGGCCCGGCGGTGTGCGTTTGCGCGAAGCGCTGCGCCCGCCGGCACCGGCCGGTCTGCGCCAGCGACGGCAACGTCTACGCCAACCACTGCGAGCTGCACAGGGCGGCCTGCAAGCTGCGCAGCCCCCTCACCGCCAGCCGACTCATGCGCTGCCTGCACAGAGGTGAGACACTCATGTTTACTTTTAAATGCACCCCCGCGGATTATGCACCTCCGACGTGCTAGTCACGTTTTTTGGCAATCGAAAATGTACTCTCCAAATTTGAAATGGTAACTGCACTATGAAGCGAAAATAGTAAAGGAAAACTACTGTTCATTGAATGAAATTGCGTGACTGACGAAAACAGTACGTTCTTAGTAGGCGCATACAAGAGGTGTCCACGTAAATTATTCAAAAGCCATAGCAAATGGCGGTTAACCAATTTGTTCATTATTATTGTAATTGTTCAACTATTTCAAAGTGAGCGATGTTGGTGGAATAGCCTCGTGATCCATTCGATTCGCGTAAAAAAGCTCTCGCGGCCTTTTCCGTTGTTATTAACAAATAAACTGTAGCTTTTGATATTTGCACAGATTTTTTTTCTCGGCAGCAGAGTGAAATACTCGGTGTGTGTATTTCGAAACTATTGTTATTAGATTCGCGATGTGATTTGTAAATATCAAAGTTTACTATACCGAAGTACACGCCCTTGCGAGTACACAGGCTTTTTTATATCTACGAAATATCAATTTATTTTTGTTAAATTGACAGGCACAATTCTCGATTTTCGATTTTCGTTTTTTTTTCGCGAAAATCATAACTTTGATTTCGACCTCACGAACTGGTTTTACGAAATATGAGTCGGGAAATGTCTATTCGACATTTTTTTATTTTACTACCAGTAAAAAAAAGTTGAGAAACCACTATACTCTTCGCAGGAGGCTCCGTCATGCGGTCTTGATTTCGGCCCGTTTCATTCTGATTAAGAAAATACTTTTACGACGTAAGATTTAAAAATCAAATAATGCTATGGCTCCATAGATATACTATTCATAAAAAAGATTGGCATTCTGTTATAAAATGTTTATAGAATCACGAAAATCACAAATAGTAAAAAAATTATATTCCTTCGAGCCGGATTTGAACCAGCGACCTATGGATTTCTGAACATTCGGTTAACAACTACAGTCCACCGCTCTACCAACTGAGCTATCGAAGGCTGTTGGTATATTTGTTATGACTCTGAAAGTAACTTCGACACACAAAAACTGGTTCACTTTCTCTTTACAAAGCATTAAACTCATCCCGTCTTTCAATCCAGTCAACGGCCGGACATATCACAGCAGCCCAAGCATATGCTGAATCTATTATTCAGACTATTTTAACACAACTATTTTGACATAAAAATAAAATTATGTCCTGCAAGCATGTATTTGGAAATTTGTTATTTCAATTCGGTTTAACAAAGGAATTCTGGCCGGTACTAACCGCGATAACTATATTGATTCTTATCAAAATGAACGGTATCAATTCGTATGATCTTCCTAGACTTCGAGCATCACAAATTGTGATGATTAGTAACTCACGAACTATCAAAATTGTAGATGTTCAAGTTGAATTCGATCGAAAACCTTTTCTTATGATTTTCTGCTCGAATTTTATTCTGATTAGTGATTTTCAAAATAATTTACAATGATAAAAATCAGTCACCGAGCTAAAACTGTGTACATACTAACTCGTCGCATTGGATGCAAAAAGTTATTCCTTCGAGCCGGATTTGAACCAGCGACCTATGGATTTCTGAACATTCGATAAACAACTACAGTCCACCGCTCTACCAACTGAGCTATCGAAGGTTCTTATTTGTTGAAGCTCTGAAATTAAAGCGTTGTTATATAGATAAAAATTTTCAAGACAAAAACCCAGATCAAATTCTATGCGGACAATTTAAGCTAATCGAAAGTCTCAGAGATTCACTCCAAGAGATAATTTGATAGATTCCATGGCGAAGAACTATAGTGGGAAAATAATCGAGTCATAACTAAAATGTTTCAAATTATGTTCCAAAATATATAGAGTGATTGGAAAATGCAATGTCATATGGTAAAAGTATTTTTCCGCTCGATCGTCAATCAAATTCCGAATCGAATGCAAATTCTTCTCCCTTCTCCCGCCGGGCCTTATTCCGCACACACGTGCCATATGCTTATAGCTCGCTATAAGAAGCAAGAGCTTTATAATCAGGTATACGGCGGAATGCGATTGCAACGCAAATTAAGCGCGGCGATAAAGTGATCGGCGGCAAATAATCGAGAAAAACACGAGCATTTTGGATTTGATAAGGTTCTCTCAGCTATCAACGCGCGTACAAGGCGTCTCTGCCGAAACCACGAAGAGCGACGCCTTTCACCCGGGCTGTGGCTGTGAAAGTATTACGATTATCCGGGCCGCGCGCGCTCCGAATGCCATTCACAAAGTGAATTGAAAATATGTGTAACGCGCTTGTGCGCCACAGCCTTCGATAGCTCAGTTGGTAGAGCGGTGGACTGTAGTTGGTGTGTAAACAAATATCAGAAATCCATAGGTCGCTGGTTCAAATCCGGCTCGAAGGATCAAATTTTTTTTTTTTTGATCCCCGCGCCTACCCCGTTGGGTTCTCCTATGTGTACAGTCGAAATTCACCGCGCAAAGTGGATTATTGCACTGTTGAGCGCCGTGCGGGTGAAATTTTTTTTTTCAATGGTATAGTTCGACCTGGTAGGATAATCCACTCGGAGCGAATCTATACTGGATTCGCTGTGGATTCGCGATTCAAAAGTTGAATTATCAAATCCCACGGGTTTCGAGAGAATGTCCAATGGTACTGCACTGGGAGTTTCACTGTAATCTACTCGAAAATTCATACACTCCTTCATACAGTGGAAAACTTCACGCTCACACTAAATTTTCATCTATAAGAATCCTATAAGAATTTTTAGCATCAAATTTCTTATACCAGCCACAATCTCGTATACCGCGGAATCAATTCGAAATTCCACATCTACATCTCTTCCCCGCTATTGTATGAAACCAATGGTCACCGTATGTATATACTTCGATTTCTATTGGTATCGATCCATTGATTTCTTTTCGTTCTCCCTCTTTCACGTCGCGACTACTACGTTCTACCCATTAAATCAGGAAATCCCTCAGATTCACCGAACTGCGCGCGGAATATCCATCAAACTTAAAATAAAAAATCCCCACATCGGCAAGGACGTCTACAGGGCGAGCCATATCGTATATATATATATGATAGGGTCGCATTCACCTTCCACCCCCCCTCCTCCCACGTGAATAGCGGGCTAATAAAAGCTGCTCTGGCCGGATGGACGATTCGACGATCCGGCAGACGTTTTCCTATCCGCAGATTCATCCAGCATGGCATGATTCAAGCTCAAGGTAAAGTCAGATACGAGACGTTTCGCTGGCGAATGATGCTTTCTCTCTCTCTCAATTATTTGAAAAAAAGGAATATTTTTGTAATGAACAGCTTATGAGTGCAGTTTGTAGAAATACTTAGGAAATGAAATATTTCATCATAAAAACTTAAAAAAATCAGGATTTGAGAAAAAAAAAAGAATTTGTTTTGTTTATAATTTTGTTTACGACTTTTTTCAAATGAAATTTTCTCTATTGAGTAAAGATATATATATTCAAGGCAATTTAACCATCTTTAATTTAAATAAAAAAGTTATTTTGATCGTTCTAACGATCATTTTAAAGTTTTACTGTTAGTCAGTTTTAAAAACATGGCTTTGACAAAAACGCGACTAAAGTTTCGAATAAAGAAAAAGATATCGATGAAATAATTATTATTGAGCTCATCGACGCGAATCAACGGAATTAATGAAATTTCAATCCGCAGAAATACAAATTTACACTTGAAGCTTTGGGTGCATATTCTAAAGATAGTATACACAATCGATTCAAGCAAAGTGAGCTTGATTATTTGAAACCACTACACCAGGTTACCCCCTCAACAATAATATTAACGCGTATACCGAATAATACCGATCGACTTTTTGAAAATATCAAAGTTCGTGGCAAATTTAATTTCCCAAGTGTAAACATAATTAGTAAAATGTATACATGAAATTAAATATTATTTGTAACAGTGTACATAAGCGCTGCAGGGTTGAAAGTCCTGCTCGGCGAGACTCGAGACAAAAATTGAGAGGTCGCGTGCGCGCGACGCAAGTTGCTGCTTCTCCTGGCTGTCGGGACGATGTTATTACGAAAGTTTGCCTGGCACTGCACTCGTGGCCGGGGAGAGCTTTCGCGATGTGGTGCCAAGCGAATAACGGATCGAGGAAAAATTTCGAGCCCTTCACGACTCGGCGAGCTATTACATCCGCTATATGTATACCTTCGTCGCTGCCCGGCAAACGTATGTTCCTCGACGCTTTTACCTATATATATAAATCTGCTGATTGACATGTGAGCTAAGCCTGACGCGAGCACTATCTAAATTTAAAATAGTTGAATTAAGCGTACCACTTTATTTGCTATTCGTTAGTGGAAAATTGCGAAACTAATATCACCACAGGGAATGTTCAATCGGTTGGATATAGTCAACTTTGTAAAATTGTAAATAATCCGATGGATCAAATGGTAGTTTTGGTGAGTTCGTCTATTTATATAGTACAATTTACTATTTGTTAGTTGAGGAAAACTCACAGTTCCAAAGTCGTGGATGTTTCGCTTATATTTCCATGCGGACATTCAACAATTTGCCCATTGCGATTTCATTATAAGCCCATCGATGTAACACCGATGTCAATTCGCCGAGTAGAGAAGTCAATAGTTTGCGTGCATACACGCGGATACAGAATCTGTTCTCAAGAATCCAAGGGTCTCGATTGAACCTTTTTCGCGACGTTAAAGTTCCATATTCGTGCTTCTCCGTCCCACACGTGCACGAAGATCGGTTCAAAAATATGTTGAATCACATATGAATTAATCACGATGATATCTGACTACACAGAATTCAGCTAAGCTTGTCCCCGTCGATCTTGGCCCACTCGAGTTCAACTTGTTCGAGATACGATGTACATTCTTTTTCCGACCGAGCCGCGCATCAAAGTCCGAACATCGGACATGTATCGAGCCAAGGAGAATTGGCTCGCTTTAAGAATTCAGCCGGAGGAATAGTTATACTTTTTTTTCCCCTACCAACTCCATGGCATATATATATACGCCATCCAATGCGATTAAACTGTCGGCGAGGGAAAAATTGCTCGCGCGCGGAAGCTGCTTTGACAAGCGCTGACTAACCCACTTGGCGCTGGCCAAGTTCAAAGAAGCTGCTCGGCGGCAGCTAAGTGCGAGAACCGCAGCGCAGCGAATAGATCAATTAATGCGATTTGCGCGTTTAACGCGATATCGTGAATTATTAAGCTATAGCGTTTATTTAGCGTATACGCTGCGATCATATACATATACATGTATTATACGCGCGCGCGTGTGGGTGTGAGAGGTGAAAGCATTTGACTAGGGGCCTCGGGCCAAAGGGTTGAAAGACAGGGCCTTTGACGCGTATATACGCTAATGGCCGAGTTTAAATTGCATTTTAGTCTCTCCATTAACACCTGTCTCGCGATCTTCAGCGATGCTTCGGGGCTTTTTATTGTTGCTATATATATTATAGACGGAATACCCCGACTGCCGAACGTCGAATGTGTCAATAAATTTCGCTGAACAGTGGATTCGGGACACCGTTACAATCCCGTAATTACACAATTCTATCCTATATGGAATAATATCATTTGCACGTGTGTCGGGGTAAAAATTATTGAAACGTCACTGGCATAGAACATATCGATGACTCTCGACGAAGAAAGTCACATCTCGCAATCTGCCCGGGAGAAAGACACAATGTCGCTCACCCCAGAATTTTTCGGCTCAAGAAAATACATGGAATGAAAACTTGGACAGTTATACAGTTCGATTGTGGTTTAACCGCTTTCGTAAATTGAAGGAAAAAGATTAACTTTTCAATTCAAAATGTTTCAAACAGAGGGAAAAAAAATTTCTTTCGTAAAGAATTCTACGGAGTCTTTACAAATTTTGCTTTCATTGAGGCGTTGACAAAAAATTTAGTTCCTTCGAGCCGGATTTGAACCAGCGACCTATGGATTCCTGATTTCACATGTTTTGTGAGCCAACTACAGTCCACCGCTCTACCAACTGAGCTATCGAAGGCTGTTGTGTATAGCTTGAATCGCTAAATTGATAAACATATACCCTCGCGTATCTCCGTATTTGTGAATTCGTGAGATTTCTTCATTCAAGGCGAACAAGAGCAATGAATTATTCAACAGTATACAACTAATCCAAATAACGATACATGGAAACTCATTGTTTTCAATGATTTCCAAACTATTCGTAATAGACTGAAAAATTTCAACTTTCGCAATAAGACGTACTGGATTGAAAGAAAGATCGGCTAGTAGTTCGAGAAGTGAGTCATAAAAAAGCATATATTCCTTTTTTTTCGTGAAATCACTTCTCTTCAACATAGATATATAGGTATATGGTTGATTCTGACAGAACCGGTATTTTGAGCATTGAAGAGATCTGTTTGCCATCCCGAACGGCTGCAGGTATTTAAACTAGTCAAGTTCTTATCATACGTATAGTAAATGAAGTTTCACTTCAAAGAATGTCACTTTTAAACATGACAAATGAGATATTTTCATTTCCATCGTCTCTAATGAGCCTGATCCATACGTACCGCGGCATTTCATATTCCCACCCCAGCCTTGCCACATATCGTCGCGAATCACAGCTCGACCCTGACTGTGCTTGCCTGGCGCCGCTCGCGAGACGTATTCACGTCGCGTCAACCCTATAGCCATACACAGGACTGCTCGCTAGCTAATTATACCGTTGGCAAAGCGGATAATTAGCAAATTGGCATTACAATCGTTGGTCCGATTCCGAATCTGTTTGAGCATACCATTAAAGTCGGCTCACGAATGCTCTTACGCTCCTGGCGCGTGTATACATACCTACACCTGCATATGCCGCCACAGGGGATTAGGCCCATCGTTTTGTAATGCAAAGTGAAACTGCGCCGCTCGAGCTGGCGCGCGCGCGCGAATTAATAGGGTCTTTGGGCTTAGCTCTTTGGTTTGTCTAGCCCCGCTGTAATTAATACTCAAAGTTCGACGCCGGCTTGTATTGTACTGCGCGCTTACGTGTATACCTACTCCGCGGGATTGTTCATTTTTGACCGATGGAAAATTCATAGGCGTGCACCGCAAACTGGCAACGGTTCCTTTGACGCGCTACATCGGAAAAAAAAGAGATCGGATTCGCGGACCCAACTCGAACGTGTCCTGTATTACCGCAGTCGTATACGTGTATGCCATTTCAAAGCTTCGAATTTTCGTAGTTGTTTTTTGTTCCCTTCTCGTTCGCTTGGAAACGCCTGAGATGATATTTTGCTTCATATTTCCAAAGAGCATCAAATTTCACAAGATTTCGCGATGGTACCTGTCGACATCGCAGTAATGAAATCACGAGAACGTGTATGTTTCCGTTGGAAATTCTATTTGCTCGCGTTTCGTATCGTTGACGACGCTGAAACAGAGCAGACATTAATAATCGACCTTGTCCCGAGTAGTAACTCCTGTATATAAGGGCCAGGTTAACTTAGTAACGCGAGGAATAATCTTATGGGTATATAGTAGCTCGGGCCGGGGGACTCGACTCGCTCGAGTGCAGACGCGGGATTTCATACGCGCAACGTATTATAATGGTGCAGTCGCGTGGCGCAGGACTTACAAGTTCTGGCGAGTGTCCAAAGTAACCGCTGCGTTTACGGTATTGGAAGCGAGGCTGCTGTGCGGCTGCAACAGAGCCGCGTGTTATCGCGCGGCGGTCGCTGATGTCGCGATGAGCGAACGTAACGCAAGCATATTCGACTCGATTTATATAAGTTGGGACGAAAGAAGGGATATCTCTGTATAGTCGTAACGAATGGCTTTAATACTTGGCTTGCAGACTTATATACGCGCCACGATAAGTCAAACTTGCGAGCAATATAAGAAAATTTAACGGCGCGGCAATGTATGTTTTCAGACGACGAGCAGCAGCAGAAGCAGCAGCGGGAGACACCAAAGGCTCTGCCGGCGCAGGAAAGCTCGGCTACGACGGCTCCGGACAGCAGCCGCGAGAACCTCGTGCAGGCGGACAGGTACGACGTGGACGAGTGCTCGGGCCAGGAGTACGAGATAATGAAGGACAACCTGCTGCTGTACAACCACGCGCGGCTCGTCGAGCAGGACAACCACAGCAAGGAGTACCTGATGAGCCGGATGTTCTCGCACTACGACCACAACAACAACGGCCAGCTCGAGCGGGAGGAGCTCGAGCAGATAGCCGAGAAGGAGCAGCTCGAGCAGCTGAGCAAGGGCTGCTCGCTCGGCCACATGATCAGCTTCGACGACGCCGACGCCGACGGCAAGCTCAACATCAACGAGTTCTACATGGCTTTCAGCAAGCTATACAGTAAGACCGCGATCGTCCCGTGGATATATCACGAGCTCTTGCGCTGACGACCCGAGGCAACTGGAGAATTTCTCTTCCACTCGTATACTCTCAGAAATCTCGGGGCAGTAAAACTGCAGTAAAACAGGACCGGAACTACAATTAATATTTAACTATTCGAGTATACCATCAGCTACCGATTTTTAATGTGAATATACACCGTTGTGCAGACTTCACTGTATAAAAATAAGAGAGTAAAATCGCGAGTTTTTACAAGCTTAAGTTACTCGCACTTTTTCAAAGCGACGGCTAAGGTATATTCGAGTGATGGAAGTTATTTTCTTCTCTTTTTATGTTTATTTTTTCTTGGGACTGAAAAAACTCACAGCTATTACTATTAGAGTTATAGTAAAAATTGGCTTTGGTCGAGATTCTCTATAATCAACATTCTATATTTTGTGCTATATATATAAAACTCGTCTTGTTCGCGACATTGATCAAGCCTTACGGGGCTCCGCTGCACTTTTGATTACTCATCGGATTACTCGGCTCTTCTTTTCAAACTTTCTTCTTGCCCCGCAGATCCACCGGGGATGAAAGACCCCGCCGTTCAATTTATTAATCGAGTTCTATGCTACTCGTAAGATGATGAAAATCTTTTCAATACCCCGCGATAAGCTGGATATATGTATATATATATATATACCTGTAAAGTATTATTCAATACCGTCCCATTGGTTCGAAAATATATACATACGTAAAAGGTTTTTTCATCCTGAAGTATATTGTGAGTGAAGTTGTCGCCTGGGGGTGGCGAAGATCTGGGCGGTAGGTGTGTATATATACGGTTGCGAGAACGATAAATTTAACTTTGCAGGCGTGTCGGTGGTCTCGCTGGACAAGACTCTGGAAATCAATCACATCCCGGCGCGCGTCGGCGACAACGTCGAGATAAAGTGCGACGTTACCGGTACCCCGTCGCCCCCATTAGTCTGGCGTCGCTACAACGCCGATCTCGAGGCGCTATCCGAGCCCGAGGTGAGCCCACACATACTTATACACCCTATATATATCTGCCTGCACACGCTTTGTCACTAGGCCTAGATTATGTCCCTAGACTGGATTCATTTCATAACCCGCGTTTACGAGAGACCCGAACCTGAAGATGTTACGCACGTTACAAAGCACTCATACCCATATATCCTTATGCAACTATTCAATTATCCTAGTTCTCATTGGGTTGAATTTGACAGATACGCTATTGGCTCATATAATGAATGTATGAATCGAGATGGAATCGAAGTCTGATGCGTGTCTCAGATGGTTTCACGCGCCAATTGCACGATAAAACTTTGTGAGATGCTATTTGGATACCCAAATCGATGGTATTACAGCCTCGCGTCCCTAACGTTTCAATTTCTCGGAGATACTCGGTCGATGATTTTGAATCTCATGCATTTGCAGTATACTCCTAAAAACAAAAGTATTACCCGCAGATATGCATACATACTGTAAAAGCCTTCTTTCAATTTTTTGGAAACCGAAACATTAGCCCGTACCGCGACCGTACATATATAATGTGTATACCCAGGACCCACGGAATTCTTTTATGACGCCCAAAAGTACTGGCCTCTTGATTGCGTCAAATTGTAACTTTATCCCAATCCAAACGATTGATTTGCAGATACGTATTTTCAACGACGGCAGCCTGTACTTGACGAGGGTGCAGCTAGTCCACGCTGGCAATTACACGTGCCACGCGCTCAGCAACAAGGACGTCGTTCAGACCCACGTGCTCACAGTGCACAGTGAGTACTTCGCACGCTCAAACGGCATACCTGAGACCCACCTCGCCTTTTTCCTCGCTCTACATACTCCAATACATGCAGTATATATGAGCTCGAGCTTATTTCATTGCGCACGCGCGCGTACGCTGCTTTTTACGTCTTTCATATACGCTTGGCCGTTACGCAGGTCCTTTTCTTATGAATGTTTCGCAGTTGATCCGAATTATACCGCAAATTAGATATCTAAATTGCGGATGGATTGGAAATCATGTATCGCACGTACAAAATCGTAATTTCAAACGCGATATTAAAATTTTCTTTCATTTTCCCACTCGAAATCGATGTCCGTGTGAGAAAAACATATAAAGGATAAAGTCGCTAAACATGAGGATGTCGAAGAGGTACTGAGTGATTGATTGGCTGGTTGTGTGTCGCAGCGATCCCGGAGGTGCGCGTGACGCCGCGTCTGCAGTCGAAGCGTCCCGGCGAGGAGGCGACGATGCGGTGCCACGTCGTCGGGGAGCCTCTGCCGCGGGTCGAGTGGCTGAAGAACGACGAGCCGCTGCTGGAGCGCGAGCGCGACAAGTACGAGATGGTGGGCAACGGCACGCGGCTCGCCGTACGCGACATCAGCTACGCCGACACCGGGGCCTACATGTGCCAGGCCAGCAGCACCGGCGGCGTCACCCGCGACATCAGCAGCCTCGTCGTCCAGGAGCAGCCTACTCCCAGTGAGCTTATGCCTTTCTCTCTTTCTATCTTCGTCCCTCGAACATACTACCCCCTGCATTCGTGATTCATTTGCGGAATGTTTTGGTCAATGAAGTGGAATACGGAGAACAAATAATTTGTGACTCCACACGAGGTCGACTGCAGTTTTTAAGTGTACGAAAATATGCAGATCTTATCGTCACCTCCGTCGAAGAATGACATTTCACGGGGTTTTCCCTGAGCTCGTTATACAAGTTATAAAATTGTGCTCAGTTCATCCCTGGCAAATCACACCCTGTTTATTTTTCCTCGTAGAGTCGACACTCGTAAGAAGTGCATACGCGAGTGTATAACAGTTCGCGGATAAACTTTTTTATCTGTAGGAGGGTTAACTTCTGCTTCCAATTCCTAATACTCGCGTATCGTAAATCTTTGTGAATTTGAAAAATGTACCTGAGTAGGCCAGTAAACGTTGCTGGAGAAACGTCGCTAAACTAGAAAATGATATACAGACTACTATTTCTTCTAATATTACATTCTATTATTTATTCTCCACGTTCCACTGGATTGGCCTCCAAAGATCATCTTAACAATGAATTAATTCTTGAATATTTTTACATTCCATTCATGATTATATCTTTCCAAAAAATATATTGTCGATAAAACTTCCATCCCTTGCGAGCGAATTATAATAGTATATTACACTACAAGGGACGAATGTCGATCATTCTTCCCGGCGGAGAGATTGCCCCCCGAGGCGAAGCCGAGGGGGGCTATCTGCCGGGAATAATGATCGACTATCGTCCCGTGTGGTGTATACTATTTTTCTTAATAGCCGGCCGAAAATTCGTGGTCCATGAACCACCGCGACGCGAAAACTTGCAAGCAGGGAGAATTCGTCTGCTTCACAGTCGCGGCCATGTTCCGCGTGCGTGGCAGCACTGCTACTGCAAGAGCAGACAAGCAGCTGATCTAAAAAGGAACGAAGGACTTTTATCATCTGCTAACATTTACGACCCGAGCGAAGCGAGGGTTGTTGGTTAGCAGATGATCAAAAGTCCTAGATATCTTAACAATGAATTAATTCTTGAATATTTTTACATTCCATTCATGATTATATCTTTCCAAAAAATATATTGTCGATAAAACTTCCATCCCTTGCGAGCAAATTATAAAATACTATCTTCGCCAATCTATCAATCGCCAATCGCTAAGTCTTTTAATTCTTAGCTGGCTTTACTTTACGAGCCATGACTTTCCATATAAAGAAACAGCCATTCACAAGTATAACAATTGCACACAACTTGGAGAGAAGTGCAGTTATCGTATACAATCGTCGTTGCTATTACTCGTCGAGAAAGTATTTGAATCATTGTTTTTCTGGGATGTAACTTAAAAATACGTATACCAGTGTTAATTTACTAAATGAGAACATTCGCGTCTCTGATCTTCCTTGACGCGCGTTTTCACACTCATCAAGAAGAGCCTTTAATTAAATTGCGCACGCTAGAATTTCATTTGATCCTTGAGCAAATCAAAGAGGAAGAGTTCTCCATGGGATTCGTCTCTTCTTGTGAATTTTATTAACATCTCTTGCAGAAGAAATTTTCAAGTCGCATTATCGATCGAACCCGTGAAAAAACGATCACAAAATTATAACTTTTTGAAGAGAAATTAATTTTCTACCAACGAAGAAGCAAAATGTCAAAAGTTGTTCCAGATTGACCACATGAATGAATCATAAAGCGTTGATTACGCGAAAAATTGATTTCATCCCATCGCTACGCATTTATTTTTCTCGTATTGGTCCGATTGAAACCTCAATGGTATTCACATATTATTAATCCGGAATTTGTCATCTATCCTCTAATGATATAAAACTTACGAATTTCCACTTGAATACCAGAGGCAGAGTAACGACCTCTGCAAGTTCGTACTGCAATTGAAAAACGTGATCGTGAAGAATCAGCAAGGTCGTCGGATCGCGAATAAAATTTTTCGTCCCAGCGGCAGTAAAGTGCCTACTTTGCGTCCTGGCGTTTGCAAAGAATGGCACTTTTCTGCCGCGGGGTACGAAAAATAGTATATGCACCTCGCTCATCTAGGCTATTTCGGCACGCGCAAACTTGCAATCCTCGCTGCGCTCGGATCGCAAACGTTTTTCGTGCCGAAATCGCCTAACCTCGCTCGGGTGCACAATATACTATTACCGGACTCGACAAGGGAAAAAAAACTTGCATGACCATAGTTGGGAAAGTACGAGCAGATAGAAAATACATCTATATATATAGTCCAATCGCTCATCTGTCCCCGACAGCCGCGGGCCATTTCGAGTGCAGCTCTTGCGTAGCAAATGAATGATTAACTTCGTTGTCCTAACGCGGGCCTCGAGCTGCGACACGAAAATCCTACGAAAAAAAAAAGGAAAAAGGGCTTGCGCGGTAATTGAATCGAGAGCGAAATGTCGGCCGTCACAGAAAGCAGCAATGGAGGCGGCCCATTGTTTTTGCCCCGGCGCGCGCAGCGCAGCACGTGTATTTTAATTGATGGATTTTACGGTCGTATGTGTGCGCGGGCTGCAGCGATGAGTTTTAGCCACGGCCGCCAGGTGCACAGTCGAATCGACGAGCGACTATTTTTTCACCCTCTTTCATTCGCTCGATTGTATTATCATATAGGCATATCGCATTATCTCCGCAAAATGAGACGTCGTGTGCTCTTTTTCTATGGCTAACGGGACCGCTTTTTACCCCCATTTCTCGTGTAGATCGGCGTATAGTGTTTGATTGGAAATCGAACGAGTACGATTGGTCATTTTTTTTCTCCGCGGGGCCACGGAATTCCAGAGTAAACGTTGGCCCGTTCTAAAGGAGAAAAATTGAAAAACTTGAAAAAGAGCACATTGATGATGCGTGATTTGTGGCAATCTTCTCGGGTTGTCGATGGATAAATAGAGAGCCGCTTACTGGATTAATATTTCAGAGCCGAATCAGATTTGAAATTTCATTTATAAGAGTTTATAGAGGATTCAATTCGATCGACTTTTCCACCGGGGGATAATCAGTTTCATATATATTTAGTTCAGTACATTTTCTCGCTCTGTCACCGACTTAACGCTCGGGAGGATGAAATAAAGCGGGAGAAATGATTTCCCTTTAATGCTCTTAACGCGATAAAATGGGTTAAAAAGTTACCGGGCAAAAGAAAAAAAAAAGAACGTGAAAGAGA
This sequence comes from Aphelinus atriplicis, assembly GCA_020882685.1. Lineage (NCBI taxonomy): Eukaryota > Metazoa > Arthropoda > Insecta > Hymenoptera > Aphelinidae > Aphelinus > Aphelinus atriplicis. Next base: position 1,472,668 of record CM037075.1, on the reverse strand, counting down.
GGACAGAGGTTGAAAAATCGCGCGAACTTAGTTTGTCCAAGACTCGAGTCGAGATTTATAGCGCGCATTACGCTAATCGAGACAGGTCGGCGGGGATTAAGAAACGGAACCCGGGGGGCAAGGAGGGGGGGCGGGAGTGAAAAAGAGGAAATTTGGCCGTTTGCCTATTATTTCGACTGAAAGGGCTCTTTGACATTTGGAATCGAGTATTTTGAGAGTGTCGTATAAGCTTGGGTTAATGTGATCGACAGATCGAAATTTATCCGGGACACTGGGGCGTCCGCTCTTGAAACTTTTCCGAGATTCAATTTCAGATTGCTCCTTAATTTTTCCCCGGGAGTTGGGGATGAAAAAAAAAGAAAAGCGCTCGTATAACAGATATATACGTATACCGCGCCTGTATAGACAACGGAATATCAACATGAAAATTTCCTCGTGAATGTAAAAGTTAGAGATGATGATGCTGATGATTATTAAACGACCCGTCGTTTTTTTTGCTTTTTTCTCCACAGCCGCACCGAACGAGGAGAGGAGGTTCTTCTCGTTCCACGAGTGGGGAATATCGGTGTACGAGCCGTCCGCCTGCCGATTGTATCATCAAATTAAGTCGACGGACATTATACCTGGGACGCAGGTAACTCGGCCAATATCTTAACAGTCGCCAAGGGCTCTTTGCCGACGCAGTTTGGTTCATGCAAACTGTCCAATTTCCGAGACGCGCGCGTCTCTCTCTATCTCTCCTCCCTCGTGTTTGACGAAAATTTCCCGTAATTGAATGCGATTAAACATATAGCGTATATGCATTAGCTATTCACAGGACGTGCGTCTACATGGGAATATCAATACGCTCGCCGAGTTTGCACGTTGAAGACCTCTTTTTTCCGTGAGAGGTAATTTTACGTCTCGTGAATTTCAGCAGCAAACTCTGTCTCGGTTCGTAAACTCATAGGTCTTTGTGTAAAGTCTGGATTTCAATTTTTTTTTATTCCTGCGTGTTCAAATGTACCTACTCCCGACTCGTGTACAGTGCGTTTATGTATAATAAACGCGGGATTGGAGTGATTCCATCGTACGTTCTATGGCACATCCATTTGGTGAATAATATATTTGTCTCTCCTGGATGATCACTTCCTTTCCCTTTTCAGGAGTACGTTTGTGCTGAAAAAGGAGTGCCTTGTTCGTGGGGTCGTGCGATCAACGTGGCCAATCGCTACGTCTACGTTTCTCAGCCCGAAAAAGATCGCATCCTCGTTATTAGCAAAATTCAAATGGTCGTTGTTGACGTGAGTATAAAATTTGTGCCTGAAGAATGTGGAATAATATCGCTTGCAACTTGTGCACCGGGAATCTCTCAAGTAACCCCGTGACTTTGTCGATTAGAAATATTTTTCGTTCCGCGTCGAACCCATAAGATGGAGCGAGTTTGGTAACGTTACAATTTTTCGTTTTTCCGAGAGATTAAAATATTGCTCTAGACATTTTATAGTGTCGTTCAATCAATCATCGTGAATGTCGATGCAAACATTCTGATTTAGACATGGGTATTGAAAATTGTATTTCATCATCGGAAGATGTAATCGTTTTCTATATATACGTTTTTTCTCGATACATTATCAGTAACTACCACTAATCATTTTAAAATATACGAAAGTGATGCGAGAAAAAAAGTGCAAAAGCTGACGAATTTAGTCGGCTGTTTTCTCAAACACATATCTGCCTACGGGTTTATCGAACTCTCCCGATAAAGCTTCATCACTTTATTTATAAAATATGGATATTCCTCATTGAAATACGTTTAATAATGTGCCGCACATATATGTGCTGTTATAACAGCCTTCGATAGCTCAGTTGGTAGAGCGGTGGACTGTAGTTGTTTATCGAATGTTCAGAAATCCATAGGTCGCTGGTTCAAATCCGGCTCGAAGGAATAGCTTTTTGCGTCCACAGCGACGAGTTAGTATGTACACATTTTCAGTTCGGTGACTAATTTTTTATCATAGTAAATGATTTTGAAAATCATTAATCGGAGTAAAATCCAAGCAAATAATCATAAGAAAAGGTTTTCGATCGAATTCAACTCGGACATGTACAATTTTGATAGCTTATGAGTTTCTAATCATCACAATTTGTAATACTCGTAATCTAGGAAGATCATACGAATTAATGCCGTTAGTTTTGATAAGAATCACTAAAGTTATCGCGGCTAGTACTCGACAGAATTCCTTTGTTGAACCGAATTGAAATAACAAATTTCCAAATACATGCTTGCAGGACATAATTTTATTTTTATGTCAAAATAGTGATTTAATAGTCTGAATAATAGATTCAACATATGCTTGAGCTGCTGTAATATGTCCGGCCGTTGACCGGATTGAAAGACGGGATGAATTTAATGCTTTGTAAAGAGAAAGTGAACCAGTTTTTGTGTGTCGAAGTTACTTTCAGAGTCATAACAAATATACCAACAGCCTTCGATAGCTCAGTTGGTAGAGCGGTGGACTGTAGTTGTTAACCGAATGTTCAGAAATCCATAGGTCGCTGGTTCAAATCCGGCTCGAAGGAATATAATTTTTTTCGCGCGAATTCATCAATCGTTTCTTCGGTCGACTGTCAAGATTGTCGAGAGGGATGAGAATAACGCGTGATTCTAATAAAACGGAGAGATACCTTTTTTATTTTCCTTTATTAATTTTAATGACATCCGGACTCCGGCGGTGTCCAAATTTCTCCGACATAGCACACGAATCGCGCGATAATCATTCGTTCGCTCGTTATTTCAGGTGGTAACAACGGACAAATATCCGGTGGAGTTGCAGTACGTGCCGGCGTTGGACCAGGTGTGGGTGCTGAATTGGCGCAGTGAGAGCGACATGGGCGTGAAGACGATACAGGTGATAAGGGACGCGGCCCAGAAAAAGAAGCACAGGACGGTCCATCCAGAGCCGATCGATGGACAGTTTGACCTCGTTCGAGGCCTCTACATCCCGGAACAACAGGTATCTTCTATTTGCCTAGATTTTTTTGTCGATGCATATATACGTTATCGTCGATTGACTTGTTTATTACTGAATTTTATCTATCAACCTGTCATCTAATTCGTGAAATATATATGAATTATTGCACTGCGAGTGAAACCCCGATACTCGAAATTTTCACACGTTCTCTTGTATAGCCGATAACGAAGACGAATCATATCGAGAAAATTTCGATTTTCTTTGATAACCCAGACAAGAGGGTCATTAAGACACTTTTAACAGTGGCATTAAAAATGCAATATTAAACATTACCATTTATTTTGTGACTCTTTCCAAACGTCGCTGCCAATATAGCTCCATCACAGTTCCCGCGTCACCGAGCAAAAAAGTATATCACAATATGATTATCTCTTCGTTTTCGCGCTAATATACAATAACGTGCAGTCTATGCATTTGGCGGGATTCACGTATACAGAAGACGATTAATTGAGCTGGCGATAAGACAATCGAAATTGGCTTGCAGGACATCGGGCACGTGTTCAAGTACGGCTACGTGACGCACACAAATCAGCGGGGCATGTACAAGCTGGACCTGGCCGACATGAGGTACACGCGCAGCGCTGACCTCGCGCCCTACAACTGCGTCCCGGTCCACATACAGTTTCCCGCGCTGTGTAAGTCATTAGAATAACAACGTTGCAAATGCCAAACCGATATACAGCTGGCGGTAGCAATTATCCCGAGCCTCCCGAGCCTCCCGAGCGCCCGGAAAATGCGGCGCCTCGTATACTGCAGTGAATAGCGTATAACTCGAGCCCCGCTATAGATCACAGTTCAAACATATGTATATATATTTGACTCTGTTTTATATGAGGTAACTGTAGCCAATGCGCCACCCCCTAAGGGTTTTTTGCGAACTTGACTATGATAGACTTAAAATCTGGAAATTCTGCGAACAGTATCGTAAAGCTTAGCTCAATATCAATCAGAAACCATCTCTATAGTTATCATCCGATCACTTTAGCCTATTAAGAATTGCATTTTAAAAAAGAAACGCAAAAAGGCCAAGAGAGATAAAAATTATTTACTCCTGATTTTTTAGGTTGTGTGTGAATAGTGAAATAAGAAAAAGGTAAAAAAATGAGTAAGTGAAACTTCAAAGTGTTGTAGGAGAGTGGTTTTAAGGGTTAAATGGGCGGGGAAGGTACCGAAAATTTTCTTTTAATTAATACCCCCAACATGACCCGAGAGCGACTGATGCTCAGACTGTACCGGAAATACGAATTCTGACAAACGTGCCAAATTGCCTGTAGTTACCTTACGATGAATGAGTCAAATTTCCTTTGATTACCACATTCGGTTTTCAATTTTTCGAAACTCTCGCGAGGAATCATTCGGCTCACGCATGACAGGTGACAAGAATTATACAAATATATACTTGTATAGAGCTATTACTTACCCCCCCCCCTCCGCCACTCTCGTTTGAAATTTAATCAATGACTGATTCTCATCGATACGATTCGAACCGCGGCTTCGAATATACGCTATGATTCCCACCAGTCTGTTTGGCGTTAGTACGAGAGCGTATGGATTTCGCAGCGAGTTCCATTCAGCAGCCACTCTGGCAAAAAGATACATGTATATGTATTAATCGAGTCACGCGGCCAGGGGTAGAAGTTTGAAGGCTCGAACTGTCGGCGAGAGCTGGGCAACGTCGCGGTCGTCCATATACACGTATATAATCGAGTTGCCCGACGAAGCGGGCCGAGGTGCAAATACACACCCGCGTGTAGCTATACAGCTAGTGACAATTAAGCGACAGCCAAGTCCACTGGCTCTTCTTTGCCGGAAGTTTCGCCGAGTTGCCGCTATGTGGGTCGGCTCTTTCTCCCCGCTGATTCGATTACCCCAATCGCGTTATAGGGGTTCGCTTCCTGTTTGGCCCGGTTCACTCGACAAAATAATTACGGCCGCGTTACTCCCATGTACTTGGGTTCGACTCTGATCGATTTCTATATATGCCAAGGACGTATTCCCATGATGAGATATTTTTCTATGTGTATAAATAATGTCGCCCAGACCGATGAAGTCCCAGCTATAAGTCGCAAACCATTTCTGCCAAGCATCTCATTTTAAATGCCGACATGTATATTCAGATATGAATTTCCGAGATCAGAGGAGGTGCATTGACCTCTCCGGGGTAAATGAAATATTCCAATCTTTTAAATCAATCCAATCAACGGCCGAAGTTTTCCTGAAGGTTTGGCTGAGTGTGCATTTTTAGTCGTGTCATCATTGCCAGGGGTATTTTTTTTATATCTTATTACTGTTGAGGGTAGTTTTCAATTCGGATATTCTTGTGTTATTTTAAAAAAAATATGTGAACTGAACATCAACGAAAGTCTATTTTCATGCGATTTCAAAATACTCATATATTATACATCCTTACTCTAGCAAAAACGTCACTTGAAAGTTATGTACATTTCCCATATTTTTGCAATTTTCGCACTTTCTTGACAGGATGTAAGGCCGATGAGACATTCGCCGAAATTTTTATAATCTGATGCAATGTCTAATATATGTTTATTGTTATAAAAGTTACGTTTTTTAAAAGTAGATCGAACGTATTAGCCTCACCGTCCGTTAGAGGGGAGGGGGTTATATCATAAGGGGTAGTAGCTCAATTGTCAATTGAGACCAGTACTTCTCGATAGCTGGTGACTGACCTTTTGATTTGTGATAGGAAGCTGCGTATACTTTTCCGTTTGTAGATTCAATCCATTATTTTTGTTATCTAGGCAGTGTTGTTCATATTCCATAGCTCATGTTATTAGCTCTTCTATATGACCCTCCCTTAAACGGTTAATGAGATATTGAGGCGAGACACAGTGTCGACGGTAGAAAAAAAGTTCAAGCTGAATTATTGAGGAGGGCGAAGGATGAAACGGAACTCGGGTTGGGATAATGAATGTTGTCGTCTTGTCTGGACAGACGGATTCGTGGTGCTGCAGTGCGAGGAGCCGATAACAAGTCGGCCAACGGGTCAGCTGCTGCTCGACTACCTGACCGACACGGTGTTGGCGCACAAGCCCGAGCTCGTCGGTAAGCCCTACGTCTCACCCGACTCGCGACACCTCGTCACCATAGACCGGCGCCAGAACGGCGTCGTCCTCATCGTCGAGCAGATTCTGCGTGAGTATATATACGTACTCCACTTGCGTTGAGTTTGAGAAAAAGCCCAGCGGCACATTCGTCTTGTTTTTTTCCTTTTTCCCCAGCCACCGGACTCAACTTCATTTTCGACGTCAAGACGACGCTCAACATCAGCGAAGTAACTTTCTATCCGTCCCAGAAGACACACGGCTACGACCTCTACGCCTCCTCGATGGACAAGGAGGACATTCTCTTCCTCAATTTGCTCTCAGGTAAGCTCGGCTTTTTTTTCAAGTCGTTGGTAAACGAGAGTCGTCCACTTGCTAACGGAGTAACTTCAGTCTAATGTTTTTTTTTGTCAAAGTTACCCGAACCGTTTTGCTCGGAAAATTTCATTTCAGTGACACTATAACATAGCATGCGTGCACTTTTCAAGTGAAACTTGGCTGTACTTAACGTTTTGTTATATAGTTGCATGGGTATCAATATACTTATGTGATGCAAGGAAAACAGTGCAAATTTAGTCGGCTGTTTTCTGAAACACTTATTATCTGCCTACGGATTTATCGAACTGTCTCTCCCGATAAACCTTCATCACTTTATTTATAAAATATGGATATTCTTCGTTGGAATACGTTTGATAATGTACCGCGCATATAACAGCCTTGATCGATAGCTCAGTTGGTAGAGCGGTGGACTGTAGTTGTTTATCGAATGTTCAGAAATCCATAGGTCGCTGGTTCAAATCCGGCTCGAAGGAATATAATTTTTTACTCGCGCGAATTCACCAATCGTCTCCTCGGTCGAAAGTCAAGACTGTCGAGAGGGACGAGAGTAACGCGTCATTCTAATAAAACGGAGTAATCCGTTTGTTTTTTCTTTCATCCATTTCAATTACATCCCGAGTCGGTGGCGTCCAAATTTTTAACCCAAGTGTCGTACAGTCATTCGTTTCGATTAACGAAACTCGTCCACTCGCAAACGGTGTGACTTCGGTATGAAAGTACCCGAACCTCCGGCTGATACAAGTTTTCCCATTCTAATTTTTGATCTCTCGATTAATCATTATTTCTGCAAAGAATATGCCAGCTTTGAGATGAACCATATAATTCGAGTCCGTTTATCTTTGCTGAAATTGAAAATTTGGTCCACGTATGCTGTGGATCACGCGGCAATGCGACAAGACCGTTTTCATCATATAATTTTCCAAATCGACGGCTAATTTGAATAACCCAAAACTCACGCCAACAGGCAAGGTGGAGATGATAACCGGCGTTGGCAAGGCGACTCCGGCGAACCTGGCCAAGTGGGCCAAGCCCAACAGGCCGATCGTGCAGAGCGGGGTATTCGGCCGCTACATGGTCAGCCCGTCGAGCGAGGCAGTGTTTGTCCTGAACGGCGAGACACGGACGGTCAACTGCGAGATTGGCGGCCTCGTCCACCCCAGCATCGTCGTCTGGTTCAGCGTGTCGAACCATTAGATGCGCTAACGCTTTTACCGATCACTGCTCATGTGTCTATGATGTACCGCGCGGGCGAATTGATCAGCTCGCTTATGATTTAAGAAAAATGACTTGCGCGCGCGAGTGTCCCGTATAAGGGCACTGTTGAACCAAACGCAATCCGAGGAACGATGATGTTTCTTCTGTTTCGGACAGACGGAGGAGGATGAAAATCTCGAGTACCTGTAATCGATTAAACATTCATTAAGTATTGAATTTTCATTTCGTTGAATTTAATTCAGCCAAGTATACACAGGTCGGTCGAGTCGGTTAGATATAGAGAGTTGCTTGTATAGCTGATATTATATCGTTTCGAGTTTTCGCTTTCGTTGACAATGAAGATCCGCCCCGCCCCATCCCATGAAGGATTTTCGATCAGCGAGTCCGCGTATGGCGGTAAGCGGCGACTGGACGTGCAGCAAACGCTAACGCTGTCTGAACGTTATTTTTCAATAACAATAAAGCTGTTGCCGGTCCATATCAATGAAATCATGAAAATTATATATATATACGCGCGCGCGCGCGCGTGTGTGTGTGTGTGTGTGTGTGTGTGTGTGTGTGTGTGTGCAGTACATTTTTTCAACCGAAACAACGTGGAAGAATATTGAACGCTGAAAATATTAAAATAGAGCAACAAGTTGTATAGGGGGTATTAGTTTTCGCTCATTTCGCGGATGCTTATTGAATAATGCTGCGATAAATTACAACAATACATGTTGTAATACTAATGATAGAAAGTTTATTATTAGAATTGTTGAATTCTGACTTTATAACTATATTTACCCTGCCAATTTCAGAAATTTTACATTTTACTTATGCACTACGAGTGTTATAAATATGACCAAACAGTGACATTTCATTTTTACTCGTAAAGAAAACTGATGAAAATAAAAAGAGATTTTTTAAAATAAAAACGACAGTATAAGAAATGACTCTAACAAAACTGTGGATTATTAAAGTATATGACTTTTATATTTTACTTTTATGAGCTACAGGTTTCAAAGAGAGATTGAATTTCTGTAAAAAGAAAAAAAATTATCCATGATTTACATGAACAAATTGGAAAAAATAAACCCTTGGAAATATTCGGATGTAAGCCCATGCAACACTTGGCATTAATATATCATTTTTTCTTACCAAATATTCAATAAGACCCATCATATACAATAATTAGGGATAATGTAGTATTATTACGAATATATTTATAGATATATGAAGATGTTAAGTATAGCATTTTTATGAAGAATTGCCTGTTTGAAAAATGATGGAAACGTATGTAATTTTATCATTATCATAATCTTCCTTCGCCTCTCTCACTGTCATGAATTGTTTTTGGTATATGAGAAGTATATTTTTTAACATTGGTTAAAAATGTAAGAAATTAGGTGAAATAAGTGTTCTATCAAATAAATTAGAAAGCATAACAGCACTTATCCTCATAAGAGTAAACGATATGCAAGCTTTATATTGACTCTCATAAAAAGTATTTATTGGACGGATTGTTGATGATGAAAAATTTTCGACATATTAAAAAAAAAGTGTCGAGAGAGACGGAGGAAATTGAGCCAGGGATACAATGACGATAGTTATGTCAACTCATGGTCATACAACATTGATTAATACTTTGAAAAATCCGATGCAATTCCAGATCAAGGATGAGAAATTTTGAAAAAGTTAATTCGACGTGACATCGCCAAATTTAGTACAATAATAAAGACTATTATTTTTACTGGTTGGAAGAAAAACTATATGTATGTATATCCGCGTCTTAGACCCATGGCAAACAAGAGTAAAACTTTGGATATCATAATGTCCGTTACAGGAAACGAAAATAGATTAAAAATGGTAATATCTCAGTGTAAGCACCAACAAAGATGATTCAACAATACAAAGAGATAAGAATAGAAAAAAAATGATTAAATAAATAAATAAATAACAGCTAGCAGTAGCAGAGTGTACAGAAGCGAAGAATTATTTTGTTAACGTTACAATCCATTATGGGATGCGTAATGATCGATTAGTTGTAAAATTTTTTGAAGGAAAAGGCTGAACACGGAAAATGTTACTGAAATTTACACAGCTAATGATTCTAGCGATTATCCGTTGTTCTGAAATTATAATGGAATCTCACGAAGAATCGACGCTTTTTAATTCGCAAATTTACTAAATAGAACTGTATTTTCCATTGATCTCATTTAGTTTCATGGAAAAAGCGACTTCGCATATTTAGATAAAATTGTATTGCTACACAATTGATATTGTATGACTAGCTTGAAACAGATACCAAAGTTATATATTTATAAACAAAAGACTTATATGCATAACTGTAGATCATGTAGGATGTGATAACCCTAATAAAAATGCAGAATGAATAAGCTTTTTTGAATATAAAGTTGGGATTTTCACAAAAAAACCCAGTTTTATTTCAAAAATTCATCCTTGTCTAGTCTAATTCATCTCTCAATGTTTAAGTTTGTAAATTCCATCGTGTGTACTTGTGTCTAGTCTTTATATGAAATAGCACTGCGAATCACATTATTTATAGTGATAATTTTTATTTCATCTGTATCCAGTATTGATTACTAATTTTCAAAAATATACGAATTATCTAAATTCAAACTATGTTAAAAAATACGTGTAAATAAACAGTTTTAAGGGATAATTTTTCCAACAACCATTCAACTTCGGCTCACCTGGGATGATTTGTATAAGATTGAAATTTTGAGAAATCGGAACTTTTAAAATTCAGCGTTTTACCGATCACCTCACAACCATAACTCAATTCGATTTAGCCCATAATGACACGATAATTATGTATATTCATGTGTGTTTGTTAAGATGCATTCCTTGTAATAAAAATACATACCACACATTTGAATTGATTTTTACCTTACAACTTTCCATGATTACTGATCACATGATTAATTAAAACATATAAATATTTCAATAAATGATTGATTAATTTTAATTTCCTTTTTTTGCTATCATCAATTAACCCATTGATAGTACAGCGAAGAACGACACATATCACAATTTGTCCACGAAGAAAGTCACATCTCGCAATTTGTCTGCAAAGAATTTGTCTCGCAATATGTCTCGGATTGTTGCTTTACAAAGACAAATTGTAGAAAGTAAAAATATGACTTTGTCCGACCCATCAGTCCAGTAGCGTGGTCAAAATCGGAATCGGCGGAAAAATTGTAGCATCAACATGAACTCTGGTTGTTCCAAAGGGTCATTTTGGAGGGTGATTAAAAACACACTTTTTTTAACGTTCATCATTTATTTTTTAATAAATTATGCTCATTTGAAATCACCGAGTTTTTATTCATATATTGTACAAGTCCGTTTAGACATTTTGTTTCGCTCCTAAACGAACTCAACATATCTCTTCCTATCACACTTTTTCTTTTTTTTCAATAAAAATTGTCTAAAAAACGCTTGACTAATTAAAAAAAATCAATCAAATCAACGATACCGATTAGAGGAACAGTGCGCGAGTTGCTCCCATAATTTACGCTCATTACATTTGAAAACTCTTTACAAACAATCTCACCAAATACTTATCACGGGTTTTTTCGAGCCTTTTGCTACCCCATCTACTCTCTTTCATTTACAGATTGTACGTGCGCTTATTTATTAATCAGTTCAACTGTTTCACGTACACATGCATCTTACCTATATTCCTCGTAGTTTTATCTATTCGGCCAGTCTTCTCATAATCTTTAACAAATTCTCACCTCGTTATAACGTAAGTGATTACAAATGATAACTGCAAGAATGAAAGAAGAAAACATGTTTTGGAGAAAATCATCATCCGAACCTCGCAACATTTTATACACAGCCAACGAATTTGAAAGATATTTCTTTGAAAGATATTCTTCACTCATATTCCTTTTGTTCTACACAATCAAAGATCTCCCCGGGATCTTTTGTTTCGTTTTTTGTGAGAATAATACTTCTCATTGCTCAGTCATTAACTTATGTCTTTATCAATTTCTCTATTCAGCTCATCTTTAAATATTGCACTGCTTCATGTTGGCACCTTGCCGGCTGTAGAACAATATGTAAGCGTTACTAAAATCCTCTTCTTGTGGCTTTTGTCTGCTTGTCATTTCATCATTATAATAATGCCAAACATCTGTTTGAGGATTCTTTGCATAGGCCGTGTAGTGTCCAGCAGATACCCCTGTAAAGTAAATGAAACTACTTTATTATTGTGCCAGTGGAATCGTTGATCATAAATTATGCATTGGCCGCGTGAAACATGGGCTTAGCATTGTAGAGCATTATCAAGCACTATACCAAAATATTTTCCAAGATTTGAAGTTTCTTACCTCCAAAATGACAGACGCATGCATAAAGATCGTAGAGATATTTTCCACAGCTTAATCCAACCAATGGGAAGGTCACTTTGTCGTCCAATTTCATACTAACGCATTCATAGAATACGAACCTAATAATGAAAGAATAATATTAAAACTACATTGTAGAAATTCACGAAATAAACTAAGGAATTAAAAAAAAGAACTGTTTACCTTTTGAGATAAACGATGAGGAACTTAGGATACCGATGCACTGTTAACGTTTTAGTAGCACACTGATTTCTTTCGCAATTTGGGCAGTACCAAGGATTATGCTCATCCAAAGTTTCACTGTGGGAGAAGAACAAAATATCAAAATAACGTCATACATCAGGTAAAGTGAAATTTAAATTGCGATGCTCACCTTTGACTAAATGCTTGTAAACAATCATAAAGGGATAACGGATGAGGTGGTCTCAATTTTTCAACGCTGAGATGCTCTATTGGTTGTTGAATTGTAGGAACGCTATCGAGGTATCGTACAGCCAAAGTATCTCCAGTTTGAATAATAACCTTGCCAGCTTCTGGTACTTTGCAGCCAGTACAGTGTGATCCATAAATACATCGAGAACAATGGTGACCCTGGGAATTCAGTAAATAACTGTATTGAAACAAATTGTCTTCAAACTTTTCTCAAAAAGAAAAATTAAAAGAAAAGTTACTATTATCATAAAGTGAGTATATTTGTTTACGAATATGTAACAACGTATTGAAATCTATTTTTAATTAATCTAAAAACAGACTGTGTGAATTGTTTTTTTATTGGAGATATGTAATATTACAATGTATGCTGATCTAATCAATCACCCATTGTCGGTTATCTCCCATGAAAAATTATGTTAATTTCTAATAATCAAGAAATTCGAGAGTTTGAAATCAACGTCTACTATTTCTTATTTCGAAATGAATATCAGAGCTGATTGAATAATAGAGTCCAGAACACAAACCTGCCCATCAACGAAATGAAGGGTGTAAGAAACATCCTGAGGCGTGACCCGCCTCACGATATTATGGATTTCCTTGGCATCAACCCTCGATGGCAGCTTGAACAAGTGGGGGTGTCCGAAGAGTTTGGTACCCTTGCGATTATTTGTCGCCTCATTGGTGTCGTGTCGCATGACCAGTGGCACGCTTAGGATCTTGATGGCAGGTCTCGAGCACTGCGATTGATCGATCTTTACGAAAGACGAGGCTGTCATCTCGACATGACACTCCGGGCACTCTTTTCTCGCTGACTCCCCGATCTTGAAGTAGCTCTGTTGAGTAATACACCATTGCTCTCAGTTTTCGTACTTTAGCTTATTTCATAAAAACGTATCCAGGCTTTTCTGTCTACCGACGCTACTGTGCGACTGTGATATTAATCTCTGAATTTCGACTCACTTTTGTTGAAAATGTTGGTGAATACAATAATGAAGCTTGTGCTATGGTTAACATTTGTGCATTTGATAAATATCCATAAATAAAATCATCGACATCCAAGTTTCGAAAATCATAACTATTTTTTTAATTCAATAGTTGACTGGAAAAGTCATGTTCAAGGTATAATATAATAATAATATATGATGTTATCAGAAATATTTCTCAACGTCATTGTCAAAGCTTAAATATAAATGTACGATACGATCGATAAAAAAAAATATTTTTCCATAATCTACAAAAAGATCCCTCAGTTATAACGGCAGCATCAGATTAGTCTGAATTGAGTTCCGATCAACGAATTGATGCGGCTCGCAGATTTGACTAAAAGAGCCGGTCACGTGAGTTTCCATCTCGAGCCAAGCGCCGCCTCCACTCGTCTTTAAAAAATAAAAAAGGCTGAGCATCCCCGGCTTAAGGACGCACTCGAGCTATTTCTGGTTCTCACGCATGCCATTATGACATCGCCCGTCTAGAGCGTTTAACGACCTTTTCTCAGACCTTCCCGAGGTGATTGATTATTGGTAACCAAGTACCAAATAGTGTACACCCCCGCTGCGAGATTGACACTGCCGATGTCATCATTGGGAATTTTCTATGTCATTTATACCGAAATCGTCGATTTCTCAAGAAGTAACTATCAAGTAAAATACACATTATCTCATTGACACAATATTTTCAGCATTTGTCACTAAGAGAATCAGTGTAAAAAGTAAACTTTTGTCTATCAATACGAAAAATAAAACCCTCAAATCAGTCTTGGATATCGATGCCTCTGAAAACTCTATTCCGGATCTTGGACTACATTGATTATAGTTCAAAGAAAAATTCAATACCTCAATACAGGAGTCGCATATCTTGAGACAACAGTCAGTTTGGCAGTGCTTTTTCAGTTCACTATCATTTTCTTCCTGACAGATAGTACAGGCCTCCTCCGAACCATTACTGTTGTTTCCGATTGGAACAGAAGAGCTACTTGCAGCGCTATGGCTAGTATTAACTATGGAATCACTGCTCGACGAAACGTCGTCGACCTCGACCCAAGGTTCAGGAGGATCCATCAACTCAAATGCATAGATCGAACGGTTCATCTCGTTAACATACTTCAACATTTGGCTATCTTCCTAGAGAATCGATAATACCAAATTATTATACTTTCCAAACCATCATCAATTTCCATCAAGCGATCAAATTCTTTTCGAAAATGTATTGATACAGTATTCAATCACAGGTGATAAATGAATGATTGAATTGTTCTTGTGGAGTGTAGCTTTGTAAAAAAGCTGAAGATTACAAAAATGTTCCTCCCAAGAAGTTTTTATTGGAGGGTAGTATCAACAGCAGCCTAACACTAACTAGCGTGCTATTTTCTTCACCCTCCTTATCATTCAACAGAAATGTAAATAATTAAACTTACGAGGATCTTTGCGATGTGATTCTCTAAGACTTCGGCAATAGAGATCTTAGATATTGGAACACTCTCTTTGTCGAGGGTTTTCAGTAATTCTTCTTTAAGTTTGCTGATCCGCGACTGCTTGTTGAGTGACACAACGCATTTGATCGGTACATCGCTGTCAGCAGGAATGTATGTTACAGTTACTTGCCTCTCCATGGCGTTAGGGAGAGGTACGGAGAGATACATGAAAGGTTCGTAAGTTACCGACACGTGTCCGCAAACCGCGCAAACAACCTGTAAAGTAAACCAAATTTTAGAATCCTCAAAAAATTTATTGCTGGATTATTGTATCAGGAATATGATTCTTAACATATTAAAAAATTGACTCAATATTTCAATGTTACAAATTCTTGAAATCTATTCTTAATAATACTAAAAATAGACAGGAAAATGATTGTTTTTCTATTGGAGACGTTTTACGATGTAAGCTTATCAAACAGCTACATACCGACGTACTTCTCCATTTTATAAGAGATCTCACTCTCATAGTAGTAGCTTTTGTAGTAATGTATACTACAGTTATATCCATAGATTATAATAATCATGGATCAAGAACTTTAATACTAATATTTCTTTTTTACGTAAAAATTGAACAATGGCTGAACATCATTATCATTTATTGAAAAAGTTAAAAACGTACCGTGCTTTTGAACTGTCCTTGAAAAGTATCAACGATAACGCTTCGATTCAAACGTAAATGCTTTGTCCAATGCTTATCCGCTTCCTCATCTTGCGTTGCAACGGCACCATTTTCGTGACTTAGCAACCTTGTACACAGTGGTCCACTTGCACCATCTTTTCTATGATTTTTCTCCTGATCTTCCAGTCTCATCCTCTTTACATTACATTTTTCTAGCCCGGTATCGAACTCTACATCAGACTCATTAGAAATACCACTCTCCGGGCTGCGATTACTCCGCTGACAATTGATTTCTTTGATTCTTTTGATACTCACACTTTTGTTATCAAAGTCGTGATTCTCTGTGAGATTAGTATTTTCTAAAACTATCCTGCGATGGGTCTCTTTGGGAAACTTTTGAGAGTCATAATGAATTTTATTGTTACATTCTTGAGAGGTCACTAAGAAATTTGCATTACTTGTTTTTGCATCTTTCACTATGTCATTGAACTTGTCATAATTGAGGAGCTCTTGCACGTCGTTGTGAATGAAACTAGATTTAGTGTCAGCAATTTCTTCTGAATCCATAGTTTCCTCATCTTCATTAAGAGGTGAACTATGAGGCGAATTTGCTGTACTATCCAGATCATCTAAAGATGTATCTGAATTCAGTAAGTTCGTTATAAAATAACATTCATTTCTATGAGTTTCTCAAATCATTTTCAAAATCGACAAAACCTACCTCTAGGTGAACCAGCCATGGTTATGTTGGGACTGTTGGGCTCTTCAGGAGATAGATGGTTATCATAAGTATTTATAAGATCAGAATTACTACTGGCAGTAAATGTAGCGCCTAAACTGGAATCTCTTTCTCCATTTTGATTTGAATTCATTGCAGTGGCAGTGGTAGCAGTTGCAGTAGGCAAGGGATAGTTTTTGTTCGATTTGGAGATATTCATTTGTTCATGTAGAGTGTCTAGCAACAATGCTAGAAATTCTTGGCAATCATGCTGAAATTAGAAAAATCAAGATCAGATACAGCACCAACTAACTTCAATAACTAAGAATAGTTAATAAATACATATTGAATGAACCAATATTCAATTTTATTTACCTGTCTATAGTCTTTGAACTGGGTATGATGAAACCCAAGGGTTTGCTTGAATTCAATTGGTTGAAGAACATTATATTTTCCTGACCACATTTTGCTCAGTAGTGTACTGAAATTTGCCATTAGTGAACCAGGAGGTGGTAATTTTTCTCCTTGCTGTTGTAACTCAAGAAAGTGGCGCAGCACTGGGGGTGTGGCAGTGAGACATTGTAGTCCAGCAGCCATGAAACATGTGTTACCCAGATTGCGAAGACCACAAACACCAGCTGGTACATTTATTTCTGGGAATGAGTTAGAAGTTGATTATGAATAAAAAAGATGCTATTCAATAAATTAACTTTTCCAGTATGAAACACTAAGACAGTAGCCATTAATATTTACATAGTTCAAGGGACATGCAATATTCTGAACAATTGTTTAGTCATGCAATAGTTTAAAGTCAAGTGAGTAACAAATATTTCCAATAGGGTTTGAATTCCAAGTCTTTTCAAATTACCAAGGATCGCATCTTCATGAATGTCATTATCAGAAAAAATCAGTTCGCCTGAGCTTGAGGGTAGAAAAGGTCCATGCTCAATTCCATTGGGGGAATCATGTAATGGATCAGAAATATCTGAATATGAGGGCTGCACGGGGATGGCATAATCCGGAGTCGAGGTATTTGCTTCAGCCCTGTACAGAGGGGAAAAAAATTTAAATATATGAAACATTTCAAGAGCCAATGCACCAATTGACAATGATGATTGATAATTTGCCGTGTTTGCAGTCATGCATGAGAACTACTTTTCTGTCTCGACTCACCATGTATTCTCAAGGCCAATTATGCATGTAAAATTGTCCTCTTGAATTGTGAGGTTATGATCCAACGAAGTGGTCAGCGGACTGAGGCCAGGAGATTCGGAGACCTCCAGAGCTTCGGTGGAATCGGGCATGTCAGATATCATTGAAACACCTCTGACTTCAACTCTCTCCTCGCTGTCCATTCAGACTAAGCTGTTCCCTATTTGAATGAATTTTTCGTTACTTAAGTTTGCAAAGTTACCGCCAGTAAAAAGGACTCAGCAAACTCCTCACGTCCCAGAGCTTTCTGCGAAATCTCCATGATCAACGATCGAACACGAGTGCGAGAAAAAATGAACGAATGACACGAGCACGAATCAGCTCAACAATGGCCGATTGTAAAGAAGCGCTCGCATGGGCGAGGAATTTTTATTGTTAAAACAACGCGAGTACAGAGGCGAAGAGTGAAGGAGCGCGAGTGAAAGTTGCCGAATCACCTGTTAGTCGTGGCGTTGTTTTGCTGAGCCACCACAGCGTTCCGTCGGGTTAGTGGCGAACATTCCAGCACGAGCAGCTGTGTAGCCGAGGCTGTTGCTGACCATTCGGGTATATGATTCTCTTCAATCGCGCTCGCACGTACAGGTCGCGACTAAGCAAAAAATTCCTTGCGGCTTGCGGCCTCGCGAGAGCGGCGGCAGCGGCGCGCGCGCGCCTCGCAGCGACGGACGCGCGTGTGAAAAAAAAAGCGAGGTCGTGAGGGTCGCGCGCGCGGGTTACTGGAGAGAGAAAGAGAGAGAGAGAAAGAGAGAGAGAGAGAGAGAGAGAGAGAGAGAGAGAGAGAGAGAGAGAGAGAGAGAGAGAGAGAGAGGTAAAACTATACATCTTGGCCCCGAGGCCGACGAGCTGCTCATATGCTCGAGGAAATCGCGCACGTGGCGGGTCAGGTTATTTGCCCTCCGAAGGGGCACCGCGTGGTGATGTCGCGCGCGCCTCGCGTTGGGCTCTAACCGCCCGACTGCGGAGACGATCCCACTATACGAGTACATTAGGGGCAGAGTCCCGCGTATTCGCCCGGCTGATATTCGCGTGTAGAGCTCGCGCGCGGGGACGGGCAGGCAGGAGCTGGCGTACGTACCTGGAGGATCGAGCTCGAGCTGGCTGCGGGGCTGAGGATGTATCTCGTGGCCGTGGCTGTCCGTTGCGTGTCAATCCGCCATTGCTTTGAGCGCCGCCGGTGGAGGCTGCGCACTGATGATTGAATCGCGCGACGTCCAACCCTCTCGATTCTCTGCTCACATATGTAATGACTGCCTCTATTTGTCTTTCTCCGTTTTGCTCATTTGTTGGACGTTGTATACGTGTATTGTATATTGTAAGCTGGAGTGTCACGAGGCTTTTGAAAATCCGTGTCGCCGGTGTGGCGAGCGGTGGTCGTTCCGTCGCCGCATGGCTGAGCCCTGAGGCTCTCAGCCGAGGCTCATCGCGTGCGCTTGCCCCAACGTCCGCTGTCCAAAGAACGGCTGCACGAGAGTACAACCGGCGTTTGATGCCGTTGCTCTCGCGGTGACCGTATAATACGCGACGCGCGCGCGGTTCTCTATATAGCTGCGCGTGCCGTTCCCTGATCGGCTCTCGCGGGCGCGCCGGATGTTTCGCGCCGCCGACGATTCACAGTTACACAGTGCATGTATATGCATACGTATACACTTTGCTTTCGAATTTTGTACCTGTGTGTGTGTGTATAGCAGGCAGGTGACTGGCCCGTTGGGGGAGCCGTTGGAGGAACTCTGCAAGAGTGTGTACACATATACGCGGAGGGTCCGATGTACTTCCGGCACCCGCCGGGGATTCGTCGCCCGCGGCGGCGCGGGAAAGTGAAAAGTCGCGCAGATGGCGCCCAACAGGAAATCCAGAAATCTGCGCGCTAAACGTCATCTTTGAAATTTGGAGAGGCTCCCCTCTGCAATTATTATTCTTTACCTTTGCATTCATCGAGATTGGAAATTTATTGTGGAAACGAGTTACCCTCGATGGCGCGATTGTTTTCTTGTTTGATATGTTGCGTACGATGCAGGGCGCGAACGAGTTTATTATTGCGTGTATATGCAAAATGAAAATTATGTTGAATCGATTGAGTGGCGTAATGTTTCAGTTTAGGGATCGAAATTTACATGAGAAATTGAAACAGTTATTTGAACCCAACCCGTGACTTCACTTTTGTCAAATCTTACCTGTCTGTATTTTACCACATTCATGATATATTTAGGCTGTTCAGTTCCACAAAGAGTCAAATCGACTTTAAGAATTTTTGGAAAAAAAAATTCTATAATGCTAATCAAATAGTAGTTCAAACAATAGATAAATAGTTGATATGGAACATCACATATCGCACCGACTCCAAATTGATTCTTTTCGAAAATGTCGAAAATGAATTTGATCTGTCATGAAATCAAACAGCCCAATTTTATTCTAATGAAAATAAAGATCAGGAATAACATTCTTGAAGGTAAGTATATGGATCTTCAAAATAGATGGTGAACTTGGATAATCATATAACTGAAATATATAAGTATGTGATAATTTATTGAGCACGTAAGATGAGTTTTTATTTTGATTCATCAAGATTTGATCTCAAATACTTTTCTAAAATATTTGTCTAACTAAAGATGAATCAATTTATATAAATTTCTTGGGAAACTTATTGGTTTTTGTTCAAGCTCAAAATGATGAAAACAGAATTTTCGATATATAGGTATATGTATGATTCAAAATTTTATACTATGGGAAAAAGGGTTGTAAGCAAATCTTGGATTACTATAACGATTTCTATTAAAAACTGAAAAATCACTGATATACTGAACTAAGTACAACTCAAGCACTCCTCAAAACGGTTCTTCTTCGAAATCATTATTATTAATTATTTTGTTCAAGAAAATTTAATATCCACGTTGCAATAAAGTTGTTAGTTTGTCATCTCTCGTCATATTTCGTCACATTAGTTGAGAAAAAACATCCATTCATATAGTTACAATAATCCTAGAGTTTATTTCAATAAAAATTTCTTTGAAAATACATTATAAATAAAAAATAAATGCTTCCTATAATGCCATTCAGCGGCGCGACAGCGCCACTGATGGTATATAATAGACATGTGTTTCAATAACGCGTTTGATCGCACTGTCTATTTATCTTATATTTTCATAAAAATAGAGAAAGAAATATGTGTGAATATGAGGCTTTCGTGAAAAAAGACTGTCTAGAAAAACTTCAAATAACAAAATGCAAAAGTTTACTTAATTTTTACAAAACGATACACAATTAATCGAAAATCCTTTTCAGATCCATCATAATTTGCCTCGTATAAAAAATCAATCTCTCAAATGAGCATTCAAAAGTGAACAAGCGCAGCAACCTTATTTGAGTTTATCAACTACAGAAACACGAATTCGAAGTACATTACACCTGCGCTGGTTCTTAAAGTAAATCATTGCATATATGGTTAAAATCGTAATAGACAATAGGAAAATAGTCAGGCATTGACATCGCGTAAAATCGACATGTACACACTTAGAATTAATAAAAGTAAAACGATTTCTTACAAAGTCTTTTCACACACAAAAATTCTCGAATAGGCCGTTAATAACAATGTAAGCCTATACATATTTTCGTTGACTCTGGAGTTCCGTTAGCCCCAATAATAAAAGGCTCAAATTCTAAGATACACTCAACTTCATATGTCAGAAAAGAAAAAGGTCGGTGAGACTTGATATCAAACGTTCTCTCTCTCTCTCTCTCTCTCTCTCTCTCTCTCTCTCTCTCTCTCTCTCTCTCTCTATCTATCTAACTAAAATATATCCAAGAATTAGATTGGATATCAAAAGAATATCGTTTCACAAACTACTGATTCAATAGATCAGTTCTATTTATATAGATACTCATCTCCACCGACGTTTCTTTTTGTTTACATTCTTTTTTTAATACAGACGTGAAAAATTGTCAGAAAAAGATTTCTCAGTGACTAGAATATCTTACAATCGACAGTTTGATAGAATCTGCAGCAGCGCATTACACATATGGAGAGGTCAAAAGAAACAATAGACATTACAAAGTACTTTGGTTGACAGCAATCCATATTATTGATTTTTGCTCTTGGGAAATAAATAAGTTAAGCTGCAGTTCATAAGTAACTCTCTTGAGAATTTCATCAATTAAAATATACTCTAACTTCAAGACTTTTCGAATCACCGTTTCTAAACATTGACATTTGTATTATTTTCAAGGATCCACACGTGAAATAATGACGAATTCAACGAAAAAATTTCCCAACATAATTCTCTTAACTTTGAATTTTAATAGAAGTATTACAATTCTTCTGTACAGTGAGTTGAACAATTTCAAAATAAGCATGTAATTTTCAAAATAAAAATCTTATTCCAATCGTAAGTGATCATCACTTATTTACTTATTGACAATGCTTGATTCATTATTAGAAATTTTCGTATTGTGTGAATTTTTTGATCCATCATTATCCAGCATATAAATCATTCAGAGCAATTTAGAAAATTAACTACACAGATGAATAAATTTCAGAAGCAGGAGCCGATTAGTTATTTTTGATGAATTTAATCAATTATAATTGCTCAAGAAAACTTGAAATATTTTTCTTTAATTCTAAGTTTTTAGCTGCACTTTAACAGACTTGATATCAAAAACTGCCTATTTAGATAATAAAAAATATGAAAATTGTTAAGTAAAAGACAGTCATAAATGCTTTTATATGAGTTGTGCTGCTTCATGTTTTTATAATTAAATACAAAGGTTTTAGAGCTTTATTAAAATTTAAATTGAGATAGAACAATCAAAGAGGTACCTCTGTTGTAAAGTACAACAAATTGAGATTCTCAGCTCTTTCTATACTACATTATATACATCTAACAAGCTTCAGTTATCCTACATTTCCTTTCATATTAGGCATTAATTCTCTTTCTTCTGTTCGTGTACTCTTTATAAATCAAAATTCCTATGCTTTCCTACAACTTCTACTTTACATGAATACACGCGTAAATAGAATTAGCGCATTCTCGTAGCAGTTTTAAAGTTTACTATGATCTTTTTACCACTGGAAAGCATATGGCACGCTTCTTATTCAATCTCTATCTAATCCTAAGCCTTCATAATATAAAAAATAGCACGTCGAGGAATATTCTTTCAGCGTCGTCCTAGTAACCTCGCTCATGTTATGTTTCTTAGATTTTTTCTTTGTTACAGGTTTTTAGGGGTTCAACACTCTAAATATTCTTGGTGAATTATTTCGGTTATCGGTAACAAGAGTAAGCGTTCTTGTAATTGTTTTTCTCTCATTTTTCTTGTTTAATTTTTACCTCAGACTTCTTCAATTTACAGAATATAGGATTCAGTCTTACAATGATAATGTAATGAAGAAATTATAATTACAAAAGATGATTGGACTCGTGAGATCAAGAAATCACCAAAATAATTTTTCAATTCTGAAAATGAATTGTCAGTAGTCTCTTTCATAGTGGATAAAATAATATCCAAGGTAAATGAATTTTTCTCTACTAAAGCAGTGAGTTATTCTGACGACCGAATCCTCTCTCTGGTTCGCATACTTGTTCAAAGTATTTTTACTTCATATACATATATTTATTTATATTTTGATTTATAGTTATTGAAAATAATGAGGTGAATTTCTACACTGATGCCCAGTTACGACATTTGACAATTTCTGGTGAATTCATATATTTTTTGTTTCTAAATAATTTTATTTCTACGACTCATGATTAATTTTTCGAATTTCTTAATCATCTAATCGATAGAAATGAATCAAGACAATAAAGTTTTGAATTGTAATATCAACTGTTGAAGAAACTGAATAAACAATATGACTAAATTCTCATTTTTTTTGTTGATACATAACTTAAAAATTATTTGATTAGTCGACAATCTTCGTGCGATCAGTCATAGTTTTTACATTGAGAATAAAATGCCATCGTTTAGAATATAAAACCGCTGCCAAGTGCCTTAGCAGTATGCTTTCTCAAAGAGGCTTCAATATCACCCACAAACGCTTCCCAAACCTGTATTTTCACCTTTCCACTACCGTAGATATTATCATCTATTTTTCAAAAATTACAAAAAAATTATTTAATCAATTCAATTCGTATCTTTGTGACTGTGTAAAGTGTCGTTCTTTTTCAATTGACCAAACTATGTTGCGACTGTTGATGTCTGCCCGGGCTCTCTTATTATTTGATCAAATGCAACAAAGCAAACGGTTCTAGGTTCTACACGATGCGAGACATTTGGACCTGCATAATTTTTCGATCAATTCTTCCCCTTAGCAACGGTTGCTATGGCGGTAAACAACGGTTGCTAAGGAGCTAATTGGGAAGATTTTGTGTCCTTTGCCGTCAAAAATGATGGAAATAGATCTTAAATTAATAATTTCCAACCTTCGTAACTGTTGCTAGGGAGGTAAACAACCGTTGCTATGGAGCAAATACAACAATTCAGTGTCCTTGGCCATCGAGTGTGACTTAAAACTGATTTTCCGGCTTGCCCCAATGAGTACTCATAAGGATTTGTGAGAAAACACGTTAGGAACGGTTGCTAGCGAAATAACCAACGGATTTTGCTGAAAATTTAACTCGGACTAGATCTTGTCACAACTAACCGGTGTGCAAAATTTCAAGACGATCGGATCATTCCTTCGGGAGTTATCGTGGACGAAAGAAACGAAAAAATAGACACCTTAACAACGGTTGCTAAGGAAATAAACAACGGATTTCGCTGAAAATTGAACTCGCCCGAGATTTTGCCGCGATTAACCTGTGTGCAAAATTTCAAGACGATCGGACCATTCCTTCGAAAGTTATCGTGGACGAAAAAAAAACGGGACGCACACACACACACACACACACATATATACATACACACACACACACACACACACACACACACACACACACACACACACACACACACACACACACACACACACACACACACACACACACACACACACACACACACACACACACACACACACACACACACACACACACACACACATACATACATACATACATACAGACACTTTTGAATTTCCATGTTTTTCGACCCGTAGATCACGAAAATCGAGGTCCCGAGGTCTGATTCGTTGGGTCGATTTTTGCCCCATCACAAAGCTCTCTCTTTGAGAAAGCAAAAATTGTGCATTAGTTTCTATCATAAAGTGAATATTACAATGATTTGCTTGTAAGTCTTTTTAATGGCATCTGTTTCGTTTGAATTACGTATATCTAGATTTATGGCAGTATAATTCGCGAGTGATTCGAGAAAATTCCCTATTAAGCGTAGTGTTGTTGGAGCGCTGGACAACTTTTTAATAATCGCAGTTTTCATAAAGAGATAAAGAGCTTATCATCATTCATACTATGTTGTGCTTATTAAAAAAACCTCTAATGAACTAGAACTTTCTCAACATATTCCAAAGTTTCCCTACATACATATCAATCATTATACTTTGACGATTCAATCAGAATTCAAAAGAATTTCCAAGAAGATTAAAGAGAATTCCGAGAATAACATTTTTGAGATTGTTTGTATCAACAAGGTCTTGTACATCATCCATTATGGTTGATAAAAAATTTTAACTTCTTTGCAAAAGATAAGATTTGTAAAGTATTCATAAAGATATGTTGTATAAAAATCTTAAAAATTTTCAGTACCACCAGAGATTTTCCACTTATTTGGGAAAATCAAGTCAATGAAAATTGTACAAAATTCAACTGTAAACTATTATTTCAACAGTAACGTTAAGAAACACTACTAGCCTTTAAAGTTTGTGCCCTCATGTAGTTAACTCAAAGATGTAAATGCTCGTTTGTAATAATTCAATATTTTTATATGTTTTTGTCCTTGCCTGTTCATTAGATTTCAACAACCAAATTTACATGATGCTGCACCTTCGTTGTCGACGTTTCTGCGGTTCAGGTCGCAGTACCGCTCGGACTGCTTCATCAAACACTTGCTTCAAACCACGTTGTGTTAAAGCAGAACATTCCATATACTTTACAGCTCGAATCTACAACAAAATTAATCATATCAATCACGATTCCCTCAGAGTTGGTAGAATTATCTCTAGTCACTCACTTTATTAGCTAATTTCTGGCCTTGTTCACGTTTAATGGCACTAAGTCCTTGCTCGGCCAAGGCTGTCAATGTTTCACGATCATCACGTAAATCAATTTTTGTGCCGACTAGTATCATTGGTGCATCTGGACAGTGATGTTTGATTTCTGGATACCACTTGCTAGTGACATTTTCAAACGATGATGGACTTGTGACAGAAAAACAAATGAGAAATACATCTGTCTGTGGGTACGAGAGAGGTCGAAGCCTATCGTAATCTTCTTGGCCTGCTGTATCCCATAGACCTAGGCTGACTGGTATACCATCCACAACCATTGGTGCCGAGTAGTTATCAAATCTACAGATAAAGATTAATAATACGATCAAATGATTGAATTATCAAGGCATACATTGAATATAGTCATAGAGCAAAGAATCTTTAGAAACCAATTGAAGATTAGAAAGAGGAAGAGTAAGAAGTTGGAGTGTTCCCCCGAGGTTTATTTATATAATGGGATAGAAAGACAAGCAGACAAAAAATGAGTGTGAAATTAATAGCTTCCTGTGAGTGTTGAAACGTCTTATTCTGCCAAACTATTAATAAACACTCTTGCTGTGGCTTTCCTAAAAAACTTTCCCAGCCGAGAGACAACGGGGAGAAAAGGAAAAACGCAGATCGCGCATCTCTCGCGCTGGACAAAGCCACAACAACTATTGGATTGCGAAATAACTCACACTGTAGGCACATATTCGCCGGGGAAGCTGTCGGTCGTGTAGGAGATGAGCATACAGGTCTTCCCCACTGTACCGTCCCCGACGACGACGCACTTGATCGGCCTGCCGGAGCTCATGGTTTCGGCGGTATCTGCAAAATGTACAAAACGTGCCTGCGCGTTCCGTTACTGAATCTCATTCACACAGTATATGGGCTTGTGTGTATATATATCTATCTATATCTATATAGGCGTAGCCAAATACGCGAGCAGCTATGTGTATATGCGTTTGTTCGCTCACTATATATGCAGCACGCGCGAGAGAGCGGCTGCACTGGGGCAACAATATCGCGTCAACAATGCTCTCTCGGCTTGCAATGGTGCGCGTGTATAATATATAGCTGGCTCGCGCGCGCCGCCCGCGTGCCGCACTATATATATAAATAAACGAGAACGGAAAAATAAAATGAAGGAGCTACGTGCGTATATATTTACGTACAGCGGTGTTAAAGGCCCGACCGACGGAAGCAGCAGCGACAGGCGCGGCAGCTTGAGCGACACACCCTCGGTGTACTAAGGCTAACTGGTCTCTGGCAGTCTCTGGTGTGACTGTGTGTGTGTGTGTGTGCAGCAAGCACTGGCGGCGGCGACGGCGGCGGCGAGCACGCGACTGCGGGACTCAATGGTGGGGCGCGAGCGCCACTCGAAAAGGAGCTGCGCCGCGGCTTCTTTTTAGGAAATCACCGTTTCGCGCATGTATATATATATATATACATACGCGGACGTGGGTTGCTCGCTATATATGTGGCTGCAATGCACGCGCAATAATGTGTATACGCGTATATATATGTACAGTTGACAGATGCATTGGCTGCAGCATGGAGGGCCGCGCGCGCGCACGAGAGCGTCCGTCAGGGAGGGAGCATTTGAATGACTGCGCTGCAGTGGGTGGCTGCAGCTGCTGCACTCGTCGACCTGCCGAAGGCTCGAACGCCCCCAAAGAGCAACGAAACGTATCCGAGTGCGTGCGCGCACGTGTGTGTGTGTGTACCTCTTGTACAGTATATACCCGTTAATGCCTCTGCTCTCTCTCTCTCTCCCTCTCGCTTTGCCGTAAGTGTACTCTACGTGCGACGAATGCACCATGCGCGCACACATACAGCTCTCGATCGTATATGTACTTGTAACGCATATCATCAGAGAGCAAGACTTCGCGGTGGTGGGTGCAGCAACCACGACCTTTGCTTTCACTATGTGTATACGCTGCTCAGAGCTATACTCGACCCTTCACTTTTATGCAAAAATTTCGCTGTCTATGATTTTTTCATTTCCTACGTAATACCAATAGGCCGCGATTGAATTTTGATGTACATACATAGCAATTTTGAAATCCTTATAGGAGAGTGAGGATACTGACTGACTCGGGTTAGTTCATCCTGGATGAGTAATCGTAACTGAACGCAATACTTATTATGATAAATTAATAAATATGAAAGGGAAGATGAAGTGCGGTGTTGCGTGGCGAACGAACCACGAATGTAATGTTATAATCGTTCAAATCGTCTTAGAGTATAAGTATATACTTAATTCTTATACCTTCAACCGATAACGGTTAAGTTTCGGTTGCCGATGGAAATATCATGGGCATATTTGCGATTGCAGAACTCCGAAAATCCCCCCTCCCCCCTCTCCGATGCAATTATCCAGATAGCTTTTGTAATTTTCTGCGTTTCTGTGAATCCCAAACTTGATTTTCGTTTACACATGCCTTTGTAAGTCGAATATCATTGTTGAACTTTAAATCATTTTTCAATGAGATAAATTCTCGAAATTTAACAAGAAATTTTCTTAATTGGAAAATGTCTCTCATTAGAATATTTCTGTATAAAACAACAGAAATGTCAAATTTCCGCTAACATTTACATATAAGTTAATTAACAAAAACAAGAAAGTATGAACCGATTTCATTACACATATATATACCTGGATACGAAGTCCCATATTATTTTCAACTTAAACACAGGTGCACTAAATCCGCATGAAGTGGTATTTATACTTGGTAAATCCATTCGATAATCTTGAAACCTGGTATTGGAAAACTTTCTGATTCATAAATTGTAGCTAATCCTTCCTGATGACAGGCAAAGGTGATCCGCAGCCCTTTTACGTAGTGACTCACCATCCGTTACTCATTCGAATATATATGATATTTAAGTATATACAAATTCGTACAAACATCGCAAAGGTATATAATTTACTTATAATGAATATATTATGGTTTGTGACATTTGACAGAGTATCGCAAATTAATTCTTGGTGTAGGCATGATTGATTATAATGTGATTAGAAATGAACGAAAGAAAGAATAAATTAATACATACATACATACAAGTGCGATCTGCAAAAACACATGTAATGAATACATGAACTTCGTGGAACAATATAGCTGCAGTAAACGAGCACTATATTCAATCTAGAGAAGATATGTCCATTGAAATAAGTGCAGCATGAGTAGTATAGTGGCGAGAGGAGGAGCGCGTATAATGCCGAATTTCGACGGATTCAACCTTACATGGAAATATGTTAACTCTATCTCTTACGCTTACCATATTTGGATTATGTCCATTATAAACTTATACTAATACATTGCGAAAACAATATAAAACGGAACATTGGGTACAACTTTTGCGACGGCCGAATCTCTGGGATTAGTATTTTTCGATACAAAAGCAGCGTGAAACTCGATTTTACGATCCGTCGCGGTCGCTGATCACACGAGTGTAGAAGGTACATACGATCATCATGTATGTATTGTATGCTTACAATTAGTTTTGGATATAAATATGCATAAAGTCGGATTTTACGTATACTTTTGCAAAGCAGCCTTCTTAAGTGCTGTTTGATGACGTACACGCGCCTATGAAGAGAATTTTCGTCATATAAGCGTAAAGATTTTTTTGATACTGTATCTCAGACGTATCTTTATGCCTCAATTAGTATGCGATGTTGAAAATTTCCTCTTGAGACTTTACTCGCATACTAGTCGGCCAAAATTCCATTTTTGTACCCAACATTATGTGCGCAACTGTAATACATACATACCGATATTACCGATACTATTAGTACTTATAGTACGAAAGAGTTGATTCTCGACTCTATTGAACTGTATTTGAAAACGCTATATACCAAAATAACGATTTGCGGATACAATTGCAAAATTAAATTACGAAATGTGTATTACGTGAACCTTTCTGTATCCAGCCGACGATATGATCAATATCGCGTACTCATATACAATTTCTTTTCCGATAACAAATTAGCTGGTGCAAAGTGGTCTCGTACACACTTGTATATATATATCGCACACCGCGCGGTCGTTAGATCTTTCACGATAAGAGAACGAAGCTTGTCAAAAAGCGATGCAGGCGCAAAAATTAAACCAGGGCAATTTAAAAAACTCGTTGAGAATTAATATTTTTCAGAAACTGACAAACTTTGATCAGTCCGGGACGACCTATTGCCAAACACCGGCATACTTTGATACTAATACGGTAGGAATTTGTCAAAGAAAAATGTTCCATTAGATTTACCTTCTCTATGAACGAACTCTTTACAAATTCAGCAACATATATGTATACAAAAGCTGTGCCTGCGCTGCAGCTGATAGATCCAACGGGACCAACTGTCTTTCCCCTTATATTCGCCCCTTACGATCGTTATCCTGAAATCTGCTATTCCGCCTATATAATATGTGCCGATGTATGTAAGTACACATATATGACGCGTTTAGTCCATTTCCCATCAAGTGCATCGAAATTTCAAGAAGTTTTTTTCATCATGCTGATAATAAGGTAACTGTACCCAATGTGCCCCCCCCTAAGGGTTTTTCGCGAATTTGACTATGATAGACTTTGAATTTTTA